>CM038042.1:28446417-29646417 GCA_021397845.1 Areca catechu | reverse complement strand
ATTAATATCACATTAAATAATGAAAAAGATATCTAAATTATGAAATTTTAGTTTTACAGCATTACCTCTCGATAGGGTACATCCATTTGTACTGTACTGGTCCATCAAGTTTAGCTTCTGAAGCTAGGTGAATGAGTAGATAAACTATAATCGTAAAAAATCTAGGAGGAAAATCTTTTCCATCTGACTTAACATAAGTATGACTTGAGATTGCAACTGATCAAGCTCCTGAGGATCAAGAACCTTAGAACATAATGTCTTGAAGAATGATGATAACTAAAAACAATCGTAATACTATTTCGGCATTGACAACCTTAAAGCTAATGGAAGAATATCTTACATAGTATATGTCCATCATGACTTTTAATATTTAAAATTTTTCGCTCTTTTAGATTCACACATCGTGAAATATTTAAGGCATATCCATCAAAAATCTTGATATTCTTTAAAACTGTCAGGAAGAGATCTTTTTCTTGACTAGACATTGTATAACATGCATGAGGGATATAAGTTCTATCATTTGCAAGCACTTGTGGATGAAGTTCATGTCGAATGCCCATTTCTTTTAAATCAAAATGTGCCTTCATGTTATCTTTAGTCTTTCCATCAAGATTTAATATTGTTCCAATCAAATTATCACAAACATTCTTTTCTATATGCATAACATCAAGATTATGCTGGAGTATATTGTATTTCCAATAAGGTAAGTCAAAGAATATGCTTCGTTTCTTCCATAATTGTTTAGTATGCTGATGGATAGATGCTGTCATTATATCATCATCATTTTCAACTTCAAAGAAAGTATCCGGATCCTCAAACACTATGGTATCTAAGGTGCAAGTATTGACTTCCTCAATACTTCTTCATGTGCTGAAGTTTCAACATCATCTCTTTCTCGCTTTTTAGAGGACTTTGTCATCTTACCATAACTGTGTCTAATACCAAGTATTTGTCTACGAATATCAGAATCAGAAGGTAGAATTAGAGAAGATCTCACCTCTTTAGTACCATCAAATAAATCATTCTGAAATCAAAATGGATGATTTGCCTCCACCATCAACGATGTCCCATATAACAACTTTCCTTCATGTTTTAACCAATTGAATGGATTAATTCACCACAAGAAGGACATGCAACTCGTCCCTTAGTGCTCCAGCCAGATAAATAAGTATATGCAGAAAATCATTAATAGTCCATAATAGAGCTGCCCGTAGATTGAATGTTTGGCCATTCGAAGCATCAATTGCCTGATACCCTCTCACAATTATTTCAATTCATCAATTAAAGGATATAAAAAAATATCAATATCATTGCCCGAACCCTTATCACCTGGAATGACCATTGATAAAATAAGTGAAGACTGTTTCATGCATATCCATGATGTCAATTATAAGGAATCAGAACAACTGGCCAGGTGCTATAGATAGACCTTAAGGTCCGAAATGGATTGAACCCATCACTGGCTAAACCCAACCTGACATTATGAGCATCAGATACAAAATCAGGATATCTGTCATCAAATGCTTTCCATGCTAACTATCTGCTGGGTGTCTCAGCATTCCTTCTTTTGTACGGCTTTCATCATGCCATCTTATTAACGAAGCTGTCTTTGATGATGCATAGATCCTTTTTAATCTAGGTATAAGAGGAAAATAGCGTAATACCTTCATCGGCTTTTGTTTAATTTGTATTGCATCCTTTTCATCTAATCCCTCACTCTCTTTTTCTTTTTGCTTTATCCATCGTGAACATCCACGCACATGGCATGACTCTTGATCGGCATGTTCTCCCCGATATAATATACAATCATTGGACAGCTATGAATCTTTTCGTATCCAGATTTAATTTCTTAACTAATTTTTGGCTTCATAACAAGATGGTGGTAAACTAGTACCTTCAGGAAATGCATCCTTTAACAACTTGAGCAACGTAGTAAAACTCTTGCCAGACCATCCATTTAAGTATTTTATATGAAATAAATGTACAAGAAAAGAAATTTTTGAAAAGTTCTTGCAACTAGATATATTCTTGATCCGCATCTCTTATCAACTTCTGATAACGATCTGTTCCACATTAGTTATGAGTATCGGCTCTCCATCATGTATAGATTCAGTAAATGTAGGATCCTCAGGTAGCCCAGCTGCTACTTATCCTCCATTGCAATCTCCAGGATGTTAAGCACCATATTCAAAAGCATCTCTCAGCAAACCCCTGATATCATCATCTCTTGCAAGATTTTTCTGTTGGTTACTAGACCCAAATTAGTATATATTCCATGTTAGAGGTTTGGTTACATGTAGATGATAACCTTAACTCTCCATGAAAAAAACTCTGTATAACTTCTTAAAAAATCATTCCATATCAATATTCTTCAACAATATTTAGATATAGAGAACCAGAATTTACACTTTTCGGCATGGACATAAAATCTTTTCATTGATACTACTTCTCTCCATACAAATTTAATGAAATTTTGTACTCCATCCAGATATTCTTTGCTATTCTCGATTTAGTTATCCAACTCTTATCCATTGTAAGATAAAACTAATTGAAATAAATAAATATTTATAAGAACATCATAAATTTAAAATAAGTTTATTCAATAGATCAATTACCGTATTAAATACATCCTATCACCAACTAATAGGTAAAGAGGTCCTATCCCATTCAAAATTGCAATAATTATATAGGTCATTTACAGTAACCAAAGGATACGCAATAGAAGTTCCAGAAAAATTTTGGCAGCATTTTCCTTAGTTATTCCCATACAAATAAATATGTATGAAGAGACTAAAAGAAAATGCTATCCGAAATATATCTAAACTCTATCCGTACTGTTGATTACTGTAAGCACCTATAAAATTATTTGCATTTTCAAACTGTCCAAACTGGACAATCATTGACTACTGTACATATTTCTCCCCTCCGTACAAAATAAAATAATTGTATGAATGCTGTAGAATATGTACTTTAATCAATTGACGGGTCTATGTTTCTATGCAATGCAAGTTTTTTACAAAATATTTAAAAAACCATAATTAATCATAATAGAGCTATAGATGGTGTTGAAATAAAGATTTACAATAATGAAACTAACCTTAAAGCATAACATGTTCAGTAAGATACAGATATATATAAAAAATTTATAAAGAAACATAAATAATATACTAAGAAAAAGAACACTAAATAATAAAATTAAGAGGATTCAGTTTTATACTATTTAATCTGCAACTAAATCAAAATGATTGCAATCGGTTGCCTATAAAAAGAAGGCCATCCAAGATTGTTGCCTTTAGAAACATTGAATCAGTCAAATATACATCGCATCTTAATCATCATAGCCTCCATATACAAACCTTAAACCAATTTAAAATTGGTTACATAACTTCTTTACTCTCTAAGCAAATACTTGATAAGAAAATGGCAACAGATTAGTCCAAGACTTCTAATGATATTAAGAGTCCAATCATTCATATTACTCAAATGAATTAAATATCAAGCCCTTTGGAAATATCTTGGAGTACCTATGCTGCGAAGGCTCTTAAGGTCTCTGATTTTACTTTTTTTAAGCTAAACTGATCTCTAGACTACAAAACTAGAAATGGAAGGCTTGTCCATGGTGGTATAGAAAACTTTGTTAAGATATGTTTTGTTTTCTAATTTTTTATATGAATTCTCTTGTATTCATGTCCCAATTACTATTAATACTAGGATTGAAAAGAAGTATAGGCCCTTCTTTGGGATCACAATTCTAATTAGCGAGGTTTTCATTTAGTGGTGTAGGACAATGTTTGTTCTTGATAGGTGGGTGGGTTGGGCATTATTCCTCTACATTAAAGAAGACAAGATTTCTTTGTAAATTGGCTACAATATTTGTTATGAATCTAACCTCTCTCTAAGTCGGCTAATAAGGTGTTGCTAAATATTGCTTTCCTGGTACTTGGATAGTTATGTCAAACCTAGAAATTCCTCTAATAATTAAAGAAAAATCACTTTAGCAGCTCCTATAATCCAGTATCAGTTTCAATGGATGATTAGAAATAGATGTTCCATCAATATGTTCAATGATCCTTGGGTTTCTCTCATGCCTTTTCAAAATGGCCCACTTTCATCAACATTAAGTGGATATTAGACCGGGAAGGGCTTGTTATTTTGTGTACCAAACTTCGGTCTCCTAACATTACTTTTCATGGAAATAAACTTTTTCCGCATCATCTAGAACCGAAAACATGGATGGTTTTTAAACTTGTACGTTGTATATCATGGTCTTTAGTGCCTCAGTTAATTTATCTAGCGGCAAACCCTAGCCGAGCTTGATAAAACTAGATTTGATTAGCTTTGCTTGAAATAATTTCCAAGATTGATTTTATGATAGCTCAGCTAGTTCATCATCTAATGAAGTTTGACAAAACTTGATCTCAATGCACAATTTTTTTTTTCCATCTAAAACTATGATTTAATTTCATTATCCATCCAGAATTGAGATCCTCCAGAGAGAAAAAAACTCGAAGAATTGTCATTACCATAAGATGCAAACTGAACTAGTAAGTAATATCACTATTCCATGTCCCATTCCCTGTTGTCACCATGGGTGGGTATTGTTGCGGCGTCAACTCTTTGACCGGGGACTGGGGCAGCTGGATGCGCTGGAGCGCTCCTCTCCAGGATGAACCTGCAACAAAGTCTCCAAGGGTGCCGATGGTGTTCCGACAGGGGACCCTCCGATGCCTAAGTTAGCAGGAGGTTGAAGGCAACAGAATGGAGGAATCAAGGAATGAACAGCGTATGGAGAGGGAAGAGTTTTTCTACCTTCTAACAGGGTCCCCTGAGTACCTTATATAGGCGCAGAACAATCCAAAATCCATTAGGGAAGAGGTTGAGGAAGACCGATCTGTCCTAGGAGAATCTGGAGAGTGGCCATGTGGCGTGCAGATACAGCGACATCGTGGAAGTAGTGGAGCAGGGCTGTTGGGATGGCAGGATCCTGCAGTAACAGAAAGATGCTTCTAGAATTCCCTGGATGCAAAGGCGTGCTTGTCGGACGTCGGTCATGGGAAATCGGTCGGCCGAACCAAAGGCCAAAACTTCGAAGGAGAGCGACGGCCCGGACCCCAGCAGGAGAGGGTCGGTCAGACCTCTACTCCGGTGGGTCAGACCTTTGGAGGAGAAGCAACGGGCCAGACCCAGCAGGAGGAGAGGGTTGTTCGGACCTCTGTCCCGGTGTGTCGGACCTCTGAAGGGAGAGCGACGGGCTGGATCCCAGCAGGAGAGGGTCGTTCGGACCTCTGCCCCGGTGGGTCAGACCTCTGAAGGAGAGCGACGGGCCAGACCCCAGTAGGAGAGGGTTGTTCGGACCTCTGCCCTAGTGGGTTGGACCTCTAGTGATCGGAGCCTTGAAGGGGTGGCCCGGTCGGAAGCGCCAGAATGGGCCGATTCTGGCTAAGGGTGAGCCGTCCAGGTACAACAGGTATCACTAGACTGCTTTAGGTGCTAGAACCTCATATGCAGCATATACTAAGTCTTGATCCTTTAAGTGTTGTAGAGCAATATATGTTCATTTTCTCCTAGCAAAAAGCTTGGTGTTTTCTTTCAGATTTGATGAGACAAGTTGATTTATGGCTAGTTACATCTTATACTATCAGATTTATTTAACGAGTAACCTCAAATCCAAAAGGATAGGGACAGTGCCTCTTAATGAAATTAAGGATTTTATTTTATTTATATCTCATATTCTATTAATCTAAGATTATCACCATGCTTTTCCACATCCAAATATTCCTATCTTCTTTCATTAATTCTTTTGTCAAGAAAGAGAGTCTGCCTTGTTTCCATGCTTTCTCCATTAGTAAGCTGAGATCAGAAAATTAATAGAAGATCTTTGATTACAAGACATTGAACATGCTCCCTAAAAGTGGAGTTAAGTCAATGACTGGTCTATAGAACCTATAATGATACCTTATAATGGATACTCATCCAGTTCATAAACGACACAATTGGTCTATAGAACCTACAATTTTGCATTACAGTTTAGAAATTCCTTTTCTTACCTTAAATTCATAAACGAGCAACAGATAATGTACAAGCATAAATGCATACAATAGGATCCCTAAGCCCTTGACCATTTTACATAGAGAAATAATATATAAAAAACAAAACAAAACAAGTAATAATAGACAAAAAAAAAAACTAAGCAAACCTACGGATTTGATGAACAGAGAGGGATCAAGGTGGTCGGCGCGCGAGGAGTTGACGGAAGAGCTACCGGCCAATCGTCGGAGGAGCTACCGGCCAATCGACCAAGAGGAGGAGGGAGGGATCGATGGACGAGATCGCGTTGGCGAATCAAGCATGGGATCTAGGGCACGGATCGAAGGAGGAGGAGGAGAAGGAGGAGCTAGGTCAGCGGATCAAGCGGAAGAGGAGGAGGAGGAGGAGCTAGGTCAACGGATCGAGCGGAGGAGGAGGAGGAGGAGCTAGGTCGGTTCAAGATCGAGAAAATGGCGGGATCCAGGGCTCGGATTGGGGAAAGGAAATTTCAAAAATCCGGCGACGCTTAAAAGCATCGGTAACTCCATAATTTTAATGATGCTTTTAGAAAGTACGGTGATGCTTAAAAGCATCAATAAAAATCAGATACTTTCCAATGCTTTAAAGCGCCGGCAAATACTGATGCTTTTTAAAAGTGTCGGCGGGTTTCAGATTCTTCCGATGCTCCTCAGAAGTGTCGGGAGAAAACTGTCGCTGTTTGCCCATTTTTCTGTAGTGATATGAAGTAATGAAAAACGGATACAAGAATTGTTAAAAATTTTAAAAATTACAAAATAAAAATACTTTTTCTAAAATATTTTTTTATTTTTTATTTACATCAAAATATTTGATAGATTCATATTTTTTTGCTTTTTCTATCGTTCCCTCTATCTGAGCAAGATGGCGAAGGCCGTGCATGACTTCAACTATGGTGGGATCCAGAGATAGTTCTAGACCAACCGACTCACTCGCATGCACCATTATCGAATTCAACAAGCAAGCATGTGTGCAACATCTTGCCATCCGGACTCGATAGTGGTGATTGGAATGGCCATGTCCTTATGTAATGACAGTGAGGCATTTAGCGATGGCACCATCTATTTAAGTACTATTGAGCAGGTCCTAGCTTGCATGCGGGTGTCGAAGCTATGACAGGCATGGCAGAGTGTCGAGGGTAGTAAGGACAGTAGCATGAAGCTCCACAAGTTAGGCGCTCGTCCGATGGTGCCATCAGTGGAGGGGAGCAGGGCATCAATGGGAGCGGCAAAGTTAGGACGAGTAGGGTATCATATAATCCTCTTGGGAAGTCATAAAATGATGTCAAACCTAATTTTAGGGCCTATTTAGATATCATGATATCATAGAATTCTCTTAAAATATCATAAAATTTCCTTGAGATGTCATAAAATGGTGTCAAACTTGATTTTGGTGCATATTTGGATACCGGAATGTCACAGAATCCTCTTAGGATATCATAGAATCCTAGGGATGTTATAAAATGGTACTAAACCTGATTTTGGGACCTATTTAGATATTGAGGTATCACAGAATCCTCTTTATATCTTCTTCATCTCCCTCATATTTGTCTACTAAATTTGATCATGCTTCATACATCTCTTCTTCAAATTCTTCAAAGAATTCAGGAGCTTCATCCTAAATTCCCTATGTATAAGGCTCGAGTAAGACATTGACTAGCATAGTGGCCAACCTTATGACACCTAAAGCAATGAATATTTTGATGATTATCCTTTTGAATTTCAATTCCCTTACCTTGTCATCCTTGTGAACTAATGGGGTAGTAGGAGTGGGTCGGTTGGAAGGGACTTGGCTAGAACTTGGCTTATGACTATGGGCACTAATTCTGATGGGTTCAGGTCGATGGATCATGGGTCCTTTCTGAAATCTCTCAAAGCCCTAGCAATCTGATAGGCTTGTTCTAGATCATAGACTTCTCTCAAAAATAACTCCCTCTAAATCTCCTCACGTAGGCCAGCTCGAAATCTAGATTGGGTTACGGTCACAGATTCCACTACATTGCATCTCATAACGAACTTATCAAATTTGGCAATATACTATGGGTCTATTGCCTTGACTCAATCTTTGCCATTGATCTAAAAGTCTCTGCTTATAAGATATGGGCAGGTACTTTTTCCTAAGTTTGATCTTCATAGCTCTCCATGTGGCTATGGGCATATCTCCTCTCTAACGACAGATGCACTCAATATTTTTCCAGTACAACCGAGTTTGTCGGACTAACCTAAGTTTGGTGAATTTAAACTTCCTCTCTTTCAACATCTCATACCATTCAAAATATTGATTCATGTCACTCTCCCAATCAATGTACACCTTAGGATCTAAATTTTCTTTAAAGGTGGGTGCATCGAGGTGAATGTTCCTAAGGGCTCTTTCATCTTGGTCAGCAAAATCATGGTGTGGGCATCTATGGTTAGGTTCCATGGTGGGATCATAGCGATGGGTCCTAGGATTGAGGGACGTTAGTCTGGGTGACTCTAGTTCAGTACGGGTCAAATGGGTCCCTTCAAGGGTCCCGACATGCTCCTCATTCGATCAAACCTATAGTTTAGTGGGTTGAATTGTTCAGTCAAGATCCTTAGCAAGGTTTCAAAATTGGAATCTATAGGAACACGAGGTGGGTTTGGGGAGGTTGATATGGGTTTCCTGATCTAGTGGTCATGTAGCACAGAACCTAGTTCTAGGATTTTCTAGACCTAAAAGCTCAATGTAGCAAGAATTGCCTGAAGCACAAATCAAGCCTGCAGTCACTTCTTTCAATCGGCCAGGTAAGAGGTGGGATTATGGGAGGCCCCCCTGCTTCATAGGATCCTAATTAAGTAACCACAGATCTGCTTAAAGCATTTACCATTAGACCTCTAGCCTTGACACCAATCTCCAGGAATAAATGCAGGTTAATTCATGCTAACACTCATCATGATATGTGAACTTGATTTGTTTCATCCCTAGTTTAGGTTTCTACTCGCTTTTAGATTAAGGCTTGGGTCAATGCAATGTTGTTGATTATTTTTGGGCCAAGGAAGGGTGCTGAATCCCCTTCCTTATCTTGTGATGGGATGCCCTTAGATGGTTTAGGATGGATGCATAATCAAAGATTTAACTTATCAACTGAATTTAAAGACTAAGCTAGACATGTATTCAAATTTCAAATTTTCAAACTTTCAAAATTTCGAATCTAGATTTTTTTTTAGGGGCTGACAATATTTAAAAAAAGGCCAAAAATCAGATCTAAAAAGTTATGGAAGAAACTTTCAGACCTAATCCTTAATGGTGAAAAGAAAATAATGCAGAAATTTCAGCAACTAAGCATATCTTGTCCTAATTAACCATGCTTTGATACCAAAATTGATGCAGGACGTAATGGAAGAATTAAAATACGATAGAAATAAAATGTTCAAAGGCAAGTCGTGAATCTAAAGCATAATGACATGAATCACACACAAGAGAGGTAGTAAATACACTGGAACAAACTACTAGGAGAGTTAGCAGTTTTTTCGTAGAGTAAGTCTCATTCAAATAAAAAGAAAACTATAAGACCTTGATGGTTGAGAAACTATCCACATTAGGACAAGGCTTCCTTCAAGAAATCAGATCGAAGAATATAGAAAAGGGTCTTTTTTTTCGTTACCAACAATGAACTCTCAAAATCCATGGTAGAGTCACTCTGAAACAATTGGTGGATTGGCGGCTGGGCAAGCATGCTCTACTCCCGTGGTTGGAGAAGCTTCGCGCTACTGGTTCAAAGGCAAAGTAGACTTCCTCCTTGATTGTGGGTGCTCTAGGATCCTGTAAGAGTGAAGGTCAGCGATCATGGAGAAAAAAGGAAGTAGAAGGGAAGAGAAAAACAAGGTGAAGGAAGAGATGGATGAAAAGGACTCTTGGAGGTTGGAAGACTTGGTTGGGCCTCACACCCTTCTCCCTCACAGAGTGGCAATGCTAAAGGCAATGGAAGAGAAAGAGATTCTTTTCATTCATTCATCAATCCTTTACAAGAGGAGCAGGGGGTATTTATTATTTACCCAAGCCCTGAAATTCAAAATTCAAATGGAGTGGTTACATGCATGAAAATAGGAGAAAAATTAGGACACCCACTTTTGAATTTGAATTCCTCCCTTTTTTTGAGTTTCATTCCTTCTATATACTTGGGCGCATGAAAATAGGAAAAAAATTGGGGTGCCCACTTTTGAATTTGAATTCTTTCCATTTTTTGAACTTGAATTCCATTCCTTTCATATGTAGTGGAGGATGAGGGTGGCAAGTGGGGCCCTCTTGCTTTAGGCATGGATGATGATGTGGCTTAATGAGGTGGCTTCTTCCATCCAAAGGTCATCCTTTAACCTCTTGCTCGACTCAAATTACAGGACTTGCTCTTGACTTGCCTCACATGACTCAGATTGACCAATTACAGGACTTGAAGACTTATTAGAAAGAATATAGCTAAAATTAAGACTCTTGACTCACATGACTCAAACTGACTAATTATAGGACTTTAAGATTTAAAGAAAGGGCATAGTTGAAATTAAAGACTTAAATGAAAACGCTAATTATTTGTAATCCATAATGAACTTGGGTTGGTCTAGATCTGGTGTAGCCCTTTTCGGATTTTGGTGCCCACACCAATACGTCTACTTAATAAGACAAAAGTTTGAGTCGTTTAAAATGTTCAAACAATTTCGTAATGAAGTATTGAAATAAACTGGCAAGTATATCAAAACCTTTCGATTTGATTGCGGAGGTGAATATCTTACCAGTGAGTTTATGACATATTTAGAAGAAAATGGAATTTTTTCATAATGGACACCTCTCCGAACACCTCTATATAATGGAGAGTCTGAAAGGAGGAATCAAATCCTGTTAGATAGGGTTTGGCCCAAGATGGGGTTTGCGAGTATACCTATCTCCTTCTGGGGATGTGTACTAGAGTTTGCTTGTTACATTCTAAATAGAGTTCATAGCAAGTTTGTGGACAAAATGCCATAAGAGATATGTACAAGGTGTAAGCTAGTGCTCTCACACCTTAGGGTTTGAGGATATCCAGCTTATGTCAAATGTTTGAAAATGGACAAGCTTCATCCTAGGTTGATAGTGCACATTTATATGGTACCCGAAGAAAACTAAAGGTTATTTCTTCTACCATAAAGGTTATTTCTTCTATCATACCAATGAGCATAAAGTGTTTGTTAGTAATAAGGCAATCTATTGGAAAGAGAGTTGCTCGGGTAGGAACTAATGCCTCTAAGATGAACTTAAAGAAGTTTGACAAGTAGAAAAACCATCACAATTAACAAAACCAATTCAACAAGATTTGATTATATCAAACCTAGAGCCCATTATAGATGCATATGTAAGGAGATCTGGTAGAGTACCGTATACTCAAATAGATACTATAGTTTCTTGGTTTGGGATAAGGACCCTATTGAACTTGATGAAAATAACGAGGATATGATTTTCCATATAGATAAGATGCAGAGTTTTGACTCTAAGAAATGGCATACAACCATGAAATCCAAAATGGAGTCCATGGAGATCAACAACGTGTGGACACTTATTGATTCACTTGAAGGGATAAAATCCATTAGGTGTAAGTAAATTTTCAAAATGAATGGGGCACAAATGAGACGGTGGAGATCTATAAAGCCCGTTTAGTTGCCAAAGATACCGTCAATATTATGGCATTGACTATGATGAGATGTTTTCACCTATGGCAATGCTCAAGTCTATTCAAATTATTCTTGCGATAGCCATGCATCTTGATTTTGAGATCTAGCAAATAGATGTCAAAAATACTTTCCTAAATGAAGAGTTGGAAGAACAGATGTATATAATACAACTTAAAAGGTTTACATCCACAAATGAATCAAATGTGTGCAAGCTTTAGAGATCTGTTTATGGATTGAAATAGGCATCTTGGAGTTAAACATGCATTTTGATAAGGTGATCAGAACATATGGCTTCGTTAAGAAAAAGAAAAGCCCTGCATATATAAATGGTCTAATGGTATAGTAATTATATTTCTTATTTTGTATGTAGATGATATTCTCTTAATAGGGAATAAATTCCTTCAATACAGGGAATAAAAGTTTGGCTGTCATCCCAATCTCCATGAAGGACCTGGGAGAAGTGACCAACATACTTAGGATGAAGATCTATAGGGATAGATCTAAAAGGTTGCTAGGGTTATCCTAGATAATATACATTAACACTGTGTTGAAGCGACTCAGCATGGTGAATTCCAAGAAAGACTATCTTCCAATAGGCCATGAAATTACTCTTCTTTAAGAAGATTGTCCAACAACTCCTCAAGAGAGAGAGCATATAAGTAGAATTCCATATGTTGTGATCGTGGGATCCATTATTTATGCCATAACAAGTACGTGACTAGATGTGGCATACTCACTAGAAGTAGTGAGTGATACAAATATGATCTAATTAAGAACCATTGAAAGGTCATAAAAATAATTGTTAAGTATTTGAGAAATACTAGAGATCAATGGTTGGTTTATGGAGATTCTGATATGAAACTAGTTGGTTATACTGACTCCAATTTTTAGTTAGATTAGGATGATAGCAAATGTGTGTCAAGTTATATCTTTACCCTTAATGAAGGAGTTGTATGCTAAAAAAGTTTTAAACAACACACTATGGTTGATTCAATATGCAAAGTGGAGTACATTACTGCATTTGATGTTGTAAAAGAAGCTGTATAATTGCAGAAGTTCATCACCGAGCTTAGAGTGGTATCCTCCATTCATAGCCCAGTTGTTCTACATTGTGATAGCACTGGAGCCATTGCTCAAGAGAAGGAATCGAAGGCACATCAATAGACCAAGCATGTTCTACAACGCTACCATCTTATATGAGAGATTGTAAAACGAGGTGATGTCGACCTTCAGAATATCGATAGAATGTAGAACCTGCTGACCCATTTACTAAAGCCTTTGAAATCAAAGAGTTTGATCATCACAAGTGGAAGATGGGTATACGATATTATTTTGATTGGCTCTAGTCTAAGTGAGAGTTATTGAAAAAAGTATCCTAAAGCTAATCATCTGGATTGTAGATGGTTAGGCTATCTTGAAAATGCATATGAATTAAAAATAAAAATATTATTCTTGACAGTTCAAACCATTTATCCTCTTTGTGGGAACTCTAATATGTTAAAGTTCTTAGAACTACATTGATTCAATAAGAAAAGATTTATCGAGTGGTTCTTAAATTGATTCACGATCAAATGAAATATTGTTATCTTAGACCATGGACGATAATGTTTATCGAGAATAGGTCATTGTGTCCCATATAGGTCGGTTGTTCTCTTAACTAAGAAATGTGAAGATACTGATATGGCATACAGGTGAGTATAGGAGTACATCTCACTGAATAGTGACCAACTCTGTGAAGTACTCTGCTATCAAAAGTATCTCATTGAAAGGGTATGGATATAAGTGTCCCTCTGACCTGAGACTATCACGATGACTTAGCAAGCAACTCATTATATTTTGATGCTAGGCTACCTGGATTTCTAATCCAATGATTGAAGCTTTCTAGGTATAGTCAAGTACCAGTTAAGTCGATATTGAGTTAAAAAGGGATTGACTACCCCAAGTTGCTAGAATAAATGCTCAATGGTGTTTCAATTTAGCAAAAACAAGGCATAGGTAATCCTTATAATGATTCATAAGATTTAGCAGGCTGAGATGCATTTGGATGCACTGATTAAGAGTTGGCAGTTGACTCTAAAATTATCTTGAGTATTGGGTCAAAGGGATGAATTATACAGTTTTCATAGCCTGGGTTCTTGAATATTGCTTTGCCATCATTTGACCTATCCAGATGTCGAGTACCATTACTAGATGGTGAAAGAATTGTGCCCTGAAATTCAATCACAATTATTGTATTAGTGGCACTGATTAGAGGAAGATTCTTCTACCTCATACTTTCAGTTTTGGCCTAGCTTTCCCTATTCTTGGCCATCAGTTTCTTTCACAGGTAGAATATTCCTTCTGCTTCTTTGCCTCGCTTTTTTATCACGGCCGAGTCTGTAAGAAGCCAAAGAGAAAAAGTCGGGCCCTTGGGGGCCGATGATATAGTGAGTCCGGAGTTAGTTCCCAGCTCCGTTTCACCAGGAAAGGTGCTCATCTTCGAGAACGCTATCATGTTCCCGAAGGGTTTCCTCTAATCCTTTCCACAACTGAGGAACGGGTGAACAAATCTCCTGTTGGGTGTTTGGCCGTGTATGAAGATCATTTGAAGGCTGGCCTTCGATTTTCCCAACATTTTTTCTTCATCAAAATCTTCCCTGCATCCTTTCTTCATCAAATCTTTCGCTTGTACCAAATAGTGCCTGCGTAGTTGACTTCAAATAGCATTCGGAACATCTATGGATTTCTGGTCCGGTGTCACATAGCTAATGTGAACCCTGGGACCAATTTGTTTACTGCCCTTTTTATGCTTAATAGGAATTTCCATGGTAGCGGATGGTAGGTGATCGGCCCTCGACCTAGTCGCAAGATCATCAAGGATATGCCCAGCGCCATCCATGGATGGAAACCTATCTTCATTTTTGTATCGTTTATCGAATCGTGGGGTTTCAATAGTGATTGGAAGGAGCCGCATTTAGCCACCAATGATGGAAAAAAGGTTTTGCGGTTGACCAATCCAATTATGATTTACTGACTAATTTGGAGGCCGTTCCTATCCATGAGTTGTTGGAGGAAAGGAATCTCCATCTTACAGGGATCAGCGAGTTTCCTGTGTTAGGTATAAATGGTGGAAATTTTTTCCTCTCCTTTTTCATTCCTGTTGTAGTTCAGTCGACTCAGAGGGGTTTTCCTGTTTATAGGCGTCGGATGAAGCCTAATTTGAGCTGGCTCCGCCAATCCTCTGAGAAGAGGACGTCTCAAGCCCCTCCTTTGAGGTCGGCAATTCGGAAGAAGGCTCGAAGGGATGATCCTGAGAGGAGTAGGAGCACTTCATCCTCCCGAGGAATCTCTTGGGGGACATGGCACCAATGATGGAGGCCCCAATAGGGCCTCAACTAGTTGAATCTTCACCGGTAGTTATCTCTCTAGTTCATACAAGGGAGAGTCCATCTCCGGTGGCTGATGTACCATTGCCTTGTCCCCTGCGGTGGATAGGGGCGAGGCACCGCATGTCGAGAGGGAGCCCGCTCGGGAGGCTTCTCTAGTTGGGAGCTATCCCGCGGACTCTTTGGAGCTTTCCCCCATGGGAGGACTGTTGGTCCTCGCCGTGGCTAGGTGGGCGCTAAAGGATACGTTGCTGCCTCATGATTTGGCAGTTATCCAAGGTCGAAGCCTTGCCAGAATATCCGACTCTACCTTTTTCTCCTTGCAACAGGTGAGATCCTCATCGTTTTTTCTTTGCCCAAAGGGTTGTTTGGTCCATAACCTCGCTTTGTCGATGTAGTTGGTCTACGACATCACCTTCATGGAGGAGGGCCTAAGGAATATCGATAGCCTCATCCATGGTCTTAAGGAAGAGCTCCATACAGCCAGGGCTGAGAAAGAGTTGGCCGAAGAATTGAAGCAGTCTATGGAGAATCGTCTCGCTCATACGGGCGCTGAAGTTCACGGCTTGAGAAGTGAGCTGAAGAATACCCACTTGACAATCGCGGGGCACGGGGCAGAGTTGAGGAAAAGTATAAAACATGTCGATTCCTTGGAATAATCCATCAAGGAGAATCAGGAAAAATGGAAGAACTGACCAAGGCGGTTGATGAGGCAACCAGGAGGGCTGAAGAGGCATCCTTAAGAGCCAGAAAGGTGTCTTTAAGGGCCGAAGAGGCAGCCCTGGAGTCTGAGGCAGCTAGGAGAGAGTCCGAGGCAGCCTGGAGGGAGTCTGAAGTCCTGAAAGAGCTGGCGGGTAGAGCTATATAGCAATTTTAGGAAGTCCTCACAGTTCCAATAGGAAATGAATGAGGCGACCTTATATTGCTACTAGCACGATTTTAACGATGGACTCGCCAAGGTCAGCGGGGTTTTCTCTAACCTTGATCTTTCTGTTGTCCCTGCTTTCAACATTATGGAAGAAGAAGAGGAGGGAGCCGAGGCCATGAGGAAATTAGAGGGATGTCAAGTCCAAGGGAGGAGATCTCAATTGTGGTCAAGGATCCCAGCATAATTTTAGCCCAGGTCGAAGAGGCTGAAGATGTTCCAAGCTTGGGGGAACAAGCTCCTGTCGCAGCCGAAGACTTGAATGTAATTTCGATCCCGACCCAAGAGGGAGTTCAAGCTGAGGAGGGGGTCCAGGTTGAAGACCCTTTGGACTCAACCCAAATCGAGGAAACTCTCTCTGTACAGATTGACAGACTGCTCCAATCTTGCGATGCTGGGTCTCTTTCGATCGATGCCTAGGGATTCGTGCAACTTTAGACATTATATCTCTTTTTTACTTTCCTTTAAAATGTAACTGATGAGCTCTTCTGAATTTCCAAGTGGCTTTCTCCTTTTTGTACATATTATGTCATGTTTTTGAATATGGTTGCTGGCTTTGGTGATGACTTGAACTACATTGCTCTTTCTCCTTTTTGACTAAGGGGCCAAAGTCGAAGATTGTTTGGCTCGTGGCTGGCATCGAAGATGAGTTCCGAAGCAAAATCGGAAGGCAATTGCCGAGACTGACCATGATCAAGCCAGGCTGACATCAGTCTTCTTTCATAATTAATCTGTTTGTCTAGGAATGGGCCTGACAGATAGGTGTCATTTTTCTGTTGACCATTGATTAAGGAACATTGATTATGGTTCTCGTTGCTCATGTTGAGTGTGTCGATATTCGAACGGTCGCATCCCCGTGCATCCCGGGTGCCGTCATATCCTCCCTTACTGAAAGGGAGCCATTAATGCCATCGCTGTACGATGAAGATTATTTTGGATTTGAAGTGCCGGTGGTTGCCATCCCCCAGAGCAGTTATTGGCGATCGTTTCGCTGCTGAGCAGTCACCTGGAGTTTCGAGGTGTCGCTTCAACACGTGGCATCCTTTGGTGCATCTGGGAAAGGGCATGGAGCATGTTTCCCTGTGGCTGTTCGTGGGTATAAGATCCTTATAAATAAGGCCCTGTCTCCCCCTGTCAAAGGCCATCGCAATTTCAGACTCTCATTTTGGAAGTTTCCTTGTTTCTCCAGCATCCCAGTGGAATGAAGTTCACCATTTCCGAACTTAAGAAGGTGGCAATGAAAAGGGCCTTCGAGGCCCTATCTGAGGGGGAGCCCAGCTCTAAGGTTCCTCGGAGAGGCGATAACGATGACCCACAGGGGTCATTGCTCACCTGGAGAGGAGAATCCGAATCTTGGAGGCTCGCTTGGTGGAGGCCAAGGCGCGGGTTGAGGTCGCCGTTGCAGAGGTGGAGGAGTCTAAAAAGCGGTTGGCGAAGGCCATCACGAACTTCATGGCTTCTTCCACCTATAAAGACGAAGTTGTGGAGACGGTCCTGGATTCGTATCATCGGGAGTTTCAAGAGCATCAGGACAAGGCTTTCAAGTTCTTCCATTTGAAGGGCTTGCAAAACATCAGGCCTTCCATCCCGTTTCCTGGTCATAAGTTTGATTTTGACTTCGAAGAGGAGTCGGAGTCAGACTCTGAAGGGAACATCGGAGTCCATCCTCCTTCCAAGGCTTTGATGCCTCCCGCCGGCATGGGAAAGGGCCAGCTGGCGATCGCTGAATCTACCTTCCCCTTTATTTGCAATGCTCCTTGTCTTCTCTCTCTCTTTTTTTTTATGTAAAAATTCAAAAATGAAATGAAGTTTTCAACTTCTTCCACAATTCTTCTGTGACTTGTCGTATTATGATATATCGAAGGTGTAAATTTTCCATAACATTTGGGATCTATAAAGAGATGTGAGATCGGCTGGGCCATCCCATCAAGTATTTACTGTTGACAGGATAAGTGATATAGGTTTACTCTAGCATGTTTTCGGATTTATCATAGGGTAGGGCATCCAAGCCATCCCTGTGCATTCCTGTCATGATCAAGATAAGCTGTTTAGGCCTGCCCGGCGCGTCTTCGGACATACCGTAGGGTAGGCTATAGAAACCATCCCTGCGCCTTCTTTGGTGTAAGGTAGGCTGATTAGGCCCGCCCTGACACGTCTTCAGATTTTTCGTAGGATAGGTTACATGAACCGTCCCTGTGCCTTTGATCATTTTGGCAGCCTGATTGGGCTGTCTGTTGTGCTCGTCGGGCATACCGATAAGGTGAGTGGATCAGACTTTCCTTTGTACCATTGGCCGATTCTTTAGATTGTGACATTCAAGCCATTGTCATTAGTTGATGCAACCGGCTGTTCAGAGTTGGATAAATTTGTACGAAAGACTTAGGGACCTGTTCACGATAGTATTTGCGAAGGTTTTGTACATTCCACGACCAAGACATAATTATGCCATCCAGGGTCCTGAGTCGATATATCCCTGGACGTATGACTTCTTCGACTTGGTATGGACCTTCCCAGTTGGGGGAAAGCTTACCCTATTCTGTTGGCCTAGATACTTCTGCCCTTTGCAATACCATGTCCTCTATGCGAAAATTTGCTCCTTTACTCTAGAATTGTAATACTTGACGACCTTTTGCTGGTATGTCACCATTTTCATTTAGGCCTGAAGCCTGGTGCTTGCCAACAGATCAAGGTCAACTCTTCTACGATCGAAGTTTTCAGACTCTTCATATTTATTGATTCTTAGAGATTGGAGGGAGACTTCGATAGGAAGTACGACTTCAGTACCGTATGCCAGGTTGAACGGAGATTCACCGGTGGTTGTTCTCGGGATAGTTCTATATATCCAGAGGATGGAGGTCAGCTCTTCTGCCCAAAGTCCTTTGGCAGCGTTCAACCTTGTCTTCAGACCATGGAGAATGGTCCAATTAATTACTTCGGCTTCTTCATTGGACTACAAGTGGGCAACGGAAGTCAGCCTATGTTACACATGGTACCGAGCGCAGAAATCTTTAAACTTCAGATTATCGAACTGCCTCCTGTTGTCAGTGATTATTGTATATGGAATCCCAAACTAAAATATGATGGAGTTTTTGACAAATTCTCAACCTTGCCCTCCATATTTTGGGCCAGTGGTTCGGCTTTGATCCATTTTGTGAAGTAGTCAATTGCCACAAGAAAAAATTTTCTCTGTCCAGATGCGGGTGAAAATGGGCCAAGAATATCCATCCCCAACTGAACAAAAGGCCAGGGGGTTGTTAGCTGGGTCAAGTGACTCGTTGGTTGTCTCTGAATGTTGGCATATCTCTGGCATTGATCACATTTTCGCACGAAGTCGACCGAGTCCTTTTGATGGGGGGCCAATAGTATCCTTGGCGTATAATTTTATATGCTAAGGACCGGCCCCCCAAGTGATCACCACGTATCCCCTCGTGGACCTTTTTCAAGGCGTAGTCAGCATCTGACAGTCCCAAGCATTTCAGTAGAGGCTGAGAGAATGATCTTTTGTAGAGAGCTCCATCTAAGATAACATATTGAGATGCCATCCAGTGGATCTTTTTGGCCTTTGCCCTATCTTCTGGTAGTATACCTTCGTTTAAGAACTTGATGATGGGATCCATCCAGCTTGGCTCGGTCTCAATTTGGTGCACCTCCATAGCTTCTTCAGCTATACTTGGGACTTCAAGATGTTCAACGAAAGTGCAACCGAGGGATTCCAGGATTGTAGTGGCAAGTCGAGACAACGCATCTGCCCGGGAGTTCTCCGATCGAGAAACATGAATGATTTCGAAGTATTCCAGTTGAAAAGATAAGATTTGTAATTTTTCTAGGTACTATACCATGGTGGGGTCTCTGGCTTCGTATTCTCCTTTAACTTGATTTACCACCAACTAGGAGTCTAAAAAAGCTTGAAGTCTCCGAACTCCTAAACTCTTGGCGATTCGAAGTCCTGCAAGCAGGGCTTCATATTCGGCCTGATTATTTGAAGCACGGAAGGAGAACCGAAGTGCGTACTCCACCGTGTGGTCGTTGGGTTCAGCCAGTATAAGGTCGGCTCCATATCCAGCAAAATTGGAAGCTCCATCCACATGGAGCATCCAAACGAACTCCGTATTCTTTGAATTTCCTTCTTCTACTGGAGGCGCTTCGTCTTCGGACTTCTAGGTGCACTTAGCTAGGAAATCTAAAAGAACCTGGGCCTTCATAGCCGATCGAAGCTGGAAGCTAATATCGAACTCGCTTAATTTCACAAACCCACTTGGCTATCCTTCCTGAGGTATCAGGGCATCGGAGAATGGCTTTGAGGGGCTGATTGGTCAGCACCACGATGGCGTGGACGTGGAGTATGGCCGTAGTCGCTTTGCTGTAATTATCAAAGAGTAGATTAGCTTCTGCATTTTTGAATATCTTGTTTCAGCATCATGTAGAACTTTGCTGATGTAGTAGATCAGCTTGTGAGAGCTGTCTTCTTCTCTTCGGATGAGGACTGAACTGACTGCTTCGTTCGAGGTGGAAAGGTATAAGTAGAGCACCTCCCCCTCTTGAGGTTTGGAAAGTAAAGGCAGGGTCTCTAAGTACTTCTTCAACTCTTTAAAGGCAGTACGACAATCTTGGTCCATTCGAAGCCCCGAGACTGCCGAAGTACCTTGAAAAATGGGAAACATTTCTCGGCTAAGTGAGAGATAAACATACTTAAGGGGGCGATCTCTCTCTATTAGCTATTGGGCTTCCTTCTTGCAGGATGGATGCCTTATATCTTTGAGGGCCTGAATTTTCTCAGGATTTGCTTTAATCCCTTGCTTGGTAACGTGGAAACCCAGAAACTTGCCCGAAGTAACCCTAAAGGCACACTTCATTGGGTTTAGCTTCATTCAATGACGTCGTAGGGCATTGAATGATTCTCCCACGTCCTGGATGTGATCTTTTTTAAGGAGGCTTTTGATGATCATGTCATCGACATAGGCCTCCAGGTTTCTTCCTAACTACTCCTTGAATACCTTGTGATCAATCTCTGAAATGTCGCTCCAGCATTCTTGAGCCCAAATGGCATCATCTTGTAGCAATATAGATCTTTGTCCATGACGAAGGCCATTTTCTCTTCATCCCGGGGATCCATTCATATCTGATTGTAGCCAGAGAAAGTATCCATGAAACTTAGCAGTTGGTGGCCGACAGTGGTGTCGACCAGTTGGTCAATCTCTGGGAGAGGAAAGCTGTCCTTCGGGCAAGTTTTTTTGAGATCTATGTAGTCGATGCAGATTCTCCACTTGCCATTAGCTTTCTTTACCATTACCACATTGGCCAACCACTTAGGGTAGTGGGCTTCCCAGATGAACCCTGCCTTGAGGAGCTTGCTCACCTCTTCATTTATTACTTTTTGTCTTTCGGGGCAAATTCTTTTTTTTTGTCAGACTGGCTTATACCCAGGAGCAACTTCCAGCCGATAAGTGATCACTTCGGTGGGAATCCCGGCACGTTCGAAGCCGACCAGGCAAAGACATCAGCATTATCCCTAAGGAAGCAGATCAACTCCATTCTGGTTTTTTCATCAAGCATACTTTCAATCTTCATGACCTTAGTGTGGTCCTCTTTAATCAAGGGTACCAAGATAGTTCTCTCCATAGGTTCACTAGAATCCATAGTCAAGTCCCTCGAATCTAGCTGATCCCAAGTTTAGGATCATTATAGTACTTGTCCTGGATCATCAGGCATTGTCCTGCCATTTCTGGTCTCCTCTTACTTCTCCGATACCATTTCTGGTGGGAAAGCGCATCAGGAGGTAGTAGGATGACACTACAGTCCAAAATTGTTCAAGGCAGGCCATCCCAAAATAATGTTTTAGGTCGAAGGGTTCAGACTACCATAAAATTGATTGGTAGTATCTTTTATTGAGGTTCGGTACCGAGGGTTACAGGTAGTACTATTTCTCCCTCGATATCTTGATTACCTCCAAAGTCAGTGAGTGGTATAGGGGACCTTCGTAGTTTGTTTCTAGGCAAACACATCCGAGAGAATGCATCGTAGATCAAGACATCGGTCGAAATTCCATTATCAACTAAGATTCGTTGTACATCATAGTTGGCCACAATGGCCGAGATTACAATAGGGTCGTCATGCGGGAGTCGAACTCCCACAAGGTCATCGTCAGATAAGAGACTAGCGTTGTTGTCCTTGAGTCACTTTGGGACATCGTCTTCGTCTTTGCTCCAATTGACAGGTCGATGTATCATCCCCACGCCTCCATTGGTGGGCCTTTGATTTGGCAATTCAACCTCTTCAGGAGCCGATTGGGAAATAGTAGCTTCTGACTGAAGTCCTTGACGACCAACGTACCACCCCAAATACCCTCTCTTGATGAGATCCTTTATTGCATCTCTTAGTTGGATGCATTCTTCGGTATTATGATCGTGGTCCCGGTGGAATCGGCAGTATTTATTCTTGTTCCTTATGGAAGAGGATGCCTTCATAGGATGGGGCCGCTGGAGATAGTTTTCTTTTATATCTCTAAGAGAATCTTTTTGCGAGGGAGGTTAAGGGGTATAGGAGTCGAATCTCCCGCCCGATGTTCTGGGCCTGGGAGGGCTCCTTGGTGATCAACATACTTGTTGTTGTTGGAAATAGGGGGGCCTTGTCCCCTGTTATTTTTCTTCTTCGAAGGGGCTTCCCTTTGATCAGTCATCGATTCATCGCCTACTTTTCGGCATCAGCATATTTTTGAGCCCTCGATAGGAGCTCAGCATAGCTTTTGGGAAACTTCTTATCCAGGAAAAGGTGATCCTAATGTACGGAAGTCCCTTCTTCAATGCAGGCATGGCCATGTGTTCATTGAGATCGGGGATCTGGAGTGTGGCTGCATTAAATCTGGAGATGTAATCTCGCAGTCTTTCTTCTTCATTCTGGTGAAGGAGGAACAGTTTATCCATATTCCGGGGGATCTTGTGACATGTTCTAAAATGCAAGATAAACAATTTTTCTAACTCGGAGAAGGAATCGATGGTACCTGGGCGTATGCTCGAGTACCACATCCGAGTAGCTTTCTTTAAGGTCGCTAGGAATGCGAGGCAGTACATCGCATCTGAAGCTCCCTAGATCATCATATGGGCCTTAAAGCTGCCTAGATGGTCAAAAGGATCAGAGATGCCATCATAGGTTTCTATTTGGAAAACCCTGAAGTGTCGAGGGATGACTTCAACCATGATGCGGTCGGTGTAGGACGAGCGTAGATCACGCATTTTCCAAATCATTGTGATCTCTTTGCTCCCGCATTCTCGCCATCTCCGATTCGATGGCTTGGAATTTTCCATCGTAATCAGGGAGAACCTACTTTGGCGCTTTCTCTATGGGAGTAGAGTTTTCAGAAGAGGGTGAGGAAGTTTGCATAGGTCTTTTCCCTTTCTGCGGGGAATCAGCAAGCCTAGGCATTCTTAAACTTCGGCCTTTAGGAGAGGGCCGAGGACGGGGGGAGAGATGTGTGGACCCCTCTTGAGAGGCTCTCTTCCTCCGGGATCGAGAGCTATGTCTGGAGGTGGCCGGCGGATGCCCCACCTGGAAAGCTCTGTTTCGGAAGTCCTGAACCATAGCCATGAGGTTAGTGACCTGGTTCAGAAGGGCTTCGAACTGCTACTATCCCATGACAATTGTCGGAGGTGGAATGTCATTCTTAACCAGGGGTGCACCCCCTTGGGATGGAGCATGACTTTGACTCTCTGAGGCAACCTGAGTCTTCCCTCTTGCCATCGAGAGTTTCTTACTTTCCCTTTATTAAGGAGGGGAGCTTAACAATGCGAATTTCTCTCCTACCTAGTACGCCAATTTATTGGTGCAGAGTCCCTTTTTCGACCGGGCGGAGCAACTGGATCGCAGTTCCGCTCCCTGGTTCACTTGCAAAACAAATCCTTGGCCGGAATTGCTCCAGCGGGGATACTCCAATGTCTAAGTCAAAGACGGGCTCCTGCCACAGAATGGAAAAGATTTTAAGAAGGATCAGATGGAGAAGGGAAAACTCTCAGATTTTCAGGAGTATCTTGTGCCTTACCTGGAGCATTCCATCTTACCGTAATTTATAAAGAGTTATCCAACCTGCGGTTCCATTCCTCCTCCAGTGGTTACGATGGGGGAGTTAATTCTTTTTCCATAATTTGGAATCGTGGGTTGTTATTAAACGGTTTCGACGGACAGACCGGAGGTGTTGCCACTGGAGTTATGCACTATGATTGTGTTCTAGAGATAGTCAATCATAACCGTTGCTTGTCGTGTTCATAGAGATTTGAGACAGATTGAGGATTCATCTTCAGACTTCCCTTTTAGGAAGATTTCTGTAATTGAATCAGGAAATGTCTTCGTCCTCGGACCCTCTCGAGATAGATCGGAGATCATGTCTTTGGCATAGATCGAGAACTTGATCTTTGACGTAGGCCAAAGACTATGTCTTCAACATAAGCCAAGACCGTGTCTTCGGGAGTCAGTGAAGGTCACTCCTCGGTCCAAGCTGAGAACCTTGTCTTCAGAGGTCGTAGGCCCGTTAAGAGCTTTGGCTTGCCCGTTGGCTTCCTAATTTTTTTCGAATACCTTGGTTGAAGTTTACGGTTCAAAAAAATGTTCTCGACCGGTTGAACCGGTGGCTGGCTCATACTTGGACTGACATATTCCAATAGTATCTTATGCACATGAACCCATATTTTGGTACATACTCATTCATGGCAATTAAGTCATGTATAGGGTGCTTTTGGATATAGTGAATTATGTATAAAGTAATGAGTAGGTCAACAGGAATTGATCACTCATAGTAAAAAGACTTATCCCACGTAATCTCTTCGATTGTTGACTTAGAAAGTCTTTGATCAAAGCAAAATAAGATTAGATAGGATTTCTAATCTTTTATCAGTCAAGTCTTCATTATCAAATTGAGATTCAAAAGGATTAAGTGCTAGGGTTTGGCATTATCCATACCCATCACTTAATCAAAATGAAAGAAGATCGAAGGATTGAATTGCACTGTAACTAAAAGGTATTTTGGTAATTTCTACTAAATTTCTTATCTTCTGGATAGGCATGGCACGTTGCTAGACATCAATCATATCTTGTAGATTTTTATGAATCAAATTAGATGGATTCATGAGTCAATTTGGAAATTGATTCTAATTGATAACTTGGATCAGCTCGATTTGACCAAATTGGGTCAATCAATTTTGATTGGATCGAAATAGTTTGGACTTGGACCTATTGCTGGCTAGATATGGAACCCAAAGGGTCACACACATTAGAAAATTGGCCATGGAAGTCAATTGGATTTTAATTAGGGTTATGGGATCCTAATTGGCTAGCTAATTAACATACTAGCTTATGTTGGCTAGCCCTACTACTAACCCAATTTGATTGGATCAATTAGCTTGCTATTTGTCCTAACCAAATTAACTAGAACCAAAATTTGGTTGAGTCCAAATTAAGGCAGCCTTAATCAGTATCTATTTAGAATTATTTGAAGTTTTATCTTTGATTTATGATAGAGTCCAAGTAGGAAGGACTCTTGGCGCCATATTGGCGTGCGCCAAGAAGGTACGCAAAAGGACCAAGAGTCCTTCTACCACTTAATCACAAATACCAGATAAACTAAAGGACCCTCTCCCTTATCTCCATGCCTAATTGGATGGATGTTGACTGATCAAAAGAAGAAGGAATTGGCATAGAATTGTGGCATGCACAATGAAGGGATGCGTCCCTTCATTTTGGCACAGATTTAAAATGCAGGAGTCCTTCTATTTGAAGACTTATATTTTCTCTTATACACCTCTTAGGATCCCACACCTCTTAGCATTTATCTGATTGGTAACTTGCCACATGGCAAGTGGAAAAAAATGACTGGAAAAATAAAGAGACACCTATATGTCTCTTGGTGCATGAAATAACGTTTCATGATAAGTCTTCTCATCCAAGGGACACCTTCTTCTTGAAGGGTCTTATCAAGGGCTGAGAAAGGACTTATCAGGTGCCCCCTCTCTCATTATAAATAGGCATCGATAATCTGATACCAAGAGATTGAATTCTGATCCAAAAGAAGTCACTTTCTATTTTCTCTTCCTTGTCCTTTTAAGACAAGGCTTATCCTTTTAAGACAAGACTTGTCATTTTAAGACAAGAGCCTAGGAAAATATATAGGAGGGATAATCAGATTTTAAGAGAGGTTTCAGAGAGGTCTCTGAGTTTCCTATAGGATGGTAGGGATTCCAGCAAAGGGAAAGGAAGAAAGGCTATTGAGAAGAGTCCTAGTCAAATAAGCAAGCTTAGTGGGATTGCTTCCTTGGTTCGGATCCTATGTGGATCACCTTTGGAGGGCATATACTTGTGCCTTCTAGAAATTAAGGAATATAGCGCTCCGGGTATTCCACTATAATCCTAAAGTTTGATTTATTAGTTGTTATGGTCAAGTGGTCCTAAAGTTTAGGGTTCCGGTCGATTAGGGTTTCAATAATAAAAATTTTGAAATTCAACCCCTCCATTGCACCTGCCAGGAACTCAATAGTGGTATCAGAGCCATCTTGATGCATGCAGTTAGTAGTCATCTTAGTGTTAATTGCTTACTTTGCTATGAGTCTTGCGTGATTAGTTCATATTACATATGTGATATGTTATGTTCCTAGTAACTGCTTCGAATTGGGTTAGTCACCATGACCGTCCGGTCATAGGAGCTAAGTAAGGTTTAAAGGCCCTCTCTTTTCATTCAATGGGATTTTCATTATAAATAAGCATCGATAATCTGATACCAAGAGATTGAATTCTGATCCAAAAGAAGTCACTTTCTATTTTCTCTTCCTTGTCCTTTTAAGACAAGGCTTATCTTTTAATACAAGGCTTATCCTTTTAATACAAGGCTTGTCCTTTTAATACAAGACTTGTTATTTCAAGACAAGAGCCTAGGCAGAGATATAGGAGGGACAATCAATTTTAAGAGAGGATTCAGAGAGGTCTCTGAGTTCCCTACAGGACGGTAGGGGTTCCAGCAAAGGAAAAGGAAGAAAGGTTACCACGAAGAGTCCTAGTCAAATAAGCAAGCTTGGTGGGAGTTCTTCCTTGGTTCAGTTCCTATATGGATCACCTCTGGAGGGCATACACTTGTGTGCCTTCTAGAAATTAAGGAGTATAGCGCTCCAGGTAT
This sequence comes from Areca catechu, assembly GCA_021397845.1. NCBI lineage: Eukaryota > Viridiplantae > Streptophyta > Magnoliopsida > Arecales > Arecaceae > Areca > Areca catechu. The sequence goes on along the minus strand of CM038042.1, from coordinate 29,619,258 downwards.
TCCACTATAAACCTAAAGTTATGGTTTATTAGTTGTTATGATTAAGTGTTCCTAGGGTTTAGGGTACCGACTGATTAGGATTTCAATAATAAAAATTTTGAAACCCAACCTTCCACTATGCCTACCAGGAATCCAATAGTGGTATCAAAGCCATCTTGATGCATGCAATTAGTGATTATCTTAGTATTAATTGCTTGCTTTGCTATGAGTCTTGCATGATTAGTTCATATTATATATGTGAATGTTATGTTCATAGTTACTACTTCGGATTGGGTTAGTCACCATGGCTGTCCAGTCATAGGAGCTAATAGGATTTAAAGGCCCTCTCTTTCCATTCAATAGGATCTCCTATGGCATGTTGGGGTGCTGCTGTGGCCTTATCCTCCTCATGTGTTGGGTGTGTTTCATACATAGTAATATGTAATTATGTTATGCATATTAGGGTTATATGCTTATTTGATAGTATATGTGTCAAGCTGGCATGGTTAATTAGGATGTGTTTGAGACCATCAAAGCCCTCATAAAAAAATATATTTAGTCATAGTATAAGTTAATCATGAAGTTAATGAAGTAATTCAATTAGGATTTGATTAGCTGATTGGTAACTAGGCAAGTGGTTATGGGCAGGTAAGGAAATAAGAATTTTAATTGGTTTCGTTGTCTGACCTAGCTAATTTATTTGATATTTAAGGAAAGCAATGGTAGGACCCCTCATCATCTCTTCCACTTACCTGGCCAATTTGGTCATATCTAGATCTTAAATTAGAAATGCTAATTGATTAAGCACTCTACAAATTACCTTCCTTCATACCAAGCCAAATTTGTATCAAAACTATAGTAGATTTGTTGAGCAAACTCAAGACTTACTATTAGGGTTTGATATATAATTTAAAATGGTGCATTTTGTGCTTTATAGTATGTTTAATAATATTACTTTGTTGAGCAAACTCAAGGGTGATGTTATTCAATCATGACTATATAAAATGAAGGATCAGACTAAACTAAGACATTATGGTTTGTTATGCAAATACAAGGCTGAAGTGTCTTAAAGGCAAGTGTTTTGTTGAGAATTACAAGGGATGCAATTGGAAACGGAATTTCCTACTCTTGAACTTACAAATGTTTATTGTGCAAACACAAGGCATTTATAAGGAATTGGAATCTCAACTCCACTAAAGAAATTGGATATTTGTTTCTGATTTACCATAGTAGAGGGTTATGGTATTCACAGAAAATAGTAAGAGACATAATTAGATTTAAAGTTCTTATCTAATTATGGTTATTATCTTGAGTGGTTTGCTTATGTATTGTTCTTAGTTGATTGTAGTTTTAAATTAATGGCTTCTACTCTTTCACTATGGGGCATATTAGATGTCAATAAATTGATCGGACGAAACTATGTAGATCGGTTGAGGAACCTAAGAATAGTACTTGCTCAGGAAAAGTATCCTACATCCTCGATTCTCTGGATCTAGATCCGATTGGAGATGATGCAACAGAGGAGGAAAAGGCTATTTATAGAATGTGGTAGAATGACAACTTGGCTGTCAATTGCATGATATTAGCCTTAATGAGCAACGAGCTATCGAGGCAATATGAAGATATGGAACCTCAGTCCATACTGCTCAATCTCAAAGAGCTGTATGGAGTGCATAGTAGGATTGCTAGATATGAAATATCAAAGAAGTTGTTCTGGGCATGTATGAGTGAGGGCTCGCCCGTACAAGTCATGTTCTCAAGATGATTGACTTAACCACCCGATTAGGTTAATTAGGCTTTGTCATTGATGGGGATCTCAATCAGGATTTGATCCCGCAATCACTTCCAGATTCTTTCTCTCAGTTTGTCATGAACTACTACATCAACAAACTAAACCTTTCATTACCATAGCTGTTGGGAATTATGTCCCAAAGCCAATCGCCTAAGCTGTAGGCGGTTGAGCTGAGTATTGTACTCTTTGTATAAATTAATAAATTATATTTTGGCAGCTCATCACATTCTTACATTTTTTGTAATGAACTCTTTTTCATGTGATGAAGTCCTTAGGACTACGCTGACTTCAATATAGAGAGGATATATCGAGGGGTCCTTAAACTAGGTTCACAACCAAAAGATACATTGTACTGAACGGCAATGTATCATGTCTAGGTTGTTGTGGTTCACATTGTTTGGTTGTCCTCTTGACCAAAGGAGTGTGGTGACACTGATGTGATCTGCAAGTGAGATATATGATATCTCATTGAACGTGACTCCGTGTAGCCCTTCTGTCAAAGGGATACTCATGATTGGATATGGGTATATGTGTCCCTCCAACTTGAGATCATCATGGTAGCTTGCAAGCAACTCCCTGTGCTTTGGTGCCGGACTACCCGGATTTTTAATCCAGTGATGGAAGGTTTCTGGGTACAGGCAAGTACTTGTGGAGCAGTGGTGGACCAAGATGGAATTGACCTGTCCAAATAGTTTGGAATGAATGTCTCGCAGTATCTCAATTTAGCAAATCCTCGGTCGGGGTAGTCCTAGTGAGGAGTCACTGGACTTGCGAGGTTGAGACATGTTATGGATTGTCTCAGTTAGGGTTAGCAGTCTAACCCTAGGTCATCTTGAGCATTGGAGGTCAAAGGAATGAATTATACGGCAACCATATGCCAGAGATTCGATTGATTGCTCTCGCATCTTCGATCTATCCGGACACTGGGATCCATTGCTAGATGGTATCTTGTGCTGGTACTGGAGGTATTCCAGTGCTACCACCTAGGTTCGAACCTATGAGGTCACACGCCATAGAGGATCACTCCCTGATCTAGGTATCGATTTATGATTGGAAATAATTTCGGTAACGGTTTGATTGAGCTAGTTGGATTGACCCGTTCTGGGTCGATCAGTTTTGTTCAGGTCCACCGGGAATTGTTTCTGGATGATCGGGACTTGTCCAAGCCATTTTATTAATTAGATTTTTATCTAATTAACTTGTGAACCGTTTAGAACTGGTTTGGGTTGCTTGAATCGGTTGTGAACCGGCTTTTAACCCATCATCATGGTTTTGAACCAATCACCATGGTGTTATAACTTGGGCGTACAGGGTATTGAAGATGTCTTTTCCTCTCCCCTTCCACTTGGTTTCGGGCTGAATTAATCCACCATTTGATGGCCTTGATTACTTCATTCGATTGGTTCTTAACCGGTTGGCTTTTAGCATTCCCAGCCCGTCTCTTCTCCTCCCAAACTTCACCGTTTTGTTTAGTTCACGGTGGTATAAATAAAAAATCTGGGCGCTGAATTTTTCTGCAAGGCTAAAAATGCTGATATTGTTCTTCCCTTTGAGAGCTTCCACCTTCCATTCCACCAGTGATCTTGGGGCTGAGTTTTGTTGGGAGATTGGGAGAGAATGAGAGCTTTGATTTCCTATTTTTAATAGGTGCTCAATCGTGAAGAAAGGATCTCTATTTTGGAGAAAACAGTGACAGAAATCTGAGTTCTGTTTTTCCCTTCCTCTCACTGTATCAAGGCTTCCGGTGACTAGCATCGCACGAGAACCAGATTAGAGGAGCCCCTGGCATGTCTCTTCTCTAAAGGGTGTTCGTTTGAGCATCTTAGAGCAGATTCAACCTCCATTGCTGCAGTGTTTGCTGTGCTCTATTTTTTTATGGTTGCAGGAATATCTGTTGTTGTAGCACTTGAAAGAGAGGAAGAGTTCTAAGCTTTGGACGGTCCTATTGGTCTCCATTGAAGCTAGTTCCATCAAGCTTCTACCTTGCTGCTGGAGCTTGAGGAGAGACCAAGAGACTGGCCTTTTGTGTTTGGGTTTGCAGCTTTTGAAGAAGAAGATCAAAGCATTCCAACGGTTACTGAAAAAAGAAGAAGGCTGGAATAATTTTATTCCTGGTATTCCAGCTATTCCAGTGTTATGCCAGATTTCTTCCAAGCAGGAATAAGGTAAAAAATTCTGTTTTTATTTTACCATGCATGTCTTGATCTAGGTGTTTATAAATATTACATGCCATTACATGCCCTTGTTCATGCCTAGTTTTGCCTGTACATGCATCCGGTATATGTTAGATCCTGTGCGTAGTAGATAGTTTTCACTGTTATTTTAAAATGTTTTAAAATATATACCTGCTCTCTACTATTGCATGCTTAGTGTAGGCACCTGCAATCCCTGTTTTCTTTCAAGAGATGCTTAACATGCTTAAGACAGTTGAGAGTCACTTCAAAGGTGATAAGGCTCATCATCTTCTTCTAGTTGATGGGAAGAAGAAAGGGGTAAGAAGAACGGTATAAAGCAAAAGCTAAACCCAAAAAGAGCATCAAAATGAGGAAGAAGGCAAAGATGCCTTCAAATGATAGATCCTATTTATTCTATGGTAAGAAGGGACATTGGAAGAAGAACTGCAAGACGTACCATGCAAGTCTGAAGCACGATGTTAGTAGAGCATCAAGAGATTTGTTTGTCATACAAACAAACTTATCATTAAGTTCTTCAACTTCTGATTCATGGATATTGGATACTGCATATGGGTCTTATATCTACAAGTCATTACAGGGATTACATAGACCTAGAAGTTTGAAAAAAGGTAACTTCAAGCTTTATGGCATGAGTAGAGAGACCATTCATGCCAAAACTATTGGAACCTACATGTTATTATTGCCTTCGGGCAAGATATTGGAATTAAAAGATTGTTATTACATTCCAAATGTTGTTAGAAATTATTTCTGTATCTTTGTTATTAAGAAAGGTTATGAATAAAAGTTGAGAGAAAGGGTTGCTCCATTTTTCATTCTAATGACTATTTTGGAATGGACAAATTTATGAATGATCTTTTAATTCTATCACTCAATGATGAAGTATTGCTTGTAGAAAACAATAAGAGAAAGAGAGATGATACTAATGAAATATTCATTTGGCATTGCCAATTAGATCATATAACTGAGTCAAGGATTAACAAGTTATACAAAGATAATTTCTTTGACCTTTATGATATAAATCATTAGAAACTACTTGTAAATCTTGCTTCATGGGTAAAATGACCAAGCCTCCATTCATTGGACATGGAGAAAGGGCAACTTAGTTGTTATGATTAATATATTCAGATGTATGTGGACCTATGCCAACTCAGGCTAGAGGAAGATACTCTTATTTTATCACATTTATTAATGATTTTTCTAGGTTCGGATATGTGTATCTCATAAAACATAAATTCGAAGCCTTTGATAAATTTAAAGAGTATCAAAATATGGTTGAGAAAAAAACTAGAAAAGGTATTAAGGTCTTTTAATCTGATCAAGGAGGAGAATACTTATCTAGTGAATTTCTTAATCATCTTAAGAAAAATGGTATTCTCCCTAAATAGACCCCTCCATATACGCCATAATTAAATGGTGTAGCAGAAAGGAGGAATCATACATTGTTTGACATGGTAAGGTCCATGATGTGCTTCATAGATCTTCCAATATCTTTTTAAGGATATGCTCTAGCAACTGTTACATATGTATTAAATAAGGTACCATCAAAATCAGTACCTAGCACTCCATATGAATTATGGAATGGCAAGAAACCAAGTCTTAAGCATCTTAAGATTTGGGGTTGTCCAGCTTATGTTAAAAGAAATTTGTACATAAGCTAAGTACTAGGATTGAGAAATGTAGGTTTATTGGTTATTCTCAAGAGGGTATTGGATACCTATTTATTATCCTACTGAACAAAAGGTTTTTATTAGTAGGCATGCCATTTTCTTGGAAAAAGAATTTATTCAAGAAGATGGTAATGAGAGAATAATTGAATTGAGTGAAGTTCAAAATGAATTAACTCAAGTTCCTCAGCTAGAAGTACCAGTTGATTAGGTACAACCACAACATATATAGGGTTTTTGTGTGGTACTCCCAAACCTTGGAGAGACTTGGGAGGGCATGGCAGGGATGTTCGAGATGATCCCTAGGAGCTTGGAGGCATGCTAAGCAGTTTTTGGAGGTATTCCAGAGGTCCTGAAGGTGTTCCGGGGGTTCATGGTGTATTCATGGACATTTTTGGGAGCTTAGGTTCATAAGTTTCTAGGGCCTTGAGAGTCATGTTAGGTCAGGAGGCTTGACTCAGGGTTGAGGATTTTTTCACATTGACTTATTAGGGAACATTTTTTGAGAGATTGTAACATAACCTAGTTGGGTTATAGAGTTGGGTTCAGGTTGGTTTGTTGGTTAGGAGGTTAGTTTATTTAATTAGTTGGTTAGGAGGTTAGTTTAGTTAATTAGTTGGTTATTTGGTTGATTGGTTAGCTCAACCATCCAAGGATTCTAACCAGTTGGTTGTAACTAACTAAGGTGTCCTAACAATTCAAGAATTGGACCATCCAAGTCCTAACCACTCAAGGATTTCATCGCCCAAGAAGACCAAGATAACCACTGCCCTATGTGCTTATAAAAGAGAGGGGCGTGCGACGATTTTAGGAGGGATGAGTTTGCCCCCTTTGGGGTGTGACCATGGGGAGCTTCCTGGGTTTTGGGAGGCCACGGTTCAAGGGCTAAAAGAGAGGCGCGTGGAGGATCTTTCACATGGAGGACTTATGACCGTGTGGGTGTTTCATGGTTTTGGAGAAGGGAAGAGCATGTATGAGGTATTGTTCGTGTGTGGGAGCTTCTTCTTGGGTTTATGAGAGAAGGTGGGTGTTTTGTTTATTATAACAAGGTTCTTCTCCAAAGGAATAAAACAATCTCTTTTTTTCTCCTATATCTTTCTTCTATCTTCTTGTAAATCTTGAATCCAAGAACAGGTTGCTTCTGCTGCGTATAGGCACTGATCTGGATTCCCAACAAGTGGTATAGTGCCTAGGAATCTCAACAACATACACCTACTTTCCGTAGGTCAAAGAGAGTGCAAAGTGCACCTCTAAGATATGGTTTTATGATTGGAAACAATAATGAAACCAGCATCATTGAAGATGATAATCCACTGACCTATACAGAAGCAGTCATGAGTAAGGACTCTAACAAATGGCTCAGTGACATGAAATCCAAAAAGGACTCTATGTATGATAACCAGGTTTGGATCTTAGTTGACCCACCTGAGGGAGTTATCCTAATAGGATACAAATGGATCTTCAAAAGAAAGATTGGAGAAGGTGGACAAATATAAACTTATAAGGCAAGGTCGGTTGCAAAAGGTTTCAAGCAAAAGCATGGTATTGACTATGATGAAACTTTTTTGCTAGTTGCCATGCTCAAGTCCATTAGGATTATGCTTGCTATTGCTATATACTATGATTATGAGATCTGGCAGATAGATGTTAAGATAGCATTCCTCAATGAGAATCTTGAGGAAGAAGTCTATATATCATAGCCAAAGGATTTTGTCTCAATTGGAAGACCAACCAAGTATGCAAGCTCAGGAAATCCATTTATATAAAAGTAAGCATCAAGGAGTTGGAACATTCATTTCGATGAAACTATTAAGAAATTTGGTTTGATTAAGAATACAGATAAGCCATGTGTGTATAAGAAGACAAATGGGAGTGCCATTATCTTCTTGGTCTTGTATGTCAATTAAATACTTATCATTAGAAATGATATTCCAATGATGCTGTCAGTTAAAATATGGCTATTAAAACAATTTTCCATGAAAGATTTGGGAGAAGCATCCTATATTCTAGAAATAAAGATCTATAGAGAGATCTAAAAGGATGTTAGGGTTATCCCAATCTAGGTATGTAGACTTGATATTTGAGAGATTCAATATGGAGGGAAGTAAGAAGGGTTACTTGTCCAGAAGTCAAGGTATACACCATCTAAAAAGATGTCACCTAAGACTCCATATGAAAGAGATAGGACGAATAAGATTCCTTATACTTCGGTAGAAGGATTAATAATATATGCAATGCTATGTACCAGGCCTGATGTTGTTTATGCCTTAGTCATAGTAAGCAGGTTCTAGGCTGATTTAGGGGAGGATCATTGGAAAGCTATGAAAAACATTCTTAAGTACCTAGAAGGACTAAAGATTTTTTCTAATATATGGTGAATCAGAGTTAAAACTAGAAGGCTATGCAAATTCTAATTTCCAATATGATCTAGATGATAGTAAATCTATATTAGGGTATGTCTTTACTCTGAATGAAGGAGCAGTGAGTTGGAAGAGTACGAAATAGCTAATTATAGCTGACTTAGTTACTAAGACAGAGTACATAACTGCTAGTGAAGTCGCTAAGGAAGTATCTGGATGAAGAAGTTCATCATGAAATTGGGCATGGTTCCTACTGTATAGCAACCAGTGCCATTATATTATGATAATAGTTGAGCTGTTGCACAAGCAAAGGAACCGAGGTCTTACCATAAGTCCAAGCACATTTTAAGAAGCTTCCACCTCGTTTGAGAAATCATTGAAAGAAATGATGTGGTGGTCGAATGAGTCGATTCAAGGAACAATATAGTAGATCCATTCACTAAGACACTTCCTCTACAGTAGTTAGATCACCATCTAGATTGTATGGGTATTAAATACAAGGGCGATTGGCTTTGGTGTAAGTGGGAGATTGAAAGAATTCTGCCCTGAAAGCCAATCATAGTTATTATATCAATGGCATTTTTGTATTCTTCCAACTCAAGATTGATATTAATAAAGGCAATTTCTTGATTCATCATATATTGTATCTCGTGTTTTAATTATAAGATTATGATGAACCTCATAGATTAGGGCAATGATTTTAGGGTTACAAGAATAACAGTGAGACTAAAACCTATAAATCCTAATCTAGAATATTCCTAGTCATAGGATCATCGATTTGGGGATTGATGAATCCATATATACTAGCATATCCTATGTATGCTCGATGGAGAGGGTGGTTGGTCTCACGACCACTTGTATAGTAACACTAATACCAGGATGTGGGTTCTCATTAGATTATGAGTTCACCGAATTGATCCAATAAGAGAACATCTAATAAAAGTCTTACTTACCTGGTAAAAAGAATGTTCTCTTAGTGGGAGTTGTGCATGCGATCCTTAGACCTGAGACTACCATAGAATCTTATAACCATGAATCCATGTTTTGGTGCATACTCATTCATGGCAATTAAATCATGTGCGAGGTGCTTCTGGATATGGTGGATTGTATATGAAGGTAATGAGTAGGTCAACAATGAATCGACCACTCCTAATAAGAGGACTTATCCCATGTCATCTCTTCGATTGTTGACTTAGAAAGTCTTTGATCAAAGCAGGATGAGATTAGATAGGGTTTCTAATTTTTCATTAGTCGAGTCTTCATTATCAAATTGAGATTTGAAAGGATTAAGTGCTAGGATTTAACATTTATCCATGCCCATTACTTACCAGGATAAAAGATGATCAAAGGATTTAATTGCATGGTAACTTTTCACTAAAGGATATTTTGATAATTTCTATCAAATTTCTCGTCTTCTAGGTAGGCATGACACATTGCTAGATGTCAATCTTGTTTTGTAGATTTTTATGAATCAAATTGGATGGATTCATGAGTCAATTTGAAAATTGGTTCTAATTGACAACTTGGGTCAGCTCGATTTAACATAATTGGGTCAATCGATTTTGATTGGATCGAACAGCATGGACCTGAACCTACTGCTAGCTAGATATGGAACCCAAAGGGTCACACACATTAGGAAATTATCCAAGAAAGTCAATTGAATTTTAATTAGGGTCATGGGATCTTAATTGGCTAGCTAATTAATATACTAGCATATATTGGCTAGCCCAACTCCTAATCCAATTGGATTGGGTCAATTAGCTTGCTTTTTAGGCTAACTAGTTTAAGTAAAACTTAAATTGGGTTAAGTCCTAATTAGGACAGCCTTAATCAGTATTTATCTGAAATTATTTGGAGCTCTATCTTTGATTTTTAATAGACTCCAAGTAGGAAAGGACTCTTAGCGCCATATTAGCATGCACCAAGAATAAGGTGTGCAATAGGTCTTCTACCACTTAATAACAAATACCAGATAAACTCAAGGACCCTCTCCCTTATCTCCACACCCAATTGGATGGGTGTTGACCGGTCAAAAGAAGAAGGAATTGGCATGGAATTGTGGCGCGCATAATGAAGGGACGTGTCCCTTCAATTTGGCATAGATTTAAAATGTAGGAGTCCTTCTGTTTGAAGGCTTCCATTTTCTCCGATACACCTCTTGGGATCCCATACCTCTTAGCCTTTATTTGATCGGTAACTTGCCATATGGTAAAAAAAAATGGCTGGAAAAGAAAGAGACACTTATATGTCTCTTAGCATATGAAATGACATTTCATGATAAGTCTTCTTACCCAAAGGACACCTTTTACTTGAAGGGTCTTATCAAGGGCTGAGAAAAGAACTTATCAGGCACCCCCCCCTTTATTATATAAGCATTGGTAATCTGATGCTAAGAGATGGAATTCTAATTCGAAAGAAGTCACTTTCTATTTTCTCTTCATTGTCCTTTTAAGATAAGGCTTATCCTTTTAAGAAAAGACTTGTCTTTCAAGACAAGAGCCTAGGAAGAGATATAGGAGGGATAATCGGATTTTGAGAGAGGATTCGAAGAGGTCTTTGAGTTTCCTATAGGAGGGTAGGGGTTCCAGCAAAGAAAAGGAAGAAAGGCTACTGAGAATAGTCCTAGTCAATAAGTAAGCTTGGTGGGAGTGTTTCCTTGGTCCGGTTCCTATGTGGATCACCTCTAGAGGGAATACACTTATATGCCTTGTAAAAATTAAAGAGTATAGCACTCCAAGTATTCCTCATAACCCTAAAGTTATGATTTATTAGTTGTTATGGTCAAGTGGTCATAGGGTTTAGGGTTTCGATCGATTAGGATTTCAATAATAAATATTTTGAAACCCAACCTTTTGCTATGCCTACCAGGAACCCAATAAATGGTCACATCAATTAGTTTGAAGAATAGTTCCTGAGCTACTACCTTTAAGTTCGATCCTACGAGATCACATATAATAGAAGTTTTCGATTGATCATGATGGCTAATCGATGATTGAGAATCATTCAGTGGCAAAATTATAATTATGATTAATAATTTACCTTATACAAATATTATAAATAAATAAATAAATAATTATTAATTAATCTAAAAAAGATTAATTAGCAATTGGATTGCTAATTGGCTCAATTTGATTGAGCAAAGAGGATTTGGTCAAGTCTAATTGAATTTGGTTCAATTAGATTTCACCTAACTAGGTTATTCAATGATCTAATCGCTAAATAATTTTGATTCTGATTTAATTTAGATTTAGACTTGATTAATTTTTGATTAATTAGTTTAATTGGAGCCTAAGTAGATTTGGCTCAAGCTGTTTAAATAGTCAAACTAAATTAAATTGGAATTAGAATTTATTTTGACCAAATCAAACTAAGAAACTCTTTCCCTGTTCCACAACTTTCCTCATGCCAAAATGTTTTTTGCATGAAGAATTTGCTTGCCAAATCTAGATTAGCACTCTCCCCTCTTTCCATTCTGATTAGGATTAAGGTATTTTAATTTAAAAGGAGTTTAAGTTTAAATTTGATAGAGTTTGATTGGTTTAAACTCTAGACCTTATCCTTATCTAGATAGGACTCTTAATTCTATCCCACTTCTTTCCCCTCTCCACACCATAATTAAATATGATTTTCTTTAGGGTGTGTGCTAATTAAGTGAGGATTACCATGGAAAAATGAAAGAGATGTCACTAAAAAAAAGAGGAATTGACATGGAAAAGATTGTGTGCTTGAGAAGTTCTTCCTTGGTGCTAGGGAGAAGAGAGAAGAGAGGAAGAAAGAAAAATAAAAAAAATTGTTTTGGGTTTTCTTTTTCTTCCATAATTTGATCCTCCTCACCCTCTATCTCCTTATCTTCTTGGAAGGCTCAAGAAAATTTGAAAAAGATCTTCATATCAACCATCTAGCCTTTATATGAAGCTAGCATTCTAGAAAAGGTGATCCCTTAAGACTTCGTGTGGACTATTCATAGAGACCTGACATCTTGTATGGCTATAAGGTGACATCCAGTCCATCTACCACACATTATTAGCTGAAGCATTCATCAACCTATGACCATGTATGGGATCTAATCTCGTATATGCTTGTAGATTAGATCTATAGCATGCATCAATTAGATTGATACATGTTGATTTTATTTTGTAGTATCTGTTTTATTTATATCTTGCTCGATCCTATAGGGTAGGTATTTAGAATTGTTCTAATGCATAATTTCATGGTTAAAAGTGCTTTAATCTAACATGCTTCCATTGATTTAAAAAAAATTATGCATGAAACCTATCCTAGTTTTGCAACAACTCCAATATAGCCTTTGATCGGCCTGAGCCTCAATGGCTTGCGAATAGCCTATAGATGGCAACTTTGATTATTGTTTAATTCAATAACCTTTGATCAACCTTGACTCCAAAATGGCCTTTGATTGGCCTAAGACTCAATGGCCTACCAATGGCCCATAGAAGGTGCCTTTGATCAGTATTAATTTATGTCTTTGATTGACTTGAAAGCTTTGATGGCTTGGCATCGGCCTTGGCTCAAAGACACTAGGAACAATGCCATATCTTTACTCTCTAGTAAATAATTAGCATCAAGAACCTCCTCTCAGGTGCTGCACAAATTGTTCTAGGGCCACACCTTCAGAGCATTGAGGGCTAACCAATATTCTCCTCATTTGTGCTTAAAAAGCTGGAGGTCAAGTAGATAGTCAACGAAGACCCTTTAGCTTATGTGCTGCTAATGGTCCCTAGTTTTGTAGGTGGGTCGAGAAGGCACTAAGCCATCGTGGAATTTGCCTTTGTGAGCAATGTCCTATACAACATCATTATGACCCCCAGGGTGCACGATCCCTAATCATGGAAGAACATGAAAAGCGGTACACAACAAAAATGAACATTCAATCTTAAGAAAAAAAGAGAGATTTTATTGATATTCCAAAAATTAAGGTCGAAGGCCATCATAAATTTGTCCACATGAAAGCAAAAAAATACTATTTACAAAAGGCAAAAAGAAATAAACTATCTCAGGCGATTGGTGGAGGATCCCCATCGCTCGAAGGACCAGTGGCATCTTTGAGCATGGGAGTAGAATCATCATATGATTTCTCTAACTCTACATTAACGAATGGCAGATTGAGGCCTAGAAAGTGGATCGCCACTTTGGACTGAACCACATTTTTGCTAACAAGGTAGGTCATGGTGGTGTACTACATTTGGTCATTATGGCATTTTTTGGTGGCCTTGTAAGTCACCACGCCTTCCTGTGTCACCGTCACCACCTACTCCTTAGCCTCGGATAATTTACGGCACATATCAACAAGCATGTTGCTTAGCTCCTTCTCCTTCTCCTCTGCTCACAACCTGATGCAGAACAAAGCTCTGATACCAAAATGATGCAGAACAAAAAAAGAGAGGATGCGATGCGGAAGTAAACTATGACTAATTCTTTTTTTTTTGTGTGGTTTTTTTTAATATTTTCAGAAGTCGGCTTTGACTCAAAGGAAAGTTAAACTAAATTGAAAGAAGCTAGGTAATAATTGAAAGCACAATTTAAATAAAACTGGGTTATCAGAGTAGTTCAGAAGTAACGGATCGCTGGGGGTTGAGAAACTCCCAGACCTAGGGTTTCGCTCTGAACTTTCAACAGGACAAAAATAAAGAGAAGAGATGGGTTACCAACCAGATAGTGATCTTCACAGAGTTTGGTGAAGAACTCTCTCAGCGAGCAGATTGTCGGATCCTCGGATTCGGATATCTTCGCAATGGATCCTCCAATACTGGTCCTGTGGCTGAGTTGACTTCTCCTGGACTCAAGATCTGGGAAAGAAGAAGAACAAGTGATGGAATCAGATACTCAAGGAAGAATTTACCAGAATTGAAGAACTTGAAAGTTGATGTTGCTGAAATGTGGATTCTCCTGGAGGCTGATCTGACTACCTCTGAGAATTGCTCTGGATCTGAAGTGTCCGGACTGGACCCGGATGCTGGGGTCGGCCTTGACTTGAAGAGGATGGCCGTGAGAGGTGGGATATGCTAGGACTTGGAAAGAGAAGGATAGTGGGCGGCTAGGGTTTGGGAGTGAAGTGGCTACCTAGGGTTTGGGGTTTGGAGATCTCACACCTCCTCAAGGTTCCTGGGGAACCCGGATTTACTCCCTCACGGAGCTCAACACCTGGATGCAAGTGCGGAAGAGAGAAAACATAGAGTTTGCTCACACAAAAATTGGATTCATTCATCAGATTACTTTAAATTTACAAGAGGGGTTTAATTTATAGGACTTTACAAGAGAGTAGGGTTTTACATCTTCCCATGTGGGACTAAAGGAGGGGATCTGCAAATTAGGATTGTAGGATCAATCCTTACACATATGGCCGGCAAAGGTTCCAAAAAAATTTGATTTGGATTTTAAAAGGAAGGTAGATGGCGCCTCCAAGCTTCGTTCTTCAAGAGAGGATTTCTTTCCTTCCATGGCTCAACTCTTTTGGACTCCTCCTTTTCTTTCTCCCTAAGTCATGGTCCTTCCCATCTTTGTTTTGGGCATTTTTGGCAGGGAATGGGCGCCTCCTTGAAGTTCTCTCCAAGAAGAATTTCTTCCCTTTTATAGCTTGGCTCTTATGGAAGGTCTTGGGCCGCCCCCTTGATTTGTGGATCCCTGGTTGCTTTCTCCTCAAATGACGCATGAGAGAAGGGAGCTGCTATCTGTGGTGTGGGGACCAGAGTATACTGGATGGAGATGTGGCGCCCCCTGGACTCAGGCGTGTGGCTGGGAGTGTGGCGCCCACTTGCTTGGCCTTGGGAGAAAATGTGACACCCCAGGTTGAAGTCCTAGACCACTACTGAGTCAACATGACTCAACAAAATTAAATTGCAGGGAGTACAGACTTAAGCTAAAATGAGTTGATCAAGTCAACCCTTATTACAAGCCAGAAAACCCTAATTCTTCGGGCAAGGTCAATCAGAGATCTAGATGGAGCTCTGAAGTCTTCTTCTGAGTCTGGTGCCCGCACCACAACCACTTTTTCTTCTCTGAGGTGAGCACCTGATTTAGACGATCAACCTCAACCTGGTGGAGGGCTTGTCAGCCTCGATGGTTCTAAGTTGGGCCTGAAGTGTCACTGCTTTCTTTTCTAGCTCTCTAGTATGGCTCTACATCTAAAAGTAGTCATTGATATAGTGGGCCATCTACAAAGAAAACATCATCAGTGAAATAATCGAAGGAAATTGAACTAATTTGAAGCAAGCAAGGGTGATTACTTGGGGAAAGTTTTGAATAGCCCTTCTTCGATGGTAAAGGGACTGCACTAGATCCTGATGAGGGATGAAAGGCCTAACTAAGATTTTGATGATTACAGTAATGAATCAATTTTTTATTTTTATTTTTAATTTTCCTGTAAAAGATGAAAAGAAGCTATCTAAAGAAACTACAAAAAAAGAAGTAAAGATATGCTCATAACTAGTCTTCTAAGTGTAAAGAATCAAGGACCTAGAAGGATTAAGAAATCCTTCAAGAATAGGGCTAAGGCTACCTTCAATAGACAAAGCAAGAGTAAAGGTGGGTGATACCAAACAGCGATTCGATCTACTTCCAGAAGAAAGTACTCTCCTCTCCGGATCTAGCACCTAGGATGAATAAATCAACCCTTCCTGGATAGTAGACTCCATTATAGGAGTTCTTTGGCAAAATAAGCTTTCTCCTCAGATCGGCACTCTTGAGAACCCTGCAAGCAAAAAGAGAACTTAATAAAGATGAAGAAATGCAGCAAACAACTTAAGAAAATAAGGATGGAGAGTGATGGCTTGAAGAATGCTTAGCGCCTTGATGAAGACTAGATCGACTGCTCCATAGATAGAGATGTCAACTCCATGGGTTAGGGGGGAACGTCAACACCAAGGTATGGTAGATGGGAGACGGATGAACTATGAGAACTAGATGGTAGATTGGGTCTCACACCCTCTCCCTCTTGGAGGACAATGCATCTCACACCAGAAATGAAAACTTACAATAATAGGAGCTCAAAAAAATTTGTCTTTCATTCAAAAATAGCATCTTCCTTACAAAGAGATTAGGGGCCTATTTATAGCCTTCTAAGCTCCATTTGAAATTCAAATTTTACATGAAAAGAGGGGGAAAGGTAGTTACAAATTTGAATTTCAAATTTCATGAAAATGGGGCACCATCTCTAGAACCTTCTTGAATTCAAACTCCATGAAAAAGGGTGTCAAAGCTGAAAATCTGCATGCATGGGTGCCAAGTATCTTCACGGTTTCAAAATGGGTTGCCAAAGCTGAAAATCTGCATGCATGGGTGCCAAGTGTCTCCATAGTTTCAAAATGGGATGCCAAAGCTGAAAATCTGCATGCATGGGTGCCAAGTGTTTCCATGTGGTCCCCAGTTTAAATTCTTCATGAGGGCATTCATGTATCATCATGTGTTGGGCTCCACTTACCATTTGGGTGCATATCTTGGTCTTCTTCAATATAATGCTCCTTTACTTGGTCAAGGCTAGCTCACTGGTTACAGGACTCAAACTTTACAGGACTCAGTTAACAAAAAATAAAATGTAATGGACCAGTTGATAGGATTCAAAGAAAATTGACTAAGCGTTAGTCAAACCAAATTGAATTGAGTCTCCTTCGAATTCTGGTGCTCGCACCAATTCTCCCGGGTGGGAGGAACTTGACCCTATCGAGTAAGGATCTTTCTGACTATGGTAATGCTCAAGCAGGTCTGGATCAATCCGTTATAGGTCCTCACAAGTGATCCTTGAATTCTCGAATTCCGGCCTACCTTGCCATCGAACCAAGTAATGTTGGTAGTCCTTACTGGGTCGTGATAATTTGATTATTTAAGATGCGCTCATCAGTTCTCTCCTCTCTAGTAAGTTGGTTGGTGGACACATAGGGATGGGCTCACTTTCAAGATTGGTTCAGGCTTGATTGGCTCACTAGGTATTACTGTTGGTGCCCTAAACTCTACAAGATCTGTAATGTTGAAGGTGGAATTGATGCCTAACTTTGGGGGTAACTCAAGCACATAAGCATTAGGTCCAACTTTCATTAACACTTTAAAAGGACTGGCACCGTGGGCATGCAGTTTCTTCATGGTCCCGAGTGAAAATCATTCAGGTCTAAGCCTGATCATCATATAGTCTCCTTCAGAAAATTCTTTAAACCTTTTACGGGAATTAGCCATATTTTTATATGATTCATTACTCATATTAAGTTTTTTATTGATTTCATGATGCAATTCCTTAACATGCTTAGCATATGACTCAGCATATTCAAAGACTCGTGCATTCACAGGTAATGGGATGAGGTCTAAAGGTCTCCTAGGTTTGTAACCATAAACAATTTCAAAAGGACTCTTTCTAGTATACCTATTGATAAAACTATTGTAGGCAAACTCAGCTCTAGGTAGAAGAAGATCCCAATTCACAGTGTGTTTACCTACAAGACATCTCAACAAGTTTCCAAGGCTTTTATTGATAACTTCTGTTTGACCATCGGTCTGAGGGTGGTAGGAAATGGAGAACTTCAGCTTAGTGCCAACATGTGCCAAAGAGTTTTCCAGAAGTAGCTTGTAAATCAGACATCCCTATCGGACACAATAGTCTTGGGTAAGCCATGTAACCTAACTACTTCATTCAAGAAAAGTTTGGCCACTCTAGAATATCAAAAGTTTGGGAGCAGGGCATGAAGTAAGCCATTTAGAGAATCGTTCAACCACAACATAGATTGAATCGTGTTTTCTCAAGATTTTTGGTAGCCCTAATACAAAGTCCATATTCAAGTCTTGCCACGGACGGTCAGGTACAGGCAAAGGAGTATAAAGGCTAGTGTTTTGTTTTCATTGCTTAGCAACAGCACAGGTTTTATATCTAGCCACGATTTGAGCTACGTCTCTTTTCAGACTTGGCCAAAAGAACTGGTCTTCAACAGCTAGGATGGTCTTGTTTCTACCAAAGTGACCAGCTAATCCTCCCGCATGGGTCTCCTAGATCAAAATTCTCTAAGGAAAGTTCTAGGGATACACAACCTATTTTCCTTAAAGAGGTAACCATCCTGTAAGGTATACTCACTATAGGCACTAGATGGTCCTTGCAGAACAGACTGGTGGATCTTACTGAAGTCAGGACAATCCTCATAGTTTTCTTTCAACTTGTCAAAACCTATGACCTTAGTACAAATAGTGTTCAGAAGCATAGATCTTCGACTCAAAGCATCAGCTACTTTATTCTCAATTCCCGCACGATGTTTCAGGATAAAAGTGTAGGCCTGGATGAATTCTACCCATTTTCCGTGCCTAGGATTCAGCTTTTTTTGAGAACTAAGAAACCGCAGGACCTCATGGTCGGAGTATAGAACAAATTCTTGCGATAATAGGTAGTGTCTCCAGTACCTCAAGGCTTGTACTACCGCATATAACTCCTTATCGTAGGTTGAGTACTTCAGCTTAGCCTCATTAAGTTTTTCGCTAAAGAAAGCTATAGGATGGTTCTCTTGCTTAAGTACTCCTCCAACACCTACTCTTGAGGCATTGCATACAACCTCAAAAACTTTGGAAAAATCAGGTAATCTTAAGATCGGTGCTTGGATAATTTTCTCCTTAATTTCTTGGAAAGCTTTGTTTGCAGATTTGGTCTAATTGAAAGTTTCCTTCCTAATGCAGTCAGTTATTAGAGTGACATTATGCTAAATCCTCGGATGAATCATCTATAGAAGGTGGCTAGACCATGAAAACTACAAACCTCGTGAATGCTAGTTGGTACAGGCCACTCTATTATGGACCTAATCTTTTTAGGGTTGGCAGAAACTCCCTTAGAGGTTACAACAAATCATAAGAAGACACTTTAAATACCTTTCCAAGCTTCAAATAACAGTTTTTGATCATTGGAGAGGAGAAAATAGCCATTGGGGGTGAAAAGGACCAGTTCTGTACTTAAAAAAACTAGCCATTACTGTTTATCAGAACTGCAAGTGTCGATACTTCAGGTCATGAGTTGACACTTCACCTTCATGAGTCGACACTAGTTCAAAAAAGGTCTTCTAAAGCTCTCTAGAAATCTCAAGTGAGTCGACACTTTTTCTGGTGAGTCGATACTTGAGTCAACACTTGGCTTCTATAAGTCGACACTTGAGGAGGGCTTGATTTCAGCATGTTCTATATCATTTTAATCTCAGGCCTTAAGTCGACCCTTGAGTCGACCTTGAACTCCATGAGTCGACACTTCATGCGTACCATCTAAAACTTCTTCTACGTATCAGCTCAAGCCTCCGTGAGTCGATACTATGAGTCGACACTTCAATTTTATGAGTCGACACTTGGTTGAAACTTTCTTGAAATGCTTTCACACCCTGCTGAAACTTCTTCAAACTTTAAACTTGAGTACTTCCAAGTCATTCATATATACTTAAGTCCATTTATCTTGAAATTTCATTCATCAAACATACTTCTTCAACAAGATAATAAGCAATCAAACTTTCAACACAAAATAGCTTTGGTGAGTATCTTGTTCTGATAAAACATTCTTTCAACACACAGTTAGTACTCAAATATACTTAAGTATTTTGTTAATTATCAAAATCAATATAGGAGTCAACAATCTTCCGCTTTTTGACGATGACAAAATCTTTAAATATATACATATAGTGAGCTCAAAAGATTACAATAAGTATTAGAGCATTAATTAAGATTTTTAGTATAGAGCATTTGGCTTCAAGTATCAGAGCTAATGATGATGAAGAGTATCAGAGTCTAAATTTATAAAGATTTCAAGAGGTAAGACTCATTTACAATGTATCAAAGATATATGTATGTATGAAAAGGAATTCAATTCACATAGCTTCATTGTCAGAGGCAAAATGATAATGTATCAGAGCTGAAAATTGAAATACTAGAATTGTATACTCATACTAGATGGTTTCATTGTATATCAGAGCTTAAAATGAATTTGAAAAATAATAATTAGAGCAAGACAGATTAATCATAAAGAGTATCAAGGCATGAAACATGTCAAAGCACATCAGAGCAAGTAATATACCAAAAAGATGGAAAGTATCTAGCAAAATTGTTTGAATATGAAAAGTATCAAAGTATGAAAATAAAGAGTATCGAAGCATATTATAAGGAGTATAGAGTATAAAAACTAATATAAATAGATTAATAAAGAGTGTCAAAGTATAGAATTGAAGGGTATAGATCAAAAGGATAAAGTGAAACACTCCCCCTCAATATATGATTTCAAAACTAATTTTCAAAAAGAGATTTTTGAAAAATTTTCAAAAAATTACTACTTTAGTACTTTTCTTTCTCTCTCCTCCTTACTCATTGCTTCCTTCTTGGCTTTAATTCTTGCCAATTCATTAAAAGTTTCATTAATTCTCCCCTATACTATTTCTTATTAATTCTGTACTTTTTATTATTCTCATTAATTCTTCAAATTATTCTCTTCCTTTTTGTCATCATTAAAAAGATAAGAAGAACAAGGTAGGCATAAACATTGCATTAAAGAAAAAGTGCACACAGATAAAATGTTTAAAAGTCAATACATATAAATTTGAAAGATTTGATATATTAGTTTAGAATTTGATACACAAAACAGAGAACTAATACTGACACAAATACAGAAAACATAAAGAGCACTGAAATACAGACTGACTAGCATGCAGACCAACCCTAAGGGATACTTTCCTCATTAGAGGAAGACCTGATCTCAAGAATAATCAGCCTGTTAACCCTAGAAGGTCGGGGTCATGGCCACATTAGCTGAAGATCAAAAAGTCTAGTCTTGTAGGTCTGGGTGCATCACCATGGCCTCGGCCTTTGCATCAGGTATATACTCGTCCTCTGGCTAGTGTTGAAGAGGAGAAGCAACATTAAGAGCAGAAGTAGTAATGACGGGATCAGCAGCTGTATCAGTGATCGGGAGTGTGTCATCAAAAAAAGGACCTGAACCAAGAACATGGAAACCAGGTGTATAAAACCCTAGTTCCCGGATTAATGATGAAGTGGAAGGAATAGGTGGAGTCCTAGTATGAATACTAAAAATACGTGTGGGTAGATAAGTGTCAAGTAGGTCCGTGTGCAATATAGGTGTGGTAACAAAAGTATTAGGTGGGTCAGGAATGGAGGGTGGCTGGATAGGTCTAAAGTCTGGAAGGATGATCTAGAAGGATCTAGAATATGAGTCCTTGATACGTCCTTAGCAACATCTAGCTCTGGTTCCGTCATAAAATCTGCAACATCAAACTCCATGGAAGAGTCAGCCTGACCATCTCCTGTGTTTGGTGCTGGGGCTGGTGGTACTGGAGTTGCTGGCGATGAATCTGATGATGAAGGAGGTGAAGGTGCTCTGGCAGAAGACAACCTCTCAAGTGCAGCCAATATAGCACTAATACCATCTCTAAAACCTAGTGATCTGCACTCATCTCCAAATAGATCTGGTTGACTTGCTATCTGATAATCATAACCTCTGTCTTTAAGCGAGTGACCCTCTCCTCCATATAGTCTCCAAGGGCCGGCACCTCAGTCTATGTCGGAATGAAAGGCTTGGGCTGAGTATCTGGAATGTCGCTCTATGGCTTAGACAGCCCTGCTCTGCTTCATCAGTAAAAATCCGCTCCTCCTCAGTGACATCCTCATCATCATCCATATATGCAGTCTTCTAGAGAATCTGCATCTTCAATGTCCTCTATGTAGATGATATCCCATCCTGTGTAAAGAACGCTTATCATAGATATCCGAATGTAGTAACTATCGATAAGGCTCTCCATCTACGATGACTCTATATGCTCGAAAAAGGATGGTCACCCTTGAGTTTGCTCAACAAAGTAACATTATCAAACATACTATAAAGCATAAAATGCACCATGTTAAATTTTCTTTTTATCAAACCCTAATAGTAAGCCTTGAGTTTGCTCAACAAACCTACTATAGTTTGATACAAATTTGGCTTACCATAAAGGAAGGCAAATTATAGTGTGTTTTAATTAATTAGCATTTTCAATTCTAAGGTCTAAATTAATCGAATTGGTAGGTAAGTGAAAAAGGTGTGGGAGTCCCCTCATTCTTTCATTAGACACCAAATAATTTTGGCCAGGTAAGTAATGGAACCAATTAAAAACCATATTCTCTTTACCTTCCCAAAATCACTTTTCTTAGACACCAATCGATCAATCAAATCCTAAAAAGATTTGCATCAAGATTTTAGATAATACTATGACTAAATATAATTTTTATGAGAGCTTTAATAATCTCAAATATATCCTAATTAACCATGCTAACATGACACATATTTTAGCAAATAAGTATATAAACCCTAATATGCATAACCAAAGCATGATTAATGCAACAATTCATTCACCTTACTTGTTCTTGGTATAAGGCCATAGCGGCACCCTAACATGCCATAGGAGATCCCAGTGAATGGGAAGAGAGGGCCTTTAAACCTTACTTAGCTCCTACGACCGGATGGCCATAGTGACTGATCCAATCCGAAGCAGTTATTAGGAGCATAATATATCACATATATAATATGAACTAATCATGCAAAAGTCATATCAAAGAAAGCAATTAATACTAAAACGACTACTAATTGCATGCATCAAGATGGCTCTGATATCATTATTGGATTTCGGGCTGACACAGTGGAAGATTAAGTTTCAAAATCTTCATTATTGAAACCCTAATCGACTAAACCCTAGACCCAAGGACCACTTGACCATGACAACTAATAAGTCATAATTTAGGATTATAGATGATGCGGCATACTTATGGAAAATATGGCTTGAATGACTAAAGCAATTAAGCTAATTAAAACTCTAAAACATATGATCTAATTTCAGTCATAGTGGAGTCATTAAGATGCATTAAAGAAGACTAAACTAGTAGGCTCATATGCTTTGCAGTACAAATCTGAATTAAGTTAATGAACTAGGACCTATGTAGCTAGAAGACCATCTAATTAGGACTATACCCTATTCAAAAGTTCAGACCACAAGAGAAAAGGAAAGGGTTTAGATACCAATAATGACTCTCCAATAACCTTACACTAGGTTCACTCCTTCACACTCAAGATGGTGTCTAACTGATCAAGCTAACCCACCCATTGGAAGTAGAGGATCCTGCTATTGAGTTGAAGGCAAGGAGGACTTCATCATGGACTGGATACTCCTTAGGATCCTGCAAGAACAACCATTAGTATTATGGAGGAGATGGAAGATAGTATCGAATATAAATAATGGAAGGGAGGGAAGTAGAGGATTGTTGGTGATCTTGGTGGAGTGTGGCTGGCTGCTCTTGAAGATGAGCTAGGCGTCAATGGAAGAAGAACTTTTGCTGGAATTTGAGAATTAAAGCACTTGGTTGAGCCTCTCACTCAATCCCTCATGGATGGCATTTGCAAACATAAATGGAGATAAGAAAATTCTAGATTTCATTCATTCAAAAGGCTTACTTTTACAAAGAGATTAGGGCCTATTTATAACCTTCTAAGCCCCATTTGAAATTCAAATTTTACATGAAAAGAGGAAGAAATGTAGTTACATATTTGAATTTCAAAATTCATGATAAGGGGGTACCAAATCTGAAAATCTGCATGCATGGGTGCCAAGTGTCTAAATCTAAAAATCTTTATATATAGGTGCTAAGTATCCAAATATGAAAATCTGCATGCATGGGTGCCAAGTGTCCAAATATGAAAATCTTCATGTATAGGTGCCAAGTGTCCAAATCTGAAAATCTTTATGTATGGGTGCCAAGTGTCCATTCTCTTGGATAAGGTGTCTTGGTGAGGTGGCTTTAATCAAAACTTCATACCATCCAATGGCTCTTATTTCATGCACCATTGATTTGAAGATTTACTTGATGTAGCTTTGGTTCATACCTTGGTCCAATTATATACTCCCTTGGTTGGACTTGACTCAAGCTCAAAAGAAAATTACAACTTAATTTGCAATCCATAAGGAATTGGTGTTGACTAGGTTTGATTGAAGTCTTCTTTTAATCTTGGTGCCCGCACCAATTCCCGAGGTGGGAAGAACTCGACTCTATTGAGTAGGGATCTATTTTACTCTGGTAGTACTCTAATAAGTCTGGGTTGATTTTTTGTAGATCCTCTCGAGTAATTCACGAGTCTTTGGACTCAGGTCGACCTTACCAATGAACTAAATAGCATTGGTAACCTTTATTTTGGATGGTGATGGATTGGTCATTCAGAATACGCTCAATCTTATCTCGCCGTTCTAGTAGAATTATTGGAAGACACTCAGGGATGGATTCACTCTCAATAATTGGCTCAAGCTCAAATGGCTCGCTAGGTATTATTATTGGCTCCTTATACTCTACTAGGACTGAAACATTGAAAGTCGAGCTGATACCTAAATCAGATGGTAAGTCTAGCACATATGCATTAGATCCTATTTTCTTTATAACTTTAAATGGACCTGCACTGCGAGCATGCAATTTTCTTAAGGTTCCTAGTGGGAACCGTTCTGATCTAAGCCTTATCCTAACATAATCTCCTTCAGTGAATTCTTTGACTCTTCTATGTGAATTTGCCATATGCCTATAAGTTTCATTGCTTAATTGGATCTTTTTGTTAATTTCTTTATGTATATCCCTAATATGCTATGCATATGACTCAGCTGATTCAGAAACTCATGCTTGTGTGGGTAAAGGATAAGATCTAAGGGTTTCCTAGGTTTGTAACCATGGACGACTTCAAATGGACTCTTCCCAATAGATCTATTGACTGAGTTGTGTAAGCAAATTCAGCATAAGAAAGTAAGAGATCCCAATTTTCCATACTGTCACCAACTAGACATCTAAACACATTTCCTAGACTCCGATTGACTACTTCAGTTTGGCCATCAGTCTGAGGATTATAGGCAGTGGAGAATTTCAGTTTGGTTTCTAGCATATGCCAAAAGGTCTTCTAAAAATAGCTAGTGAAACTAACATCTCTATCAGATACAATAGTTTTGGGTAAACCATGTAGTCTAACCACTCGTCAAGAAAAAGTTTGGCCATTCTAGAAGCATTTAAGGTTTGAGAATATGGGATGAAGTGAGCCATCTTAGAAAATCGATCGACTATAACAAAGATGGAATCATGTCTCCTAGAGGTCTTTGGGAGTCCTAGTACAAAGTCCATACTAAGATCCTGCCATGGACAATCAGGGATGGGTAAGGGAGTATACAAATCGGTGTTCTGTCTTTGTAGTTTGGCAACAGCACATGTTCAATATTGGCTACAACTTGGGCCACATTCCTTTTGAGGCCAGGCCAAAAGAATTGGTCTTCTACTGCTATGATGGTCTTGTTTCTTCCAAAATGACCTGCTAGGCCTCCAGCATGAACTTCCTAGATCAAAAGCTCTCTAATAAAAGTTTGAGGAACACATAGTTGATTTCCTTTGAAAAGGAATCCATCTAGGGGAGTATAGTCACTATGTATACTAGATGGTCCTTGTTGGAGGGATTGATAGATTTCACTAAAGTCTGGACACTTAGGGTATTCCTCTTTCAGTCTATCAAACCCTATAACCTCAATGCTAACTGAGGTTAAAAGCGTGTCGTCGGGTTAATGCATTTGCAACCCTCTTTTCAGTGTCAGCACGATGCTTTAGAACAAAGGTATAAGCTTGAATGAATTCTATCCATTTCTCGTACCTAGGGTTCAGTTTCTTTTGGGAATTAAGGAATCGTAAGGCTTCATGATCGGAATAAAGAATAAATTCCTGTGGTAGTAAATAGTGTCTCCAATACCTCAAAGCCTGAACTACTGCATACAATTCCCTATCGTATGTTGAGTATCACATCCTTGCCTCATTCAATTTCTCACTAAAGAATGCCACTAGATGACTCTCTTGACTCAAAACTCCTCCAATTCCTACTCCAAAGGCATCACAAGCAACCTCAAATACTTTTGAAAAATCGGGTAACCTCAAAATAGGTGCTTGTGTCATTTTCTTCTTTATTTCTAGGAAGGCTCTATCGGTAGATTTTGTCCATTCAAAGGTTTCCTTCCTAATGCAGTCAGTAATGGATGCTACTATTGTGCTGAATCCTCTAATAAATCTCCTGTAGAAGGTGGCTAAACCATGAAAACTACGGATATCATGGAGCTTTTGGGTACGGGCCACTCGACTATGGACTTGACCTTTTCGGGATCGGAAGATACCCCTTCAGTGGTGACAACAAATCCTAGAAAGATAACTCTATGGTCATGAATTCACATTTCTTGTGGTTGGCATAGAGACTATCTTGTCTAAGGGCTTGGCAAACTTGTCTAAGATGGTCCAAGTGGTCTTCATTAGTTTTACTGTAGATGAGAATGTCATCAAAGTAGACCACTATAAACTTTCCAATGAATGTCCTTAAAACTTGGGTCATGATCCTCATGAAGGTACTAGGTGCATTGGATAGGCCGAAAGGCATCACTACCCACTCATACAAGCCATCTTTGGTTTTGAAGGCAGTTTTCCATTCATCCTTGGGCCTGATTCTTACTTGATGATAGCCAATCTTAAGATCAATTTTGGAGAATATTTTGGCTCCGACCATCATATCCAACATGTCATCTAAACGGGAAATTGGAAAATGATACTTAATGGTAATCTTATTTATGGCCCTGCTATCTACACACACATTCTCTGTGCCATTTTTCTTAAGGGTCAAAAGGGCTGGTACTGCATATGGGCTTAGGCTCTCTCTAATGAATCCCTTTTGGAGAAGCTCTCCAACTTGACATTGTAACTCAGAGTGTTCTGTAGGGTTCATTCTATAATGGGGAAGGTTTGGTAAAGTTGATCCTAGATCAAATCTATGGCATGTTGAACATCTCTCAACGGTGGAAGATGATTAGGAAGGTCTTCAAGAAAGATGTCTTGAAACTCCTCTAGAAACCTTAACACTTCTTGGGGTTTTTCCTTATGGGGCTGGTCCTGATTTTCCTTAGTTGCTAAAACCCAAACAGGTGAACCATTGCTAAGCTCTTGCTCTAATTCTTTAACAGTGATCATGTTTATCCCTTGTTTCTCATCTCTCAAGTGACTTGATCCCCTCTTAACTTGGTCCTTAGGTGGTGAGGAATTGATTACAATCTTCTTTCCATTATGGATGAAAGAACATGAATTAGATAGACCATAGAGTATAGCATCATGATCATACAACCATGGTCGATCTAATATGATGCTACTAACTTCCATTGGAAGAACATCGTACCAAACCTTTTCTTGACATGATTGGAATTGGATTGTGACCTGGCACCTAGACTTAATGGGAATTGAGGTTGAATCTTTCCAGGATACCTTATATGGATTAGGATGGGGAACAGTGGGTAATCCTAGGTTCTTGACTGTATTGGTTGATATGGCATTGATGCAACTACCACTATCTAAGATGACCTTGCACACCTTTTCTCCTATCTTGATAAAGGTTTGTAGGATACTAGTCCTATGCCAATCTTCTTGCTCCTTACTCTGGGTCAAGATACATCTCACAACTCCTAGGATTTCTGATGAGTCTATGATCTCTTCTTCCCCTTCATACTCATCAGCTAAACTCACACCTACCTCATATACCTCTTCTTCCTCCTCATAGTTTTCTATGGGTTCAGTAACTTCTTCTTCTAATTTCCCTATGTGTAATGTTCTAGTGGGACATTGGCTTGCGTAGTGACCTATCTTGTGGCACTTAAAACAATAGGCATTTCCTTCTCTTCTAACCTCAGAGCTCTTCCCTTTATCTTCTCTTTGAACTAATGGAGTAGCAGGACTGGGTCTATTGGCAGTACTTGGGCTTGGACTTGGTCTATTTCCAGGAGGATTAATCCTAGTGGGTTCAGGTCAGCGAAATAAAGGTCTCCTCTGGAATCTCTCACAGTCCCTAGCAACTTGGTAGGCCTAGTCTAGGTCATGGACTTCTCTCAAAAATAGTTCTATCTGGATCTCCTCATGTAGACCTGTTCTAAATCTAGACAAGGTTGCTACCTCAGACTCACCATGTTGCATCTCATCATGAACTCATCAAACTTGGCAACATATTCATACACTATCTATTCCCTTGAGTTAATCATTGCCATTGATCCAAGAGTCTTTGTTCATAGGATATTGGTAAATACTTCTCCCTAAGTTTCACCTTCAATCTCTCCAAGTGGCTATAGGTAGTCCCCCCTCTGCGACTCATGCGCTCAACATTACCCCAATACAATCTAGTAGCCTAACGGACCATCTAAGTTGGCAAACTTAAATTTCTATCTTCTGACATTTCATACCAATCAAAAATTGGTCTATATCACCCTCCCAGTCTATATACACCTTAGGATCTAAAGTTCCATCAAATATGGGTACATCTAGATGAATGTTTCTAAGGGCTCTCTCATCCTGGTTAACATAATCATGGTGAACTCTCTTGGATGTGGGTCAGGAGTATATTCCTGGCGTTGGACCTAGGATGGACAGGTGGCAATATGGGTGATTGTGGCTCAGTAGGGGCCAAACGGGCATCTTCAAGGGTTCCTATTCTCTTACCATTCGATCAAACTAGTGTTCAATTGCTTTAACTGCTCAATCATAGTTCTCATCAGGGTTTCTAGATTGGGATCCATGGAAGAACTGGGATGGTCAAGTGAATGTTGATAAGGAGTTCCTGATCTAGTAGTCATTCAATATAAAGACTCGTTCTCGGGTTTGCTAGACCTAGAGTCCAAACCAAATGTTAGGTCAAGATGACAATCTTGGTTTAGTAACTTGGCACTTGGCCAGGTAAGTGTAAGGTTGGTGGAGGTCCCTCTTTGCTTGCCTTAGACACCAAATTGAAATTGGCCAGGTAAGCGAACCAACCCACCTTCCTTTGGGCTCTTGTCCTTGAACCACTTGCCTAGACACCAGATATACAAGCACAACAAAAAAGTTGTCTAAATTGGCTTGACACTTGGTTCAACCCGACTTGTGGGTGTCCTTAGCCACTAGAGCAAATAAGTGTCTACTCAGTTTTAATTAAGAATTGGGTCCGATATGCAGGGTGGTGATTTTAGGCTAAGGACAGGTGATGAAATCCTGCCCCATGTCATACTGATGCCTTAGATTGATTTGCCATGAGATGGTGCAAACATGCATAGAACCCTAATCTCAGCAAATAAATTTTGTGTATTGCAGTTCAAAGGTGGGCTAGAAGTGTTGTATAACAGTCTTAGAAAAATCAAAAAACTCATAGAAGACTGAACTTATAGATGATATTCCATATGAAATAAAATTTAAAAATAAAATCTGTGCTATGCTGAGCAGATCCTGAAATTTAGATAATGTAAAAGGAACATAACAGAAATACAGGAATTTCAGCAACAGTGATGGAGTGCAGGAATTTTCAATTTTTCTATGATTTTTTCAAGGATAAAATTATGCATGCTGATAGCTAACTTAATATGGATTAGGAAAAAAATTACTTTAATGAAAAAAATAACTACTTTTTTTTGAGTTTATATGAATACAGTCAGCCTACTCAGAAATATAGCAAGCAGAAAATAGAAAGTCCGAAGTGCAGAAATTTGAAAATGTGACCTAACATGCTTTAGTTTTTCTTTCAGGGCCAATCACAATGGCCCGACACGCCTTAGGAGATCCCCGTGGAATAGGAAGAGAGGGTCTTGAAACCCTACTTTCTCCTAAGATCGGATAGCCTGGTGAAGTACCCAATCCAAGTACTTAAAGAACTTAACCCTAACCTACCATACTCTGATACCAAATATGATGCGGCATACTTAGGGAAATATGGCTTGAATGACAAAAGCAAATAAGCTAATTAAAACTCTAAAACATATGATTTAATTTCAGTCATAGTGTAGTCATTAAGATGCATTAAAGAAGACTAAACTAGACGGCTCATATGCTTCGCAGTGCAAATCTAAATTAAGTTAATGAACTAGGACCTACGTTGCTAGAAGAACCATCTAATTAGGACTATACCCTATCAAAAGTTTAGACCCAAAGAGAAAAGGAAAGGGTTTAGATACCAAATAATGACTCTCCAATAACTTACACTAGGTTCACTCCTTCACACTCAGATTGGTGTCTAACTGATCAAGCTAACCCACTCGTTGGAAGTAGAGGCTCTGCTACTGAGTTGAAGGCAAGGAGGACTTCATCCTAGACTGGATACTCCTTAGGATCCAGCAAGAACAACCATTAGTATTGTGGAGGAGATGGAAGACAGTATAGAAGAGAAATAATGTGAAGGGAGGGAATAGAGGATTGTTGTGATCTGGTGGAGTGTGGCCGGCTGCTCTTGAAGATGAGGTAGGCATCATGGAAAAAAAACTTTTGCTGGAATTTGAGAACTAAAGCACTTGGTTGAGTCTCTCACTCAATCCTCATGGATGGCATTTGCAAAAACAAATGGAGATAAGAAAATTCTGGATTTCATTCATTCAAAAGGCATACTTTTACAAAGAGATTAGGGGCCTATTTATAAATTTAAGCTCCATTTGAAATTCAATTTTACATGAAAAGAGGGGAATATAGTTACATATTTGTATTTCAAAATTCATGATATGGGGGCACCAAATCTGAAAATCTGCATGCATGGGTGCCAAGTGTCTAAATATTAAAATCTTCATATATGGGTGCATAGTGTGCAAATATGAAAATCTACATGCATGGATGCCAAGTGTCCAAATATGAAAATCTTCATGTATGGGCACCAAGTGTCCAAATCTGAAAATCTTCATGTATGGGTGCCAAGTGTCCATTCTCTTGGATAAGGTGTCTTGGTGGCTTCATTCCATCCAATGGCTCTTATTTCATGCACCTTGATTTGAAGATTTACTTGATGTAGCTTGGTTCATCCCTTGGTCCAATTATATGCTCCTTGGTTGGACTTGACTGAAGCTAAAAGAAAAATTACAACTCAATTTGCACTCCATAAGGAATTGGTGTTGACTAGGTTTGATTGAAGTCTTCTTTTAATCTGGTGCCCACACCAATAGAGGAATACCTGAAGTGCTATACTCCATTTCAACAAGGCACACAAGTGTATGTCCTTTAGAGGTGTCCATATAGGAACCGGACTAAGGAAGCACTCCTACTAAGCTTACTTATTTGACTAGGACTCTTCCCGATAGCCTTCTTCCTTCAGCGAGCTTTCTCCCTTCGCTGGAACCCCTACCCTCCTGTAAGGCACTCAGAGGTCTCTCTAAATCCTCTCTCAAAATTTGATTATCCCTTCTATATCTCCTTTTTGGCTCTTATCTTAAAATGACAAGTCTTGACTTAAAGAAACTTCTTGTCCTAAGAGAAGGAAGAGAAATAGAAAGGATTTCATTCGAATTTTTTGATCATATTGGCATCATAATACTGATACCTTTTTATACTAAGTGAGGGGGTGCTTGATAAACCTTTTCTTCATCCCTTGATCTAATTTTCTAATGATCAGATAGGTCCCTTCAAGCAGAAGGAATCCCTTGGGTAAAAGGTCTTATCATGATATGTCTTATCACTGTGCCAAGAGACATATATGTGTCTTTTCATTTTTTAGCAATTTTTCTGCTTGCCATGTGGCAAGTAACCATTCAAAATTTGGATAAAGGAGTGTGGGATTCCAATGGATGTATCGGAGAACTAGAAGCCTTCAAGCTGAAGGACTTCTAGATTTAAGATTGCGTGCCCCTCATGAAGGGATGCATCCCTTCATTTTGTGCACCACAATTCTTCCATGCCAATTCCATCTTTTGACCGGTCAAGCCCAATCCAAATGGGCATGGAGATAAGGGAGAGTGGCCTAGCATTTATTGAAATAAGTGATTAAGTGGTAGAAGGACTCCTGGTCCTTCTGTGCCCTTAATCTTGGCACATGCCAAACATGGCACCAAGAGTCCAATCCCATTTGGACTCTTTCATAATCCATGGATAATGCTTAATTAATTCTAGATAAATAATATAAAATACTGTCCCAATTATGACTTAACCTAGTTTAAGTCCCACTTAAATTGGTTAGCCCAAATAGCAAGCAAACTGACCCAATCTAATTTGGGTAGGAGTTAGGCTAGCATGCATATGCTAGTATGCAAATTAGCTAGCCTATTAGGATCCAATGACTCTAATCAAATCTAATTGACTTCCTTGACCAATTCCCTAGCATGTGTGACTCCTTGGGCTCCACATCTAGCCAACAATAGGTCTAGGTCCAAGCTGTTTCGATCCAATCGAAACTAATTGACCCAATTAGGTCAAATCGAGCTGATCCAAGTTAGCCAATTCGTATCAATTTCCAAATTGACTCATGAATCCATCCAATTGATTCATGAAAATCTACAAGATATAATTGACATCTAGCACTGTGTCACACCTACCTGAAAGATAAGGAATTGGTAGAAATTACCAAAATATCTTTCAATAAAAAGTTACCATGCAATTCAATCCTTCGATCTCCCTTTATTCTGAATAAGTGATGGGTATAAAGAATTGTCAAACCCTAGCACTTATCCTTTCGAATCTCAATTCGATAATAAATACTCGATTGATGAAAGATTAGAAATCCTTTCTAATATCATACTGCTTTGATCAATAATTCCTGAGTTAATAACGAAGGGATTATGGGATAAATCCCTCTTACTAGGAGTGATCGATTCCTTATTGATCCACTCATTACCTTCATACACAATCTATCATATCCAGATGCACCCTGTACATGATTTATTGCCATGAATAAGTGTGCACCAAAATATGGGTTCATGTGCATAAGATACTATGGTGATCTCAAATCTAAGGATCACATGCATAACTTTCACTAAGAGAATAATATTTTGACAAGTAAGACTTCCATTAGATATTCTTTATCAGATCAATTCAGTAAACTCATAACCTAATGAGCACCTACATCCTTGTGTTAGTGTCATTATACAAGTGGTCATGAGACCAACCTCCCTCTGCATCGAGCATACATAGGATGTGCTAGTTTATCCATATACATCGATCTCCGAATCGATGATTTTATGACTAGAAATATTCTAGATTAGGGTTTATGGATTTTAGGTCTCATTGTTATCCCTGTAACCCGAAAAACTATTACCATAATCTATGGGATTTATCATAATCTTATAACTAAAACAAAGACACAACATATGATGAATCAAAAATATCTTTATTAATATCAATCTTGAATTGAGAGAATACAAAAATGCCACTGATACAATAATTATGATAGGCTTCAGGGTAGAATTCCTTTACCAAGCACCCTGTTTAGCTGTCAGACTCTCAAGCAAGGTCATGATACCCTTAAGTCCTGATTAAGTAGTAAGTCTCCTCAAATGTGAAGTCCTGGTCGAGGTAGTCAAGGCGGGGTTAAGATAACCTTATTCCAAGGTGCTCTGAGTGAGGTTGTCTCAAGCAAGGTTCACAAGCCCTTTATGTGACATACTATATAAGCATGCAAATACAAGCAAGTATTAAAATACTAAAAGTTTATTTCATTAATAAGCACTTGGTACATATATTTTTGGTACTTTAACTAGATCATATGACACCAAGGATGCCTTAAGAGGTAATTAGAGGATAGGGACAAGTTACATAGGTTGTACAAGACTCCGAAGCTCCTAAGCATCTTCGATGCCTCG
Organism: Areca catechu; assembly: GCA_021397845.1. Lineage (NCBI taxonomy): Eukaryota > Viridiplantae > Streptophyta > Magnoliopsida > Arecales > Arecaceae > Areca > Areca catechu. The sequence goes on along the minus strand of CM038042.1, from coordinate 29,585,673 downwards.
CTTGCAAGAAAAGGATGTGGACCAAGTTAAAGCACCTTGGAGATCTCAAGAATCTCATAGTTAGCAAGGTCTATTCTAAGAGGCCCTTCTCTACTTGATTATGAAGAGCTCCCAGATGCTTCGAGAGGCTCATGATGATATCGACCAGAAAAGAAAAGATGTTCATCGCCCATAAAAAGGCCCAACCAGCATGCTTGGGAGATGGAGGTAAGCCACAAGCATTGTTGAGCCTTGCCCACCAAAGCTAGAGGAGAAAGCCCTAGGATGTGCCAAGTATCCTAGGGTGATCCCACTGCTCATTTACGAGGTGGAATCCTGAGGCTACTCCTACTCCTAACTAGTTAACTCTGATGGATTGCTAGGCCTACTCGATATACATGAAATTACATTATACATGGTGACAAGCCATCATCGTGCCTCCCTCATTGGGTTCATCAAATAATGAATGGGGTAGATTCTAGGGCTGCACCATTATAGACCCACCTACAACTAGACACAAAGGTGAGCCAGAGTAAAGGAGAAATTGGGTGATGAAGTATTCAACCATCACCTCCTTTGGCTCCATCATCAGCCGGTGAATGCCATAATCTGGCGACATGAGCACTGACCTTTCCCAATACCTCCCATGCTAAGAAGAGTGTGCACTAGCACTCGTGCACTATGAAGGAAACACCCTTAGAGAGAAACCTTCAATAAGAAAGGGAACTCCTAAGAGCCAAGTTGAAGAACCTCTGCTAGTGGTGAAACATTCTTTAGTCATCGAGGTTTTGGAAGGATCTATCGAAGCCCTACTTAGGGATGGCAATAAAATTCAAACCCATGGGTACCTGACCAACCCGACCCGATTGGGCCGGGTAGTCACGCTTTGACTGGGTTTGGACCAGGTTTGGGTAAAACCCAAATGCTTAACTTTGGGTTTGGACCGGGATTGGGTAGATATACACCCAACCCGAACCTGGCCCGAATTATTTTAATATTTAAATAATAAAAATATATAATTAATATATATTTTATTAAATATTAATTATTAGTATTAAATTTTAAAATACTTAACCCTTAACCCTAATCATTATTTCCTATTAATCCCAATTAAATTAATCTCCAGCTTCCTTGGCCCTTGCTCCTTTTCCTCTTCGGCTCCTCCAGTATCGGTGAAGAAGCGGCGGCAAGCGACAGCGAGCGGCGGCATCCAGTGGCTTCTGGTTGTCATCCACATGAGTCATCGTCGAGTGTTTTTTTTGGATTATGATAGCGTTGGGGCGGAGGAGCGTTGAAGGGGAGGGTAGAGCCACAGAGGGCGCATCCGGGGGCAGTGGGGGAGACGTCAACGATGAGGCGACGGACGAGGGAGAGGAGGAACAGATTGGAGGGGCAAGAGGGGTTTAGGTGGGTGGAAGATGCGGTGCATCAGCGACCAGCGGACGAGGAGAGGAGGAACATGCGGTGACGGAGGGGAGGGATTGAGGGTGAGGGCACCGGTGAGGAGGGCGGTGGGGAGGTGGAATGTCATGCAGCGGTCGGCGGACGAGGGAGAGGGGTAAGGGCCTTGATGATTGTGGGGTTGTGATGGAGAGAGTTAGAGAGACATAGAGACTCTCATTTGGGACTGAGGGAGAGGGCGTCGGTGAGGAGGCGGCGGGGAGGGTGGAACATTGTGTGGCAATCGATGGACAAGGGCGAGGGGCGAGGGCCTCGGTGATGGTGGGGTTGTCGACGGAGAGAGTCAGAGAGACTGAGATGGGGACTCGGTTTGGGACAGAGGGAGAGGCACCGGTGAGGAGGGCGGTGGGAGGGTGGAAACATCGTGCAACAGCCAGTGGACGAGGGCGAGGGCATCGCATCGATGATGGTGGGGTTGTCACTGAGAGAGTCAGATCAGAGATGCAGAGACGGGGAGTCGAGGTCTCAGACTAAGCTGGGATAAGTGGTAAATGGGTAAGTAGAATAGCTAAAAAATAAATAATAAAATTAATATATATAAAAGAAATAATAAAATTATGTATATATATTTTAGGATTTTTTTATCTATTTTATTCAAAGTAAATCAAAATAAGGTCATAATTAATAGTTTACCAATTCATAGCATCTTAATTTTCTATGCATCTTAATCCTTTCTACTTTCTTTTCTTAAATAACATTAATTAAATAAATTTAAAATTTATTTAATAAAAAAAATAAAAATGTAGTTAAATTTTATTATTTAATGTGTATATATTATTAAAATGGTAGATGATTTAAAGTTGATAAAATAAAAAAAATATTTAATATGACTCAATTGAGTCGGGCTGGGTAAACCCGAATTATCCGATACCGATGAGATGGGTTTGGATAAAAAAATCTAGTCCCGATAGTGTTTGGATCGGGTTCGAGTAGTGTATTGAATATTTGGGTTTGGGTTTGGGTAATTATGCACTGTCCCGAACCCGGCCCATCGCCATCCTTAGCCTTACCCCCTTAGCATTCTACTTATAAAGAGATAGAAGGAAGGTCACCGTGTCCTGGCCAATCAATGCAAGACACATGGTGCTATCCCATGGGTCAAGTGACCATTCTCGGGACCTGGAAGACAAGGCTAGGGTGGCTTCCCTAGAGTTGGCAATTCTCTTCAAAGACCATGCACTCATAATCCTTTGCACTTCAAACCAAGGCGATAATGGGGAGTGCTATTGAAAGGATTATGTGTCGCAAGCCAATTAAAACTTGTAATTTATTGGGATATCCTGAAAACTTCCAAACTTTTGTATTGACAATTTATATATTAAAAGGCATCCTTTCATCATACGCTATGTCTTAGATTTATGATATGATGAACCTATAGACTAGGGCTATGGTTTTAAGGGTTAAGATGAGATCATACCAGTAAGACTTAAAACAAAAACCCTAATCTTAAGTATTCCTAGTCAAAGGGACATTGAGTAGGGGATCAATGTTTTCGGAAAGACTAGCAATCCTTGTATGCTCATTAATGAGGGTAATGATCTTACAATTACTTGTGTAGGACACTAATACAAGGACATGGGTGCTCATTAGAGAATGAGTTCACTGAATTTGATCGACTTGAAAACATCTAATGGGAGTTATCTACTTGTCAATAGATGGTTTTCATAGAGGGAGTAGTGCATGTAATCCTTTGACCTGAGATACCATAGTGCCTTGTATGCATGAACCCATGTTTGGTTCACACTTATTCATGACATTGAGTATGTACAGGGTGATACTGGATATGGTGAATTGTATATGGAGGTTGTGAGTAGGTCGAACAAGGAATCCATTAACCCTAGTAAGAGGAGATCGCATCCAGCTGATTTCGATCAAATGGTGATTCAGGAAAACTTTGATCAAGTATGAATATTAGAAATAGTTTCTAATATTTCATCATTTGAATCATTATTATTAGATTGAGAAAGAATTGAATGTGATATGGATTTGACATGGTTCCACCATCCAAAGTCATATTCAGGGTGCAAGCTGATCGAAGGATTGAATGCACGGTAACTTTCACTGAAGGGTATTTGGTATTTTCAATAAAACTCCACGCTTCGGGTAGGCATGATACGTTGCTAGACATCAATCTTGCCTTGTGGGTTTTTGATTTAATTAAGAGTTTAATTAGATCAAGAATTAGAAAGAATTCTAATTGTCAATTGGGTTAGCTTAATTTGACCTAAATCGGCTAGGTTAAAGCCTAAATCAAATTAGGTCAAATCGCACCCAACCCATGCTGGCTAGATGTGGAACCCAATGGGTCACACACAAAGGGAATTGATTAAGGATTTAATTAGATTAAACTAGTTTGCAAGATGAACATGCTAGCACATGTTGCAAACCATTGCACTTTGATTCGAATTAGGTTCGAATCGGGTTCCGATTTGGGCTGATTTGGTCTAATTAAGGCTAAATCAATTTAGACTCATGTGTTGGGCTACCCTTGGCTAGTTAACCAAGGGTTGGACTTTTAAATTAGCCACATGGCTAGTTTAATTCAGATTGGACTCTATCCTAAATTAAGTGCCTAAAGGTTGACAGGGTCAAACTATTTCTAGTAATAGTTACGTTAAAAAGTTTTATGAAGAGGCACCATATTAGAAGAGTCCTTCTGCTGTTGAAAAACAGTAGAGGACTAGATAAATCATCCTTGCCGCCCCTTGCAGATAAGTCTTTGATATTTTTCATGCACCATTTCCTATGACCTGTCAAAGCAAGAAAGACAAGGCGTGGACTCTCCTTCATGCCCCTTGGTGTTTCATGCCATATGGCATTGCATGGATAAAGGTGGCCATTTGATGGCTGATGGGTGGCATGATGCAAGGCTATTCGTGCAATAGAAATAAAATGAAGCGACTCTTCGTAAAGTTTTTTTTTCGAAGAGACCTTCTGTTTTAATTCTCTAAGTTTTGAACGAAGAGAAGTGTGTCTGGATAAGGGACACGTTCTATTGGAAAGGACATGTCTTATGGAATGAAAGGGATGTCTTAAAGCATACCTCATATTGCTATTTAAGGAGATGGGCGCCGGGGAATGATGTTCAGAGTTTTTATTCTGAAAAAAATTTCTTTCCTGCATTCTCTTTCTTGTCCTAAAAGATCTCTAGTCAAATTAAGACAAGCCCTTAACTTTGGTTAGGAGAGTCCTATTTGAGTGATCTTACAGGCATTGGAAAGAGGAAGAAAGAGGAGGAAAGAATGGTTGATAGGAGGAATATCAGTCCAAATAAGAGGAGTTTCTGCATGAATTAAATTCGGCCTTAGAGGTCTAATTGAAGGAACCGGTTTGAAGCGGTGCATTTATCTTGATCAAAGCCTTGTGTGGATCACCGTTGGAGGGCGAACACTTGGGCGCCTTGTGAGCATATCAGAAAGACCAGATTAAGGTTTCTACATCGAATTGGATTTTTGCGACGAGGTTGGTGTTTAAACCCTAATTTATATTTTTATGATTTATGTTCTTAATAAGGTGTTCTTGGGATTAAGGGTTAGGTATGATTTCATATATTTTTGAAATCCATGCTTCCGCCCTAGTAACCGAACCATCAGTGGTATCAAAGCCACCTTATTAGGGCTAAATCATACAAAATTTGAGGTTGCCCATTTTGGTAGGACTCTACAAAATTGAAGTTGCCCAATTTTGTAGGACTCTTGAGTTTGCCCATTTTGGTAGGACTCTACAAAATTGAAGTTGCCCAATTTTGTTGGACTCTTGAGGTTGCCCATTTGGTAGGACTCTACAAAATTGAAGTTGTCCAATTTTGTAGGACTCTTGAAGTTGCCCATTTTGGTAGGACTCGACAAAATTGAAGTTGCCTAATTTTGTAGGACTCTTGAGGTTGCCCATTTTTGAGGACTCTATAAAATTTGAAGTTGCCCAATTTTGTAGGACTCTACAAAAAGTTAAAGTTACATATGATTGATATATTTATGCATATATGTATGTCACTGGTTAGGGTTTTCACTTAAACCTTAACCGATTAGAGATATGTTTAGCTTTCTAGTCATCATATGAAATAAGGTTGACTTGGCATAATGGTAGATCCATTATGTGGTAGATGGTTGTCCTAGTATGATGACACACTTGGCCATTATAAAATGATATATGATGCATGGTTGATTGAATGGTACTATTAGAATGTGCTTCTATTTCAATTACCCTCTAATAAATAATATAAGTTGTAGTGTAATATACCAAAAGCAAAAATCAATGATTAGTTGATCATTCAGTGTATAGGATAGGTGGTCATGATTGGTAAAGAGGATGTGGTTTTTATTGGTTCCGTTGTCTGACCTGGCCATTATTGGTGACTAGGAAAGCAACGGGGGGACTCCCACTACTCTCCCACTTACCTGGCCGATTTTATTAACTTACTTGATTGATTATGCTTAGTGTAATGTTCACTACATTAGGCCTTCCTTCATGCTAAGTCATAATTGTGTCATGATCCATTTATGTTTGTTTGTGCTAACACAAGACCTATTATGGGGACTAACATAGTTATGGTTTAGTGCATTTAGATGCTTACAGCATATTTGATATAATGCTTTGTTGTGCTAACACAAGGGCATATAATACAAATATGACTGTATGATAATGAAAGGTCTAACTTAACGAAAGCATTATGGTTGCTGTGCTAACACAAGACTATTAATGTTTTAGAGGCCAGTTTTTGTTGAGAATTGCATAAGATGCAATTGGAAAGAGTTTTTCTACCTTTGAACTTGTAAAAGTTTGTTGTGTAAACACAAGATCTTTTATAAGGAATTAGGGTCTCAATCCCACTAAGAAAACCAATTAGGGTTCTCGATTATCATAGGGGAGGGCTATGATGTTGATAAAATAGTAGGAGGCATAATAAATTAAAGTCCTAATTTAATTATGTTTTGTCAAACATGGTGTTTGATAATGTAATGTTCTTTGTTATGTAGATATAAATGGCTTCTTCACTATCATTATGTTGTATACTTGATACCAATAAATTGACTGGTCCAATTAGTGTACTGGTTGAGGAACTTAAAAATTGTACTCAGTCAAGAGAAACTTTCCTACGTTCTTGACACCCCTAATTTAGAGCCATTAGGGGAAGATGCTACCGAGGAAGAAAAGTCCACATTTAAGATGTGGCAAAATGACCCTTACTATTAAAGCATCATGCTCGCCTCAATGAGGAATGAACTTCAGAGACAGCATGATGGCATGGACACTATAATCTATATTGCTCAACTAAAAGAGCTTTATGGAGAACATAGTAGGACTGCTAGATATGAGATATCTAAGCAGTTGTTCCGTGCCAGGATGACAGAAGGAACATCCGTATAAGACCATGTGTAATGGTTATTGACCTGATCACTCGATTAGGTCAATTAGGTTTTGTGATGGATGGGGAGTTGAACCAGGATATGATCTTGCAGTCATTCCCAGAGTCATTTTCTCAGTTTGTTCTAAATTATCATATGAACAAATTGAATGTATCAATACCTGTGAATAGAGCTGAAAGCAAGCTTAAGGACAGCAGAGAGCCATATGAAGAAGAATAAGGCTCCTCTTTTTCTTTGGATGGGATCTCAAAGAAGAAGGCAGGCAAAAAGGGTTTAAAAAAGGAGGCTGAACCCTAAAGGTGACATCAATAAGAAGAAGAAGGGAAAGAAAGCCTCTAAACAATCAACTTGTTTCACTGCGACAAAGCACGTCATTGGAAAAGGAATTGCAAGGCTACCTTGCAAGTGTGAAGACTGGTGCTAGTGATGCACCAAAAGGTATGTATAAGATACATGCAATTTTGTCATTAGATTCTTCTAATTCAACTCTTGGGTTGGATACCGCTGTGGTCACCATATCTGCAAATCATTGCAGGGGTTGCAGAACATTAGAGTTTTGAAGGAAGGAGACTTCGAGCTCTACGGTGCTGGAGGAGATTCCATCCGAGCGGAAGCTGTAGGACTTATATATTGAAGCTACCTTCTGGGAAGATCTAGAGCTAAAAGACTGTTATTATATGCCTAAGATCATTAGAAACATTGTATCTATACCCTTGTTGTTAAAACAAGGGTATGTACTAAATATACGAGCAATGGTTGCCTGATTCTTTTTTCTAATGAAATTATTTTGGCATTTTCAATATGGTTTATGACTCTATCTCAGAATGACAAAATTCTTCACATTGATAAGAACGAAAAAAGAGATGAAATAAAATCTTATTTACCTTGGCATTGTCGACTTGGTCATATTAGTGAGACAAGAATTAACAAGTTATACAAAGAAAAATTCTTTGATCCTTATGATTATGAATCATTAGGAACTTGTGAATCATGTCTTATGGGAAAAATGACTAAGACTTTATGAGTGGACATGGAGAAAGGACAAATGAGTTGCTGGGACTAGTACATACAGATGTATGTGGTCCTATGACAACTCATGCTAAAGGAGGATACTCTTATTTTATAACGTTCACTGATGATTTATCAAGGTTCGGATATGTGTATCTTATGAAACATAAATCCGAAGCCTTTGATAAATTCAAGAGTATCAAAGTATGGTTGAGAAACAAATAGGAAAAAGTATTAAAATTCTTCAATCAGATCGAGGGGGGTGAATACTTATCATGGAATTTCTTGACTATCTTAAAGATAAAAGGATTCTCTCTGATGGACTCCTCCATACACTCAATTAAATGGTGTAGCTGAAAGAGGAATCGTACTACTAATGGATATGGTACGATCCATGATGTGTTTCACAAAATCTACCTATTCCTTTTGGGGTTATGCCTTGGAAACCGCAGCTTACATTTTGAACAGAGTACCATCTAAGTATGTCTCTAGCACTCCTTATGAAATATGGAGAGGAAAGAAACCCAATCTTAAGTATCTTAAGATATGGGGATGTCAGCATATGTCAAAAGAAATTTGGGAATAAGCTGGGCTAGAGCAGATAAGTGTCGATTTATTGGATATCTAGAGATAGTATAGGTTATCTATTCTACCACCCTGCTGAACAAAAGGTATTTGTCAGTAGGCACGCCACTTTATGGAGAAAGAATTATCCTACAAAAGGGCAATGGGAGAAATATAGAACTTAAAGAAGTTCAAAATAAACAAATAGACACATCTCAACCAATAGAAAACATAGTTAGGGTAGAAAGAACACACAACTCCTCTCCGTAAGTCTAATAGGATGGGAAGGTCAGTGCTCATGTCGCCAGATTATGGCATTCACGGCTGATGATGGAGCCAAGGGAAGGTGATGGTTGAATACTTCATCCCAACTTTCTCCTTTACTCTGGCTCACCTTGTGTCTAGTTGTAGGTGGGTATAATGGTGCAGCCCTAGAAATCTACCCCATTCATATTTTGAACCACAAATGAGAGGGGCGACGATGATGCTTGTCACCATATAATGTAATTTCATGTATTATCGAGTAAGGCCTAGCAGAATCCATCAAGAGTAATACTAGTTAGGAGTAGGAGTAGCCTCAGGAATTCACCTCGTAATGATCAGTGGGATCACCCTAGGAGCTTGGCACATCCTAGGGCTTTCTCCTCTAGCTATCTGGGCAAGGCTCAACAATGCTTGTGCTTACCTCCATCTCCCAAGCATGTGGTTGGCCTTTTATGGGCGATGAACATCTTTCTTCTGGTCGATATCATCATGAGCCTCTCGAGCATCTGGGAGCTCTTCATAATCAAGTAGAGAAGGGCCTCTTAGAATAGACCTTGCTAAACTATGAGATTCTTGAGATCTCCAAGGTGCTTTAACTTGGTCCACATCCTTTTCTTGCAAGCGAGGCATCGAAGATGCTTAGGAGCTTCAAGGAGTCTTGTACAACCTATGTAACTTGTCCCTATCCTCTAATTACCTCTTAAGGCATCCTTGGTGTCATATGATCTAGTTAAAGTACCAAAAATAATGTACCAAGTGCTTATTAATGAAATAAACTTTAGTATTTTAATACTTGCTGTATTTGCATGCTTATATAGTATGTCACATAAAAGGGCTTGTGAACTTGCTTGAGACAACCTCACTCAGAGCACCTTGGAATAAGGGTTATCTTAACCCCGCCTTGACTACCTCGACCAGGACTTCACATTTGAGGAGACTTACTACTTAATCAGGACTTAAGGGTATCATGACTTGCTTGAGAGTCTGACAGCTAAACCAGGGTGCTTGGTAAAGGAATCTACCCTGAAAGCCTATCATAATTATTGTATCAGTGGCATTTTTGTATTCTCTCAATTCAAGATTGATATTAATAAAGATATTTTTGATTCATCATATGTTGTGTCTTTGTTTTAGTTATAAGATTCTGATAAATCCATAGATTATGGTAATAGTTTTCGGGTTACAGGGATAACAATGAGACCTAAAATCCATAAACCCTAATCTAGAATATTTCTAGTCATAAAATCATCGATTCGGAGATCGATGTATATGGATAAACTAGCACATCCTATGTTGCTCGATGCAGAGGGAGGTTGGTCTCATGACCACTTGTATAATGACACTAACACAAGGATGTAGGTGCTCATTAGGTTATGAGTTTACTGATTGATCTGATAAGAGAATATCTCGGAGGTCTTACTTGCTCACGATATTCTCTAGTGATTGCCCAGACATAGATACGTTTTGTCGATATCAGGGTAGAGTCCTAGGTGACATAACCCCCATTGGGGGCATCCACTTATTCATGGCAATAACTCAGGGCATTCTGCGATGATAGATTGTGTATGAGGGTAATGAGTGGATCAATAAGGAATCGACACTCCTAGTAAGAGGAAGGAGTATCCCATACTTCGATTATTAATCTCAGGAATTATTTTGATCAAAAGCTATGATATTAGAAAGGATTTCTAATTTCTAATCAACAGTAGATTATCGAATTGAGATTCGAAAGGATAAGTGCTAGGGTTTGACAATTCTTTATACCCATCACTTATTAGAATAAAGGGAGATCGAAGGATTGAATTGCATGGTAACTTTTTATTGAAAAGATATTTTGGTAATTTCTACCAAATTCCTTATCTTCAGGTAGGTGTACACAGTGCTAGATGTCAATTATATCTTGTAGATTTTCATGAATCAAATTGGATGGATTCATGAGTCAATTTGGAAATTGATACGAATTGGCTAACTTGGATCAGCTCGATGTGACCTAATTGGGTCAATTAGTTTCGATTGGATCGAAACAGCTTGGACCTAGACCTATTGTTGGCTAGATGTGGAGCCCAAGGAGTCACACATGCTAGGGAATTGGTCAAGGAAGTCAATTAGATTTTGATTAGAGTCATTGGATCCTAATAGGCTAGCTAATTTGCATACTAGCATATGCATGCTAGCCTAAATCCTAACCAAATTAGATGGGTCAGTTTGCTTGCTATTTGGGCTAACCAATTTAAGTGGGACTTAAACTAGGTTAAGTCATAATTGGGACAGTATTTATAATATTTATCTAGAATTAATTAAGCATTATCCATGGATTATGAAGAGTCCAAATGGGATTGGACTCTTGGTGCCATGTTTGGCATGTGCCAAGATTAAGGGGCACAGAAGGACAGGAGTCCTTCTACCACTTAATCACTTATTTCAAATAAATGCTAGGCCACTCTCCCTTATCTCCATGCCCATTTGGATTGGGCTTGACCGGTCAAAAGATGGAATTGGCATGGAAGAATTGTGGTGCACAAAATGAAGGGATGCATCCTTCATGAGGGGCACGCAATCTTAAATCTAGAAGTCCTTCAGCTTGAAGGCTTCTAGTTCTCCGATACATCCATTGGAATCCCACACTCCTTATCCAAATTTTGAATGGGTACTTGCACATGGCAAGCAGAAAAATTGCTAAAAAATTGAAAAGACACATATATGTCTCTGGCACAGTGATAAGACATATCATGATAAGACCTTTTACCCAAGGGATTCCTTTGCTGAAGGGACCATCTGATCATTAGAAAATTAGATCAAGGGATGAAGAAAAGGTTTATCAAGCACCCCCTCACTTAGTATAAAAAGGTATCAGTATTATGATGCCAATATGATCAAAAATAATTCGAATGAAATCCTTTCTATCTCTTCCTTCTCTCTTAGGACAAGAAGTTTCTTTAAGTCAAGACTTGTCATTTAAGATAAGAGCCAAAAAGGAGATATAGAAGGGATAATCAAATTTTGAGAGAGGATTTAGAGAGACCTGAGTGCCTACAGGAGGGTAGGGGTTCCAGCGAAGGGAGAAAGCTCGCTGAAGGAAGAAAGGCTATCGGGAAGAGTCCTAGTCAAATAAGTAAGCTTAGAGGAGGCTTCTTAGTCCGGTTCCTATATGGATCACCTCTAAAGGACATACACTTGTGTGCCTTGTTGAAATGGAGTATAGCACTCAGGTATTCCTCTATTGGTGGGGCACCAGATTAAAGAAGACTTCAATCAACCTAGTCAACACCAATTCCTTATGGAGTGCAAATTGAGTTGTAATTTTTCTTTTAGCTTCAGTCAAGTCCAACCAAGGGAGCATATAATTGGACCAAGGGATGAACCAAAGCTACATCAAGTAAATCTTCAATCAAGGGTGCATGAAATAAGAGCCATTGGATGGAATGAAGCCACCAAGACACCTTATCCAAGAGAATGGACACTGGCACCCATACATGAAGATTTTCAGATTTGGACACTTGGTGCCCATACATGAAGATTTTCATATTTGGACACTTGGCATCCATGCATGTAGATTTCATATTTGCACACTAGGCACCCATATATGAAGATTTTAATATTTAGACACTTGGCACCCATGCATGCAGATTTTCAGATTTGGTGCCCCCATATCATGAATTTTGAAATACAAATATGTAACTATATTTTCCCCTCTTTTCATGTAAAATTTGAATTTCAAATGGAGCTTAGAGGTTATAAATAGGCCCCTAATCTCTTGTAAAAGTATGCCTTTTGAATGAATGAAATCCAGAATTTCTGATCTCCATTGTGTTTGCAAATGCCATCCATGAGGGATTGAGTGAGAGACTCAACCAAGTGCTTTAGTTCTCAAATTCAGCAAAAAGTTTTTTTTTCCATTGATGCCTACTCATCTTCAAGAGCAGACCGGCCACACTCCACCAAGATCACCAACATCCTCTATTTCCCTCCCTTTCATTATTTCTCTTCTATACTGTCTTCATCTCCTCCACAATACTAATGGTTGTTCTGCTGGATCCTAAGGAGTATCAGTCTAGATGAAGTCCTCCTTGCCTTCAACTCAGTAGCAGGAGCCTCTACTTCCAACGAGTGGGTTAGCTGATCGTTAGAACCAATCTTGAGTGTGAAGGAGTGAACCTAGTGTAAGGTTATTGGAGAGTCATTATTTGGTATCTAAACCCTTTCCTTTCTCTTGTGGTCTAAACTTTTGAATAGGGTATAGTCCTAATTAGATGGTTCTTCTAGCAACGTAGGTCCTAGTTCATAAACTTAATTTAGATTTGCACTGCGAAGCATATGAGCCGTCTAGTTTAGTCTTTAATGCATCTTAATGACTACACTATGACTGAAATTAAATCATATGTTTTAGAGTTTTAATTAGCTTATTTGCTTTTGTCATTCAAGCATATTTCCCAAGTATGCGCTCATATTTGGTATCAGAGTATGGTAGGTTAGGGTTAAGTTCTTTAAGTACTTGGATTGGGTACTTCACCAGGCTATCCGAGTCTTAGGAAGAAAGTAGGGTTCAAGACCCTCTCTTCCTATTCCCGGGGATCTCTAAGGCGTGTCGGGGTGCCATGTGATTGGCCATGAGGAAGAAAAACTAAGCATGTTAGGTCACATTTTCAAATTCTGCACTTCGGACTTTTATTTTTGCTTGCTATATTTCTGAGTAGGCTGACTGTAATCATATAAAACTCAAAAAAAAAGTAGTTAATTTTTTCATTAAAGTAATTTTTTTTCTAATCCATATTAAGTTAGCTATCAGCATGCATATTTTATCCTTGAAAAAAATCATAGAAAAATTGAAAATTCCTGCACTCCATCACTGGTGCTGAAATTCCTGTATGTTCTGTTATGTTCCTTTACATTATCTAAATTCAGGATCTGCTCAGCATAGCACAGATTTTATTTTTAAATTTATTTCATATGGAATATCATCTATAAGTTAGCAGTCTTCTATGAGTTTTTTGAATTTTTTGGAAGACGTTATACAACACTTCTTAGCCCAACTTGAACTGCAATACACAAAAGTTATGTTGCTGAGATTAGGGTTCATATGCATTTTGCACCATCTCATGGCAAATCAATCTGTATGATATATGTTCTTAATAAGGTGTTCTTGGGATTAAGGGTTAGGTTATGATTCATATATTTTTGAAATCCATGCTTCCGCCCTAGTAACCGAACCCATCAGTGGTATCAAAGCCACCTTATAGGGCTAAATCAACAAAATTTGAGGTTGCCCATTTTGGTAGGACTCTACAAAATTGAAGTTGCCCAATTTTGTAGGACTCTTGAGTTTGCCCATTTGGTAGGACTCTACAAAATTGAAGTTGCCCAATTTTGTTGGACTCTTGAGGTTGCCCATTTTGGTAGGACTCTACAAAATTGAAGTTGTCCAATTTTGTAGGACTCTTGAAGTTGCCCATTTTGGTAGGACTCGACAAAATTGAAGTTGCCTAATTTTGTAGGACTCTGAGGTTGCCCATTTTTGTAGGACTCTATAAAATTTGAAGTTGCCCATTTTGTAGGACTCTACAAAAGTTTAAAGTTACATATGATTGATATATTTATGCATATATGTATGTCACTGGTTAGGGTTTTCACTTAAACCTTAACCGATATAGAGATGTTAGCTTTCTAGTCATCATACTGAAATAAGGTTGCCTTGGCATAATGGTAGATCCATTATGTGGTAGATGGTTGTCCTAGTATGATGACACACTTGGCACATTATAAAATGATATGATGCATGGTTGATGAATGGTACTATTAGAATGTGCTTCTATTTCAATTACCTAATAAAATAATATTAAGTTGTAGTGTCATATACCAAAAGCAAAAATCAATGATTAGTTGCATTCAGGTATAGGATAGGTGGTTCATGATTGGTAAAGAGGATGTGGTTTTTAATTGGTTCCGTTGTCTGACCTGGCCAATTATTGGTGACTAGGAAAGCAACGGGGGGACTCCCCCTACTCTCCCACTTACCTGGCGATTTATTAACTTAATTCTTGATTGATATGCTTAGTGTAATGTTCACTACATTAGGCCTTCCTTCATGCTAAGTCATAATTGTGTCATGATCCATTTTATGTTTGTTTGTGCTAACACAAGCTATTATGGGGACTAACATAGTTATGGTTTAGTGCATTTAGATGCTTACAGCATATTTGATATAATGCTTTGTTGTGCTAACACAAGGGCATATATATACAAATATGACTGTATGATAATGAAAGGTCTAACTTAACGAAAGCATTATGGTTTGCTGTGCTAACACAAGACTATTAATGTTTTAGAGGCCAGTTTTTGTTGAGAATTGCATAAGATGCAATGGAAAGAGTTTTTCTACTTTGAACTTGTAAAAGGTTTGTTGTGTAAACACAAGATCTTTATAAGGAATTAGGGTCTCAATCCCACTAAGAAAACCAATTAGGGTTTCTCGATTATCATAGGGGAGGGCTATGATGTGATAAAATAGTAGGAGGCATAATAAATTAAAGTCCTAATTTAATTATGTTTTGTCAAACATTGGTTGTTTGATAATGTAATGTTCTTTGTTTATGTAGATATAAATGGCTTCTTCACTATCATTATGTTGTATACTTGATACCAATAAATTGACTGGTCCCAATTATGTGTACTGGTTGAGGAACTTAAAATTGTACTCAGTCAAGAGAAACTTTCCTACGTTTCTGACACCCTAATTAGAGCCATTAGGGGAAGATGCTACGAGAAGAAAAGTCCACATTTAAGATGTGGCAAAATGACTCCCTTACTATTAAATGCATCATGCTCGCCTCAATGAGTAATGAACTTCAGAGACAGCATGATGGCATGGACACTCAATCTATATTGCTCAACTTAAAAGAGCTTTATGGAGAACATAGTAGGACTGCTAGATATGAGATATCTAAGCAGTTGTTCGTGCCAGGATGACAGAAGGAACATCCGTATAAGACCATGTGCTAATGGTTATTGACCTGATCACTCGATTAGGTCAATTAGGTTTTGTGATGGATGGGGAGTTGAACCAGGATATGATCTTGCAGTCATTCCCAGAGTCATTTTCTCAGTTTGTTCTAAATTATCATATGAACAAATTGAATGTATCACTACCTGAGCTGCTGAAATGCTTAAGACAGCAGAGAGCCATATGAAGAAGAATAAGGCTCCTCTTTTTCTTTTGGATGGGATCTCAAAGAAGAAGGCAGGCAAAAAGGGTTTAAAAAGGAGGCTGAACCCTAAAGGTGACATCAATAAGAAGAAGAAGGGAAAGAAAGCCTCTAAACAATCAACTTGTTTTCACTGCGACAAAGCACGTCAGGAAAAGGAATTGCAAGGCTTACCTTGCAAGTGTGAAGACTGGTGCTAGTGATGCACCAAAAGGTATGTATAAGATACATGCAATTTTGTCATTAGATTCTTCTAATTCAAACTCTGGGTATTGGATACCGCTTGTGGTCACCATATCTGCAAATCATTGCAGGGGTTGCAGAACATTAGAGTTTTGAAGAAGGAGACTTCGAGCTCTACGGTGCTGGAGGAGATTCCATCCGAGCGGAAGCTGTAGGAACTTATATATGAAGCTACCTTCTGGGAAGATCTTAGAGCTAAAAGACTGTTATTATATGCCTAAGATCATTAGAAACATTGTATCTATACCCTTGTTGTTAAAACAAGGGTATGTACTAAATATAAGAGCAATGGTTGCCTGATTCTTTTTTCTAATGAAATATTTGTTTGGCATTTTCAATATGGTTTATTGACTCTATCTCAGAATGACAAAATTCTTCACATTGATAAGAAACGAAAAAAAGAGATGAAATAAATCACTTTACCTTGGCATTGTCGACTTGGTCATATTAGTGAGACAAGAATTAACAAGTTTACAAAGAAAAACTTTGATCCTTATGATTATGAATCATTAGGAACTTGTGAATCATGTCTTATGGGAAAAATGACTAAGACTTTATTTAGTGGACATGGAGAAAGGACAAATGAGTTGCTGGGACTAGTACATACAGATGTATGTGGTCCTATGACAACTCATGCTAAAGGAGGATACTCTTATTTTATAACGTTCACTGATGATTTATCAGGTTCGGATATGTGTCTTATGAAACATAAATCCGAAGCCTTTGATAAATTCAAAGAGTATCAAAGTATGGTTGAGAAACAAATAGGAAAAAGTATTAAAATTCTTCAATCAGATCGAGGGGGGTGAATACTTATCCATGGAATTTCTTGACTATCTTAAGATAAAAGGATTCTCTCTGAATGGACTCCTCCTTATACACCTCAATTAAATGGTGTAGCTGAAAGGAGGAATCGTACTCTATGGATATGGTACGATCCATGATGTGTTTCACAAATCTACCTATTTCCTTTGGGGTTATGCCTTGGAAACCGCAGCTTACATTTTGAACAGAGTACCATCTAAGTATGTCTCTAGCACTCCTTATGAAATATGGAGAGGAAAGAAACCCAATCTTAAGTATCTTAAGATATGGGGATGTCCAGCATATGTCAAAAGAAATTTTGGACATAAGCTGGCTAGAGCAGATAAGTGTCTATTTATTGGATATCTAGAGATAGTATAGGTTATCTATTCTACCACCTGCTGAACAAAGGTATTTGTCAGTAGGCACGCCACTTTTATGGAGAAAGAATTTATCCTACAAAAGGGCAATGGGAGAAATATAGAACTTAAAGAAGTTCAAAATAAACAAATAGACACATCTCAACCAATAGAAACACATAGTTAGGGTAGAACCAGAACACACAACTCCTCTCCGTAAGTCTAATAGAGTGCGACAAGCATGAGAGGTATGGCTTCATTATTGAGAATAATGAAGCCCAAATCATTCAAAATGATGAACCTCTGACTTATACGGAAGCTGTCATGAGTAGGGACTCAGACAGATGGCAAGATGCCATGAATTCCGAAATGGACTCCATGTATGTCAACCAAGTATGGACTTTGGGTGATGCACCAGAGGGTGTTAACCCTATTGGGTGCAAATGAGTCTATAGAAAAAGATTGGAGCAGATGGCCAAGTCAAAACCTATAAAGCCAGATTAGTGGCTAAAGGTTCCAGACAAAAACAGGGTATTGATTATGATGAAACATTCTCCCCTGTTGCCATGCTAATCTATTCAGATCATGCTTGCTATAGCAGCATACCATGATTATGAGATCTAGTAGATGGATGTAAAAATAGCTTCCTCAATGGTTTCCTTGAGGAGGGAAGTTTACATGTCACAGCCAGAAGGTTTTGTCTCAAGAGACAAACCTAATCAGGTGTGTAAGCTTGAGAAATCCATTTATGGATTGAAGCAAGCTTTAAGAGTTGGAACATCCGTTTGATGTAACAATCAAAGAGTTAGTTTCATCAAAAATGTGGATGAGCCTTGTGTATATAAAAAGACTAGTGGGAGTACCATTGTCTTCCTAGTTTTGTATGTAGATGACATACTTCTCATTGGGAATGATATCCCATGTTACAATTAGTCAAAATTTGGCTATCTAGTAAGTTTTCCATGAAAGACTTAGGAGAAGCATCTCATACATACTTGGAATTAAATTCTAGAGGATAGATCCAAGAGGATGCTAGGCTTATCCCAGTATAGGTACATTGACTTAGTGCTGAAAAGGTTCAGCATGGATGGAAGTAAATGAGGTTACTTACCCATGAGTCAAGGCATACACCTCTCTAAAAGGATGTCTCCAAAAACACTGAAGAGAGAAATATAATGAGTTCTATACTTATGCTTCGGCAGTAGGCTCAATAATGTATTGCCATGTTATGTACCAGGCCTGATATGGCATATGCCTTAGGCATAGTCAGTAGGTTTCAAGCTGATCCAGGAGAGGATCATTGGAAAGCTGTGAAAAATATGGTTAAGTACTTGAGAAGGACTAAGGATATTTTCTTGTATACGGAGGTTCTGATCTAACTAGAAGCGTACTCTGATTCTAGTTTTCAAACAGATCCAGATGATAGTAAATCCATTTCAGGGTATGTCTTTACCTTAAATAGTGGGATAGTAAGCTGGAAGAGTACTAAACAGCAGACTGTAGCTGACTCAACAACAGAGGTAGAATACATAGCTATTAGTGAAGCGTCAAGGAAGCAGTCTGGACGAAGAAGTTCATCACTGAGTTGGGCATGGTTCCTGAGATTGAGAATCAGTACCACTTTATTGTGACAATACTGGGGCTGTTGCTCAAGCTAAGGAACCAAGAGCTCATCATAAGTCAAAGCACATTCTGAGACGCTTCCATCTCGTTCGAGAGATTGTCGAAAGACCAGAAGTCTGCATCAAGCGAGTAGAGACAAAGACAATATAGCGGACCTGTTCAATAAGGCTATACCATAGCGGGAGTTTGATTGCCACCTCGATAGTATGGGGATTAGATATACGGGTGATTGGCTTTAGTGCAAGTGGGAGACTGAAAGGATTATGCCCTGCAAGCCATTAAAACTGTAATTTTATTGAGATATCCTGAAAACTTCCAAACTTTGTATTGACAATTATATATATTAAAAGGCATCTTTTCATCATACGTTGTGTCTTAGATTTATGATATGATGAACCCCATAGACTAGGGCTATGGTTTAAGGGTTAAGATGAGATCATACCAGTAAGACTTAAAACCTAAAAATCCTAATCTTAAGTATTCCAGTCAAAGGACATTGAGTAGGGATCAATGTTTCGGAAAGACTAGTATACCTTTGTATGCTCATTAATGAGGGTAATTGATCTTACAAATTGTGTAGGACACTAATACAAGGACATGGGTGCTCATTAGAGAATGATTTCATGAATTTGATCCGACTTGAAAACATCTAATGGAGTCTTATCTACTTGTCAATAGATGGTTTTCATAGAGGGAGTAGTGCATGTAATCCTTTGACTGAGACTACCATAGTGCCTTGTATGCATGAACCCATGTTTGGTTCACACTTACTCATGACATTGAGTCATGTACAGGGTGATTCTAGATATGGTGAATTGTATATGGAGGTTGTGAGTAGGTCGAACAAGGAATCGATCAACCCTAGAGGAGATCGCATCCAGCTGATTCGATCAAATCGTGATTCAGGAAAACTTTGATCAAAGTATGAATATTAGAAATAGTTCTAATATTTCATCATTTGAATCATTATTATTAGATGAGAAAGAATTGAATGTGATATTGGATTTGACATGGTTCCATATCCAAAGTCATATTCAGGGTGCAAGCTGATCAAAGGATTGAATTGCACGGTAACTTTCACTGAAGGGTATTTTTGGATTTTCACTAAAATTCCACACCTTCCGGGTAGGCATGATACGTGTTAGACATCAATCTTGCCTTGTGGTTTTTGATTTAATTAAGAGTTTAATTAGATCAAGAATTAGAAAGAATTCTAATTGTCAATGGGTTAGCTTAATTGACCTAAATCGGCTAGGTTAAAGCCTAAATCAAATTAGGTCAAATCATACCCACCCACTGCTGGCTAGATGTGGAACCCAAGGGTCACACACAAAGGGAATTGATTAAGGATTTAATAGATTAAACTATGTTGCAAGATGAACATGCTAGCACATGGCAAACCATTGCACTTTGATTCGAATTAGGTTCGAATCGGGGTCCGATTTAGGCTGATTTGGTCTAATTAAGGCTAAATCAATTTAGGTTCATGTGTTGGGCTAACCCTTGTCTAGTTAACCAAGGGATTGGACTTTTAAATCAGCCACATGTCTGGTTTAATTCAGATTGGACTCTATCCTAAATTAAGCGCCTAAAGGTTTGACAGGGTCAAAACTATTTCTACGTAATAGTTATGTTACCAAATTTTATGAAGAGGCGCTATATTAGAAGAGTCCTTCTGCTATTGAAAACACAGTAGAGGACTAGATAAACCATCATCCTTTTGCCCTTGCAGATAAGTCTTTGATATTTTTCATGCGTCATTTCCTCTGACCCGTCAAAGCAAGAAGCAAGGGGCGTGGACTCTTCCTTCACGCCCCTTGTGTGTTCATGCCATATTGGTGTGGACCACCAGAATCGAAAGAAACTTCACTCCAACAAGGTTAGCCTTATCCCATTTGGATCGAAGATAATTAGGTTACCTTGTATTCTTTAGTTCAAAATGTTTTATTTTCAAGAGCCATTTCCTTTTCAAGAGTCCTGTAATAATCAAGAATGGTTATTGAGTCCTGTAATTACTTTTTTTAAAAAAAAAAAAAATTTCCTGTAAGTCCGTTTCAAGTTTTAAAGTTTAGGTCAGTCAAGTTAGTTCAGTTGAGTTAAGTCTATTTCAGTTAATCAAGTCTTAAAGCAATGAAAGCCAGTAACAAGACTCAAATTCTGGATCCCGAATTTGACCACATGAAGAAGAGAAGACCATCAACCAGCAAGAGAAAAGGACCATCAACTAGGACCACTGGCGCCACATGTCATTCCTTATCCAAGTAGAAGACCATCTCATCATAGGCGCCACCTCACTAGCCCCTCATCACTCCTTTGGCGCCAACAAGGAAGATTCAAATTCAAGGAGGTTGGCCACACCCTCCAAGTCCTCCACCAAATCCTCCACCCTCCCATCCTCCAAACTCTCCACCAAATCCTCCAACCCCCCTTGTAATCCTCCTCAATTTGGGGAGTTTTTAAATTTCAAAAGCTAGCTTTGTGAGGCTATTAAAGGCCTTGGACGCCCATTGTAAAGGGGATTGATTTTGGGAATGAATGAAAATTGAAGTTGAATTTGGAAGTAAAAGTTATCTTGTGTTTTTTTTCCTTATGTGAAAGTTTCCCATCCTCTTCCTCCATGCCAAAGCCATTCTTTTTCTAGCAAAGCATCTTCCAAGCCACGTGAAGGCATTGGAGTCAGCCAGATCTTCTCAAATTTCTGTTCTAGTTCATAAATTCTCCCATCCCTTCTATATGTTCTTATCCTCTTCTTAACTTTGATCTTCGATGCAGGGTCCCTCGAAGTCTTTGAGTTGTGAACGGGTTCACCTTGACAAAGAACCAACAAGCTGAAGCCCCAAGTCCAGGGTTCTGATCTCTGTTATCCAGATTCTTCAGTTCTGAGCATTGGTAGTTTAAGGTATGAATCAAAAGAAGGTTGGAAAGCTCATCAAGGTAAGTCCACAATCATTAGCCCTATTGTCTAGATCTTTTCCTTCTTAGTTTAGGATTGTGTCTAATCAAGTAAAATTCCCATTTCTTATAATCCTTAGTCTTATTATGATGAGTACAATGCTAGTGTAATTAGTTTCATTGCTCTACAAACCATATCAAAAACAGTAATCATATGCTTCCCGCATCACATATGGCATTTGCATGGATAAAGGTGGCATTGGATGGCTGATTGGTGCCCATTGCAAGGATATTCGTGCAACAGAAATAAAAGGAAGCGACTCTTCGTTTAAAGTTTTTTTTTTCGAAGAGTCCTTCTGTTTTTAATTCTCTTAAGTTTGAACGAGAGAAGTGTTGTCCGGATAAGGGACACATTCTATTGGAAAGGACATGTCTTATGGCATGGAAGGGATGTCTTAAAGCATCCCTCAGATTGCTATTTAAGGAGATGGGCACCCAAGGAATGGTGTTGGAGTTTTTATTCTGAAAAACATTTCTTTCCTGCATTCTCTTTCTTTGTCCTAAAAGATCTCTAGTCAAATTTAGACAAGCCCTTAACTTGGTTAGGGAGTCCTATTTGAGTGATCTTACAGGCATTGGAAAGAGGAAGAAAGAGGAGGAAAGAAAGGTTGATAGGAAGAATATCAGTCCAAATAAGAGGAGTTTTTGCCTGAATTAAATTAGGCCTTAGTGGTCTAATTGAAGGAACCGGTTTTGAAGCGGTGCATTTGTCTTAATCAAAGCCCTGTGTGGATCACCGTTGGAGGGCGAACACTTGGGCGCCTGGTGAGTAGATCAGAAAGACCAGATTAAGGTTTCTACATCGAATTGGATTTTGCGATCGAGGTTGGGGTGTAAACCTAATTTATTTTTATGATTTATGTTTTAATAAGTGTTCTTGGGATTAAGGGTTAGGTTATGATTTCATAATATTTTTGAAATCCATGCTTCCACCTAGTAACCGAACCCATCAGCTATGTCACCTTTGACTAAGAAGCATACAAAAACTAAATCCATCTTCAGTGGGCACTCGGTCACATTGCATCCTATGATTGGGGGGCAAAATGAGCCTACACACCTTACTTGTGACTGTTATCAGATTTAGGAACCCTGACGATCTCTTGAGACTAGAGTGGAAGCATTATCCAGTCGACAACATATTAGGTCTGGATAGAACTATTCTAGATGCCATAGATATATACAAGGCATCACAGTTCCAAGCATTGACATGAGAAATGAAAAAAAAAAAAAGAGAATTCTTATCATTCTTAGGAAAAGATTTGGGAAGTATAAAATCAATAAGCCCTAAGGCTTTCCTTATATCTCCCTCCTGCATTACAAGGAATGAGTAGTTCGGTCACCCTCTATTTCATGGAAGCAACCATGCAAGATGAAATTGCATACTCTAAAGCCAAAGTCGTATCCCTATAGGCATGCCTCATTTGCTACCCTAGATGACTTTAAACTTCCCTGGTTGATTGAAGACTATGTGTGCTCTTTGGAGGCTTCCCTTGGTGGCACATGTGCTTCAGGACCTCCAAAGTTGGGTGAGCTTTACCTCAAGGGTCATCTTCATATCTGCCTTAATCACCTGGGCCCATAGTGTGACCAGATGTCGAGCTTCGCCCACCCTAGCGGCCTACTCGGAGGTCATAGCCTCTTTCGCCTCTATCAATCTCCCCTACAAGAGATAAGTTCACGCTACAAGTCCTCGACTGGCTTAGTAGTCTAACATGACTTTTGCAAGCTCTTCCTACCTCCTGTAGCCTCTCTACCCAGAAAAGGAATTGCATTACCCTTCTCCATGGACACTTGGGAAAAGTGTCCCAAAGCCAATCATTTAGATTATAGATGTTTGAGCTATCTTGTAAATGTATATAAATTATTAATAAAATAAATATTATTTGGTAGCTAATACTATTTATCATCATCTTATGAACTCTAATGTGTTGAAGTCCTTAAAACTATATAATTCGATAAAGGAGGATTTATCCAGTGGTTCTTAATTGGTCCATGATCAAATAATTGGTTGTACCTAGGATAAATATTATCAAGAATAGGTCATTATGTACCATATAGATTGGTTGTCCGCTTAACTAAGGAGTATAGAGATATTGGTATGGCATGCAGGTCAGTGTAGGAGTACATTTACTGAACATGACCAACTCTGTAGAGTACTCTACTACCAAGAATATCTTGTAGAAAGGGTATGGGTATAAGTGTCCCTTTGATTAAGACTATCACAGACTTAGCAAGCAACTCACTGTACTTTAGTACTAGACTACCTGGATTTCTAATCTAGTAATGGAAGGTTTCTAGGTGTAGTTAGTACTTGTTAGTCAGTCTAGATCAAGAAGGGATTGACTACTACAAGTTGTGGAGTAGATGTCCGTAGTGTTTCAATTTAGCAAAGCCTTAGCTAGGCTAATCCTTGTGAGGAGTCACAGGATTTAGCAGGTTGATGTAGTATTTGGAGTGGCAGTTGACTTTAAATTCATCTTGAGTGTTAGGTCAAAGGGATAAATTATACGGTAACCATAGCCTGGATTCTTAAATATTGCTTTGCCATCATTGGACCTATCCAAATGTCGAGTACTATTGCTAGATGATCACATCGATTAGTTCAAGAAATTATTCATGAGCTATGACTTGAGTTCGAATCTATAAGGTCACATACATAAGAAGTTTTGATCGATCATAGTGGTGATTAATGATTAAAAATGATTTAGTGGCTAAATTATAACTATGATTAACAATTAGCCCTACATAAATATTATATATAAATAAATAAATATTAATTAATTATAAAAGGATAATTAATAATTGGATTGCTAATTGGCTTAATTTGATTGAGCAAAAAGGGTTAGGTCAAGCCTGATTGAATCCGGTTCAATTAGGTTTCACCCGTTAGGTTATTCAATGACCTAATTGCTAAGGATTTCTAATTTCAATTTGATCTAGACTTGGACTCAATTAATTTCAAATTTAGTTGGGATTAATTAAACCTAATTGGGACCTAATTAGATTGGGTTCAATTGCTTAAATTAGTTATAACCAATAGTTGGTTCCTAAATAATTTGATCAAATCTTGGTTAAACCCAACCTATTCCAACTTATTTTCTTCCTTAAAAATTCTCTACAACATTCTAGAATTTTTTTCAGAAATTCTCCATGAAAAAAAAAGTATATTTCTATCCTCCCTCATTCTATTAGATTAGGATTAGATTTAATTAAATCTGAATTTATTTGATTTAATTGGAGGAGTTCTATCGAGAATAGAACTCTTATCATATAATAGCATCACCTTATCCTAATCTAGCCCCTCCTCTAATCAATGAGATTTTACTTCAATTCTTTGTCATATGTGCAACATTAAAGACCAGTTACAAGAAAAACTTGAAGTAAAATTACCTTGAAAAATAAGAATAGAAGAGGGCATGAATTTAGATTGGCATGGGGAGTTCTAGATCTAGCATTAGGGTAGAAGGGAGAGAGAAAAAGGAAAAGAAAAAGAAAAGAGGGTTCTCTTGATTTTTATTTCTGATCTAATTACCTATTGATCTACCTCTTAATTTTTTTGAATGATCTAAGAAGATTTAAAAATAATTTTATTTTAGCCATCTAATAGCCTTCGCATGGATCTAGCTATCCCAGAAGATTGATCATGTCGAGGCCTTATGTGGATAATCGTAAGGCTGGATACTTTGTGTGGCTACGAAGTAACGTATAAAGTGCTTACCATGTTCCATCAATAGTAGCCATCATCAACTCATAATAAGGCATGGAATTCGATTCATAGTTATTGTAGATTATATCTTCAACATGCTCGGCTATATTGATGCATGCTGATTTATTTTTTATATTGCATATCATATTATGATTCTTATAAAATTTATTAGATATGATATGTATGCATATTTTATTTAAAATAATTTTATAATAGATTATATTATACTATAAATTATAAAAAACCATGCATGTAACCCTAGGTAATTTCCAACAATGGTATCAAAGTGATCAATTTTTATAATATGATATGTAGATGTAGAACCTTACATATTAGATGTAATCATAATCCAAGTAATTACTTCAGATTGGATTAATCACCATGGCCTTCTGATCATAGAAAAAAGTAGGGTTTAAAAGCCCTCTCTTTCCATTCCATGGGATCTCCTATGGTGTGTAAGGATATCGCTTGTGGTTATATCCTATAAAAAGTGAGGTGAAAGGATAATTTTATTAAAATTATTTTAAAAATTTAGATTAAATTTAGTAGTTTAATCTTGATATTTTATTATTTGATCTAAAATAAGTTATTTACATTAGGTTTTATGTTAGAATATAAATTATAAATTTAATTTCAGAAATTGCACTCGTATAGTCTAGATCTAAAATTATTTTATTTGTATATGATGCATATAAAAATATTTGGATATAATTTATCAAAAAAACTTGATTAGTTGTTGAAAATAGGAGTTGATTAGATCCAGGATTGTGAATTAAAGATCTAAAGTCAATTAATAAAACTTGGATTTTGGATTAGCTTGAATTAGGTTAAATAAGGGTTAGAATTTAATTAATATGGATATTAAAAAGTTGATTTAACCTAACCAAAAGTTGATTAGGATTAGGTCAAAGAGTCTCTAGTTAATTCTATAGTGATAGGCTGATTAAGTCCATATTATCAAATGAACTTGATTCTAGCTCGGTGGTCAGACCTGAGTCCCTAGGCTAATCTACTCAAAATGATGAATCAATTTGTGTCTAAGGTAATTTTAGCATTTATCATAGTTATTAATTAAGGCTACTTCTTTCTTACCTAGCTAACTTATTGATATCTAATGAGAGAGATTAATGGTGGAACCCTTCCATTAATCTCACTAACCTGTCCAATTTAGTCAATTGGATTTTGATTAGATAGCTTATCAATTCGAGCAAACATATACTAGTAAGGAAGATCAATTTGACTGCTCTAAGTGCCCTTGGACTAGTATGATTCAACAATCAAACTAACTTGATGAAATCAATGGGAAATGTTAATAGGTCCATATCTTCTTTTTGACCATTTAATTAAACCCTCTAAAATTATTAGATCCCTAAAGTGACAAATTTATGGAGATAATTGAGTCATAGCTTCCTATTAAGAGATGATAATGAGTCCAATAGTTAAGATGATCATTGGAGGTCCCAAGACCTGGTGCTCATCTAGCTATTGAAATTATCATTCATATTATGGTGACTTAGTTGCTTCTTTCTAAATAATGGTCAGGTGGGCTGGTCAAAGTGAAGCTTGGCCATCATTAGCTAGAAGTACTAAGTCTTATCATATTAATAATTGAACTAACTAGGACTTCTGTAGTAGTAGCCCAAAGATTATTTAAAAAAAATAATTAGTTAAATCTTACCTTTAGATGCACATGGATGAGCTGACCAAAATTGGGCTCATATGTAATTTATTGGATTCTAGTACCTGCTAAGGAATTAGTATAATTCCTTGAATTGAAAGTAGAGGCAATCAATTTGATCAAAATAGTTGAAGAACCTTTAGACTAAAGTCCAAGTCTTTATGATTAAATTATTCATTTACTAATTAGGTCTTGTTCTCTTTTCAATTAATATGGCCACCACTTTGTCACCCTATTTATTGTTGGATAATGAAAAACTAATGGGACCCAATTTTGGTAGTTGGTATCGAAAGCTAAAAGTAGTCCTCAAGCATGAGTGGATCTTGTACATGCTGATAGATACAACAACTCAAGAGCTTGCTCAGAATGTTTGTAGTATGGTCTGAGATACTTACCAGAAGGGCTTAGTGACATAACATGATTTGATGCATAATGTGGGCATTGATGAATGATAAACTAAATCACAAATTTGAGGATGCTCAGGAAGACATGCTTCAAGTGTTGAAAGAATCGTTCTGCACTCTCGATAATGTTGAATGGTGTAAAATGTCTATGCCTTCAATGCCATGATGAGGGAGGATCATCAATCACATGATCATGTATTATATATGATTGAGCTAATCAAGTGGTTGAGTAAACTTGGATTTTTCCTGCATAAGTAGCTAGGAAAGGGTGCGATCTTGAATTTCCTATGAAAATCCTACCTTGACTTTCTTAGTCATTAAGAATGACTAGGCCTATAGTCAACTACCACGAATTAGGGTTGCTGCATATCTCTGAGAAGGATCATCAGCTCCATAAGGAATTGGTGAATATAGTGGGAGGTTTGACAGTACAACATCCCTTTAAGAAAGGGAAGAAGAAAAATAAGAAAAAAAATGCATAGTGCTCTAATGCCTAATTAGGTTAGAACAAGATGTTCAAGTTCGATTAGAGTTAAGCTAATGCTTCTTCTATAAGAAGCAGGGACATTGGAAGAGGAATTATCCTCTTTACAATGCCTTATTGGACCTGAACAGGCCCAGGAAGAAGAACTAGAAGGGTTTACTAAACAAGATATTTATATGATAACACCTTGAAATTTTCATTTGTGATACTACTACCTTGGTGTTGATATAGAAGCCCAATTAATATTTGTAATCATTGTAGGGACTTTAGGTAAATAGAAGATTGAAGACAATAAGAGATTCCTAAAATATGAAGATGGAGATCAGTTTCAGTTCTAGCTTTGAAAATAATCAAGCTTGTTTTTGATTCTTGTATCATGTTTTAGGTGATTATCATTATTATCTCAGTTTTATGATGAATGTAATCTCTGTAGGCCTTTTGGCCAAGAATAGTTATCATTTATCTATAAAAATAATTATGTGATATCATATGAATGTTGTTACTGTAATACATGGATACTAAAGAATGATATTTATGTATTATCTATTTTGTAAATGTAATGTACACATCAATAAATGCCTTAGGATAAAAATATGTTTGATGTCTATCTTTGGAATTGTAGGCTAGGTCATATCAACAAGAATAGGATGAATAGGTTATCTAAAGAGAGAATTCTCGAGGTTAGTGATTTTAAATCACTGCTGACCTATGAATCATGTTTTCTTAGGAAGATGACTAAGTCACCTTTTACTGGAAAAGGTGAAAGAGCCACCGAGGTTCTGAGTCTAATACATAGTGATGTATGTAGACCCATGAATACTTCAACTATAGGTAGATATCACTACTTCATCATGTTACTGATGACCTATCGATATATGGGTACATCTAGTTAATGAGATATAAGTTAGATTATTTGAAATATTCAAACAATTCCATAATGAAGTAAAAAAATAAACTAGAAAGAGTATTAAAACTTTTTGATCTGATCGAGGAGGTGAATAACTTACAAGTAAGTTGTTGGTATATTTAGAAGAGAAGGATTCTCTCATAACGGACACCTCCCAGGGAACCTCAGTATAATGAAGTATCTAAAAGGAAGAATCAAACACCGTTAGACATGGTTTAGTTCATGATGGGGTTTGCTAGTCTACCTATCTCCTTGTGGGGATATGCATTAGAGTAATCTTGTTACATAGAGTTCCTAGCAAGTCTGTAGATAAAATGCCATATAGATATGGAGAGGGATAAGTCGATACTCTCACACCTTAGGGTCTGGGGATATCTAGCATATGTCAAATGTTTAAAAAAGACAAGCTTTGGCCTAGGTCTGATAGGAGTACATTTATTGGGTATCTAAAGAAAACTAAGGGTTATTTCTTCTACCATATCAATGAACAAAAGGTGTTTGTTAGTAATAAGGCAATCTTTTTAGAAAAGGAATTCCTATGGAAAAGAACTAATGTCAATAAGGTTGAACTTGAAGAAGTTTGATAGGTAAAAGAGCTGACACAATTAATTGAACAAATACAATCGAATCTAATTTGATCAACCCGAAGCTTGTTATGGAGGCAACCTTAAGGAGATCTAATAGAGTACCGCATCAACTAGATAGATACTATGATTTCTGATTTGGGATGGTGATCCTGTGAACTTCATGAAAACAACAAAGATATCATCACCTACATTGATGCGATGCCGAGTTTTGACTCTAAGAGATGGCTTAAAGCCATGAAATCTAAAATGGAGTCCATAAAAATCAATGGTGTATAGACACTCATTGACCCACCTAAAAGAGTTAAATCCACAAGTGTAAGTAAATTTTCAAAAAGAAAAGGGGCACAGACAAGATGGTGGAGACCTATAAAACTATCTAGTTTCCAAGAGTTATCGTTAGCATTATGGTATTAACTATGACAAGATGTTTTCACCATGGCAATGCTCAAGTCCATTCAGATTATATTGCAATAGTGGTGCATCCTGATTTGAGATCTGGCAAATGGATGCCAACATAGCTTTCCTAAATGAAGAGTTGGAAGAAGAGAGTATGTGATACAACCTAAAGGGTTCACATCCATAGATGAATCAAAGGTGTGCAAGCTTCAGAGATTCATTTATGGATTGAAGCAGGCATCTCAGAGGGAACATAATTTGATAAGGTGATTGAATGTATGGCTTCATAAGAATGGAGAAGAGCCCTTCATATAAAATGAGCTATTGATTTAAGGTTTATTTCTTATTTGTATATGGATGACATTCTTAATCAGAAATGACATTCTTGTAATGTAGAGAATAATGGTTTGGCTATTATCCCAATTCTTCGTGAAGGACCTGGGAGAAGCAACCTACATCCTTGGGATGAAGATCTATAGGAATAGATCTAAAAGATTGCTAGGATATCTTAGTTGACATACATTGATACTGTGCTAAAGTAGTTCAATATGGTGAATTTCAAGAAACACCATCTTTCGATAGGCCAGGAATTACTCTCTAAAAAGGATTATTTGATAACTCCTCAAGAGAGAGTGAATGAGTAGGATTCCATATGCCTTGATAGTGGGATCCATTATGCATACCATAAATATACATGACTAGTTATAGCATACTCACTAGGGATAGTGAGTAGATACCAATTGGATACAGGTGAGAACCATTGAAAGGCCATAAAAACCATTCTTAGGTATTTGAGAAATACTAAGGACCAATGGTTGGTTTATGGAGATTCTGATTTGAAACTAATCGGTTATACTGACTCCAGTTTTTAATCAGACTAGGATGATAGCAAAAGTATGTCAGGTTATATCTTTACCTTAATAGAGGAGCTGTCTACTAGAAAAGTTTCGGAAAGCACACTATGGCTGATTCAATATATGAGGCATAGTACATTGCATACTGATGCTGCAAAGGAAGTTGTATGTTGCATAAGTTTATCATCGAGCTTGGAATGTCACCCTTCATTCATGATCTAGTTGTTCTGCATTATGATAGTACTAGAACCATTGCTCAAGCAAAGGAACTGAAGGCCATCAGCAAACTAGGCATGTTCTATATCGCTATCACCTTGTCCAAGAAATAGTGGAACGAGATGATGTTGACCTTCAGAAGATCAAACAAAAGGAGAACCTAGCCAACCCATTTACTAAAGCCCTCAGAATCAAAGAGTTTGATGATCACAAGTGGAAGATGGGTATGCGAACTTTTCTGATTGAATCTAGTCTAAGTGGGGTGTTTGAAAAAGTATCTGTTTGCCCAGAAATGGAGCCCAAGAGGGGGATGAATTGGGTTTTAAAAATTAAGACAATAATGAGAGGGACTAGTGGTGCTTGTGAACAATGATGAATTCAATGCAAGATATTTAAAGTGGTAGCAATAATTAAAGAGCAAGAGAGGAAGAGAGCAATCACACACAAATACAGGGTTATAGTGGTTCGGTGCAACCTAGCACCTACATCCACTCCCTAGCCACCCTTGGAATTTCATTATAATCCAAACTAGATTACAGTTGACTTGTTTTTCACAAGGCTCACAAGTCAAAACCTAAGTGGTTTATCACTTAGGCTTACCAACAAACCTTAACACTTGTTTTGTCTTCGGGTTCACAAGTTAACCCTAGTTGGTTTTCCCTTTGGCTCACCAACAAACCACAATAACCTTCTTTCAAGACACCCTTAAAAGCAAGGTTAAAACACAATGTAAAACGATATACAATTTAAAACTAAAAACAAATCTTTTCAAGAGTAGATTGGAATCTTGAAGCTCAAGTGGATGCTTTATCTTCACTTTCCTGGAATCTCCTTCAAGGTGCCTCTTTTGGAATGAAGTAAGGATGAGCTTGTA
Source organism: Areca catechu (assembly GCA_021397845.1). Classification (NCBI taxonomy): domain Eukaryota; kingdom Viridiplantae; phylum Streptophyta; class Magnoliopsida; order Arecales; family Arecaceae; genus Areca; species Areca catechu. The sequence goes on along the minus strand of CM038042.1, from coordinate 29,553,745 downwards.
GACTTTTCAAGGAATCAAACTATAAGAGGCTTTTGATGTGAAGTATTTGAGAGAATATTGGCTTTTTGGCTTTTGAGTAGACTTGAATGCACTTCAATACACTTCCTCTTCTTTAAAATAAGGTTGGGAGGTTAAATACACCAAGAACCTTCCAAAAAATGATTTGTAACCATTGGTACCTCGGAAATAGCCGTTTGGAGCTTGAAAAGCAAGTTCTGCAAGCCAAAAAAATAGATCCGTTAGAGCAGTCAGGCTGCAAGTGTCGATACTTGGCTGTCAGGTACGACACTTGGCTATCAAGTGTCGACACTTGATCTCTGGGTGTCGACACTTGAACTTTCAAGTGTCGACACTTGATGCACAGGTGTCGACACTTGACACAAAAATTCTCAAATTACAAAGTTCTGTATTTTCAAAATTCTCAGGCCTTGAGTCGACACTTGGAACCTAAGTGTCGACACTTGGTGTCGACACTTGGTTGTAGGTGTCGATACTTGAATGCCAAGGATTTTGTCTGTGCCAAATGCTGAAGTGTCGACACTTGACTGTCCAGGTGTTGACACTTGAGACTGAAAAATCTCAGATTCAAGTGAAAGTGCCTCGAAAACATAAATAAATTCTTGAAAATATTATCCCATAATATTTAAAAATTAGATGCCCTTTTTCAATGAAGAGGATGTCCGGATTCGTGAGAAGATTGCTCCATGCCATTACATGCCATAAACCATAAGTTTTTGAGATTTGTGAGGTGCTTTCTTCCTGAAAACTCAACTTGAAATCCTCATTAGTATACAATATGCACTCAAGTTTTGTTATTCATCAAAATCACTGGGTGGAGCCAACAATCTCCCCTTTTTGATGATGACAAAACTTGAGTAAAAAGGCAATACATTTCAAACTTTAACTATTATAATTATGAATATGAGTTTAAGTCCATAAGAGAGGCAAAAACTTCATAGTTAGGAAGAATCAATCTCTCCCTTAATTAGATACTTCATATTAAGATAAACTTCAAAGATTCTTACAAGGTGAAACCATTCTCAACAAATTTATGCATCTATATAATCAATAAAATCAATACAATTTCTCAACAAGTTTATGAATTAACACTTTTTCTCCCCCTTTGTCAATCATTAGAAAGGGAATAACCTCCCCTCACAATGAGCATGGAGACAAAAAAGAGAATCAAATAAGATAGATATCAGAGCCAAAATTATACCAATATAAAAGAGTATCAGAGCTAAAAAAATATATCAAGATAGAAGAGTATCAGAGCCAAAAATAGTAAATTGAACCATTCAAACACAAATAATGAGCACTGAACTAAATATATATATAATAGATAAGTTTTCAGTACAAAATTTGCTGAGCCATCAGCAAGAGCTGAAATATACAGATATCATCAAAGTCATATAAATATCAGACATACAACATATGAGCTATAACAGACATCTGTGAGGCTAATCCTCATCAGATGGAACCTCAAGACTGAATGGAGCACAGATCCTAGATCTAGTGGCTAATGCCCTAGGAGGTGCTAAAGCTCGACGACTCCTAGTGCGGCCAGAAAGATCAAAGGCGGGTACAACCCTAGATGATCTAGTGGAAGGGGGTGAAAGAAGATCAGCTGGTGTAACAAGGTCCGGTGTGGAATTAGCCAAGGTAGTAGTAGGAGCTGGTGTAGTGGGAGGATCGCTACTGACCACCTCATAATCATCGGCACTGTCACCATTTCACTATCACGACCCACAACCTCTATAGCTCGGTCGTCATCCTGATCACCACCCTCAACAGAATCAGCATGGTGCTCTGATGATCGCCGCCATCATCATCATCATCATCATCATCATCATCATCATCATCATCATCATCTGATGGTACAACTGCAGGTGCTGCAGGAGGTAAAAGGGATCTCAATAGATCCTCAATACGAGAGAATCCCTCCTCCATAGATCTGCGAATCTCAGCATACTCCGAGGTAGTATATGCTCGAAGAAGCTCAACCTCGCTACGTAGCTGAGTCATCTCACCCCTGATCTCTGTGAACTACTCTCTGGCATGCTCCTCAAAAGATAGTCCAGTAGAAGGTGGCGGAGGAGCTGAAGTGTCAGGAGACAAATGCTCTGCCTATGTCGATGGGATATCAACTGGAGGAAAAGCTGTTGGCTCAGATGGTCCAGCCTCTGCCTCTCGAATCTCGTCCTCCTCATCTGGCTCCTGGCCAGACTCTCTACGAACCCATCGACCTCCAACTAATATGTATCCCATGCGGTGCAAAGACCTCTCGTCATACACATCTGTGTGTAGTATCTCCTTGGGGATCTCTCCCTCCAGTGATACTCCACGCTCTGAATAGTCTGGTCAGTGCCATGCCGTACGGTAAACAGTGTCGGCACTGTGTCGCAGCATCAGCATTGAGAAGCATCTGAGTCAAGCTCTCATCAGGGCATCAAGATCAACTAAGTGCCTCCTCTCAAAGGTCAGTCATCATCCATCAACTCCCTCTCAGTGATGAAGTCAAATCTCCAGTCTTCGGTAGAAGTATGTGTGCTGTGATGTGGTGCAATAGGTGCATCTCAATGACAACTGGTTCGCGGTAACTACGGATATACCACGAACGTCCTCTCTTCAAGAATGCACCTAAACGCAGCTTCTCTATCTCTACCGAAAAGATACAGACTCCCCTACGAGGGATCTCCCATTCTCTGCCCAGAAGCTCATCTGTCAGTGAAATCTGAATACCCCTGACTGAAGTAGTCCACAGAAGTTGTCGACAATCTAATGCACCATAAAACTCTTTCACTAGATGAGGATAGTACCTCTCCTGCATAGTGCAGAATGGTACTAATCCTGCATCAGTGAGTACCTGTCGAATACCGAAGTGGTGCCTGTCGAAACACTCCAAGTCGACTCTCCTCCCTGAGGCTACTAACTTCCCTGCCATCCTCTCTGCAGGGGGGAACTCAGTGTGGCTGAACTGCTAGGGTGTGCTGTATCAAATTTGGCCTTCGACCTCCTCTCACACCACGACTGGGCCTCTCCCTAACTGCAAGTCTCTTCCTGGGATCCATTACAGCAAGCTGACCAGGGAAGAAGGAAGATAGGTTAGAACTAAGGGACCGGCTACCGGTGAGATAAGGAGAGTTTCATTTCTTAGATAGGTTTGAAAACCAGAGTTTTAAACCAATTTTGAGTTGCAAAATACCTTAAATCGTTTGGAAAAACCGTAAATCAGTTTAAGTTGGATTTTTACAACTTATACTTTGATTAAGTGACAATATTCTGAAATATATTTATAGAAAATATTTGTTCGTTAAAACATATTGAACCTTTGGAAAATATTTTTTGTAAGGCCTAAAAAATCAAAACCCATGGAATTTGGGTCTAAACACTTAGGATTTTAGCAAATAGGTGAAAATGTCACAAATATATCATGAAAATCTTTCTAAATCAACAATAATGGATTTAGTATGTTTAATTTAGATGAAAACTCAAATTATTTTGGCCAAAATCAATATAAAACGTGTTTTTTGCGAAAAAGTGGTGAAAACAACCAAAAGACGAGGGAAATCCAAGAAAAAATAGTTTAAATCACTATTCCCTCAAATGGAATTTTAGAAATCCACTAAACACGTAAAAAATTCGGTTAGATTCATGAAAAACACTCGGAAAACCCTATTCACGGTGTTCGATTCAAAAACGTCAAAAATAAACCCAAAAAGAGAAAATAAAATAAAATGGAAGGGGGAAATACCTGATTTGTGATGGATTAAAGGGTAAAGGAGGATGGATTTGGACAGGGGACCATGCTGCAAGAAATCAGCCGGGGAAGAAATTACAAAAACTCTCGGTCGGCCTTTTTAAAAACTGTTTCTGTTTCACAAGTGTCGACACTTAGAATGTGTCAAGTGTCGACACTTGGTCAGGTGTCGACACTTGACAATTTCCAAGTGTCGACACTTGGCCAAAAAATCGGGAAAATCTAAAAAATTTTGAAAAATAGGAAACGTTTTGATCAGGTTTTTGGGGCTTTAATCAAGAGGTTTTGAGCTCTAGGATTTAGGTATAATTAAAACTAAGAGAGTTCTAGGAGAATGGATCAATGACACCTAACTCTTTCTAATCAGACAGAACCTATCCTCACTCAAAGGCTTGGTAAGCACATCTGCTAACTGATCATTAGTACATACAAATCAAGAATAACATTAGAGTTTTGTACATGATCTTATAAAATGATGTCTTATTTCAATGTGTTTACTTCTTGAATGTTGCACAGGATTTTTAGATAGATTGATTGCACTAGTATTGTCGCATCTTATGGGTGTCTTAGTTAGTTTAATGCCAAAATCTTCGAGTTGTTGTTTGATCTAGAGGATTTGAGCACAACAGCTTCAGTTGCTATATATTCGGCTTCCGCCGTAGATAAAGCAACTGAGTTCTATTTCTTGCTACTCCAAGAGATCAAATTTACTTCAAGAAACTGACAGGTTCCACTAGTACTTTTACGATCAAGTTTACACCCAGCAAAGTCAGCATCAGAAAAAGCAATTAATTCAAATGAAGAATCTCTAGAGTACCATAAACCAATTTCAATTGAACCAGATAGATATCTAAGTATGCATTTATAGCCAAAAGATGAGACTCTTTAGGATTAGACTGATATCTAGCATACATACAGACACTAAACATGATATCTGGCCTACTAGCAGTAAGATATAACAATGAACCGATCATGCCACGATATAATTTTTGGTCTATAGACTTACCTGATTCATCCTTGTCAAGTCTACAAGTAGAGCTCATAGGGGTATCTAAAGGCTTAGTTCTCCATCCCAAACTTCTTGAGTATTTCTTTTGTGTATTTGTTTGGTTGATGAAGACCCCTCTTGGTTTGCTTTATTTGGAGTCCGAGGAAGAAATTCAATTCTCCCATCATGCTCATCTCGAACACCCTGCATTAACTTTGCAAAATCTTGACAAAGAGATTCATTAGTAGCACAAATATTATATCATCTACAAGATTGTACTACTAAGAGATCATCATTCTTTTCTTTAAAAACAAAGTTTTATCTACATTACCTCTAGTAAAATCTTTTGAGCAAAAAGAGCTTAAATGATCATACCAAGCTCTTGGAGCTTGTTTCAGTCCATATAAAGCTTTATGAAGTTTATAACATGATTTGGAAATTCAGAATTTTTAAAACTAGGAGATTGCTCAACGTAAACTTCTTCAATAAACCATTTAAAAGGCACTTTTAACATCCATTTGATATAGTTTAAAATTCATGAAGCAAGCAAAAGCCAACAATAGCCTAATTGCCTCAAGTCTAGCCACAGGAGCAAAGGTTTCATCAAAATCTATTCCTTCCTTTTGATTGTATTCTTTGGCAACTAGTCTAGCCTTATTTCTAGTTACTACTCCATTTTCATCAAGTTATTTTGAAAAATCCATTTGTACCAATATTGAAGTGTTTGAAGGCCTATCTACTAAAGTCAAACATTGTTTCTTTTAATTGGTAAGTTTATCTTGCATAGCATTTATTAATTACTATCACATTCAGCTTCCTCAATAGTTTTAGGTTCAATTGAGAGACAAAAGCTAAATAATCACATATATTTCTAAGGGATGATCGAGTACTTACACCTTTAGATGTATCATCGATAATTAGTTCTTTTGGGTGTCCATGAGCATACCTCCATTCTTTTGGTAATGGATCAATAGTTGATGTATTTTCATCACCTTGTGCTTGATCTCCTTCAGTGTTTTGATCATCGTTCTGTTCCTTGGTAAGCCCTTCATTGTTGTTTATTTCTTCAGTTTTCTTGCTACCTGTTTCATCAGAAAGTACATATTCTTTTCTTGAAGATTTTGGTTAGTTTCATCAAATACACATGTATGGATTCTTCAACAACAAGTGTTCTTCTGTTGAAGACCTGTATGCCTTACTAGATGTGGAGTAGCTAGAAAGACTCCCTCATCTGATTTGGCATCAAATTTACTTAAATTATTTTTACCATTGTTTAAGATGAAACAACGGCATCCAAAAACATGAAAATAACGAATTGAGGGTTTTCTACCCTTCCAAAGCTCATAAGGTGTTTTCTTTAAATCGGTTGAATTAAAACTCGATTAAAATATAGCATGCAGTATTTATGGCTTCCGTCCAAAAATATCTAGGTAAATCATTTTACAAAGTATGGTGCGTGCCATTCTTCAAGAGTTCTATTTTTCTTTCTACTACCCATTTTGTTGAGGTGTCCTAGGTGCAGAAAAATTGTGATGAATTCCATTTTCAATACAAAATTATCAAAATCAGCATTTTCAAATTTGGTTCCATGATCACTTTCAAAGATACTACTGAAATACCTTTTTCATTCAAAACTCTTTATGAAAATAATGAATTCAGATAAAGTTTCATCTTTATGTGCTAAAATTATGACCCATGTAAATCATGAGAATCATCTATAATGACTAGACCATACTTCTTACCTCCCAAACTAGATGTTCTAGTTGGTCCAAAGAGGTCCATGTGAAGCAATTCCAAGGTCTAGATGTAGAGATTACTCCTTTTGGTTTGAAAGAGGATTTTGTTGTTTTCCCAGTTGACATGCACTGCAAATCTTATCCTTTTCAAAATGAGTTTAGGCAAACCTTTACCAAGTTCTTTTGCTAAGTTTGAAATTAAATGCATGCTTGCATGTCCTAGTCTACGATGCCAAAGCCAGCTAGTTTCATCGATCTGGGCTTCCATTGCCACTAGGAATTGACTTTTTTGAATAGGGAGATCATCAAGATCAACCATATAAATATTGCCATGCCAATGACAATGAACTTAAAGCCATGTCATCTAGACTAGAAACAATGCACAAAGAAGATTCAAAAACAACTTTAAAATTTTTGTCACAAACTGACTAATGCTAAGCAAGTATGTTTTAAACCATCAACATATAATACATTATCAATATAAGAGGTAGGGGTGATATGGACTTACCAATATCGATAATTTTGCCCTTTCCATTATCACCAAAGTTACATTGCCACCATTTTGATATATGAGTGATAAGAACTGCTCCACATCTCCTGTCATATGCCTTGAGCAACCGCTATCAAGGTACCACATCATTTTCTTATTGGTTACAAGGCATACCTACAATAAAGATCAAGTGGAGACTTTAGGTACCCAAGCCATTTTGGATTCCTTTTTGGTTAGTGGCATTGGTTCCTTTCGGAACCCCAACTTTCTTAGTGTTATTTAACTTTCTTTTGTTGCAATATAAGATTTGTGTCCTTTGATACAAGTATAGCAAGTAATGGATGAAGATGCAGGCAACAAAGAAGTTTTAAAAGAGTTTTGTTTCTTATGAGTTCTGAATCCTAAACCTGCTTTGTCAAATACTGCTTTTTGGTTATTTAAGAGTAAATTCATTTTTCAAAACTGTAAGTAAATTTTTCTACAAAGATTTTAGTTTTTCAATTTCTTCTTTATACTTTTATTTTTATTTAAAATTCTTTGCTTTGTTTTGACAAATTTTCATTGAAGTAAGTCACTTTCTTTTAAAGACATCTTTTTCTTTTCAAGTGCCATAATCTTATCATTTAATTTTTTATTTTGAATAAGAAGGCATTCATTTTTATTTGAAAGCTTGTTATTTGTTTTGGCTAGATCAAATTTTGCTTCTTTAAATCTTTATGTTTGATTTAACTTTTGAAATTCTATGACTAGTCGTCAAAACTTCATGAAGCTCATCAAAAGTAAATCATTTTCGGTTTCGGAACTACCTCATCATGATCGGCCATCAGTAGAAGTTTGCTACCTCTCTGCTGTTCTTCCTCAGAACTGGAGTCTTCACTTTCACTCCAGGTTGCCATCATGGCTTTCTTTCTCAGCTTTCTTCTGCTTTTCTTTAACAAGGGGCAGTCTACCTTGAAATGCCCGGGTTTTTTGCACTCAAAACACGTAGGCTGCTCCTTCTCCTTTTCTTTGTCCTTCTCTTTACTCGGCTCACCTTTCAGAGGTTTCTTTTTATAGTTAAACTTTTTCTTTCTCATGAACCTTCTGAATTTTCTTGCTAACAGAGCCGTCTCATCTTCTTCATCATCTTCTTCGGAGTCTTCGCTTGAGTCCTCTCTAGCAGTAGATTTGAATGCGATTGCCTTCTTCTTTTGTCGACCTCTCCATTCTTTTGTTTGAGAGAGAGCTCATAGGTCATTAAAGAACCTAACAGTTGTTCCAGCGGAGAGTGTTGACATCCTTAGCTTCTTCAATAGCAGTGACTTTTGCATCCCACGAAGCTGGTAGAGACCTGAGAAGTTTGTTCACAAGTTCACCGTTAGAGATAATTTTTCCTAGGCTTCTCATGCCATTCACAATATTTGTGAACCTAGTGTACATTCACTAATAGACTCAGTAGGTTCCATTTTAAACATTTCATATGTGTGAATAAGCATGTTGACCTTGGTGGTTTTCACTTGGTGTGTACCCTCATGGGTAACCTCAAGTGTATCCCAAATCTCCTTGGCGGAGAGACAATTAGATATTCTATTAAATTCACTTGGATCAAGAGAACAAAATAAAAGGTTCATAGCCTTAGCATTAAGCTCGATTTGCTTAATGTCATTCTCATCCCAATCATCTTCCATCTTTGGAGTGAGAATGCCATTAATCAACATTGTAGGCTGATGAGGACCTTTTACAATTGTCCTCCACAAATTATAATCAAGAGCTTGAATAAATATGCGCATGCGTGTCTTCCAGTATGTATAATTTGTGCCATTAAAAAGTGGGGGACGATTTGAAGCTTGACCTTCAACAATACCCATTCTTATTGGGGCTGCCATGATCTTTTACTCAAGATCCTTGGACCTACAAGAGAGTACCGGTGCTCTGATACTACTTGTTGCCCAGAAATGGAGCCCAAGAGGGGGGGTGAATTGGGTTTTTTAAAATTTAAGACAATAATGAGAGGGACTAGTGGTGCTTGTGAACAATGATGAATTCAATGCAAGATATTTAAAGTGGTAGCAATAATTAAAGAGCAAGAGAGGAAGAGAGCAATCACACACAAACACAAGGTTTATAGTGGTTCGGTGCAAACCTAGCATCTACATTCGCTCCCCAAGCCACCCTTGGGAGTTTCACTATAATCCAAACTAGATTACAGTTGACTTATTTTTCACAAGGTTCACAAGTCAAAACCTAAGTTGGTTTTATCACTTAGGCTTACCAACAAACCTTAACACTTGTTTTGTCTTCGGGCTCACAAGTTAACCTAGTTGGTTTTATCCCTTTGGCTCACCATAAACCACAATAACCTTCTTTCAAGACACCCTTGAAAGCAAGGTTAAAACACAATGTAAAAACATATATACAATTTAAAACTAAAACAAACTTTCTTCAAGAGTAGATTGGAATCTTTGAAGCTCAAGTGGATGCTTTGTCTTCACTCTTCCTTGGAATCTCCTTCAAGTGCCTCTTTTGGAATGAAGTAAGGATGAGCTTGTAGGCTTTTCAAGGAATCAAACTATAAGAGGCTTTTGATGTGAAGTATTTGAGAGAATATTGGCTTTTTGGCTTTTGAGTAGACTTGAATGCACTTCAATACACTTCCTCTTCTTTAAAATGAGGTTGGTGGAGGTTAAATACACCAAGAACCTTCCAAAAAATGGTTTATGACCATTGGTACCTCGGAAATAGCCGTTTGGAGCTTGAAAAGCAAGTTCTGCAAGCCAGAAAAAGATCCGTTAGAGCTGTCAGGCTGCAAGTGTCGACACTTGGCTGTCAGGTGTCGACACTTGGCTGTCAAGTGTCGACACTTGATCTCTGGGTGTCGACACTTGAACTTTCAAGTGTCGACACTTGAGCACAGGTGTCGACACTTGACACAAAAATCCTCAAATTACAAAGTTCTGTATTTTCAAAATTCTCAGGCCTTGAGTCGACACTTGGAAACCTAAGTGTCGACACTTGGTGTCGTGTCGACACTTGATCTCTGGGTGTCGACACTTGAGTGTCCATGATTTAGGTGTCGACACTTGCACAAAATCCTCAGTAGGTGCGACACTTAGCGTGCCAAGGATTTTGTCTGTGCCAAATGCTGAGTGTCGACACTTAACTGTCCAGGTGTCGACACTTGAGACTGAAACTCTCAAATTCAAGTGAAAGTGCCTCGAAAATATAAATATAATTCTTGAAAACATAAACCCATAATATTTAAACATTTAGATGCCCTTTTTCAATGAGAGGATGTCCGGATTTATTAGAATGCTGCTCCGTGCCATTACGTGCCATAAACCATAAGTTTTTGAGATTTTGAGATGCTTTCTTCCTGAAAACTCACAACTTGAAATCCTCATTAGTATACAATATGCATTCAATGTTTTGTTATTCATCAAAATCACTGGTGGAGCCAACAGTATCCCAAAACCAATCATCTAGGTTATAAATAATTGAGGAATCTTGTAAATTATATGAATTATTAATATAATAAATAATATTTTGGTAGCTTAATACTATTCACCTTTTCCTGCAGACTCTAATGTGTTGAGTCCTTAGAACTACATCAATTCCATAAAAAGTATTTATCGAGTGTTTCTTTAATTGGTTTGCGACCAAATATATGTTATTGTCTACGATGACAATGTTTATCAAGAATAGTTTGTTATGTGCCATATAGGTTAGTTATCCTCTTAACCAAGAAGTGTGGAGATACTATTATGACATGCAGGTGAGTGTAGAAGTACATCTTAGTAAATAGTGATCAATTCTATAGAGTACTCTACTGTCAAGAGTGTTTCGCAGAAAGGGTATGGGTATAAGTATCCCTCCAACCTGAGACTATCATAGTGACATGGCAAGCAACTCATTATATTTTGGTCTACCAGGATTTCTAATCTAGTGATAGAAGGTTTCTAGGTACAATCAAGTACTTATTAAGTCAGAGTTGAGTCAAAAAGGGATTGACTACTCCACGTCATTGGAGTAGATGCTTGGTAGTGTTTCAACTTAACAAAGCCTTGGCCAGGATAATCCTGGTAAAGAATCACAGGATTTAGCAGGTTGAGATAATTTAGATGCATTATTTGGAGTTAGCAATTGACTTTGAATTCATCTTGAGCATTAGATCGATGGGATAAATTATACAGTAACCATAGCTGGGTTCTTGAATGTTGCTTTGCCATCATTTGACCTATTCGAACATCAGGTACTATTGCTAGATGGTCAAATTGATTAGTCTAAAAATGATTCCTGACTATCGGCTTAGGGTTCAAACCTACGAGGTCACATATATAAGAAGTTTTTGACCAATCATGGTCACTGACTAACGATTAAGAATAGTTCAGTGACAATTATAAATATGATTAATAATTAACCATGCACAAGTGTTATAAGTAAATAAATAATTAATTGTTAATTTATTATTAGAGAATTAATTAGTAATTAGATTGATAATTGGCTCAATTTGATTGAGCAAAGAGATTTAGGTCAAGCCTAATTGAATTTGTTTTAATTGGATTCACTCGATTAGGTTAATTTAATGACTTAATCGCTAAGGATTTCTAATTTTGATTTGATTCAGACTTAGGCTTAGTTAACTCAAAATTTAATTGAGATTTAATTAAGTCTAATTGGGACTTAGTTGGATTAGGTTCAAGTTGGTTAATTAGTTATAACTAAATAAATTTTGGTTCCTAATAAATTTTGGCCAAATCTTGGTCAAACCCTAACCTAGTCCAACTTATTTTCTTCCCTAAAAATTTTCCATGCCTTCCTAGAATATTTTTATGAATTCTTCATGAAAAATTAGTTTTTTGTCCTCCCCCCCCCCCTTCCATTAGATTAGATTGGTTTGAATTAGGTATATTTTTATTTAAATTTAATTGGAGGAGTTCTATATTTATTTGAATTTAATTAGAAGAGTTCTATATGTATTGGAAGTTAATTGTAGTTCTATTGGGCATTGAACTGCTAGTCCTATTCAAATTATATCACTTTATCTTAATCTATCCCTCCTCTGATCAATGAATTTTTAGTTTAGTTTTTTGTCATATGTGCAACATTAAGAGACTAATTACTATGTAATATCTAATGTGAAATTACCATGAAACATAAGAGAAGGGAGAGTTCTAGATTTAGCACTAGGGTTGAAGGAAGAGAGAAAAAAGAAAAGAAAAAGAAAAGAGGGTTTTCTTGGTTTTATTTTTCTTCTTCCATCTAATCACCTCTCGATCCACCTCTTGATCTTCTTGGAGGGTCAAAGAAGATTTAAAAATAATTTTATTTCAACCATCTAGTGCCTTCACATGGATCTATTAGTCTAAGAAGGTTGATTGCATCGAGGCTTTGTGTGGATGATTTGTAAAGGCTGGACAACCTGTGTGGTTACAAAGCTACATAGAGAGCCCTTATCACATTCCATTGATAGCAGTAATCATCAACCCATGATTAGGTATGGGATTCGATCTCATAGTTGTTTGTAGATTAGATCTATGGCATGCATCAGCTAGATTGATGCATGTTGACTTTATTTTCTACATTGCATATCATGTTTGATCCTTGTAAGGTTTATTAGATATGATCTATATACATGTTTTTCTATTTAAAATAATTTTATAATAGATTATCTTTCACTGTAAATCATAAAAAAATCATATATGAAATCCTAGGTGATTTTCAATAGATACCTCACCAACATCACTGGACAATGTGATCGCCTTGTGGGGTGCTTCGCCCTTCTCCATGAACACCTCGCTAGTGTCACCGAGCAATGCACCCAACTTGCGATGAGCCTCTTTGGATCTTGTAGATGCCTTGTTAGCAGTGCGGGATAGCTTGCCATGCTTGCAAGGAAATTCCACCATTACACCCTCACTGGCAGCACTAGATAACGTGTCGCGCTTGTGAAGCATGCATCCTGCCATGGATTGAAAACTTCCTATCATGGGGTTGCATACTTTTTGCTAGTACCTTCAGTTAGAGTCTTTACAGTGGCCCCTATAGGAGCCTCAGGCCCTCTTTCTGTATGCCCATGGAGAATTTGGCCACCATTACTAAAGCTTCACCCATGCTTGACCTTGTTCCGGCACCCTCTGAAAACCTAGCAAACTAATTATGGGTGGCCTTCAGCTCCTAAGTTAGATCCTCGTTCATGCTTATGTACAATCCAACTGGCGCTCAATTGCCTACCTAGCTTCTTTTACTATGGACCGGTCACGTTCTACAGAAGTGCATACATTTTCTATAATCTTTAATCTGTGCCTGCCATTGGTGAGTTCTCTCCTAGCACTTTCAACTTCCTCCCAAAGCTATATGGTCCTAGTCTTAGGTACCTAACAAGATAATGACACCATTAGCCAGGTCGAAAAAGAAATCTCAAGGTAATGATAGGCACCATCCTACCAGCAAGCTCTACATAAGACAATCAATTGGCCTCTCGAGCAACGAGTCAGTCATTCTACTAGGAGAGGTGGGGATCGCAATACCAACTATTGCTGCTATCTCCAGTCTCCATAGGGATTATCCTTGATGGGTGGGCCACTTCTAGAAGTGCCAACATAGATGTAGCCACCTCCCCATGCTCACCAACCTCGCTCGCAGTCTCTCCTATCACCTCAACCACTAGTAACTTGACTATAGTTGAGAGAACTCTGGCCATCGCCTGGACAGCTAGCAAGCTCACCATTGTAGGCACCACAGTCCCTACCACCTCGCTGGACTGTGCTTCGATGGTGATCGGGAGAACATCCATAGTAGCCTTGATCGTCGGTGGGTCTGCTATGACAGTTCCCTTTTCTCCAACTACCTTAACAAGTATTAATTTCTTGGCACCATGGACACTATGGGCCTGGCCACCTGCACCTCCTCCTCTTTTGTAATGATAGGAACTACAGGTGAGGCAACTACCAAAGCCATCTCCACCATCCTAATGTCCATTAGGGAAATCGGAGCCACCACAACCATTTCAACTCAGATGTCTGCCTTAGGAAAAATAGTAGACACTCTTGGACAACTTTGACGATGCCCTCCATAGAGGCTATTGCCTCTCCATGTGCAGCCATGCCCCCCTCCTCTGTCTCATCCTTGCCAATACTTCTCTTCCTCTTCTGTGACTCCTTAGAAGAACCACTGAGCAACTTCATAAATGTAAATCCGAATCTCATTGCCTAACCAACACATCAATGAGCAAGGTTAACCCACAGAAAAGAAGAAGAACAAGAAGCAAAAATACATTGGAACTAGAGTTTTACAAAATTAAATTCCATTTCAAATGAATTTCCAAGTATTTTGTACAAAGCCATAGTAGCCCACACAAAAGAAATGAAAAGGAAGATGAGAAAGGATGCACGAGCCGATCATGGGAGGCAAGCCTTATCTTCTCCAAATTTGGAGCCCCTTGCACCAGAGCTTGAAGCACTCTCACTGTCAACTGAAGGCAACTCCATCTTTAGTTTGCCAGCTTCAACATTTGGGAATAGCTCGGTGCCTGCCCCTTTAGAAACTCAAAGCTCTACCGAAAAGTGTCCCTACTAGCTTCCAGCACCTTTAAATGATACTCTTCTCTAGTCCTAAAGGCCTCAATCAAATTCACCACTACCTCAGATGCTAGCACTTCTATTGCCCATGCCTCCCTCCTCTTCATGGCCAAAGCTTGGTCCTTGGCCTCGCACAGTGCTTCTTCCACTACCAAGTCCCTCACCTTGGCTTCCGTGACCTCTGCTTCAACACCGGCAATCCTAGAATTAGCTAGAGCACTATTGGCCTCTACATCACCAAGCACCTTCTTTGCCTTAGCAGCCCTTGCTTCAGCCTCACCAAGCACCACCTGGGCTCTAGCAAGGTCCTTCCCCCTTTGACCCTATGCCTCGACCAACAAGCGATGGAGTTCTACACAGTCCGCTATGCTTTTGTCAAGACAAGTGGACATGACCACCAAGGAGGCCTTAGCTATGTTCACCCTCTCCTTCTCAGCTACCAATTGATCATTAGATAGATTGAGTTTTTGGACTGCTATGTCACACTCTCCCTACACTGCTTTAACAAACCTCCATGACGCTTCACCTCCTTAAGAAGGCAGCACACATGCTATAGCAAACCCAAGGCTTCCATGCAACCCTACATCCAGATGCCTCATTCAAGATGGGTCTAATGTTTTCAAAGGAGGGTTAGCATTTAAGCCCCCAGGTAGAAAACTTATCAACATAATGACCCAGATGAACTGCTATAGGACCTCCCTAGTGGACCATGCAAGCACCTCTTCCTTGACTTCTGAAGGGATGGAGTCATCCAAGAACCTAAGGCATGTGTTCACCCCTAGCAAGCAAATCTCAATAGGGACAGGAGCACCCTCCTAAGTGATGGAGGGCCTCACTATTGGGAATAATGTCCCAAAGCCAATCATCTAGGGTGTAGATGGTTGTACTATTTTGTAGTTGTATATGAATTCTTTTAATAAAAAAAAGTTATTCTTTTGGCTATTCATCACATGTGCATTTTTGATGTGGACTAACTATGCTAAGATGAGATGGATGATACAAATGATTTTTCTTGTTAATTTTTTTAAAGTTTAATGGATTTAAGGATTTTCGAAGATAAGCAAAAACCAGATTTAGAGATCTATAAAGATAAGACTTTCTAGTATGCAAGATAGCCCCTAACGAAGATAAGGAGAGGACCCCGGGATTGAGAAACCCCGTAGGACTTAGCTCTAGATCAATACCTACTTAGGAGATTAGGGATGCAAACTTGAAAAACTCTGATGCACTCGATACCGAGTTCACTCACTCTTGCGAATGTGGCCTGGAGGATCAAGCCTTCGGCCTTGCGGATTCGCTGGCTTTCCGTCTGATGGTCACGAAGGCAAAGAAGATCGACTCGGTTGTCCGTGGCACATGGAGGACCTGCGAGCACCCAAGTGAAGGGTTAAAAATCATCAAGAAACAAGTAGGAATGGATGGAAAAGAGTTAAGAATGGTGGTCAAGGAGGTTCTTCTTACTAGGCATCCAAGTAGATCTTCCAAGTGGCGTCCAAGCTTGAAGGTGGGAAGGTGGCTTGCATAGATGGATGGTACTCAGGACCTCTTACCCCTCGATGTCTCGAAGGACAAAGGCGCTCCCTCTCAGAGTTCCTAGTCTAGAAGACAAAGGCTAGAAGAATAACTTCTCAACTTTTTTCATTTCATCAACATTAAAATTCTTACAAGAGGGTTAGGGTCCTTTATAAGCACCCAAGTCTACATTTAAAATTTGAAAAGAGGAGTACAAATCTTGATTTGGGGGAGTAAGAGAGGATGTTGTCTTCATGAATCAAGGGGCGCCCATTTGAATTTGAATTCCTCCTTCATGAAACTTGGCATCTAACTTTTGAATTTTGAATCTTTTCACGAAGCTTGATCTTGGTAGCTTGATTTATGGAGTGGAGTGAGGATGTTGTTGGCTTAGATCAAGGGGGCTTGATATGGGGAGTGTTGTGTAGATATTGTCTACTTGGATCAAGGGGAGATTAATGGGAGTCAAACATGAATTTGAATTTGAATTTTTCATCTTGACTTGGCCACCTAAAGGAGCTTGGTGAAGTGGCACCTCCCCATGCCATGTGGCACTGATGATGTGACACTCTTCATAAGTTGAAGTGGCACCTCCCATGCCATGTGGCACTGATGATGTGGCACTCCAGTTGGCCACCTAAAGGAGCTTGGTGAAATGGGCCTCCCCATGCCATGTGGCACTGATGATGTGGCACTCCAGTTGGCACTCCTACTTGGTGTAGAGGAGAGGTGGCTTGACTCTTCTTTAATTGGGCTTGACTTGATTGCCCACTTGTGAACCTATCTTCAAATTAGCTTGAGCCCATTTTCAAATTGACTTGAGCTAGTGAACCAACTTGGCTAATTATAGGACCAATTGACCCTAACTTGATCAAATTGGCCAAATTACAAGACTAAACCAAAAATTGAAACCAACTAGATACTAATTACATGACTTGAAAGCAAATTATTCAGGCTTTAAGCCTTATTACAGGATCCAAAAGATTAAAAATCCTAATCAGAGATCCACAAAGGGTTGAGGAGCCTCTATCTAATCTAAGTGCCCACACCAATCTCCCGAGATGGGAGGAACTCGACCCTGTTGAGCAGGGGTTAATTTGGCTTTGATATTTCTCTAGAAGGTCGGGGTTGAGGCACTACAAGTCCTCCCGCGTAATCCATGAATTGTCAGACTTCGGTCAGCCTTGCCATCGACCAAGTAATGTTGATAGCCTTTGCCATGGGTGGTGTTAGCTTGATCATCCAAGACACGCTCGATCTGCTCTCCTCTCTTAGGTAAAACTGGAGGTGGATACTCTGGGTCGGGTTCACTCTCAAATGAAAGATCAGGCCTAAATGGCTCGCTGGGTATGTTTGCTAGTTTCCTATACTCGATTAAGTCCGAGATATTGAAAGTCGAGCTAATGCCATAATCCGGGGATAGCTCAAGCACATAGGCATTAGGGACAACTCCTTATCACTCTAAAGGGCCAGCTCTATGACTATGAAGTTTCTCAACAGTCCTTGATGGAAACCGTTTAGGCCTAAGCCTAATCAATACAGAATCTCCTATATCAAATTCTTTGGCTTGCTTTTGGGAATTAGCCAATTTCTTGTATGTGTTATTACTTAGGTTGATTTTTGTCTAATCTCTTTATGCATGATTTTATTATGCTGTGCAAAAGATTCTGCGGACTCTGGGACTCATATTGACACTTGACAAAAAGCAGACTCAACTATGTATTCCTATTGAGAGGAATTTTTATTCACTCTTAGGCCTAAACCTAACAGGCTATAGACTCTCTAGGTTTGACCCTGGTTTGGCATATACATGAGAATTTACCATGAACTTCTAGTAAATGCCAGAGGGTCTTCCAGAAGTAGGTAGCAAATAGGATGGGCTCTAAGGACTCATACAATTTGGTAATCTCAACAAATTGTAATCTGAAGTTTATACACGTGAGAAGAATCAGGGAAGGGTAGGAAATAGGAATCGATGTCTTGGGGCAATCTATGGGAAGCATGGGATAGACCTTGGTTACTCAAGATGACCTAAGATTGAACATTGAGTTGTAACTATGGGCAAGAAAGGTCCATACTATGGAAGGATGGGTCAACAATTTCTGGGAAGAGATCTTGAATTGGGATTGAAGGGATAAGCTCTTCCTGAGGGAATCGAACTAAAGAGACCATATCCTCAATAATTTCCTCTTGGATTTTAGGACTAGGCTCAATAATTGGATTCTCTTCTAGAGTCTCCTATTTCAGTTATCTGTATATCTAGTGTCATAGCTTTCTCCCTCTAATTGTTCTTCATATTCGTCCACTAAGTGTGCTTCAACTTCATATACTTCTACTTCAGGCTCATTGGTGGGTTTAAGATTTTCTAAGGGTCCTTCCATATAGCTTCCATCAGGGTGTTTTCTAGGTCAACCAATCCTAGGTCTGTAATATACTCCTCTTTAATGTCACCCTGATGAACACATGGGGTAGCAGGGGTGGGTCGACTTGGGTTAGGGTTGGGTCGACTCGGGTCGGGTCAGTTCGGACTGGGTCGACTTGGGTAGGCTTGACCATACCCTTGGCTAGATCCTGGGATTTGGCTAGGGTTCCTAAAGGGTTCAGGCCTATGATAGGTGGGTGTCCTTTGGAAATGTTTACAATACCTCGCAGTTTGTAAACCTGCTCCAAGTCATTGACCTCTGTAAAATAAAGCTCCCTTTAGATATCCGGATGTAGGCCAGCTCGAAACCTCAATATGATCATAGCCTCAGACTCAACTCTACTACATCTCCTAATAAACCCATTAAATTCTTCAATATTTCAGACACTGGTCTATCATCCTATCTCAGTTTGTACTATTGGTCTAAAAGTCTTTGCTCAAAAATCTATCTAGGTACTTTTCTCTTAGCCTACTTCTCATGGTTCTCCAGCTACGTATTCTATCTCCTCTTTGATAACATTCATCCTCAATAGCTGCCCAATGCCACTTAGCAAATCGGGTTAACCTACATGTGGCCAATCTAAATTTCTCTAACTCTG
The DNA here is from genome assembly GCA_021397845.1 of Areca catechu. Taxonomy (NCBI): domain Eukaryota; kingdom Viridiplantae; phylum Streptophyta; class Magnoliopsida; order Arecales; family Arecaceae; genus Areca; species Areca catechu. Next base: position 29,534,682 of record CM038042.1, on the reverse strand, counting down.
ACATCCTAGTGTACTCGAAATAGTGATCCATGCTCTCCTCCCAATCGATATACACCTCTTATCTTTTATCAAAAGTGGGTGCATAAGGTTGGGTAATACTAATGGGTCTCTCCTCAGAGTCAACCAAGTATGGGTATGGGCATCTAGGGTTAGACTTAGGGACAAGATCATGATAATAGGTTCTTGGATCAGGGGAATTGGGCCTAGAGATTGAACTCAGCATGGGCCTTGCGGGCTTCTGCCCGTGCCTCTGCTTGGGCCATCTTTTGGTTCAGTTTAGCAAGATGTTCAGTGATGATCCTCATTGGATCCTCATGGTCATTCTCCATGGATTCACTTGACTGGGAGTGATGTGGTGATACAAGACTCCTGACCTAGTCGATATGCAACACAACAAATGGTGCTACGGGTTAGCTAGTCCTAGGAGTTCAATTAGAATGGGTCAACATAGAAGACACACATCATAAAAACTAGCCCTTTCACCAGCCAGGTAAGAGGTGGGAGTGAGGGAGGCCCCCTTGCTTTCGCAAGGATCCAATTAAGAACCATAACACCGCTTAGATCGTTTGACGCTAGACCTCTTGCCTTAGACACCAGCTTTCAGATACTAATTGAAGGGTTGCATGTAACAGCTTCCCCAAAATGGTTAAACTTGACTAGTGGGTGTCCCTAAGCTATTAGGTTGCTACTTGATTTTAGATTAGGCTTAGGTTCGTAATGCAAGGGTGGTTGTTTTTGGGCTATGAAAAGGTAATGACCTCCTTCCCTTATCTTATGATATTGATGCCCTTAAGTTAATTATGTAAATGATGGCATACACATGAAACCTAATGAAATGTATCTAAGTTTTGTTTTTGAATTTTGATGTATGGTATCAGAAATAAGATGCTGGAATAACAAGTATGAACCTAAATGCAAAATTAAACTATATGAAAAAAATGAAAGCGTGATGAGATGCACTTGCTGGAATTTCAGAACAGATTTATTCTAAGGTAGTATTCTAGCATGTAGAAATTCTACAGACTGCAATAAAATCTGAGAAAATTTCAAAAAAACACCTTAAAATACATAGAATCTATAAAATAAAATCTTGAAAATCAAAGTTTCTACAAGTAGAAATAACTAAATAGCAGACTATGTACTGGGTTGCTGAATTCTAAAGATGCTGAAATCGAAGATGCAAAACATTTTTCTTAAGGATCTAAACCTATCTCCTTGTGTTCCCCTTCAGGTCAATCACATCAGCACCCCTACACGCCATAGAAAATCTCCTTTGAATGAGATGTGAGGGTCTTGTAGCCCTACTTTTTTTCTATGACCGGACGGCCATGGTGAAGCACCCAATCCAAGTTTTAAGAAGATGTTAAGTCCAACCATGCTCTGATACTAGACTTGATGTGGGACTAACAGTGCTAAGATGAGGTGGATGATGCAAATGATTTTTCTTGTTAATTTTTTTAAAGTTTTAGTGGATTTAAAGATTTCCGAAAACAAGCAAAGAGCATATCTAGAGATTTTATAAAGATAAGAACTTCTAGCATGCAAGATAGCCCTAAAAACAAAGATAAGAGAGGACCCCGGGATTGAAAAACCCCATAGGACTTAGCTCTAGATCATATCTACTTAGGAGATTTAGGATGCAAACCTTGAAAAACTCTTGATGCGCCGATATCAAGTTCATTCACTCCGTGGATCGGCCTAGAGGATCAAGCCTTCGATCCTGCAGATTCGCTGGCTTCTGTTCGATGGTTATGAGAGGCAAAGGAGACCGACTCCATTGCCTGAGTTACCTGGAGGACCTGCGAGCACCAGAGTGAGGGTTAGAAATCATCAAGAAACAAGTAGGAAGGGATGGAAAAGAGTTGAGAATGGTGGTCAAGGAGGTTTTTCTTGCTAGGCATCCAGGTGGATCTTCCAGGTGGCGTCCAAGCTTGAAGGTGGAAGGTGGCTTGCATAGATGGATGGTAACTCAGGGCTCTCACCCCTCGATGTCCCGAAGGACAAAGGCGCTCCCTCTTGGAGTTCCTAGTCTAGAAGACAAGGGCTAGAAGAATAACTTCTCAAATATTTTTTTCATTTCATCAATATTAAAATTCTTACAAGAGAGTTAGGGTCCTTTTATAAGCACCCAAGTCAACATTCAAAATTTGAAAAGGGGAGTTACAAAGCATGATTTGGGGGAGTGAAGAGAGGATGTTGTCTTCATGAATCAATGGGCGCCCATTTGAATTTTGAATTCCTCCTTCATGAAACTTGGCATCTAACTTTTGAATTTTGAATCTTTTCATGAAGCTTGATCTTGGTAGCTTGATTTGTGGAGTGGAGTGAGGATGTTGTTGGCTTGGATCAAGGGGAGGCTTGATATGGGGAGTGTTGTGCGGATATTATTTACTTGGATCAAAGGGAGATTAATGAAAGTAAAACATGAATTTGAATTTGAATTTTTCATCTTGACTTGGCCGTCCAAAGAGCTTGGTGAAGTGGCACCTCCCCATGTCATGTGGCATTAATGATGTGGCACTTCAGTTGGCCACCCAAAGAAGCTTGGTGGGTGGGCCCCCCATGCCATGTGGCACTGATGATGTGGCACTCCTCATGAGCTGAAGTGGTGCCTTCCATGCCATGTGGCATTGATGATGTGGCACTCCAGTTGGCACTCCTACTTGGTGTAGAGGAGAGGTGGTTTGACTCTTCTTTAATTGGCTTTTGATTTGTATGTCCACTTGTGAACCCATCTTCAACTAGCTTGAGCCCATTTTCAAATTGACTTGAGCTGGTAAACCAACTTGGCTAATTATAGGACCAATTGACCTTAACTAACCCAAATTGGTCAAATTATAAGACTAAACTAAAAATTGAAACCAACTAGATACTAATTACATGACTTGAAAGCAAGTTATTCAGGCTTTAAGCCTTATTACAGGATCCAAAATATTAAAAACCCTAATCAGAGATCCACAGAGAGTTGAGGAGCCTCTGTTTGATCCAGGTGCCCACACCAATTTTCCTGAAAAGAACTCTTATGTGATGGAGTCCTTAGAACTATATTATATTTGATGCAGAGAGGATGTATCGAGTAGTTCTTAAACTGGTTCACAACCAAAGGATACATTATTATAAGACGACGATGTATTTAGCATAGGTTGTTGTATGTTACATTAGTTGGTTATCCTCTTAACCAAGGAGTGTAGAGATACTGATATGACATACAGCGAAATATATGATGTCTCACTGAACGTGACCATCTGCAGAGCACCCTTCTGCCAAAGGGTAGCTCATGAAGGGACATGGGTATATGTGTCCCTCAGACCCGAGGTTACCATGATAGCTTGCAAGCAACTCACTATACTTTGATATCAGACTACCTAGATTTCTAATACAGTGATGGAAGATTTCTGGGTACAGTCAAGTACTTGTGGAGTAGTGGTGGATCAAGATGGGATTGACCCTTCCAAATGGTTTGGAGTGAATGATTCACTATGTCTTAATTTAGCAAAATCTTGGCCAGGATAGTTCTTGTGAGGAATCACAGAACTTGTAAGGTTAAGACACGATCTGGATGTACTAAATTAGAGTTGGTAGTCAAATCCTAGGTCATCCTAAGCATTATGAGGTCAAAGTGATGAATTATGCAGTAACCATATGCCATGGGTTCTAGAGAGTTGCTCTGCATCTTCGACCTATCTGGATGTCGGGTATCATTGCTGATGACTTTGACTGGTACTGGGAATGTTCTAGTGCTACAGGCTTAGTGTTTGAACCTATGAGATCAACACCAGGGGTTTCTACCTGATCTAAAGGCCGATCGATGATTGAGAATCGTTTACATCACTATGGGGTCAATATGATTGACCATGACCCAAATGTCGACACTTCCATAAGTCGACACTTGGTTGTGACAAGGATTTTTCACTAATTCGATTAGTGAATTTTTGGAGGACTTATTTGCAATATGATTGTAATCTGATGGGTCAAGCCAAATGTGATTTTGCTTAGGATCAAATTAGATTTGATTTGTCATGCTCACTTTCCTTTAAAATATTCAAATTGAATTTTGAATTCAAATTTAAATCTTGGCTGAACTTGGCTCCAAGGTTTTTTATGGAATGCATTATTTGGAATGCAGATCTTCTCCCGTATAAACCTAGAGTTAATTTGGTTCAACCCTTAACCCTCTCCCCAATCACTCCTTCTATATCTCTCTCCCTCTTTGCTACTACTATAATAGGTGTCTTTGTATGGGCAATAGAGTTAGTTGAGGTTGACTTTTACTGGGCTTTTCTAAGAGAGGGAGGGAAGGTATCCTTAAAGTGGGGTTTGAGAGGATTTGGTTTTTGGGTATGAGCCTACCTAGCAATCAATCTAGGGTTTGGGAAGAAAGAGTTAGTTGGGAAGGGTTCCACATCTACTTCTCCCCATTGTTCCCCAACCAGATTTTCCAGCGGCTTCAAGAAAGTCTTGCGGGTCCAAGGAAGGAAAAGATCAGCCTCAAGGATCATAAGGAGCTAGCACTCTAAGGAAGTTGAGTTGGGATCGGGATCGTAGCTGAACTACTAGTAGAGGCCAGACATTTGTGTGGCTTAGTGGCTTTATTTATCACCTGCATCAAAGGTTAAAGGTAACATACCCTTTCCTTTTCTTTGCTCTTGATATCTCTACATGCACTTTTATTATGTCGGATCCTGTTGCAGGCAGATTGGTAGATCGACTTGATCGATCTACCAAGTCTTTCACTATGCTGTACTTTAAAATAAATTTAAAATATTTTGTCTGCCTACTATGCCTTTTAACTATTCTTTCTCAATTCATTTCCTCATCTCTCTCACTCTGCTCTACCTTATCCCCTCCTATATCACATTGCTATCTGACTTAGACATACCATGCAGCTTTGTAGCTACTCTCTCTCTTGCATCTTTCCTACCTCCTCTTGTGCCAGCCCTACCCTCCTCATCTGCTGTTCCTTTCTTCTCTGTCCACACCCCATCGGTTCTACACTCACCTCTGGTACATCATCAATTATCAAGTACAACACCCAATTAGAAAAAACTAACTATTCATCAAACGTTGGTGGGGGGCCTATCTTGGGACAAGAAAATTTTCATTACATAAAGGGCCTTCAACCAGCTCTCTAAAAGAAGAACGTCATATAGTAGGACCTGTATAGGTGACAACTTGCCTACCCTAATCTACTTCAATTCTTGTAGCACTGGAGGATCTAGCAATCATGAAGGTTTCGGCTCACCATAGTGACCAGGAAATAGCCATGATGATGGGGAAACTATGAAGAAGAATTATGACTTCCAACCCCACAGTTTTGCTGGATGGGTAGGAAAGCTAAACCCTTTGCAAGGGTAGACGTAGCACCATCCTTGGAAGGCCTTACTTGAAAGAAATAATGAAACACCCTTTATCTAGGTCTATGCCATGATGAACCATCAAGCTAAAAATGCTAATGATGGCTCTCCAGGCATTGGGGACTAACAGTGCCAGACATAGAATATACAATCATAGCAGGTTTGTCATCACTAGGAGCATGGGAATCATGAGATCAACATTCAGAGATTCTTCATGGAGGGTGGCCTTCATTGCTATCCCATATATGATCCGCTTATTCTTCCCAGGAATCTCTAGATGGATACCTATAGTAAGGACAAACTTCTCTCCTAACTCAAGGACTTCCTCCAACATCAAAATGAAGGTCATGATTTTAGGTGTCAAACCCAACTCTTTCGCTTCCATGATCGGTGCACGCTGAGTGTAAGAGTAAGAGAAAGAAGGAAGAGGGAAAGAAGGATAGGGAAATCTACCACAGATTGCTACTAGTATGCCTTTCTGATTGGTTGAAGACTCCACTCCTCTTTCCTGCTACTTTGCCACATGAATGACATGAGAATGCAAGGGGCCAAATCGACCCCGATATACTCATATATGTACTTGTTGGTAGGACCTATCTATTCCTTAATGAAGTTGCACCAGTTTTGGTCTTGACAATCGAGGTGTTCCATGTCGATTCTACCTTAAAGGTGTCATCCTAGGAGGTGCATCATAATGTCCTAAATAACTAACCCACCATGGTTACTTTTGAAATTGCCATCGCTTCAGGTTATATCCTCCCGGGAAGCCATGACCAATCCTCGCATGGGTTTTGTTGCGAGCTGCCTCACCCAATGTAGCCTTGCTCCTTTTGATGTGAGTTACCTCTCCCGGTGCAGCCTCACCACATTTTATTACAAACTGCCTCGCCTAGCATAGCCTCACCACCTTTATTATGAGTTTCCTCGCCCAGCACAGCGTCGCCACCTTTGCATGAGTTGCCTCGTCGGCACAGCCTTGCCACCTTAGTCACAAGCTGCCCACCCAACATAGCCTCGCCACCTTTGCTACGAGCTGCACTGCTCAGCATAGTCTCACCACCTCTACCACGAGCTACCTTGCAAGCATAGCCTCGCCATCATTGCCATGAGCTATCTTGTTGCATTCCCTGTGAAGTTCTCACCAAGTCAGCTCCTCCCTAGCAACAATAGGCCCCCATGCTCCATTGAACCAATGGAGTCTCTACTTCCTTCACCCAAGACCATGGAAGTTAGACCACTTGGACAAGGAAGTTGGGGACTCTAATGCATCAAGGTTCGGTGGTCCAGCATGGCAACCAGGCTCTAACCCACTCCAAATATATGTCAACTAGCTAAAGCGATTGGGCTATCTTCTAATGCATTACCACGTGGATATGGAGGTGCATGCCTACCAAATTCCTACATGCATGCCAACCACTACCAATCCTACCTTGGCCACCCATCAATGCATGCTCCTAGTATAGCGATCATTAATGCTTACCACTTGAAGAATGCCCTACGATAGGGACATGCCATGCTGGCGACCACTCCCTGGCTCACCTACCATAGCATGATCCCCCATTACAAGCATGCTTGTAATAGCTGAAACAAACTAACCATCATTCCCTATCCTTAGATGTCAGGTACAGCCTATACTTTGGTTCCTGGAAACTCTCCAAGTAAGTCAAACTAGGGCATGGTAAGTGATACATTTGGGTTCAGTGGTCCAGCATGGCAAATAGGCTCCAACCTCTCCGAACATGTATTAGCTAGTTTAGGTGGCAGGTCAACCTCCTAATGTCCCCCCACATGGACTCAAAGGTACATGCACGTCAACTATTACCAACCTGCTCAATCCACCCATCCATGCATGCTCCTGATGTAGTGATCATTAATGTTTTCCACCTGAGGAACACCCTATTGCAAGGATGTGTTGTGCCAACCACCACTCCCTGCCTCACCTACCATGGCATGATCCCTCATTCCAAGTGTGCCTATAATAGCCAGAACATCCCAGCCATCATCCCCTATCTTTAGGTATCTGGTATATGACTATAACTTGGTTCCCGATAATCCTCTAGGTAAGAGGGCCAAAGTTAAACAAGGGCATAGTGAGGATACAAGGAGAAGAACAAGGAAAGACAATGGAGATGGGATCGAGCACTCTTCTTAAGAGCCACATCCTTTCATCATAAAGGAACTCTATTCTTGCTCTCCCATTAATGCACAGCTCAAGCTCCTTGGACCGAGTCTTTCATAAGCATCACCTAAGTGAGATCTCATGGATTGCTTATATACATACTTTTTATTTTCTTTGTAGTACTTCAGCTTCTATGATTCCACTCATCTGTGTGCCATCCCTTGGGAAGCAAAACTTAAATGCATTGAAGTTCCCTTCCTCCATAGATTTCATTCCATCCCTCTCTCTCCATCTCTCTCTGCTTCTTCTTTAGCTCCTCTTCCATTGTTACACCAAGCCTAGAGGGGACTCTAAGCCTCCTCTATTTGCCTCTCCAAGAGATTGACTTAGGCATTGAAGGATCCACCATTGAGAACCCACCCTCGTGTATCAAATTTTTAGGTCTTTTCTATCTTGCAGGATCGACTCTAGTGATAGGACCCTACAAGACCCCCCAACTCCTTGTCAGCATCTACTCTTGCTCTAGCCCAGTTTGTGCTAAACACAAGTTAGCACCATCTCCTAATGATATATAATAGATTGGCACTAGAGAAAAGGCCCCATATCCAAAAACTTCACTAAGAATTGGAGTTTACCTCTGGTACCATTTTCCCTTGGTTCATACTATGGTTAAAAGAAAGAGGACCATCATGTTTGCCCCTATTGAGGTATCAGTGGCCTTGGCCATCCCTTCTCCCTTCCCACAGGAAGGAGATGTGGGGCATTTGGCTACTTTAACTATCACCATCAAGTAGTTCCAATAGCTCTCATAGCAAGTTTTGGTGTTGATGACCTTGGTATAAAGTTTTAAGTAGGCCCTATTTAGACTCGAGGTAGAGCCCACCCACCATCCATCCACATCGTAACCACCTTCCCCGATGTAGGGTGAACAGCCTACACCATTTAATGATCCTAGGGTGTAAACTGTGATTGGGGTCACCCCTATTATGGAGTTGGGCATTTCTCGTGCAAGACGGTCAGCTCGGAGAGTGAGGCAAGCTCCCCTCCAAGCCTCACCACAACAAACCACATCTCAAAGTCACCATCCTATTGGTAGCCTGGTAAGTCATGCCCATCTAACTCTTTTATTTATGTTTCCTCTTCCTCCACATAGGATGCTTTGTTGAAGGAATCTTCAAGCCCTCCCCTGCCTAGTGATTTGGGTAGCAGGGTGAGCTGGCCCACAAGCTCTAGGAGGTGGATGACTACATGAGAGAGATTCACTAGTATATATCTGACTTCAAGCGGCAAGGCTTGATTATTGGTTTGCCTTCTATTCTTCTTTAAGATTATGGAGGAACCTGTGCCCCACCGCTTCAAGGCCCCTACCATGGAGGCCTAAGATGGTACCTTTGATCTGTTCAATGATTGCTATCGTAGGCAGTCAAAATAAAATTCTTGCTCACTACTATACGATGAGTAGGGATTATATCCTTAGGGATCTAGGGATTGTATCCTCAGGGATCTAGGGCAATTATTGTTGCCCAGAAATGGAGCCCAAGAGGGGAAGTGAATTGGGTCTATAAAAAATTTAAACAATAATATGAAGGACTAGTGGTGCTTGTGAATAATGATAAATTCAATACAAGAGATTGAAAGCAGTGGAAAATAATAAGTGAGTAGCAATAATCAAAGAGCAAGAGAGGAAGAGGGCAATCACACACAAACACAAGGTTTATAGTGGTTCAGTGCAAGCCTAGCACCTACATCCACTCCCCAAGCCACCCTTGGGAATTTCACTATAATCCAAACAAGATTACAGCTGACTTATTTTTCACAAGGCTCACAAGTCAAAACCTAAGTTGGTTTTGTCACTTAGGCTTACCAACAAACCTTAACACTTGTTTTGTCTTTGGGCTCACAAGTTAATCCTAGTTGGTTTTATCCCTTTGGCTCACCAACAAACCACAATAACCTTCTTTCAAGACACCCTTGAAAGCAAGGTCAAATCATAATATAAAAATAGATATACAATTTTAAAACTAAAACAAACTCTCTTCAAGAGTAGAATGGAATCTTTGAAGCTCAAGTTGATGCTTTGTCTTGACTCTTCCTTGGAATATCCTTCAAAGTGCCTCTTTGGAATGATGTAAGGATGAGCTTGTAGGCTTTTTCAAGGAATCAAACTATAAAAGGATTTGATGTGAAGTACTTAAGAGAATATGTGCTTTTTGGCTTTTGAATAGACTTGAATACACTTCAATGCACTTCCTTTCTTTTAGAATGAGGTTGGTGGAGGTTAATACATCAAGAACCTTCTAAAAAATAGTTTGTGACCGTTGGAACCTCAGATATAGCCGTTTGGAGCTTGAAAAGCAAGTTCTGCAAGTCAGAAAAATAGATCCGTTAGAGCTATCAGGCTTCAAGTGTCGACACTTGGTTGTCAGGTGTCGACACTTGGCTGTCAGGTATTGACACTTGATCTCTAGGTGTCGACACTTGAACTTTCAAGTGTCGACACTTGATGCACATGTGTCGACACTTGATACAAAAATCCTCAAATGACAAAGTTCTGTATTTTCAAAATTCTCAGGCCTTGAGTCGACACCTGGAAACTTAAGTGTCGACACTTGGTGTTGACACTGAGTTCTGGGAGTCGACACTTGGCATGCCAAGGATTTTTGTTCGTGCCAAATGCTGAAGTGTCGACACTTGACTTTCCAGGTGTCGACACTTGAGACTGAAAAGCTCAGATTCAAGTATAAATTACCCCAAAAACATAAATATAAATTTTGTAACTTAAATGAATCATAAACACATAATAATTAAACATGTATATGCCCTTTTTTTTATGAAGAGGATGTCCAGATTTGTGAGAAATGCTCCGTGCCATGACGTGCCATGAAACATAAGTTTTTGAGATTTTGAGGTGCTTTTTTCCTGAAAACTCATAACTTGAAATACACATTAGTATACAATATGCACTCAATGTTTTGTTATTCATCAAAATCACTGGGTGGAGCCAACAATCTCCCCCTTTTTGATGATGACAAAACCTTGAGTAAAATAGCATTACATTTCAAACTTCAATTGTTATAATTCATGAATAAGAATGTAAGTCCATATGAGGTATAATCTTCATAGTTAGGAAGAATCAATCTCCCCCTCAATTAGATATTTCTAATTAAAACAAATTTCAAAGGTTCTCACAAGGTGGAACCACAACAATTTATGCATCTATACAATCAATACAATTTCTCCCCCTTTTTGTCAATCATTAGAAAGGGGAATAACCTCCCCCTCACAATGAGCATGGAGACAAAAAGATGGTAGTGAATCAAATATGATAGGTATCAGAACCACTCAAGATAAATAATAAGCACTAAACTGAAATATATAATAGATAAGAGAAGTTTTCAGTACAAAAATTTGCAGAGTCATCAGCAAGAACTGAAACATACAGAAAGCATCAGAGTCATACAATAATCAGAAACATACAAATATGAACTATAAAAGACATACAGCAGATATCTGTGAGGCTAATCCTCATCAGATAGAATATCAAGACTAAATGGGGCACTGATCCTAGATCTAGTGGCTAAGGCCCTAGGAGGTACTAAAGCTCGACGACTCCTAGTGCGGCCAGAAGGACCAAAAGCGGGTACAACCCTAGATGATCTAGTGGAAGGGGGAAGAGAAGATCAGTTGGTGTAACAAAGTCTGGTGTGGAATCAACCAAGTCAGTAGGAGCAGCTGGGATAGTGGGAGGATCGCGACTGACCACCTCAAAACCATCTGCACTGCCATCACTGTCACTACCACTGCCCATAATCTCTGTAGTTCTGTCCTCATCCATATCTACCTGATCACCACCCTCAACTGTATCAGCATGGTCGCTCTGGTGATCATCACCATCATCATCATCATCATCTGAAGATACAACTGCAAGGGCTGTAGGAGGTATAAGGGATCTCAATAAATCCTCAATACGAGTGAAGCCCTCCTCCATAGACCTACGAATCTCAGCATGCTCCGAGGTAGTATGTGCTCGAAGAGTCTCAACCTCGCTGCGTAGCTAAGTCAACTCACCCCTGATCTCAGTAAACTACTCTCTGGCATGCTCCTCAAAGGATAATCCAGTAGTAGGTGGTGGAGGAGCTGAAGTACCAGGAGTCGAATGCTCTGCCTGTGTCGATGGAATATCAACGGGAGGAAAAACTGCTGGCTTAGATGGTCCTGCCTCTGCCTCTCGAAGCTCGTCCTCCTCATCTGGCTCTTGGCCAGACTCTCTGCGCACCCATCGACCTGCGACTAGTCTATACCCCATACGGTGCAAAGACCTCTCATCATATACATCTGTGTGTAGTATCTCCTTGGGGATCTCCCCCTCCAGTGATACTCCACATGCTCTAAATAACCTAGTCAGTGCCATGCCGTAGGGTAAACAATGATGGTGCTGAGTCGCGGCATCATGCATCTGAACTAGCATCAAAGATGGAAGGTCGATCTGCCTCCTCTCTATCTGACTCGTCATCACCATCAACTCTCTCTCGGTGATGAAGTCGAACCTCCCAGTCTTCGGCATAAGTATACGTGCCGTGATGTGGTGCAATAGGCGCATCTCCAGAGATAACTGGTTCGCGGTGACTATAGATATACCGTGAACATCCTCTCACTCGAGGATACACCTAAAAGCAGCCTCTCTATCATCCACCGCAAAAATACTGATTCCCCTATGGGGGATCTCCCATACTCTCCTCAGTAGCTCTACAGAAGGTGAAATCTGAACACCTCTCACTGTCGTAGTCCATAGAAGTCGTCGACAGTCCATCGCACCATAGAATTCCCTCACCAGATGAGGATAGTACCTCTCCTGCATAGTACAGAATGGTACTAAACCTGCATCAGTGAGCACCTGTCGTAAGCTAAAGTGGTGCCTATCAAAACACTCCAGGTCGACTCTCCTCCCAGAGGCTACTAACTTCCTTGCCATCCTCTCTGCAGGGGGAGAACTCGGTGTGGCAGAACTGCTAGCCTGTGCAGAATCAAATCTAGCCTTCGATCTCCTCTCTACACCATGACTAGATCTCTCCCTAACTGCAAGTCTCTTCCTGGGACCCATTACAGCAAGCTGAATAGGAAAGAAGGAAGATAGGTTCACTCAGACTTAGAACAATAGGACTGACTACAGGCTGAGGTAAGGAGAAGTTCATTTCTTAAGAGGTGTTAAGAAAGGTTTTGAAAACTAGGATTAAAACAATTTTGGATTGTAAAATACCCCAAAAAAATTTTTAGGAAATCTACCGACAGTTTGAAGGTGGGAATTTTACAAACTATACTTTGATTAAATGACATTACCCCATATAAATAAATATAGAAAATGTTTTTGGTTGTTAAAACATATCTGAACTTTTGTAAAATACATTTTGTAAGGCCAAAATACCAAACACATGGAATTCGGGTTTAAATCAATTAGGGTTTTAGCAAAGTGGTGAAAATGTCGCAAAAAAATCATGAATAATCTTTCCAAAACAATGATAAAACAATAAATGAATTTAGAACACTAGATTTTAGATGAAAACCCCAATTTTTCTATCCAAAATCAATCAAACAGTGTTTTTATGAAAAATGGATGGAATAAGCGTGAAAACGGCCAAAAAATCATGGGAAATCCAAGAAAAATGCCATTAACTGCTATTCCCTTAAATGGAGTTTTAGAAATCCATTAAAACTTATGAAAATCTAGTTAAAATCCTCAAGAATAGCCGGAAAAGCCTTATTCTAGTTTACACGGTTTGACAGTAACAAAAGGAAAACAAGAAATAAAATGGAATAAAAATGAAATTAAAAGAGGGAATACCTGATTTGTGATGGGGTAAATGGGAAAAGGGAGGATTTGGATAGAGGGGGACCACTGTTGCTTGAAATCGATGGGTAGAAAATAAGGATAAAACCCTCGGTCGGCCTTTTAAAAAAATAGATTTTGTTTTGCAAGTGTCGACACTTAGTATTTGTCAAGTGTCGACACTTGGTCAGGTGTCGACACTTGATAATATCTAAGTGTCGACACTTGGCCAAGAAAAAATTTTTAAAGAAAATTTGAAAAATTTTCAAAAAATCTAGGAAAATTTAACAATTTTTGGGGCTTAAAGCAAGTGGTTTTGAGTGAAAAAACTTAGGTATAATTAAAACTATGAGAGTTCTAGGAGAATGGATCAATGACACCTAACTCTCTTCTAATAAGACAGAATCTATCCTCACTCAAAGGTTTGGTAAACACATCTTCTAACTGATCATTAGTACATACAAAATCAAGAATAACATTAGAGTTTTGTACATGATCTCTTATGAAATGATGTCTTATTTCAATGTGTTTACTTCTTGAATGTTGCACATGATTCTTAGATAGATTGATTGCACTAGTATTGTCACATCTTATGGGTGTCTTAGTTAGTTTAATGCCAAAATCTTCGAGTTATTGTTTGATCCAAAGGATTTGAGTACAATAGCTTCCCTGCTATATATTCGGCTTCCGCCATTGATAAAGCAACTGAATTTGTTTCTTGCTACTCCAAGAGATCAAATTTACTCTAAGAAACTGACAGGTTCCACTAGTACTTTTACAATCAAGTTTACACCCAGCAAAGTCAGCATCAGAATAAGCAATCAATTCAAATGAAGAATCTCTAGAGTACCATAAACCAATTTAATTGAGCCAGATAGATATCTAAGTATGCATTTAACAGCCAAAAGATGAGACTCTTTAGGATTAGACTGATATCTAGCACACATACAGATGCTAAACATGATATCTGGCCTACTGGTAGTAAGATATAATAATGAACCGATCATGCCATGATATAATTTTTGGTCAATAGATTTACCTGATTCATCTTTGTCAAGTCTACAAGTAGAGCTCATAGGGGTACCTAAAGGCTTAGTGTTCTCCATCCCAAACTTCTTGAGTATTTCTTTTGTGTATTTTGCTTGGTTGATGAAGATCCCCTATTTGGTTTGCTTTATTTGGAGTCCGAGAAAAAATTTAGTTCTCCCATCATGCTCATCTCGAACTTACCTTGCATTAACTTTGCAAAATCTTGACAAAGAGATTCATTAGTAGTACCAAATATTATATCATCTACATAGATTTGTACTATTAAGAGATCATCAATCTTTTTCTTTAAAAACAAAGTTTTGTCTACATTACCTCTAGTAAAATCATTTTTGAGCAAGAAAGAGCTTAAACGATCATACCAAGCTCTAGGAGCTTGTTTCAATCCATACAAAGCTTTATGAAGTTTGTAAACATGATTTGGAAATTCATAATTTTCAAAACCAGAGGGTTGCTTAATGTAAACCTCTCTTCAATTAGACCATTTAAAAAGTACTTTTAACATCCATTTGATACAATTTAAAATTCATAAAGCAAGCAAAAGCCAACAATAGCCTAATTGCCTCAAGTCTGGCCACAGGAGCAAATATTTCATCAAAATCTATCCCTTCCTCCTGATTGTATCCTTTGGCAACTAGTCTAGCCTTATTTCTAGTAACTACTCCATTTTCATCAAGTTTATTTTGGAAAACCCACTTTGTACCAATAATTGAAGTGTTTGAAGGCCTATCTACTAATGTCCAAATATTGTTCCTTTTGAATTGGTTAAGTTCATCTTGCATAGCATTTATCCAATTATTATCACATTCAGCTTTCTCAATAGTTTTAGGTTCAATTTGAGAAACAAAAGCTAAGTAATTACAGATATTTCTAAGAGATGATCAAGTACTTACACCTTTAGATGGATCACCAATAATTAGTTCTTTTGGGTGTCCATGAGCATACCTCCATTCTTTTGGTAATGGATCAACTGTTGATGTATTTTCATCACCTTGTGCTTGATCTCCTTCAGTGTTTTGATCATCGTTATGTTCCTTGGTAAGCCCTTCATTGTTGTTTATACTTTCAGTTTTCTTGCTATCTGTTTCATCAGAGTACATCTTCTTTCTTGAAGATTTTGGTTAGATTATCAAATACCACATGTATGGATTCTTCAACAACAAGTGTTCTTCTGTTGAAGATCCTGTATGCCTTACTAGATGTGGAGTAGCCTAGAAAGACTCCCTCATCTGATTTGGCATCAAATTTACTTAAATTATCCTTACCATTGTTTAAGATGAAACAACGGCATCCAAAAACATGAAAATAACAAATTAAGGTTTTCTACCCTTCCAAAGCTCATAAGGTGTTTTCTTAGAATCGGTCGAATTAAAACTCGATTTAAAATATACCATGCAGTATTTATGGCTTCCGCCAAAAAATATCTAAGTAAGTCATTTTTACAAAGCATGGTGCGTGTCATTTCTTCAAGAGTTCTATTTTTCTTTCTACTATCCCATTTTGTTGAGGTGTCCTAGGTACAGAAAAATTGTGATGAATGCCATTTTCAATACAAAATTTATCAAAATCAGCATTTTCAAATTCGGTTCCATGATCACTTCTCAAGGATATGACTGAAACACCTTTTTCATTCGAAACTCGTTTATGAAATCTAATGAATTTAGAAAAAGTTTTATCTTTATGTGCTAAAAACATGATCCATGTAAATCATGAGAAATCATCCACAATAACTAGACCGTACTTCTTACCTCCCAAACTAGATATTCTAGTTGGCCCAAAGAGGTCCATGTGAAGCAACTCCAAGGGTCTAGATGTAAAGATTACTCCCTTTGATTTGAAAGAGGATTTGGTTTGTTTTCCAAGTTGACATGCATTGCAGATCTTGTCTTTTTCAAAATTGAGTTTAGACAAATCCTTTATCAAGTTCTTTTTGCTAAGTTTTGAAATTAAATGCATGCTTGCATGTCCTAGTCTACGATGTCAAAGCCAAATAGTTTCATCGATCTTGGCTTCCATTGCCACTAGGCATTGACCATTTTGATTATGCATATCATCTTGAGCGGTCTGCTTATACATTATTCTTTATTTTTATATAGATTAATATTATGGATTCTACTTTATTACTATGGGATATTTTAGATGCCAATAAGTTGACCGGTCCTAATTACGTGAATTAGTTAAGGAACCTAAGAATTATCTTAACTAAAGAGAAGGTCTCATATATCTTTGATTCTCCTAATCCAGATCTGATTAAAGATGATGATATGAAGGAGGAAAGAGCCACATATAAAATATAGCAGAATGATAGTTTAATCGTTAAGTGCATTATGTTGGCCTCTATGAGCAATGAGTTGTAGAAGCAATATGAAGAAATGGAACCTCAGTCTATACTACTCAATCTTAAAGAGCTTTAAGGAGAGCAAAGTAGAGCTACCTGATATGAAATATCGAAGTAGTATTCCAAGCACGTATGAGTGAGGGCTCGTCCATTCAATCCCATGTACTAAAGATGATTGACTTAATTACTCGATTAGGTCAATTATGGTTTGTTATAGACAAAGAGCTTAATTAGGACTTGATCCTGTAATCACTCCCTAATCCTTTCTCTCAGTTTGTTATGAACTACCACATAAGCAAATTGAACATTTCATTACCTGAGCTACTTAACATGCTTAAGATAGCTGAGAGTCATTTTAAGGGAGATAAGACTCATCTTCTTCTAATTGATGGGAAGAAGAAAACAATAATGAAGAAGGGTTCAAAGACAAAGTGGAACCCTAAGAATGGTATCCAGAAGAAGAAGAAGGCAAAGAAGCCTTCTGATGGAACCTGTTTTCACTTTAGCAAGCAGGGATACTGGAAGAAAAATTACAAGTCATATCTTGCTAGTCTGAAGCCTGTGCTAGTGGAGCATCAAAAAGTTTGTATACGATACAAACTAACTTGTTATTGAATACTTCAGCTTTTGATTCATGGGTATTAGATATCACATGTGGGTCTCATATATGCAGTCTTTGCAGGAATTTCAAAGAATTAGGAACTTGAAGAAAGGTGACTTCGAGCTTTATAGTGCAAGTGGTGAAGCATTCAAGCAGAAGCTATGGGCACATATCTATTGTTATTACCTTCGGGCAAAATTTTAGAATTGAAAGACTATTATATATTTTAAATATTATTAGAAATATTATTTTTGTACCCTTGTCATTACAACAAGATTTTAAAATTGACATAAAGAGTAGTGGATAATCCATTTTTCATTCTCCTAATTTCTTAGGAAGTGATTTATTTATTAATGATTTTTTAGTTCTTTCACTCAATGATATAGTATTACTTATTAAAAACAAGAAAAGAAAGAGAGAAGATGTTAATATCACTTTTCTCTGGCATTGCCAATTATGTCATATTAGTGAGATTAGGATAAATAAGTTATACAAAGATAACTTCTTTGATCCTTATGATTATCAATCATTAAAAAATTATGAGTCTTGTCTCATGGGTAGAATGACCAAGTCTTCATTCACTAGTCATGGAGATAGGGCAACTGAGTTATTAGGGCTAATCATATAGATATATGTGGACCAATGTCAACTCAATCTAGAAGAGGACACTCTTATTTTATCACCTTTATAGATGATTTATCTAGGTTTGGATATGTGTATCTTATGAAACATAGATCTGAAGTCTTTGATAATTTTAAAGAGTATCAAAGTATGGTTGAGAAGCAAACTAGAAAAAGTATTAAATGAAAGAAAAGTACCCTAAAAGCCAATCTTTGTAAGGGGATTATTGTAATCTACCGACTCTTGTATGACATTAAATAAAGGCAATTTTGATTCATCATATTGCTGCATCTATATTAGATTATGATGAACCCCATAGGTTAAGATAATGGAATTAGGGTTATGATGGAAATTATAACAATAAGACCTAAGTTCCTATAAACCCTAATCTAAAATGTTCCTAGTCGATGGACCATCAGTTCGGGGATCGATGAATCCAGAACGACTAGCACATCCTATGTATGCTCATTGAAGAGAGTGGTTGGTCTTACAGCCACTTGTGTAGAGATACTAATACAAGGATGTGGGTGCTTATTAGGTTATGAGTCTACTGAACTGATCTGACAAGAGAATATCAAATGAAAGTCTTACTTGTCAAAGGAATGTTCTCTTAGTGGGAGTTGTGCATGTGATCCTTAGATTGAGACTACCATAGTATCTTGTGAACATGAGTCCATGTTTTGGTGCATACTCATTCATGGCAATTAAGTCATGTACGAGGTGTTTCTAGATATGATGGATTGTATATGAAGATAATGAGTAGGTCAACAAGGAATCGATCGCTCCTAGTAAAGTGGAGTTTATCCCATGTGATCTTTTCGAATAATGACTCAAGAAGTTTTTGATCAAAGCAAGATGAGATTAGATAGGGTTTCTAATCTATCATCAATCGAGTCTTCGTTATCAAATTGAGATTTGAAATGATTAAGTGCTAAGGTTTGAAATTTATCCATGCCCATCACTTAATCAGGATGAAGGGAGATTAAAGGATTGAATTGCATGGTAACTTTTCACTAAAGGGTATTTTGATACTTTCTACCAAATTTCTCATCTTCCGGGAAGGCATGACATGTTGCTAGACATCAATCATGTCTTGTAAGTTTTTATGGATCAATTCGATTGGATTCATGAGTCAATTCGGAAGTTGATTCGAATTGGCAACTTAGGTCAACTCAATTTGACCTAATTAGATCAATTGCGTTTGATTGGATCGAATCGATTTGGACCTAGACCTACTGTTCGCTAGATGTGGAACCCAAAGGGTCATACACATTAAGGAATTGACCTAGGAAGTTAATTAAAATTTTATTAGGGTCATGGGATCCTTATTGGTTAGCTAGATTACACACTAGTATGTGTAGGCTAACCTAACTCCTAACCCAATTGAATTGGATCTAAAGATTTCTTAATGGGCTAACCAATTTGAGAGAATCCTAGATTGGGTTGAGTCCAATGTGAGGCAGCAATTATCTAATTTTATCCAAATTTAATCAGCCTTTATCCTATTTAAATTAAGAGTCATAACATGAAGGGACTCTTGGTGCCAATTCATGGTATGTGCCAAATTGAATGTGCATAGAAGGACTAAGAGTCCTTCTGCCTGTCAGTTGCCAAAGCTAGATGAAGTCCAAGGGACTTCATCCTTATCTCCACAGCTTTTTTAAATGCCTATTGACTGGTCAACAAATGTGAAGTTCGGTGGAAGGGAGTTGGCGCAAATGAAGAGTTGTGACTCTTCATTTGGCGCAAAATCAGGAAGTAGAATCCTTTTGCTTTAAGCCTCTTTCAATCATTGGTATTTCTAATTGAAAAGCCACATCCTTTGGCATTCTTACATGGTGCGGGCACCAGACTCAGAAGAAGACTTCAGGGCTCCATCTGGATCTCTGATTGACCTTGCCCGAAGAATTAGGGTTTTCTGGTTTTGTAATAAGGGTTGACTTGGTCAACTCAATTTTAGTCTTGAGTCTGTATTTTCCTGCAATTTAAATTTTGTTGAGTCATGTTGACTCAGTACAAGTCCTAGTAGTGGTCTAGGTCTTCTCCAGGTTGGTGCCACCTTTTTCAAATCAAGGTCCAGGGTGCCACATTTTTCCCCCAGGCCCAAGAAAGTGGACGCCACACTCCCAGCTACATGCCAGAGTCCAGGGGGTGCCACATCTCCATCCAGTGTGCTTTGGTCCCCACACCACAAGAAAGCAGGTCCCTTCTTTCATGTGCCACTTAAGGAGAGATCAATCTAGGATCCTCAATCCAAGGAGGCACCCAAAATAATTCCATAAAAGCCAAGCTATGAAAAGAAAGGAGCAAAACTTGGGGAGCAAGACTAGGAGGCGCCCAAATACTTCCAAATAAAACCAAGCATGGAAGGAAAAAAAAATTTTCTTGAAGAGCAAGACTAGGAGGCGCCCAAATACTTCCAAATAAAACCAAGCATGGAAGGAAAAAAAATTTTCTTGAAGAGCAAGGCTAGGAGGCGCCACCTTCTTGCCATTTGGAGCCACCAATCAACACTTAAGGAAGCTCTTAGCCGGCCATATGAGGAGGATTTGATTCTACAAGCCTAATTTGAGGATCCATCCTATTAGTCCCACATGGGAAGATGTAAAACCCTGATTTCTTGTAAAGACCTATAAAATAAACCCCTATTGTAAGTTTTTGAGACAATGATGAATGAAATCAATTTCTGTGTGAGCAACTTTGTGTTTCTCTCTTCCGCACTTGTATTCAGGTGTTGAGCTTCGTGAGGAAGTAAATCCGGGTTCCCTAGGAACCTTGAGGAGGTGTGAGATCTCCAACCCCAAAACCCTACCAAAACCCTAGGTTAGCCACTTCAATTCCAAACCCTAGGCGCCATCATCTTCTTCATTCCACCAATCATCCAAACCCTAATCTACCTCATCATCTCACGGCCCCTCTCTTCCAAGTAGAGGCCGACCACCAGCATCCAGGTCCAGATCGGCTACTTCGAATACAGAGCAAATCCCAGAGGAAGTCAGATCAGCATCCAGGAGAATCAGGATTTCAGCAACATCAATTTTTCAAGTTCTTCTTATATGATAAATCCTTTCTTTGAGTATCTGGTTCCTTAACTTGTTCTTCTTCTTTCCCAGATCCTGAGTTCAGGAGAAGCCAACTCTGCCAAAGGACCAGTATTGGAGGATCCATTGTGAAGATATCCAAATCCGAGGATCCAACAATCTGCTCGAGAGAGTCCTTCCACCAAACTCTGTGAAGATCACTGCCTGGTACATAACCCTTCCCTTCTCTTTAGTTCTGTCATGTTGAAAGTTCAGAGCGAAACCCTAGGTCTGGGAGTTTCTCAACCCCCAGCGATCCTTTACTTCTGAACTACTCTAATAATCTAGTTTCTTTGAATTGTGCTTTCAATTATTATATAGTTTCTTTCAATTTAGTTTAACTTTCATTTGAGTCAAAGCCGACTTCTGAAAATATAAAAAAAAAATAAAAGGAATTAGTCTTAATTTACTTCTGCATCACATCATCTCTTTTGTTCTGCATCATTTTGGTTTCAGAGCATTCGTTCTGCATCATTCTTGGTATCAGAGCCCTGTCTAGGGTTTCTGACTTGCTTGCATGTTTTGAGTGTCTCTCTTTTTACTTTGTCTGCTCGAAGTAGACTCCCCAGGATGTCCGGTCCTAGGAACGAAGTGAGGTGCAAGCCTCCTCTTCCCATTCCATGGGGTGTTCCTAGGGCATGTAGGGGATCCGCTGGGTTACAACTTCGTAGCAGGAATTGTAAACGGGGGAAGCATTCTATTTTCAATCTGTAACTTTCCTATTGTAGGAATTGTTTTTCATTACAGGTAACTTCAAATTAAGTGATTTTTATTTTGATGGAACCGGTATAATTGAAACTATTTTACATAATTTTGCTGTAATTTATTTATTTCTGTGAAATTTTTGAGAGTTAAATTATAGTAATTCTATTTCTGTGTTTCTGTAATTCAATTTTTTTTGAGTGATCATCTCCTAACTCGTCTTAAGGGCAATTGAGCATCTAAGATAAGGGGAGGAGTTGATAACCTCTCCTTAGCCCAAAACCATCACCCATTCATTCGATCCTAAGCCTAATTTTAAAATTTATTAGACTTAATTTGCCCTAGTGGGCTAGGGACACCAACAAGTCGGGTCTAGGCTAGTGTTGAGTCAGTTTGTCTAGTTACTCTGTGTGTGCTTTGTACTCAGTGTCTAGAACGGTGGTTCATGGATTCTATCCCGAAGGGCTTGTGTGCTGGTTCGCCTACCTGGCCAATCACTGATTGGTGTCTAGGATTGGCAATTAGGGACCTAATACTCCCCTTACACCTGCCTGGCTGAGTCCCGAGTTACTACAGGCTAGCTTGCCACTTTGATTGGGCATCTAGTTTGGGCTCTAGGTCTAGTTAGCCAGTAGTCGTTTCAGTCGAGTCTCATTTGGTGTGTTTGCTTGCATCATCATGTCCACCCGGAATGGAGTACCCTACCAACCTGGTCAAACCCAACCTGATTTAGAGGCCATGGTTAGAACTCTTACCAAAAGTATGAATAAATTGAGTCAGGATATGACTGCTACTGTTGCCCAGTTTAAGGAACAATTCCATGAGGATCTTACCTAGCTTAGGGATTGAGTCCAAGTACTTGGGGAACCTGGACATCAGAATTGGACTCCTGACCTAGATTTTAATGTGCCTCAACCTCACCCACACCAGGAGCCTAGGAGGACCTTATACCGTGATCCCGAGCATAACCCTAGGAAGCCTAACCATGATATCTATAGTATGGATCGTGTCTATGAGAGGTCCTTACAATATTCTAGACCAGTCACTCAACAACCCAAGTCTTCTAGATCAAACCATTTAGATCCACACCCATGCCCAAGTAAGATCTCTACTAGCTTGAAACCCAGTGTGACCCAGGTTCCTATATCGCAAGAATGTTGGTTTTGTGGAGAAAGAGGCCATAAATCTAGTCAGTGCCCATGCATAGGACTGGCTTGTGCACAGCTAAGTGGTAAGAATCCTAAGGATGACATTAATGAGGGAGAACCCAACCTACCAATGAGGAAGAAAGGTTAGGTATGACAAGCTCAGAATCAGTTGACCCGATTACCACTGACCCGAAACCCATTGAAGATGGCATCGAGGAAGTATATGATGCTGGCTTGAGTCTAGTTGATGAATATGAGGGGGAAGAACTTGAAGAATGTGACATCGATACTATTGGTTCCTTACCTGAGGAGACCTTGGAGAGCAACCAAGTGGTAGGACCTAGTTCAGAAATTCAAGAGATTTGTGAGAACCAGGTTCCTTTAGTGAAATCCCCCAGGAAGAACTCATAGTGTTAGCCCGAGCTATCAGTTCATACCCTCTAATGACAGTCATTCCCCAAGTACCAATTGAAGATCTTTGCACTGAACTATTTAAGTTTGCCCACCCTATGGTAGATCCTCTCCTTAGGATGACTGAATCAAGCCTCTACAATTGGACCTTGTCCCATGCCCATGCCCAGCCACTAAGGTCTCTCCCGTAATCTCAGTTGAACATCCTTGTCTTGAGCGGATTGATTCACCCAGTCCTGTAGAAGTCCTCCTTATGGCCCCAGACCCCTTCCTTCGCATGACTGACCTACCCTTCTATAGAGTATACCTTTTCGCACCCATATGTCAAATTTCAAGTCTTGAGGTCATCATCCATAGGCCCTTCCATGAATCATTCTTTAATCCAGTTCTTGAGAAAATGGATCATTATTTGCTTAGAGAACAAACCTTAACTGTTGCAATCACATGTCCTAGGCTACTTCCCGAACCATCTCTTGATCCATTCCTGGGAGTAGCAAACTTTTCCTTTCGTAAGGATGACCAGTTGACACTCATAGATCACCATTCAAACCTTCAGGTCACCATCTTTAGTCAACAGGTAATTCGAGACTCCACCTCATATTTCCTCCCTTTCTCTAGGACTTCCAATGCTTCTTACACCATCCAAGTATACTTTGTCAAAGTTTTTAGAGTGAACCACGTGTCAGAACCTATTAGGTTTGCCACCTACTTCTGGAAGACCTTATGGCACCTACTAGGCACCCATGATAAGTTTTCATGCTCTGCATGCCATCCTCCGACCCAAGGTCAAACCTAGAGAGCCGTAGTTTGTTAGGTTTAGACCAAGGGTTCCTTTGGAATAAAGTCCATTCTTTAGGAGTGCGTCGTCAGTCTAGTTTAGTTTTTCTTGACCCTTTACTAGGCTTTGGCTCAGATTTTGGTTTGATTGAGAGCACCAGGAATTGGGATTTGTATTTTGTCCAGGGCTGAAATTGCATTCAATATTTTGATCAATAGGTCTATAGGCTAGAGTCCCTTTAAAATTGTTCATGGATACAAGCCTCACACACCACTTGATCTGATTTCACTATTAGCCCACACACACAAGTCTCTTGATGCACTTGCATAGCATGTAAAGGACTTGCATAAAGAAATTTATGCCAAAATAAATTTAAGTAATGAAACTTATAAGAAGTTGGCTGATTCTCAAAGGCGAGTCAAAACTTTTGAGGGAGACTATGTAATGATTAGGTTAAGGCCTGAACGGTTTCCTCCTGGAACCGTTAGAAAGTTACATGCTAGAGGAACTGGACCATTTAGAGTGGTGAAGAGAGTAGGGTCCAATGCCTATGTGCTCGAGTTGCCTTCAGAACTAGGCATTAGTTCCACTTTCAACATTACAGACTTAGTAGAGTATAGGGAGCCAGCTGTTATTCCTAGTAAGCCTTTGAAACATAATCCTGTTATTGAGAGTGATCCCGACCCTGTGTGTCCACCAACAAACTGGCCTGTGAGGAAAGAGCAGATTGAAAAGATCCTGGATGATCAGGTTATCTCTACTCGTAATCAAGGATACCAAAGATACCTGGTCTGCTGGCAAGGAAGGCCAGATTCTGATGACTCTTGGATCTCCCGAGAAGAATTACAAGAATTGGACCCAGACCTCTTGGAGAGATACCAGAGCCAGCTTGATCCATACTCGACAGGGTCGAGTTCCTCCCATCTCGGGAGAATTGGTGTGGGCACCAGACTCAGAAGAAGACTTCAGGGCTCCATCTGGATCTCTGATTGACCTTGCCCGAAGAATTAGGGTTTTCTGGTTTTGTAATAAGGGTTGACTTGGTCAACTCAATTTTAGTCTTGAGTCTGTATTTCCCTGCAATTTAAATTTTGTTGAGTCATGTTGACTCAGTACAAGTCCTAGTGTGGTCTAGGTCTTCTCCAGGTTGGTGCCACCTTTTTCAAATCAAGGTCCAGGGTGCCACATTTTTCTCCCAGGCCCAAGCAAGTGGACGCTACACTCCCAGCCACACGCCAGAGTCCAGGGGGCGCCACATCTCCATCCAGTGTGCTTTGGTCGCTACACCACAAGAAAGCAGGTCCCTTCTTTCATGCGCCACTTAAGGAGAGATCAATCTAGGATCCTCAATCCAAGGAGGCGCCCAAAATAATTCCATAAGAGCGAAGCTTTGAAAAGAAAGGAGCAAAACTTGGGGAGCAAGACTAGGAGGCGCCCAAATACTTCCAAATAAAACCAAGCATGGAAGGAAAAATTTTTTTTTTGAAGAGCAAGACTAGGAGGTGCCCAAATACTTCCAAATAAAACCAAGCATGGAAGGAAAAAAACTTTTCTTGAAGAGCAAGGCTAGGAGGCGCCACCTTCTTGCCATTTGGAGCCACCAATCAACACTTAAGGAAGTTCTTGGCCGGCCATATGAGGAGGATTTGATTCTACAAGCCTAATTTGAGGATCCATCCTATTAGTCCCACATGGGAAGATGTAAAATCCTGATTTCTTTTAAAGACCTATAAAATAAACCTCTATTGTAAGTTTTTGAGACAATGATGAATGAAATCAATTTCTGTGTGAGCAACTTTGTGTTTCTCTCTTCCGCACTTGTATTCAGGTGTTGAGCTCCGTGAGGGAGTAAATCCGGGTTCCCTAGGAACCTTGAGGAGGTGTGAGATCTCCAACTCCAAAACCCTACCAAAACCCTAGGTTAGCCACTTCAATTCCAAACCCTAGCCGCCATCATCTTCTTCATTCCACCAATCATCCAAACCCTAATCTACCTCATCATCTCACGGCCCCTCTCTTCCAAGTAGAGGCCGACCACCAGCATCCGGTCCAGATCAGCTACTTCGAATACAGAGCAAATCCCAGAGGAAGTCAGATCAGCATCCAGGAGAATCAAGATTTCAGCAACATCAATTTTTCAAGTTCTTCTTATCTGGTAAATCCTTTCTTTGAGTATC
Source organism: Areca catechu (assembly GCA_021397845.1). NCBI lineage: Eukaryota > Viridiplantae > Streptophyta > Magnoliopsida > Arecales > Arecaceae > Areca > Areca catechu. Next base: position 29,508,482 of record CM038042.1, on the reverse strand, counting down.
TGGTTCCTTAACTTGTTCTTCTTCTTTCCCAGATCCTGAGTTCAGGAGAAGCCAACTCTATCAAAGGACCAGTATTGAAGGATCCATTGCGAAGATATCCGAATCCGAGGATCCAACAATCTGCTCGAGAGAGTCCTTCCACCAAACTCTGTGAAGATCACTGCCTGGTACATAACCCTTCCCTTCTCTTTAGTTCTGTCCTGTTGAAAGTTCAGAGCGAAACCCTAGGCGTCGGAGTTTCTCAACCCCCAGCGATCCTTTACTTCTGAACTACTCTGATAATCTAGTTTCTTTGAATTGTGCTTTCAATTATTATATAGTTTCTTTCAATTTACTTTAACTTTCATTTGAGTCAAAGCCGACTTCTGAAAATATAAAAAAAAAAACAAAAGGAATTAGTCTTAATTTACTTCCGCATCGCATCATCTCTTTTGTTCTTCATCATTTTTGGTTTCAGAGCATTCGTTCTACATCATTACAACCGGTAATTTCTAAGTGGCAAGTGGAGAAGTCGAATGAAAAAATGAAGGGACTTGTATAAGGCTTTTGGTTTATGAAAATTGTTGACTTTTCACTCATAAGACTCCTTCTTTGTGAAGAGTCTTATTTGATGTTTTGAATGGATTATCAAAGGCTGATGAAGAGCCTTATCTGGTGCCCCCCCATCTCCTATAAAAGGCCTTCGGTGTTTATTCCGATGAAACACAATTCTCCTTTTTTACATTCTTACACTCTATTTTACTTGTCTCTTCCTTCCCTTGTTAGGACATAGGTCTTGCTTTAAGACAAGTCCGCCATTTAAGACAAGGGTTTAGAAAGAGAATTAGGAAGTGATAGAGAGAGAGAAGAGAAGTTTTGGAGAGGGCTCAGAGTGCTTTGCTGGAGTGCAAGGGTTTAAGCAAGGAAGGAGAGGCTGCTAAAGGAAGAAAAGGCCTTCAGAAGAGTCCCACTGGGTTAAGCAACCTACTAAGGAGTGGTTCCTAGGTTTAATTCCTATGTAGATCACCTCTGGAGGGCATGCACTTATGTGCCTAGTGGAAAGAAGAAGGAATTAGCATTTTAGGTATTCTTCTATTATCCTAAAGTCTTGATTTACTGATTGTTATGCACAAGTAGTCCTAGGGTTTAGTGTTTCGGCCGGTTAGGATTTCGAAAATGAAATTTTTTGAAACCTAGTCTTCTGCTGCACATGGCCTAGGTAACCCAACAGTGGTATCAGAGCCACCTTGATGCATACAATTAGAAATCTTTTTGGTGTTGATTGTTTACTATGTTATGTATTGATGCATGATTAGTTCAAATATGTACATGTAATATGTTATATCCTAGTAACTACTTCGGATTGGGTTAGTCACTATGACCGTCTGGTCATAGGGGCCAAGTAGGATTTAAAGGCCCTTTCTTCCCATTCAATGGGATCTCCTATGGCATGTAGGGGTACCGTTATGGCCATATCCCATGTACAAGTGAGGTGAATAGAGTATTGTTTTAATCATGCTATGGTTATGCATATTAGGCTTAATATGCTTGTGTGTTGGAATGAATGTCATGATAACATGATTAATTAGGATGTGTATGAGACCATCAAAGCCCTCATTAAAATCATATTTAGTCATAGTGTAAGTTAATCATGATGCAAATCCTATTAAGGTATGATCAGCCAATTGGTGTCTAGGCAAGTGGTTCTGGGAAGGTAAAGGGAATAAGGTTTTTAATTTGTTCCATTATCTGACCTGGCCAATTCAATTGGTGTCTAAGGAAAGCAATAGGGGGACCCCCTCATCCCTTCCACTTACCTGGCCAATTTGGTTATATCTAGACCTTAAATTGGAAAAGCTAATTGATTAAGCACACTACAAATTGCCTTCCTTCATGCTAAGCCAAATTAATATCAAAAAACTATAGTAGGTTTGTTGTGCAATACAAGGCCTGCTCTAGGTTTTGATATAAAATTTATCTTAGTGCATTAAGTGCTTTATAGCATAATTTGCAATGTTGCTTTGTTGTGTAACACAAGGGCAACATTATTTGATCATGGCTATATAGAAATGAAGGGTCTGACTAAACTAAGATATTATGGTTTGTTGTGCATACACAAGGTTATAAGTGTCTTAGAGGCAAGTGTTATGTTGAGAATTGTAAGGGATGCAATTGGAAAGGGGTTTTCTTATCCTTGAACTCATGAGTGTTTGTTATGTAACACAAGGTATTCATGAGGAATTAGGATCTCAAACCCACTAAGGAAGCCCTAGTAGGGTTTTTTCATTTACCATAGTTGAGTATTATGGTATTCGAAATAAAATAGTAGGAGATATAATTAGATATAAAAGTTCTTATCTAATTATGGATGTCATCTTGAATGGTCTGCTTATAGTTGTTCTTTATATTCATATAGTTTTAAGTATTATGGCTTCAAGTTTATCACTACGAGTCATTTTAGATGCCAACAAATTGATCGGTCCTAATTATGTCGATTAGTTGAGGAACCTGAGGATAGTATTAACTTAGAAGAAGCTTTCTTATATTCTTGATTCTCTAGATCCAGAGTTGATCAGAGATGATACTTCTGAGGAGGAGAGAGCCACATATAAAATGTGGCAGAATGATAGTATGACTGTAAAGTAAATCATGTTAGCCTCAATGAACAAAGAACTTCAGAGGCAAATGAGGAGCTGGAACCTCAGTCCATATTGCTCAATCTAAAAGAGCTTTATGGAGAGCAAAGTAAGGCTACTCGATATGAAATATTGTTCAAACCCATGTTCTGAAAATGATTGACTTAATCACCTGATTGAGTCAATTAGGATTTGTGATGGATGGTGAACTTAGCCAGGACTTGATCTTGCAGTCACTCCCGGATTCCTTCTCTTAGTTTGTTCTAAACTATCATATGAATAAACTAAATATTTCTTTGCCTAAGCTGCTTAACATGCTTAAGACATACTTATTGATATAAAAGCTAAGGGAGATAGGGCTCATCTTGTTCTTATTGATGGAAAGAAGAAATAGGCAATGAAAAAGGTGATAGAAAAGTGCCCTAAAAGCTAATCATTATGAGGGCCTTTTTGTAAACTTCCAGCTCATGTATGACATACTTTCATATTAATAAAGGCATTTGATTCATCATATACTGCCATGTCATGTTTTTATTGATTATGATGAATCCCATAGAGTAGGGCAATGGAATTAGGGTTATGATGGAATTCATAACAGTGAGACCTAATTTCCTATAAACCCTAATCTAGAATGTTCCTAGTCGTTGGACCATCGATTTAGGGATCGATGAATCTGGAAAGACTAACTTATCCTATGTATGTTCAGTTGATGAGGGTGGTTGATCTCACAACCACTTGTATAGAGACACTAATACTAGGATAAGGTGCTCATCAGGGTATGAGTACACTGGACTGATCCACACCGGGATTATCTTATGGAAGTCTTACTACTTGTCAAAAGATAGATCCCAGAGTAGAAGTTGTGCATGTGATCTTTAGACCTGAGGTTACCATGGTTCCTTGTGCATACTAAGCCATATTTTGGTTCATACTCATTCATGCCATTGTGACATGTACAGGGTGTTCTGGGTATGGTGGAAGGTGTATGAAGGATGTGAGTGGACCAATAAGGAATCGATCATTCCTAGTAAGAGAAATTATTATCCCATGCAATCTCTTCGATGAGTGACTCAAGGAGCCTTTGATCAAAGCAAGATGAGATTAGTGGAATCTAATCAGGCATCAGCTGAGTCCTCATGATCGAGCTAAGATTCGATATGATGAAGTGTTAGGGTTTGACATCTATCCATACCTATCACTTAAACGGGATAATGGGAGATTGAAATATTGAATTGCATGGTAACTTACTATTGAAGGGTATTTTGACATTTTCTACCAAATTCCTCATCTTTCGGGTAGGCATGACACGTTGCTAGATGTCAATCTAGTCTTGTAGGTTTTCATGAACCAATTGTGGTGGGGACACCTGAGGCACCAGAATAAGATAGAGGCTTTTCAACACTCTGTAAATTGTTCAATAATTTATGAGTCCATCTATAATAAGGGCTTAGCTCATCTGAGTCCATTTTAGTTGTTATTTGAGTATTTTGAGTTGTTATTTCAGTTCTGTACTAGTCAGCTCATATTGAGCTAGTTCAGTCCAATGCTAGTCAGCTCATGTTGAACTAATTTTATTTTTCTGAGTCCTATCCAAGCATACTGAAGACTCAAGACCACATCATACAAGTAAAGATCAAGTCCAACCAGATTGAAGACATGGAAGTTTAGCCCAAGTCTAACCCAGCTTGAAGATTTGAAGACCCCAGGAGGAAAATCAGAAATCCTGATTCCTTGCAGATGCCCTCCAGATGCCCATATTTCCTTCCAGATGCCAAAGTATATTCATTGATAAGGGCATCCATGATTCCAGAGGTCCATCTGCATCTTAGCCCAAAGAAATCAAGCCCAGGCGCCAAGCCCAAGCCCCTAAGAAGCAAGATACCAGGGAATATTCCTGCTACCTGGCTACCAGGCCACCCCAGCTTCCAGAGGCCCAAACCCATGCACCCGGGCCCCTTTGGACCGGCCCCTTACTGCTCTTAGAAGCCCAACACGCCCTCCTAGGTGTCCTTGGAGTGTTGGCCAAGTCAAGAGAAATTTTAGGGATTTTTTCTACCTAATGTTTTCTTATTTTCTAGCTAGGGTTTGAGAGGGAAAATGATTCTCATGTAAAGACTAATGTGCCCTTACTTGGAGTCCAAGGTTAAGGGTCTATTTAAGGGACCCTAGCCTCTTGTATGAAGGGAGAATTTTTGATGAATGAAAATGTTGAGTTCTATTGAGTTGTGTGATACCCTGCTGTGTGCATAAAGGGGTTTGCGAGAGTTTTTCTTCCCAGTGCTGCAATCATCTTCCTGCTGCCAACAAGCATCTCAGATCCCTGGACGCCCACTCCAAAAGAAGCCTTCCCTTACTATTTTTTCCTTTGTTTTCTTATTCTTTTGTGAGTTTTCTAACCCCTGACAGGTCATTTACAGGTCCCCGAGTTCCTACGAATCCAACGACTCCAGCCAAGCCTCAATCGGATCACCGAGCAGAAAGCCGGGTATCCGCGGGTCTTTGGCTCGGTTTTCCAGGCCGCATCCATCGAGGAACGAGAGACCCTTTTGCTGCAATCTTCACAGATGTTGTCAGGTATACCCCCTCTACCTCCAGTAGTTTTATTGTAGGAGAACTTGCCCTAACCGAGGCTTCTCAGCCCCGGCGATCCTTCTTTTCTACTTTTCTAGGTCCTAATCTGCATGCTGATCTTCTAAAATTCATATAAAATTTCCTACAACTTATTTTAATCTGAAATTTGGGAATTAATCACTCAACCCCACATATAAAACATACAAAAAAAATTGCATGCATATTAGTTCCCCATCATTTGGTATCAGAGCATAGATTAGGGCTTATTTTCTATAATTTTTTAGTCTGTATATGCTCTATTATTTTAATTATTTCTTCCTGATAAAAACTTCAAAAATTTTGAAATTTATTTTTCTAGATTCATCAAAATTCACAGTAATTCTAAGAATTTTTGAAAATTTTATTATGGACTGTGAATTTTTTGCAAGCCGAAATACAGCATGCAAATTTTTGGCTCTGTTTTTTCAGCAAGACAAGTTTGGAAGTTTTAGGGTTTTGTTTAGCATCTTTTGCATATCTTTTAATTTTAGTATATTTTCAGCATATTAGGCCATGATTTGAAAGTTTTATTCTATTTAAGAAAATACCAAAAAAAAAATACATATTCTCCAAAAATACCAAAAATATCTAAACCCTAATTTGCATCCTCATATGCTTGCCATCATTGCATAATTTACTTTAAGGGCACTATCTTTATACCAGATAAGGGAAGGAGGTCATTACCTTTCCTTAGCCCAAAACCACCTTCCTTGCATTCGGTCCCAAGCCTAACTTAAAATCAATTAGACCTAATTTGCCCTAGTGGGCTAGGGACACCAACTGGTCGGTCAGGGCTAAGTGTTAGATCACTGTGTCAAGCTAACCTGTGTGTGCCTTGTGCTTGGTGTCTAGAATGGTGGTTTAGGGATTCAATCCCGAAGGGCTTGTGTGCTGGTTCGCCTACCTGGCCAATCTCTGATTGGTGTCTAGGATTGGCAATCAGGGACCTAACACTCCCCTTACACCTGCCTGGCTGAGTACAGGGTTACTATAGGCTAGTTTGCCACCCTGATTGAGCATCTAGTTTGGACTCTAGGTCTAGTCAGCTATAGTCGGTCTGATCGAGTCTTGCATAAGCACTAGATCAGGAGTTTCATATCACCCACCTCCTTCACAAATGTCTGAACTCATGAAAAATTTACAAGCCCAAATAAAAGCCCTAGCTGATCAAATGGCCCAGATGGCTACCTAGATAACTACCCAGATGACTACCCAGATGACCCAGTTAACTCAGTCTGGTATTCAAACCAATGATAGAATTGATCATCTTGCCAGCAGGTTTGATCAGTTAGAAGTCCAGGTAGGGACCCTAGAAAAAACCCATAGGTCACAGTCTGAGCTAGATCCTAATTTCCCTCAGCATAAGAGGACCCCAGACCCTGACCCATACCAAGAGGTCGAACCTCGGAGAGCCCCTCAACCTGACCCATACTACAATCCTGAGCCCAGGAGGACCCCAAACCCTGATCCATACCTTGAGGCTGAACCTAGGAGAGCCCATCGTCATGACCCAATCCCTAAGGTTAGTCCTAGAAGACCCAATCAGGATTTTGTAGACCAAGAAGATAGATCCTATTTACCCTCTCCCTATAAGCCTAGTATACCCACAACCTATAGATCTTATGACTCCAAATCCTATGAACCTAGAACCTATGAATCCAGAACCTGTGAACCTAGATCCTATGACTCTAGATCCCATGATCATAAATCCTATGCACCCACACCCTATAAGCCTAGTAGACCCAACACCCAATATTTTGACCCATATAGGGAGTCCAATCCTAGGAGAACCCAATACTCTGACCCATATATGGAACCCAACCTTAGGAGAACCCAATATTCTGACCCATATAGGGAGTCCAATCCTAGGAGGACCCAATATCCTGACCCATATAGGGAGCCCAACCTTAGGAGGACCCCATACCATGATCCATCCTTAGAACTTGATCATAGAGCTGACCCAAAACCCTATGACCTTAGATCCTATAATCCCATGACCCATAGATCTGCACCCTTGTCCTATGAGCCTAGAGAACCCATAACCCCTAAGTATCAACCTAGTACTAGTCATGCTTCCCTTAGTCAACTTGAACCCCATAGGATTAGTATCCCTAAATATGAACCCAGTAGTGAGCCACTACCCCTTATACAACCTGAACGTACTAGGAGTAGTACCCATAATCAGAGACCAGAACCTAACCAATTTCCTGCTAGCTGACCTTCTCCAACCATTCCTGAGATTCACAAGGCTTATATTAATGCGGAAGTGTATGAAGCTGATGTGAGCCTAGTGGATGAGTATGAGGGAGAAGAGGAGACACCTTTAGTAGACCTAGAATTAGCTGACCCAGTAAATACCCAGGTAGAAACCAACCCAGAGCTAGTTGACCTTGACCACATCCAACCTAAAGCTATAATGGAAGAACAAATAGAGGAAGAGAACCTAGGTACTGCTGCTAGAGCCTTACCTGAGGAAACCATAGAGGAGAGCCAAATTATAGAGTCTAGTCCAAAAATACAAGAACCAGAAGAATTTATTAAGGACCTGATCTCTTTAAATCAATACCTTCAAGATGAGTCCCCTCCTATAGTTTCCATTAAGGACCTCTTCCCCGAAATTGGCGACCCATCCTTCCATTATGCAAACCCTGTAGATATAGCTCAACCTCGTAAGGTTAACCTCATTAGTATAGGATTAGTTCCTGACACCCCGTCTTTTATCCTACTTTATCCAACTAACCATGAACCTTTTTCTCTATCCTACCAAACTAGTTCTGAACCCACTTCCTATTTTCTGCCCTTTTCAGACATCTCCAACATTTCTAGGATCATTAGATTGCATTTAGTTGAAATTAGCGTACTGCATGCATTCATTACGCATATTAGGTTTGCATTATAATTCTGGCATACCCTTTGGCATTTGCTTGGAGTCCATTATAAATACTCTTGTGCACACCACACTAGGGTCAGACCTAGAGAGTCTATAGTCTCTTAGGTTTAGGCCCATAAAAGTCTAATAAATTTCCTTCGATAGGAATGCAAAGTCGAGTCTATTAGATGTTAGTTTGAGTCCTTTGCATCATCTTGTTAGGAGTCTGCATATGCCTAGCATGTTCACCACCCGCACTAATGTTAAACAAACTGGCTAATTCCCGAAGATGGATCAAAGAATTTGATGTAGTGGATTCTATCTTGGTTAGGCTTAGGCCTAAAAGAAGCTTCATGCTCGCAAAGTCGGACCTTTTAAAGTGATAGAGAAGGTTGGATCAAATGCCTAGGTGTTAGACTTGCCTTCGGATTTGGGCATTAGTTCTACCTTCAATATTACAGACCTGGTTGAGTATAGGGAACCGGCAGCGATACCTAGTGAGGCTTTTGGACCTATTCCTTTTCATTGTGAGTGACCCTAACCCAGAGTGTCCACTAACAAATTGGCATGAGAGAGGAGAACGGATCGAGCATATCTTGGATGATCAAGCCATCACGACCTGGGGCCGTGACTATCAATGCTTCCTAGTCCGATGGCAAGGCCGGCCAGAGTCGGATGATTCGTGGATTTCTCGAGAGGACTTGCAAAGCCTCAACCCAGACCTTCTCGAGAGATATGTGAGCCAGTCTAGCCTTCACTCGACAGGGTCGAGTTCCTCCCACCCCGAGAGAATTGGTGGGGACACCTGAGGCACCAGAATAAGACAGAGGCTTTTCAACCCTCTGTAAATTATTCAATAATTTATGAGTCCATCTGTAATAAGGGCTTAGTTCATCTGAGTCCATTTTAGTTGTTATTTGAGTATTTTGAGTTGTTATTTCAGTTCTGTACTAGTCAGCTCATGTTGAGCTAGTTCAGTCCAATGCTAGTCAGCTCATGTTGAGCTAATTTTATTTTTTTGAGTCCTATCCAAGCATACTGAAGACTCAAGACCACATCATACAAGTAAAGACCAAGTCCAACCAGATTGAAGACATGGAAGTTTAGCCCAAGTCCAACCCTGCTTGAAGATTTGAAGACCCCAGGAGGAAAATCAGAAACCCTGATTCCTTGCAGATGCCCTCTAGATGCCCAGATTTCCTTCCAAATGCCAAAGTATATTCATTGATAAGGGCATCCATAATTCCAGAGGTCCATCTGCATCCTAGCCCAAAGAAATCAAGCCCAGGCACCAAGCCCAAGCCCCTAAGAAGCAAGATACCAAGGAATATTCCTGCTACCTGGCTACCAGGCCACCCCAGCTTCCAGAGGCTCAAACCCATGCACCCGGGCCCCTTTGGACCGGCCCCTTGCTACTCTTAGAAGCCCAACATGCCCCCTAGGTGTCCTTGGAGTGTTGGCCAAGTCAAGAGAAATTTTAGGGATTTTTTCTACCTAATGTTTCCTTATTTTCTAGCTAGGGTTTGAGAGGGAAAAGGATTCTCATGTAAAGACTAATGTGCCCTTACTTGGAGCCCAAGGTTAAGGGTCTATTTAAGGGACCCTAGCCTCTTGTATGAAGGGAGAATTTTTGATGAATGAAAACCTTGAGTTCTTCTATTGAGTTGTGTGATACCCTGCTGTGTGCATAAAGGGGTTTGCGAGAGTTTTTCTTCCCAGTGCTGCAATCATCTTCCTGCTGCCAACAAGCATCTCAGATCCCTGGACGCCCACTCCAAAAGAAGCCTTCCCTTACTATTTTTTTCTTTGTTTTCTTGTTCCTTTGTGAGTTTTCTAACCCCTGACAGGTCATTTACAGGTCCCCGAGTTCCTACGAATCCAACGACTCCAGCCAAGCCTCAATCGGATCATCAAGCAGAAAGCCGGGTATCTGCGGGTCTTTGGCTCCGTTTTCCAGGCCGCATCCGTCGAGGAACGAGAGACCCTTTTGCTGCGATCTTCACAGACATTGTCAGGTACACCCCCTCTACCTCCAGTAGTTTTATTGTAGGAGAACTTGCCCTAACCGAGGCTTCTCAGTCCCGGCGATCCTTCTTTTCTACTTTTCTAGGTCCTAATCTGCATGCTGATCTTCTAAAATTCATATAAAATTCCCTACAACTTATTTTAATCTGAAATTCGGGAATTAATCACTCAACCCCATATATAAAACATACAAAAAAAATTGCATGCATATTAGTTCCCCATCAAATTGGTTTGGTTTCATGAGTCAATTCGATGTGTAATTTGAATTGGACAATTAGGTGAGCCAATTTGACCTAATTAGGTCAATCGGGTTCGATCGGATTGAATCGGCTCAAATATAAACCTACTGCTGGCTAGATATGAAACCCAATGGATCACACACAATAGATACTTGGCCAAGGAAGTCATTTATGATTTAATTAGGGTCATAGGATCCTAATTGGTTAGCCAGATTGCATACTAGCATATGTAGGCTAACCTAATTCCTAATCCAATTGGATTGGATCCGGTTGCTTGCTAATTGGTCTATCCTAATTATGAAAAACCTAAATTAGGTTGAGTCCTAAGTGGGGCTAGCTAAATCAGAGCTTAATCTGATTTTAATTTGGACTTAAGGGCATTTTAGGCACCATATATGAAGAGTCCCAATGGCATGGGACTCTTGGTGTCTAAATGATACCTCAGCTTCAAAAGGGCATAGAAGGGCCTACAGACCTCTGATATGAAAATAAAAGATATGGTCAGAAAGCTTATTTGATGCCCTTTCCAATGACACCCATATTACATATGTTTGACCAAGTCAATTTGATGCTTTGGGCGGACTAAATGGAAAGGGAAAGACTATTGGCACCTTTTGGCGCACCCGGGAGAATAAGTGGCGCACAGAAGGACTAAGAGTCCTTCTGCAGATAAGACTCTAAGAGTTTCATCAAGAAGGCATCTCTTCATTTTATCCCCATGGTCTTAAGAAGTCTAATAGCTAGTTTAAAGTTTAAAGGGATGGCTTGAAGAGGTGTGAAAGGTGGTGCGCACATGAAGAGTCGCGCCTCTTCATATATGCGTGCACAACAGAGGGCAGAGTCCTTCTGCCTCTGAAACTCTTCAAGCCTCGCATTACTTTAGATTAAAAAAGGTCTTTCTATCTCAAAAATCGGTATTTGACACATGGCATGATTGGGATTGATCTGGTAAGTGAAAGAACACAGATATGACTCTCCATTCCCTAAGAGTCTTATCAGATATGTTGTTTCATATATGATAAGTGTTGTCGGGATGCATTTCACGCCCTATCTGAGATTATAAATAGGGGTACGGTGAAATGAGAAATACTAACTTCCATCTTCTGAGAGTCTGAGTGTTTTATTTTCTCGAGAGTTAGAGTGTTCTTCCACTTTCTGCCTCCCTCCTTGTTTTAGGACAAGACTTGTCTTGTTAAGACAAGTTCTTCTACACTAGGACAAGGCTTGGTTTTAGGACATAAGCTTGTAGGGTCCTAGAGGAGGGTAGTCCTAGATCCTATAGTGGTTTAGGATAGTATCTTGAGTTCCCTTAGTAGGACAGGGTGTCCTACAGTGGTCAATAGACCAAAGGTGGCTTAAAGAGTTCCACTTCTCCATGGAACTTGAAGAAGGAGTTCTTTCTTGGTCTGAGTTTCATGTGGATCACCGTTGGAAAGCTTGTGCTTGTGAGACTTGTGAAAAAAGTTGGATTTCAGCGATCCAGGTATTTTTCTTGACTTTATTTGATGATTCATTAGTTGTTATTGCCCAAGGGGTTCTTGGGAATTAGGACTTTCTATACCTGTTATACATGTTAGGGTATCATGCTATGAAATTTTATTTTGAAAGTCAATTCTGCATGCTACATGATCCCTGGCACCCTGGAAGAATTCCCATCAGATATGAAAAGAAAATTCAACCCTAAAAGAAGCATCTAGAAGAAGAAGAAAGCAAAGAATGCCACTAGCAATGGAGCTTGTTTTCACTGCGGGAAGCAGGGGCATTGGAAGAAAAACTGCAAGATATATGTTGACTCTAGTCTTGATTTTGATGATTGACAAAATGTTTAAGTATATATGAGTACTAATTGTATTTTAAGTGTATTTCTTAGATCTTAGTACTTAACCATGTTGAATGAAGAAATGCTTGTATTTTAGTTGAAAAAGTCCTTAAATTAATGGAAAATCAAATATATGGACTTTGGAATTAATATGAAAGAATTTGAAGAAAGTTCAGCATGGCCGGCACGGCAAAGTCTCAATGGCACGCTTCAGAGGTCGACCACCAGAGGTCAACACCTGTCCAGAGGTCGACACCAGAGGTCGACTCATAGCCTGAGAATTCAAACTGGGCAGAACTATGGTTTTCTGGATTTTTGCCTAAGATAAACTGGAGGTCGACTCATGAGGTCGACACTTGATCCAGAGGTCGACTCATGAGGTCGACTCATGGTATAACGGCTAGTTTTTCTGAACTTCTGATTTGATTTCTAACGGCCATAAACGGCCATATTTTTGATTCTAACGGTCTTGTGGAGTTGTTTCAGCATGAATGAGGTATTTAACCTCCACCAAAACTTCAAAAAAGAAATGGAGACAAGGTGAAAAGGATTAGAGTGAAAGTAAAAAGCCTTCAAGCAATTCCAAGCCAAAAAGAGTGAGAAATCCAAGAGATTCCTTATCCAAAAGCTTTCCATCTTTGAGGAATCCAACTTTCAAGAGTTTGGCATTTAGTGAGGTCCAAGATTCCAAGAGAAAGGCTTGAAGAGTCTCCATCAAGAGCTACATCGAATTACCTTTTGCTCAAAAAAGGAGTTTGTATTGTTTTTATTCATTGTATTCATATTCTATTTGTGGTAGGCTAGTTTCAAAGGAATTTGAAACTAGTGTGAGGTTTGTTGGTGAGCCAATTGATAAAACCAACTAGGGTTGCTTGTAAGCCCGAAGCCAAAACAAGTGAGTGAGGTTTGTTGGTGAGCCAATTGATAAAACTAACTAGGGTTGCTTGTAAGCCCGAAGCCAAAACAAGTGAATGAGGTTTGTTGGTGAGCCAATTGATAAAACCAACTAGGGTTGCTTGTAAGCCCGAAGCCAAAACAAGTGTGTAAGGTTTTGACTTGTGAGCCTGGTAAAACAAGTCGGCTGTAATCTAAAGATTATAGTGGAAATTCCCAAGTGGAGCGTGGGGAGTGGATGTAGGTGCTAGGTGCACCGAACCACTATACTTCTTGTATGTTTGTATTGCTCTTCTTTTGCTCTTTAATTGTTGATTTATTTCATTGCTTCCGTTGCACAATTATTTGAGCACTATCACTCTTCACCTTAAAACTTGATAGCACATATATTGCTTTAATTTTTTAAATACCGAATTCACCCCCCCTCTTGGGCACCATATCTGGGCAACAAGTGGTATCAGAGCTCGGTGCTCTGATTGAAAATCTAACGATTTTGAGCTAAAGATTATGGTAACCCTTGTAGGTATTAGTGTTAAACCACCATTTTTCAATGGCATAAATTACATATTTTGGAAAACTCGCATGCGCATCCATATTCAATCTATTAGTTATCATCTTTGGAAAATCATTATTAGTGGTCCTCATATTCCTTCCATTTTGGTTAATGGCATTTCCATTCCAAAGCTTGAAGAAGATTGGAATGAATATGACATTAAACAAATTGAACTCAATGCTAAAGCAATGAACTTGCTTTATTGTGCATTGGACTTAAATGAATTTAATAGAGTTTCTACATGCACATCAGCGAAGGAAATATGGGACACACTTGAAGTTACTCATGAGGGTACTCTTCAAGTGAAGAACACTAAAATTAATTTGCTTATACATTCTTTTGAAACTTTTGAAATGATGCATTTTGAATCTATATCTGATATGTTTTCAAGATTTATGACTATTATTAATGAATTAAAAAGTCTTGGCAAAATCTATACTAATGCTGATTTGGTGAACAAAATTCTTAGATCCTTGCCAAAATCATGGGATCCAAAGGTGACGACGATCCAAGAAGCTAAAGATGTAGAAACCTTACCTTTGGAGGAGCTTATCGGTTCACTCATGACCTATGAGTTGAACTTATGGCAAAGGATAGTGGAAGCTGATACAGAAAAGAAAATAATAGCTCTCAAGGCCAAAAGGAAATTCAAGGCAATGATGGCAACTTGGAGCGATAGCGAAGATTCAAGTACGGATGATGAAGTTGCCCATCTTTGTTTCATGGCAAATGAGAAAAAGGTATGTGCTAAAAATAATTATGATTTTACCTTTAAAGAATCACATGATGCATCTAATGATCTTGTGCATGAATACAGATTGCTAAAAATTGAGCACAAGAAATTAAATAGGCATGTAGATTCATTTTCTCTTGACAACACCAATCTTGCAAATAAAAATGATGATTTAAATGCCAAGATTGATATTTTGAAAAATGAAAAGAATAATTTTTCTAAAGAAAAAGAATTTTTAGAAAAAGAAAATGTTATTCCAAAAGATTCATGTGAAAAAGTTTTTAATGAGAAAAATATTTTGATTGAGGAAAAGAAGCAAAAACTCTTGAAGAACTTCAATATTCCTGCTTCTTTCAATTCTTCTTATAAATGTGGTTTCAATGCTTATCCTTCTAGATTAAGAAAAGTTTGGGTTCCAAAAGGAACCATAATTACTAATCATAAAGGACCCAAGAAAGTTTGGGTACCAAAAATGTCCACTTAATTTGTTTTGCAGGAATGTTTTGCAACCCAACATGAAGAAAGGAAGTTCTTGAAAAGAGGTTGTACAAGACAATTTAAAGAAGTGGACAAGCTATTTTTGGACTAAATGGTAAAAGGAAGGATTATGTATATTGGTAAATTCTAAACATCTCCTTCCATAATTAAAATTGTAGATTAATTTTTATTGCATCAATTACTTTGAAAAATTATTTGAAATAGTTAATTAGAATCAAGTTTGGACTTATCATCATTGGCTATGACCATGAACTTTTTGGTGCTGATGAATTTTATGCTATCATGATTAAATCTATGATTGTAAGACCTTCACTTGATTTTGATTAATGTATTTCATGAAAAATACTTTTAAAGATGCATATTGATTTGAAAAATGTTTTAATTGATTGATTAGAATTAAGCTTAGACTAATAATCATTTGTTGTGATCATGACCATTTTGATGTTGATGGATTTCAAGCTCTCATGGTCAAACTTGTGATTATTAGATCTTCACTTGATTTTGATTAATATAGTTTCTAAATTATTTCAAGTGAAATGCTATGATTTATATGTTTTTATTTTTGGCATCTATGCATAATCTAGAAATGATTTGGATCAAGTATAGAACTAGTAGTTAAGGGTTACTTTTAAGAAGAAGGTATGCTTATTGACAAACCCTTGCTCTAATAGCTAGACTTGATATCATATTACTTCTAGCATTTGTATGGATATCAAATCATCTTAAAATGAATTTGAAATAATGCTAAACGTTTTTATGCGATATAAATGTTTTGTATTTTGAAAATCATGAATATCTTGAAAAATTTCAAATCTTGATGCATATGCTTTCATGTTTTATTCCTGAAATAAATGCATATTTTTAAAGGAGGAATAACATTCAGGGAGAGCATCCAAAGATTTGTTATCATATTTGATGCTTTGAATATCTTGTTGATATCATGCTTTGCTTATATTGCTCTAGTACTCTTCTTGTTTTCAAATCTAATTCTTTGGAGGAGTTACATTCAAATGGTATCATATTCTATTGGCATCAAAATTTTTTTAGGATTCCTAGTAACCGCTTCGGATTGGGTTAGTCACCATGACCGTCCGGTCATAGGAGATAAGTAGGGCTTAAAGACCCTCTCTTCCCATTCAACGGGCTCTCTTATGACGTGTAGGGGTGCCGCTGTGACCTTATCCCATGAACAAGTAAGGCGAATGGATAATATATATCAAATCATTTCTTGCATGTGCTTACATTCTTTGGTATCTTGTTCAATTTATATCATATTCAATTGATATCATAAATATTTGATTTCATGCATTGATTTTGATGAACTACTTGCTATTCTTTCCAACTTTATTTCCACTTTGTATTGCCTTTCACCCTTTTTCATGATGTCAAAAAGGGGGAGAAAATTGTTAAGTATGAAAAGGGGAAGATTGGATAAACATGAAAAATCTTTTGAGAAATGAAAGAAAGTGCAAAAGGGGGAGAAGAATGTAAAATGTTTTTATCTAAGGAAAGAATTAGTAAGAAGAAGAAATTTTGAAAATTTTAAAATTTTCTTTTGCATATTTTAAAAAAATATTTTTGAAGATTTTTTGGATCATATTTTGAGGGGGAGCTTGGTGCTTATTGTTTTGAGCTTACATGTTTATCTTATTGTTAATCTTTTTAAGCTTACCCTATTCATATACTTAAAGGTTTTGTCATCATAAAAAAAGGGGAGATTGTTGACTCTAGTCTTGATTTTGATGATTGACAAAATGTTTAAGTATATATGAGTACTAATTATATTTTAAGTGTATTTCTTAGATCTTAGTACTCAACCATGTTGAATGAAGAAATGCTTGTATTTCAGTTAAAAAAGTCCTTAAATTAATGGAAAATCAAATATATGGACTTTGGAATTAATATGAAAGAATTTGAAGAAAGTTCAGCATGGCCGGCACGGCAAAGTCTCAGTGGCACGCTTCAGAGGTCGACCACCAGAGGTCAACACCTGTCCAGAGGTCGACACCAGAGATCGACTCATAGCCTGAGAATTCAAACTGGGCAGAACTATGGTTTTCTGGATTTTTGCCTAAGATAAACTGGAGGTCGACTCATAAGGTCGACACTTGATCCAGAGGTCGACTCATGAGGTCGACTCATGGTATAACGGCTAGTTTTTCTGAACTTTTGATTTGATTTCTAACGGCCATAAACGACCATATTTTTGATTCTAACGGTCTTGTGGAGTTGTTTCAGCATGAATGAGGTATTTAACCTCCACCAAAACTTCAAAAAAGAAATGGAGACAAGGTGAAAAGGATTAGAGTGAAAGTAAAAAGCCTTCAAGCAATCCCAAGCCAAAAAGAGTGAGAAATCCAAGAGATTCCTTATCCAAAAGCTTTCCATCTTTGAGGAATCCAACTTTCAAGAGTTTGGCATTTAGTGAGGTCCAAGATTCCAAGAGAAAGGCTTGAAGAGTCTCCATCAAGAGCTACATCGAATTACCTTTTGCTCAAAAAAGGAGTTTGTATTGTTTTTATTCATTGTATTCATATTCTATTTGTGGTAGGCTAGTTTCAAAGGAATTTGAAACTAGTGTGAGGTTTGTTGGTGAGCCAATTGATAAAACCAACTAGGGTTGCTTGTAAGCCCGAAGCCAAAACAAGTGAGTGAGGTTTGTTGGTGAGCCAATTGATAAAACCAACTATGGTTGCTTGTAAGCCCGAAGCCAAAACAAGTGAGTGAGGTTTGTTGGTGAGCCAATTGATAAAACCAACTAGGGTTGCTTGTAAGCCCGAAGCCAAAACAAGTGTGTAAGGTTTTGACTTGTGAGCCTGGTAAAACAAGTCGGCTGTAATCTAAAGATTATAGTGAAAATTCCCAAGTGGAGCTTGGGGAGTGGATGTAGGTGCTAGGTGCACCGAACCACTATACTTCTTGTGTGTTTGCATTGCTCTTCTTTTGCTCTTTAATTATTGATTTATTTCATTGCTTCCGTTGCACAATTATTTGAGCACTATCACTCTTCACCTTAAAACTTGATAGCACATATATTGCTTTAATTTTTTAAATACCCAATTCACCCCCCTCTTGGGCACCATATCTGGGCAACAATATATCTTGCAAGTTTGAAGCAAGATGTTGGTGGAGCATCTAAAGGTTTGTACATGATACAAACAAATTTATCATTAAGTGCTTGATGCGGGATGCAAATAGGAATTCTAGCTTAATAGTTTAGCAATTTGAATTGAGCAATGACACCTACTTGCATTAGCAAAGTTCAAGCATAAGAAAAGGCCAAAGTAAACTATATGATGTGACTACTTAATGAAAGGAAACTCACCCGCAATGTAGTTCAATTTTAATCAAGGAAGAATGGACCTAATGGTTGAGAAACCATTCTAACTAGGACATAAACCTTCATATGAACAGACCTAAGAGACTCGGATTGGTTTACTAACCAATGATGAGCTCTCCCTCCTTTGAAGGTAGATCAATTTTCAGCACTCATAGAGCTACAACTGGACTTGAAGACTACCACTTCCATAATGGAAACTCCCTCCATGGCTGGTTCTAAGGCAAAGTAAAACCTCCTCTTTAACTCAAAATTATACGGGACCCTGCAATGAATGACATTAGTGACATGGCAAAGTTGAGGAAAGCTGAAAGAAGTGATCAAAAGGAAGAGTGAGTGGTTGGCATTTTTGTCTTAGAATGATGAGGGCCCAAATGGGAAGAAGTTGGCTTCCTTGAAGTTGGAATTACTCCTTAGCGTGGATATGGAAGGTTGGCGCCTTTGAAGAAGAATGGATGAATTGCTCCCTTGAAGTTGGTGGACATCTTTGGAAGGAAGATGAAGAAGGTGATCTTGGAAGGATTGTTGGAGATGGCATCCTTGAAGGCTTGCTGGAGTTGGCATTTTGGAATGATGGAAGGAAGGCTTTGCTAAGGTAAACTAAAACTATAAAATAGCTAGGTTGAGCCTCACACTCTCTCCCTCACGGAGGACATTTGCATCACACAAATGGATAGAAATTTGGAACTCAAGATTTTTCATTCATAAGGTGCATTACAAGGAGCTATGGAGAGGTATTAATAGACCTCCCAAAGCCATTTTGAATTTTGAATTTCATGGAGGATTACATGGAGAAGATGGTGGAGAATTATAACCAAACTTGATTCATGGAGAGGATTAAGGGCCGGCCACTCCATTTTGAATTTGAAAGTAGGCGCCCAAGTGGAGCGGGGGTGTGAGGTGTCCTCCATGTTGGCATGGCTGCCACCTAGGCTTAGTGATGTGGCGGTCCAACTTGGTCTTGTAGTTGACTTGCTGATTTATCCCAAGTACAGAGTTATCCCAAATAGTTGAGGTTATTTCAGGTTGCTGAATAAGTGCTGAAGTGTTGAGTTATTCCAAGTAGCTGAACAAATGATGAATAGCTAAAATGTTAAAGTAGAAATTGAAGTAGCAGAATTCTCTGGTTGAGTCAGCTCCAGTGCTCGAGTCAGCTCTTTAGGTTGTAGTTGAACTGACTTGTTAGGGCTTCAAATTTATCATTCAATCCATAAAGAATTTGATTGAAGGCTATTGTTGGTGTCCGCACCAATTTTCCCGGGGTGGCAAGAACTCGACTCTTTCGAGTATGGGTCAACCTGACTCTGGTAATGCTTTAATAAGTCAGGGTCAATTTTTTGTAGGTCTTCCCTAGTGATTCATGAGCTTTTAGATTTTGGCCAACCTTGCCAACAAACCAGATAGCATTGGTAGTCTTTGTTCTTGGTAGGGATAGTCTTGTCATCCAGAATTTGTTTAATTTTGTCTCGCTGCTTTGGAAAAGTGGCTAGTGGACACTCAGGGGTAGGCTCACTCTCAAAAATAGGGTTAGGCCCAAAAGGCTCACTATGTATCATCATTGGCTCCTTATACTCTATCAAGTCTGAAACATTGAAGGTTGAGCTGATACCTAGGTCAGATGGTAACTCACGTACATACGCGTTAGGTCCAATCTTCTTTATGATTTTAAATGGGCCTGCACCATGGGTATGTAATTTTTTAATGGTTCCAGATAGGAACCGTTCAGGTCTGAGTCTAATCATTACGTGGTCTTCTTCATAGAATTATTTGATCCTCTTACGTGAATTAGCCATACTCTTGTAGGTTTCATTGCTTATGTTGATTTTTTTTACTGATTTCTTTATGCAAATCCTTAATATGCTGTGCGTACAACTCAGCAAACTCAGAGATTCATGCATGTGTGGGCAATGGGATGAGATCTATGGGCTTCCTAGGTTTGTAACCATGAACCACCTCAAATGGGCTCTTTCCAGTAGATATATTGACTGAGCTGTTATAAGCAAACTCAGCACGAGGTAATAAGAGATCCTAATTTTCCATACTATCACCAACTAGACATCTCAGTAGATTTCCTAGACTCCGATTAACGACTTTAGTTTGGCCATCGATCTGAGGATGGTAGACAGTAGAGAATTTCAGTTTGGTTCCTAGCATATGCCAAAGGATTTTCCAAAAGTAGCTAGTGAACCTAACATTTCTATCCGACACAATGGTTTGGGTAAACTATGTAGCCTAACCACTTCATCAAGAAAAAGCTTAGCCATTCTTGAAGCATCGAAAATCTGAGAGCATGGTATGAAGTGAGCCATCTTAGAAAATCGGTCAACTACAACATAGATGGAATCATGTCTCTTTGAGGTCTTTGGTAGTCCTAGTATGAAGTCCATGCTAATATCTTGCCAGTGACAATCAGGGACTGGTAGAGGAGTGTATAGACCAGAGTTCTGCTTTTACTATTTGGCAACAACACATGTTCGACATTGCGCGACAACTTGGGCTATATTTCTCTTGAGGCCAGGCCAAAAGAATTGGTCTTCTATTGCTAGGATGGTCTTATTTCTATCAAAATGACCTACTAGGCCTCCAGCATGAACTTCCTAGATCAAAAACTCTCTAATAGAAGTTCGGGGGACACACAACTGGTTTCCTTTAAAAAGGAATCCATCATGAATGGTATAATCATTATGAACACTAGATGGTCCTTGTTGAAGGGATTGATAAATGACACTAAAGTCGGGACACTTAGGGTATTCTTCTTTCAGTCTATCAAACCCTATACTTCAGTGCTAACTGAGATCAAAAGCATGGATCGTCGGCTCAGTGTATCTGCAACCCTATTTTTAGTGTCGGTAAGGTGTTTTAGAACAAAAGTATATGCTTGGATGTATTCTACCTATTTTCCATGCCTAGGGTTCAATTTCTTTTGGGAATTAAGGAACCGTAAGGCTTCATGAT
This sequence comes from Areca catechu, assembly GCA_021397845.1. NCBI lineage: Eukaryota > Viridiplantae > Streptophyta > Magnoliopsida > Arecales > Arecaceae > Areca > Areca catechu. Next base: position 29,487,335 of record CM038042.1, on the reverse strand, counting down.
CGAAATAAAGAATGAACTCTTACGGTAGTAAGTAGTATCTCCAATACCTCAAAGCTTGCACTATCACGTACAATTCCTTATCATAAGTTGAATATCTAATTTTCGCCTCATTCAACTTTTCACTAAAGAATACCACTGGATGACTCTCCTGACTCAAGACTCCTCCAATTCCTACTTTAGAGGCATCACAAGCAACCTTAAATACATATGAAAAATCAGGTAATCTTAGAATAGGTGCTTGGGTCATCCTCTCCTTGATTTTTAGGAAGGCTCTATCGGTGGATTTTGTCCATTCAAAGGTTCCCTTCCTAATGCAGTCAGTAATGGGTGCCACTATGGTACTGAATCCTCGAATAAATCTCCTATGGAAAGTGGCTAGACCATGAAAACTATGAACTTCATGAACACTTTTGGGTACTGGCCACTCAACTATGGACTTGACTTTCTCAGGGTCGGTGGACACTCCTTCAGTGGTGACAACAAATCCTAGAAAGATAACTCTATGGGTCATGAATTCACATTTCTTGAGGTTGGCATAGAGACTATCTTGTTTAAGGGCTTGACAAACTTGCTTAAGATGATTCAAGTGGTCTTCCTTGGTTCTACTATAAATGAGAATGTCATCAAAATAGACCACTATGAACTTTCCAATGAATGTCCTTAAACTTGGGTCATGATTCTCATGAAGGTGCTGGGTGCATTGGACAGACTGAAAGGCATTACTACCCACTCATACAGCCATCTTTAATCTTGAAAACGAATTTCCATTCATCCCCGGGTCTAATTCTTACTTGATGATAGCCACTCTTAAGGTCGATTTTGGAGAAAATTTTGGCTCCAGCCAACATATCCAACATGTCATCCAAATGGGGAATAGGGAAACGATACTTAATGGTAATCTTATTGATGGCTCGATTATCTACACACATTCTCTATGTGCCATCTTTCTTAGGGATCAAAAGGGCAGGTACCGCACATGGGCTCAGGCTTTCTCTAATGAACCCTTTTGGAGTAGTTCTCTTATTTGTCGTTGTAACTCAGAATGTTCTGTAGGATTCATCCTATAATGGGGAAGGTTTGGTAATATGGATCCTGGGATCAAATCCATGGCATGTTGAATATCTCTTAAGGGTGGAAGGTGATTAGGAAGGCCTTCTAGAAATACATCTTGAAACTCTTCTAGAAACCTTAACACTTCCTGGGGCTATTTCTTATGGGTTTGATCCTAAACTTCCTTAGTTGTCAAAATCCAAATAGGTGAACCACCGTTAAGCTCTTGCTCCAATTTCTTAGCACTGATCATATTTATTCCTTGTTTCTTGTCCCTCAGGTGACTTGATCCTCTTTTAACACTGTTCTTAGGTGGTGAGGAATTGATTACAATCTTCTTTCCATTATGAGTGAAAGAACATGAATTAGAACAACCATAGAGTATAGCGTCATGATCATATAACCATGGTCGGCCTAATATGATGCTACTAACCCCCATTGGAAGAACATCGCACCAAATCTTCTCTTGGTATGACTGGATCTGGGTTGTAACTTAGCACCTAAATTTGATGGGAATTGAGGTCGAATCTATCCAAGATACCTTATATGGGTTGGGATGGGATACGGTGGACAATCTTAAGTTCTTGACTATACTGGTTGATATGGCATTGACACAACTTTCACTATCTAAGATGATCTTGCAAACTTTCTCTCCTATCTTAACAAAGGTTTGTAGGATGCTAGTCCTACGCCAATCTTCTTGCTCATTAGCCTGGGACAAAATACATCTCACAACCCCTAGAAATTTCGATGAGTCAATGATCTCTTCATCTCCTTCAAACTCATCAACTAGGTTCACACCTGCCTCATATACTTCTTCTTCCTCATAATTTTCTTGGGGTTTAGGGACTTCCTCTTCTACTTCTCCTATGTGTAATGCTCTGGTGGGATATTGGCTTGCATAGTGATCTATCTTATGGCACTTAAAACAATGGGCATTACTCTCTCTTCGAACTTTAGGGCTCTTTCCTTTATCTTCTCTATGAGCTAATGGAGTAGTAGGGTTGGGTCTATTGGATGGACTTGGGCTTGGACTTGGTCTATTTCCAGGAGTATTAAACCTAGTGGGTTTGGGTCAGCGAAACAGGGGTCTCCTTTGAAATCTCTCACAGTCCTTAGCAACTTGGTAGGCTTGGTCTAGGTCATGGACCTCTCTTAAAAATAATTCTCTCTGGATTTCCTCTATTAGACTTGCTCTAAACCTAAACAAGGTCATAGCTTCAGATTCAACCACACAGCATCTCATGACAAACTCATCAAACTTGGCAATATACTCGACACCATTTTATTTTCTTGACTTAATCTTTGCCATTGATCCAAGAGTCTTTGTTCATAGGACAGGGGTAAATACTTCTCCCTAAGTTTTACCTTCATAGCTCTCCAAGTAGCTATAAACATGTTACCTCTCTGTTGACTAAGATGCTTAACATTATCCCAATACAATCTGGCCTGACGGACCAATCTAAGTTTGGCAAACTTAAATTTTCTATCTTCTAACATCTCGTACCAATCAAAGTATTGATCCATATCACTCTCCCAATCTACATATACCTTAGGATCTAAGTTTTCATCGAATGTAGGTGCATCTAGATGAATATTTGTAAGGGCTTTCTCATCCGAGTCAACATAATCATGGTGTGGTCTCCTTTGATGTGGGTCAAGAGTATGTTCCTGGCATTGGACTCTAGGATGGATGGGTGCCAAACTGGGTGACTGTGGCTTAGTAGGGGTCATACGGGTCTCTTCAAGAGTTCCTATTCTCTCTTCCATTTGATCAAACCTATTGTTCAATTGCTTGGACTGTTTAGTCATAGTTCTCATTAAAGCTTCTAAATTGGGGTCCATGGTAGAACATGGTTGGTCTTGTGAATGTTGGTATAGGGTTCCTGATCTAGTGGTCATTCAATACAAAGACTCATTTCAAGGTTTGCTAGACCTAGAAGTTCAATATAGTATGAATCGACTAAGTATAGATCAAGACTACAAGTACTCTTTCAACTGGCTAGGCAAGAGGTGGGATTGCAGGAGGCTTGGTGCGGACACCAGGGCCAGAAAAGATCGACAGGTTGAACCCACATCCCTATGGATCACCTGTGAATAAAGCCTTGAAACCAAATCCCTTTTACCTGTAAATATTTTATTTTAAATTTTCTTATTTAGGGTTAGTTGGGTTTAACCCTAAACCCTAATTGAGTCAAACCCTTTTTATCAGTTGTATCAAACCCTATTTATCTAATTGAGTTGTAAATGGTCCAGTATTAGTTAGCCCCTTTTACCAACTCTAATTAGGATTTTTATTTTTTAGTCTTTTGGGCCAAACCCCTTTTACCAAGTTTAACCACTTGTTTACATGTCTTGCCTTTTGATCAAATGGAATTCCAATTGATCAAATGGGGCTTTAGTTATTTGGTTGGTTTAATTAGTTTAAGTCTTGTAATTTAGTTATTGAATCCTGTAATACAAGGGGGAATCAATTGAAGACCCATGTGACTTCATGTGCACTCAAATCAAGACCCATGTGCTAGCCCAAGTCACATGCAACCACTTCTTGGTGCCACCATCTTTCAAGAATTTGGACAACATCACATGACTTTTGGACATCACTCGCCACATCACCCAGGTCATTATCACATGGCATATCACTTATGTTTGGACATCCCACATGGCATGTCATTTATCTATGGTCGGCCACATGCATTCAAGAATTAGCGCCAACTTAAGAGGAGTAAATGGGAAGGAGTCCAAGCCTTATTTGCTCCAAGAGTTAAATGTCACCAATTACTTTTAAGAAGAGTAAAGCAGGAGTCTTCACTCTTAGCACCATTCATCTCAAATAATTGTCACCAAATTTAAGGAGTCACCAAATCCATCACAAAGATTTCTATTCCAAGTGGATGCCCATCAAAGAAAGGTTCAAAGGAGTTCTTGCTTATCAAGTTCCAAGTAATCAATAAATCAAGAACTCTAGGGTCCCATTTGAATTTCAAAGGAGGAAGATGAGATGCCAAATTCATCCATATTGTCGCCTAATTAAGAAGTGGGTTATCACTGATTTTAAGAGGAGTAAACCATAAAGACTCCTCACTTCATCGCCCATCTTATTTTCTCATGTTGTCACCCACTTTGTTGAAGCAATCCAAGTTGTCGCACATTTTAAGAAGAGTCAACAATAAGGACTCCTCATTTGTTGTCGCCCAAGCTATAAAGACTATTTCTTGTTATCGTCCACCTTGGAGAGAGTCCCAGATCAGCCCAAGAGGAGGAGTCCAAGATGCCTAGAGCAAGGTTTCTAGGAGTTATTGCCTAAGGAAAACAAACACTAGTCTTTGTAACCCTTACATCTCTGGTTGTTGGTCTATAAATACTTCATCAACCATCCTGTATTATTAATGGTTATTGATGAAATACAATGACATTTTATCAAATTCTTTTCTTTGCTATGTGCATCGTGGGGTATAAGGCCCTTTCCTTTATTCTTCGAAGCATTGTAGGGTGTGAGGCCCTAGTTATCCTACTTATCTAGACATTGAAACCTAGCCGACCACTTCCTTTTCCCTCTTCTCTTTTATTTTCCATCCTTTTCCTTCTTTGCTTCTTTCTAACTAAAATATTCTTTTGTTGAGTGATTGCAGGTAATCTGAAACTAAAGTTGAGGTGTTCTTGCCTTGGAATTGATATCACAGAAGATTAGAGCCCGAAGATCGAGTCTTGAAATCCTGCCATGAGGTCTTGAGAGTCCCAACAGATCTACTTCAGAGGAAAAATTCTATGTTGGTAAAATTCAAAAAAAAAAACTTTCCCTACTCTTTAGTTTCTAATATTTGAAAGTAGATCCTAGTTTACAGTAGTTTATTAGCCACCAAATCCTAATTTTTTAGTTGCTTTGTTAGATCTACTCGTGCGTGCATAAACTAGTTGACTAGTTTCCTTAATTGCTTTCTTTGAGTCATTTAAAAAATTTAAAATAAAAAAAATAATCTCTATTTTTTCTTTAATAATTAGGTTAATAATTAGTATATTAGGTTTTCATAATTGTCTCGCATCAGTTTTGATATCAGAGCGAAGGTTAAACTAGGGTTTAACTGCTAGTTTCGAAATTTCTACATACCTAGAACTAGGCTAAAATTAAAACTGCATAAAACCTATCCAAAAAAAAATCAAAAAAATTAGAAATAAATTTTTTGTTAATCTTATAATAGTCCTTTATTTAATCTTAAAAAGAATTAGATAAAAAAAAATTATTTGCTATTTTTCTGGTGGAAGAAAATCATGCCTTCTGAGCGGGTATACCAAGTATACTGTCACGATCCATGGAAGTATTGAGCTATGGCTGGGCGTGATATCTCGAGATTGGATCAGATCTAAAATTTAATCTTGAGATAAAAAAAATTAATTATTTTTTTTTACTACTTTTATTTATTTTTTTGCTTCAGTGCATATTAGGGTTTCATCTTACGTGTGCATCACAAGTAACTGAATCTTAAGGGCACTTGAGCATCTCAGATCAGGGCAGGATCTCATCACCTATCCTGGACCTAAAATAACCTTCTTTTGCATCCAAGCCCAACCTAATTAAAATTAATTAGACTTAATTTGCTCTAGTGAGCTAGGGACACCAACAAGTCGGGTTCCAAGTATTGTGTGAAAGCTAGTGCACCCAATCCTTTGATTATCACTTGAATCTGGTGTCTAAGGCTAGAGGTCCAAAGGCAAACATCCTAAACGGTTTCATGGTTTTTAATTAGGACCTTGTGAGAGCAGGGGGAGCCTCCCATGACCCCACCTCTTACCTGGCTAGTGGACAGGGTAATTGCTGAATTGGCTGTAAATTAAGATAACCCATTCTACTTGAGCTCTAGGTCTAGGAAACCCTAGTTCGATTTGTGTGATTGTATTGCATGGCAACTAGATTAGGAACTCCATACTAGTAATCTCATCCAAACCCAACCCAGCTTGACCATGGAGTCTAACCTTGAAACCTTTTTAAGGTTCATGACTGAACAATATACCCAAATGAACAATAGGTTTGATCGACTAGATGACCATTTAGGAAACCTAGAAAGGACCCGAAAGACCCGTACTAAGCCTAAATTTGAGACACACCCTGACCCATCCCTGGAGCCTAATCCTAGGAGAGCCCCACATCATGGCCTGATTTGGGATCTTAGTTTGAAGAGACCAAATTATGATTTCATCGACTAGGATGAGAGAACCACTAGAAACTTTAGGGTAGAAGCACCTACATTTGGTGGTGATCTTGATCTTGAGGACTATATTGATTGGAAAAAAGGTAGGGGTCTGTATTTTGAAAGGGAACTAGTATCTGATGAAAGAAAGTTTAAGTTTGCTAAGCTTAAATTAGTACGCCAGGCTAGAATTTACTGGGATGATGTTGAAAAAATGATCAGACAAAGAAGAGACATACCCATAACTATCTGGAGCGACATGAAACTTAAATTTAGGAAAAAGTACTTACCCAGATCATATGCACCTAGATCCTATGAACCCAGATTTCAGCCCATATCCTATGAACCTAAGGAACCCATAACCCCTAGGTATCAATCTAGTGTTAGTCAGGTTTCCCTTAGTTAGCCAGAACCCATTAGGATTAGTGCTCCTTATCAAAAATTTGGATCTAGTCAAATCCACCCGAGTCAACCCATTCTTCAGCAAAGTCGACCCAATTCTCACCTGAGCCAACTCAACCCTAATCCGAGCTGACTTACCCCTACTAGTCCAGATCCTAGCCAATTTTTCCTTAACCTACCTACTCCTACTACCCTATTGGTTCACCAGGATGACATTGAAGTGGAAGTGTATGAGGCTAAGATGAACTTAGTGGATGAGTATGAGGGAGAAGAGGAAATACATATGGCTGACCTAGAATTAGCTGACCTAGTAGACACCCAAGCTGAAGCCAGCCTAGAGTTAGTTGACCATGACTGTACCCTGACTGAAACTATAATGGTAGGACCCTTAAAAAAAGAGATCTAAGAGGAAACTAACCCTACTGCTAGACTTTATATGAGGAAACACTAGAAGAGACTCAAGTCATAGAGCCTATGATGGGGGACAGGATCAGGGATAGGATCGTCGGCGAGCTGAGAAGTCACCGAAGATTAGGATATCCTATTCTTTTTTTGATATTTTTTGTAAGGAGGTGGTGAAGGAATAATGGAGATGGAAGACTTAAGGTTTGGAACTCATGGATTTTGGGACTCACACTCACGGAGAGACCTCTTACCTCTAGGGCATCCCACCCACCTTGCTACTTGGAGCCATTAGGATGAATCTCAAAGGACATGAGGGGATAAAGAAGATGGAATCAAGGAAGGTGATAACTAGACATGACTTCTCATCATGTCCTAGGGTTGCGCCTCACACCCTCTCCTTACGAAGTGAAAGAAAAGAATCACTCTTTTCTAAAAAAATTCATTTTCATTCACCAATTATTTTACAAAGAACTGAGGGTGATATTTATAGACCTTTCCTAACCCTCATTTGAATTTGAATAAAGATAGAAAGATAAGAATGTTTCAAATTCAAATACAAGATAAGATGAGGTCTATCCCTATCCTAACAACTAGATATCTCAATCCTAACCAACTAACAAATTTCAAAATAAAGATAAATCCTAAAAACTAAAACTCGATCCTAAAAATAACATATTCTGGATATGCATGGAGATCCGTGCTACTCCAGGATCAATGCTGCTCCAAGATCTATGCTACTCTGGGATCTGTGCTGGTGATGTCCCCATCAGCCTAGTCCTAAAACCCAAGAATAAGAGAAAATTGGTGAGGACTTGGCTTATTTAGTTCAGTACCCTCAGGAAGACTTCACCCCTGTGGTCCCAATTGAAGATCTTTTTTCTAAAATCACGGATCTTTATTTACCTATTCATGTAACCCAATGTCCAAACCTTAAGGTCAACCCCATTAGTCTAGGACAAATCCTCGAACCCTTTTCTTATTTACTACCCTACCAAGTCACCCCCGAATCTACTTCTTATTTCCTACCCTTTCCTAAAGTTTCCAATGTTTCTAGAACCATTAGGTTACATTTTATTGATGTTAGCATGTTTCATCAATCCTTTGACCCTGTTAGATTTGTCACTTATTTCTGGAAAACCTTATGGCATCTATTAGGAGTGCATGTCAAATTTTTATCTGCATGTCACCCACTGACCAAGGGTCAAGCACAGAATTGAAATTAAGGAATTAAAAATAAAATTAAATAAAAGAATAAATAAATAATTTTTTTTCCTAGTATTGCATAGTGAGTCTATTAGATATTTGCAGAGTCATATGTTGAACATATTAAAGAATTGCATACGAATCATATAAACATATGGCTAATTCAAGAAAAAGACTCAAAGAAGTCAATAAAGGAGACTTTGTCATGGTTAGACTGCAACCTCAACGGTTTCCACCTGGAACCATGAAAAAGTTACATACCCGTAGTAGTGGACAATACTAAGTAATTAGAAAATTCGGATCTAATGCCTACATGCTTGAGTTACCACCTGAATTAGGCATTAGTTCTACTTTCAACGTTTCATACCTTATCGAGTATAGGGAGCCAACATTGATTCTTCGTAAGCCTTTTGGGCCTGATCCAATCCTTGAGAGTGAGCCAACCCATGTGTGTCTACTTGCCATACCACTAGCCCGGAGAGACAAGATCGAGCGGATCTTGGACGACAAGATAATCGCTACTTGGGATAAAGATTATCAATAATATCTGGTTCATTGGTAAGGATGACCCAAGACTATTATTCTTGGATCACCAGAGAGGACTTGTAGAGAGTTGACTCAGACTTACTAGAGTGCTATCATAGCAAAGTTGACCCATACTCGACAGGGTTGAGTTTCTCTCATCCAGGAAGAATTGGTACGGACACCAGGACCAGAAAAGATCGACAGGTCGAACCCACATCCCTATGAATCACCTATGAATAAATCCCTAAACCAAACCCCTTTTACCTGTAAATATTTTATTTTAAATTTTGTTATTTAGGGTTAGTTGGGTTTAACCCTAAACCCTAATGAGTCAAACCCTATTTATCAGTTGTGTCAAACCCTATTTACCCAATTGAGTTGTAAATGGTCCAGTATTAGTTAGCCCTTTTTACCAACTATAATTAGGATTTTTATTTTTTAGCCTTTTGGATCAAACCCTTTTTACTAAGTTGAACCACTTGTTTACATGTCTTGCCTTTTGATCAAATAGGGTTCCAATTGATCAAATGGGGCTTTAGTTATTTGGTTGGTTTAATTAGTTTGAGTATTGTAATTTAGTTATTGAGTCCTATAATACAAGGGGGATCCAATTGAAGACCCATGTGACTTCATGTGTACTCAAATCAAGACCCATGTGCAACTAAATCAAGATAAGCCATGTGACTCCATGTGCTATCCCAAGTCACATGCAACCACTTCTTGGCACCACCTTTTTTCAAGAATTTGGACAACATCACATGACTTTTGGACATCACTCGCCACATCATCCAGGACATTATCACATGGCATGTCACTTATATTTGAACATCCCACATGCCATGTCATTTATCTATGGTCGGCCACATGCATTCAAGAATTAGCGCCAACTTAAGAGGAGTAAATGGGAAGGAGTCCAAGCCTTATTTGTGCCAAGAGTTAAATGTTGCCAATTACTTTTAAGAAGAGTAAAGTAGAAGGAGTCTTCGCTCTTAGCGCCATTCATCTCAAATAACTGTCGCCAAATTCAAGGAGTCACCAAATCCATCACAAAGACTTCTATTCCAAGTGGATGCCCTATCAAAGAAAGGTTCAAAGGAGTTCTTGCTTATCAAGTTCCAAGTAATCAACAAATCAAGAACTCTAGGATCCCATTTGAATTTCAAAGGAGGAAGATGAGATACCAAATTCATCCATATTGTTGCCCAATTAAGAAGTGGGTTATCACCAATTTTAAGAGGAGTAAACTAGAAAGACTCCTCACTTCATTGCCCATATCATTTTCCCATGTTGTCGCCCACTTTGTTGAAGCAATCCAAGTTGTCACACATTTTAAGAAGAGTCAACAAGGACTCCTCATTTGTTATCACCTAAGCTATGAAGACTATTTGTTGTTGTCGTCCACCTTGGAGAGAGTCCTAGATCAGTCCAAGAGCAGGAGTCCAAGATGCCCAAAGCAAGGTTTCTAGGAGTTATTGCCTAAGAAAAATAAACACTAGTCTTTGTAACCCTTACATCTCTAGTTGTTGGACTATAAATACTCCATCAACCCCTTCTATATTATTAATGATTATTGATGAAATACAACGACATTCTGTCAAGTTCTTTCCTTTACTGTGTGCATCGTGGGGTGTGAGACCCTTTCTTTTATTCTTTGGAGCATCGCAGGGTGTGAGGCCCTAGTTATCCTACTTATCCAGACATCGAAAAAGAAAGCCCAGCTGACCACTTCCTTCCCTCTTCTCTTTTACTTTCCATCCTTTTCCTTCTTTGCTTCTTTCTAATTGAAATCTTCTTTTGTTGAGTGATTACAGGTGATCTGGAACTAAAGTTGAGGTGTTCTTGCCTTGGAATCGATATCATGGAAGATCGAAGCCTAAAGATCGAGATCTTGAAACCCTGCCGCGAGGTCCTGAGAGTTCCAACATATCTACTTCAGAGAGAAAATTCTATGTTGGTAAAATTCAAAAAAAAACCTTTCCCTACTCTTTAGTTTCTGATCTTTGAAAGTAGACCCTAGTTTATGGTAGTTTCTTAGCCACCAAATCTTGATTTTCTAGTTGCTTTGTAGATCTACTCGTGCGAGCATAAACTAGTTGACTAGTTTTTTTAATTACTTCCTTTAAGTCATTTAAAAAACTGAAAATAAAAAAAATAATCTCTATTTTTTCTTTGATAATTAGGTTAATAATCAGTAGATTAGGTTTTCATAATTATCCTGCATCAAGGCTCCCCTTGCTCTCGCAGGGTCCTAATTAAAAGCCGCAGATCCACTTAAGGTGTTTGCCGTTGGTCCTCTAGCCTTAGACACCAATCTCCAGAAGTAAATAAAGAATTGACTTACACTAGCCTCAACACACTAATTGAGCTTGACTTGTTGGTGTCCCTAGTTCTAATTAGGTTGCTACTCAATTTTATTAAAGGTTTGGATTTGATGCAAAATGTGGTTGGTTGTTTTTGAGCTAAGGAAAGGTAATGACCTCCTTTTCTTATCTTATGATATTGCCGCCCTTAAGTGTTTTAAAATGAATGCAACATTACAATATTATTAAAACTAATCAAGCAGAATGTAAACAAAACTAATTAAGCAGAACGTAAACAAAACTAATTAAGCAGAATGTAAATTTTCTAATTTGAAATTTGAAATTCAAATTTTATTTTTTTTATAATTTCAAAATTTAAAATTTAAAACTTAAATTTCAAACTCCTGGTGGGAAACCTAAGTTTGAACTATGCCAGGAATTTTGGGGTGTTCAATGTGCTAAACAAATGAAAATCTTGCACTTCAAACACTCACTTGACAAATCATGCAAATCACTCAACAAGCATGCAAATAGCACATTAAACCTTCAACCTAAAGACTTCATGTCTATCCATAGCTCATTACTCCCATGAATAGACAATATATTTGCATATGCCCCATTCAGGTGGCGTGAAACTCTAGATTAAAGATGCAATCAATGCTGAAATTAAACTAACCTATATGTCCTAGTTTTTTCATGCTCTGATACCATATATGATGCAGGATGCAAAGAGAAATTCTAGCTTAACACTTTAGTAGTTTGAATTGAGCAATGACACCTACTTGCATTAGCAAAGTTCAATCATAAGAAAGGGCCAAAGTAAACTATATGATGAAACTACTTAATGAAAGAAAACTCACTTGTAATGTAGTTCAATTTTAATCAAGGAAGAATGGACCTAATAGTTGAGAAACCACTCTAACTAGGATATAAGCCGTCATATGAACAAACCTAAGAGACTTGGATGGGTTTACTAACCAATGATGAGCTCTCCCTCCTTGATGGTAGATCAATTTTTAGCACTCCATAGAGCTGCAACTGGACTTGAAGACTACCACTTCCAGAATGGAAACTCCCTCCATGGCTGGTTCCAAGGCAAAGTAAAACCACCTCTTTAACTCAAAATTGTAGGGGACCCTACAATGAATGACATTAGTGACATGGCAAAGTTGAGGAAAGCTAAAAGAAGTGATCAATAGGAAGAGTGAGTGGTTGGCATTTTTGTATTGGAAGGATGAGGGCCCAAATGGGAAGAAGTTGGCATCCTTGAAGTTGGAATGACTCTTTAGTATGGATGTGGAAGGTTGGTGCCTTTGAAAAAGAATAGATGAATGGCACCCTTGAAGCTGGTAGACATCTTTGGAAGGAAGATGAAGAAGGTGATCTTGGAAGGATTGTTGGAGATGGCTCCTTGGAGATGGCATCCTTAAAGGCTTGCTGGAGTTGGCATTTTGGAATGATGGAAGGAAGGCTTTGCTAAGGTAAACTAAAACTATAAAATAACTAGGTTGAGCCTCACTCTCACTCCCTCACGGAGGACATTTGCATCACACAAATGGATAGAAATCTGGAACTCAAAATTTTTCATTCATAAGGTGAATTACAAGGAGCTATGGAGAGGTATTAATAGACCTCCGAAAGTCATTTTGAAATTTCAAATTTCATGGAGGATTACATGGAGAAGATGGTGGAGAATTACAACCAAACTTGATTTAAGGAGAGGATTAAGGGCTAGCCACTCCATTTTGTATTTGAAAGTAGGTGCCCAAGTGGAGGAGGGGTGTGAGGTGTCCTCAATGTTGGCATGGCTGCTACCTAGGCTTGGTGATATGGCGGTCCAACTTGGTCTTGTAGTTGACTTGCTGATTTATCCCAAATGCTGAGCTATCCCAACTAGTTGAGGTTATTCCAGGTAGCTGAATAAGTGCTGAAGTGTTGAGTTATTCCAAGTAGCTGAATAAGTGTTGAATAGCTGAAATGTTGAAGTAGAAATTGAAGTAGCAGAATTCTCTGGTTGAGTCAGCTCCAGTGCTCGAGTCAGCTCTTTAGGTTGTAGTTGAACTGACTTGTTGGGGCTTCAAATTTATCATTCAATCCATAAAGAATTTGATTGAAGGCCATTGTTGGTGCCACACCAGTGCTTCCATTTCTAATTCATGGATATTGGATACCGCATGTGGGTCTCATATCTGTAAGTCATTACAGGGACTCCATATAATTAGAAGCTTGAAGAAAGGTGACTTCGAGCTATATGGCGTAAGTGGTGAAGCCATGAATGTTGAAGCTATGGGCACCTATCTTCTATTATTACCTTCGGGTAATGTACTAAAGTTAGAAGATTATTATTATGTCCCAAATATTGTAAGAAACATTATTTTTATACCCTTGTTATTATAACAAGGATATGAAATAAGTGTAAAGAGTGGTGGCTGCTCTATTCTTCATTCTAATAAAATATTTAGACATGGTTATTTTATCAATGATCTTTTAACGTTAGAACTCAATGATACAATATTGCTTGTTGATGACAAAAAAAGAAAGAGAGAAGATATAAATGTCACTTATCTCTGGCATTGTCGTTTGGGTCATATCAGTGAGTTTAGGATAAACAAGTTGTACAAAAAAAATTTCTTTGAACTTTTTGATCATGAATCATTAGGAACTTGTGAATCCTGTCTCATGGGTAAAATGACCAAGTCTCCATTCACTGGACATGGAGAAAGAACAACTGAATTGTTAGGATTAGTACACATAGATGTGTGTGGTCCTATGACAACCCAAGCTAGAGGAGGATACTCTTATTTTATTAGTTTTACTGATAATTGATCATAATTCAGGTATATGTATCTTATAAAATACAAGTCTAAAGCCTTTGAAAAATTCAAAGAGTATCAAAGTGAAGTCGAGAAATAAACTGGGCATAGTATCAAAGTCCTTCGGTCTGATCGAGGCAGTGAATACTTGTCTAGTGAATTTCTCGATCATCTTACAAACAAAGGAATTCTCTTTGAATGGACCCCTCCATATACACCATAGCTAAATGGTGTAGTAGAAAGGAGGAATCGTACCTTGTTAGATATGGTACGATCCATGATGTGCTTCACAAGATCTTCCAATATCCTTTTGGGGTTGTGCCCTAAAGACTGCTACCTACATATTGAACAGGGTACCATCAAAGGTAGTTAAGAGTACTCCATATGAATTATGGAAAGAGAAAAGGCCAAGTCTTAATTATCTTAAGATTTGGGGTTGCCCTGCTTATGTCAGGAATGTTTTTGGACATAAGATAAGTGTTAGGGCTGATAAATGTAGGTTTATAGGATATCTTAAAGAAGGTATAGGTTACATTTTCTACCATTCTACTAAGCAAAAGGTCATTGTCAGTAGGCATGCCACATTCTTGGAAAAGGAGTTTATCCAAGAAGGGGCAGTGGAAGGATATTAGAACTTGAAGAAGTTCAACCTATATCAATTCCTCAACCAGATGTTCCAAAAGTCTAGGAACAACCATAACACACACCTCCTCTCCGAAGGTCAGAGAGGGTGCGGGGTGCACCTCTCAGATATGGCTGTCATTGGGAATGACGATGAAGCCAATATTGATGTGGGCACCAGAATCCGATAGAGGCACCTCAACCCTCTGTGGATGTCTAATTAGGGTTCCAACTTTTCAGGTCTTGCAATAATGCTTCAAGCCTAAACCTTGTAATTTTTTTTAGCTTTAAATTGAGTCTCAAGTGTCTATGTCTAGTCCTGTATTTTGACCAAGTTGATCAAGTCAAGTCCTGTACTGAGTCCAATCCTGTAATGAGTCCAGTTTAAGTCTGTTTGAAGTATGGGTCCAAGAAAGATTGGTCTTGAAGTCTAGTCACTTTTTGAGCCAAGCCATGAAGGAAGCCAACTCAGCTCAGGGGCCCACCTCTTCATCCTATGTGGTGCCATGTCAACCAGTCAAGTGGGCAGCACAACTCAGATTCTTGGATGCCCAAAGGGGGGACACAACACTTGATCCATTCCCTTTTTCCCTCCCCCCTATCATGCTCTTTTCCAAGTATGGGTGGTCGGCCAAGGGAAGGTCAATGGAGGTTAGAAATGAGTTCCTTGCTTCAAGTTTTCTTCCCAAAGTATGTGGCCAACTATGGAAGGAAGGGCAAGAATCCATGGGCGCATCCATCTCCCAATCCCCACATCTTGTCTTGTACCAAAGGTGGATGCACAACCAAGGAAAGGAGGAGGACACAAGCCTTGCTACAAGCCCCACTCCAAGTCTTCTTCCAAAATGAGAGACCAACCTTCCAAGTCCAAGGGAGCAAGATCCTTCTTCCAAGCCTCAAGTCAAGCCTCGCCCAATCACTCTCCAATTTTTTTGGTCGGCCAATGAGAAAGAAAATATGAATTTTGGGCGCCCCATCAAAAGAAAACTTGTATTTTCATTTGAAATTTGAATTGGGTCCTAAGGTGCCTATAAAAAGGGACCTTACCCCTCCATTGTAATGGTATTGATGATGAATGAAAAAAAACACAAGTTTTTGAGAGCCAATTCTTTTTAGTTGCCTTCATTCATTAGGAACATCGATCTCCATGAGGGAGTGCCTTTGCCTTCGGGCGTCGAGAGGTGTGAGGCCTTGTGTTACTATCTCTTCCATAACTCCATCCTCCAACTTCGAGTTAGAGTCCATTGGGACCATCCAATCGGGTGCCTAGCAAGAAGAATTCCACCATCACCACATCAACTCACAATCCTTCATCTATTGCTTTCTTTTCGGATTGAATCCTAACTCTTCTTCTGAATGCTCACAGGTCCTCCAGGTGCCATGAACATGGAGTTGGTTGCTCTTGCCGTCGTGACCTTCAGACAGAAAGCCGGTGCATCCATGGGGTTGACTACTTGATCATCCAGGCTGCATCCACGAGAATGAGTGAACTCGGCATCGGGCGCTTCGAATCTTTGAGGTTTGCCACCCTGACTCCTAAGTAGGTATTGATCTGAGAGCTAAGTCCTACGGGATTTCTCAATCCCGGGATCCTCTTTTTATCATTGCTTAGGGACTTGCTTGCCTGAAGTTCTTGTTAGTATAGAACCCTAAATCTACTCCTACTTGTTTCCGGGAATCCAAAACAAATCTTTAAAACCCTAAAAATCACCAAAGAAAAATCACTTGCATCATCTCCTCATCTTCGCATCTAGTTAGTCCCGCATCATTTCCGGTATCAGAGCATGGTTAGGACTTAGCACTTCTTAAATACTTGGATTAGGTGCTTCACCAGGCCGTCCGGTCTTAGAAGAAAAGTAGGGTTTCAAGACCCTCTCCTCCCATTCTACAGGGATCTCCTAAGGCATGTAGGGGTCCCATTGTGATAAGCCTTTGAAGAGGAACACAAGAAGAAAAGTTTTGCATCTTTAATTTCAGCTTTTTAGAATTTCAGCATTCCCATACATAGTTTGCTATTTTGATTATTTCTGCCTGTAAGATTGTCAGAATTTTATGATTTTTATTTTTTTGGACTTTGCATAATTAGAAGTATTTTTTAGAAGTTTTTCAGATTTTATTTCAGTTTGTAGAATTTTTACATGGCTGATTACCATCTGAGAAAAAATTCTATTCTAAAATTTAGCAAGCACATCTCATCACATCTTCATTTTTCATATAGTTTAATTTTGCATTTAGGGTCATATCTTTTTATTTCCATCATCTTATTTCTATTATCAAACAGCAAAATCCAAAAAAAAAAAAATTAACTTAGAGACATCTCATTAGATAATTTGTATGCCATCATCTTCATAAATCATCTTAAGGGCATCAATTTGACATAGGGTCAGGATTTTATTACCTATCCCTAGCCCAAAAATCACCACCCGTCATCTCGAACCCCAACTTCTAATTAAAATTGAATATACACTTAATCTGCTCTAGTGAGCTAGGGACACCCATGAAGTCGGGTCGAACCAAGTGTCAAGCCGAGTTAGACAACTTGATTGAGTGTGCTTGAGTAGCTGGTGTCTAGGCAAGTGGTTCAGGGACAAGAGCCCGAAGGAGGTGGGTTGGTTCGCTTACCTGGCCAATTTCAAATTGGTATCTAAGGCAAGCAAAGAGGAACCTCCACCAACCTTACACTTACCTGGCTAGGTGCCAAGTTACTACTACCGAGTTAGTCTTCTTGACCTAACATTTGGTTTGATCTTTTTAAGTCTAGCAAACCCATAGCATCTTCCATTGTGTGTGCATGTCGACCAGATCCAGAGTCCCTTATCAACCCCACCTTTCCTAATCAGGTGAACCCATTGAAAACCCTCGAGAAGATCCATTAAAGGTCATCATGGAACAATTGGCTAAGATGAACAGTAAGCTTGATCAGTTTGATGAAAGATTTGGAGCCTTAGAGAAGAATAGCCCTAGACCATCTGTCGAACCTGAGTCTGAGTCACCTTTTCCCCCTAGGGATTATCCTCATCATGAACCATCCATAGAGGCTGAGCCCAGGAGAGTTCCCCATTTTAACCCAGCCCAAGAGTTTGAACCTAGGAGACCAAATCCAGAGATCGTAGACTAGGAAGAAAGGACCTTTAGAAACATCAAGCTAGAAGCCCCTACCTTCGATAGTAGTCTAGATCTAAGGTGTACATGATTGGGAGGAGGACATGGTGCGGTATTTCGACTGGTACACAATGATGGAGAGGATGAAGTTTAAGTTTGCCAAACTTAGGTTGGTTCTCCAGGCTAGGTTATTTTGGAATAGTATCGAAAGGCTGGTAGAGCAGAGAGGACTAGAACCCATAGCAACTTGGAGGGACATGAAAGTCAGGCTTAGAGAAAAGTACCGACTACTTTCTTACACCCATAATTTATTGGACCAATGGCAGAATCTGAGTCAAGGGAACAAGAGTGTGGCTGAATACATCACGAAGTTCGATGAGTATGTCATGCAATGTCATGTCAATGAATCTGCTTCTGTGACCCTATCTAGGTTTAGGGCTGGCCTCCACCCAGACATCCAGAGAGAGCTTTACTTTAGAGAGGTCATTGATCTAGAGTATGCTTACCAGGTTGCAAGGAACTATGAGCATTTCTAGAGGGCTCCCACCTATCAAAGACTTGAACCCTCTAGGAACCTTAGTCAAATCCCAGGACCTAACCAAGGGTATAGTCAGGCTTACTCGAGTTGTCCCAGTCCATATCGACCTGACCCGAGTCAACCCAACCCCAACCGACCCAATCTGAGCCGACCAGACCTGAACCGACCCCATTTTAGTAGAGAGGAAAAGGGTAAAGCCATTGGAGTCTAGAGAAGCCCCACTCCCCAAAACACATGCTTTAGGTGTCATTAACCTGGACATCGTGCTAGCCAGTGCACCTCCATAGCCCTAGTCATAGAAAAGTCAGCTAAGAATGAGATAGAACCCATTGTTGATCAAGAAGGAGAAGTCTATGAGCCAGAAGATCAGTTGTTGGAAGATTATGAGGGAGAGGAAGAACAATTTGAATCTAAAGTCCTTCTAGGGGTAGTTAGGTGCATCCTTACCCAAAATATAGTACAAGAAGATTGGCGTAGGACAAACATCCTACAAACCTTTGTCAAACTAGGGGATAAGGTGTGCAAAATCATAGTTGATAGTGGGAGCTGTGTCAATGCTATCTCTTCAAGTACTGTCAAAGCCTTAGGATTAACCCCAGTCCCTCACCCCAACCCTTACAAGGTCCCTTGGATCGATTCAACTTCCATACCCATAAAGTCTAGGTGCCAAGTCTTGATCAAGTTGCAGTCTTATGAAGAGAAGATTTGGTGTGATGTCTTTCCGATGGGCGTCATTAGTATTATCTTAGGACGACCCTGGCTTTATGATCATGATGCTACTCTTTATGGTTGGACCAATAGCTGTACCTTCAATCACCATGGGAAGAAATTTACTATTAATCCAGTTCAGCCTAAGGACCAGGCTAAAAGAGGATCAAGTAGTCTTAAGGAAAAGAAGCTTGGAGTCAACCTAATCAAGTCCAAGGAATTGGAGAAAGATATTACTGAGGGAGCCCCTGTTTGGATTTTGGCCACCAAAGAGAGTCATGAGCCGACCCAAATAGAGCAACCCTGAGAAGTAGTTAAGGCTCTGGAAGAATTTAAGGATATTTTCCTCGATGAATTACCTGATCATCTGCCACCTCTTAGGGACATCCAACATGCCATAGACCTGGTCCTAAGAGCCACCTTACCCAACCTTCCTCATTATAGAATAAACCCCACGAACACTAGGAATTGCAGAAACAAGTGGGAGAGTTGCTTAGGAAGGATTTTTTTAGGGAGAGTTTAAGTCCTTGTGCCGTCTCTACTTTGCTAACCCCTAAGAAAGATGGAACCTGGAGGATGTGTAGATAGCAGAGCCATAAACAAAATCATGATCAAATATAGGTTTCCCATCTCCCGTTTGGATGATATGCTTGATATGATGGCCGGAGCCACTATCATTTCCAAGATAGACCTTAAGAGTGGCTACCACCATATTAGGATTAGACCTGGGGATGAATGGAAGATGGCTTTTAAGACTAAGGATGGCCTTTTTGAATGGGTAGTGATGCCTTTTGGACTTTCTAATGCACCTAGCACCTTTATGAGGGTCATGACCCAAGTCCTGAAAGAGTTTACTGGTAAATTCTTGATGGTATATTTCGATGATATTTTGATATATAGCAGGACTAAAGAGGACCACCTTAACCATCTTAGATTAGTCCGCCAGACCCTTAGGGAGAATAGCCTTTATGCCAATCCAAAGAAATGTGAGTTCATGACAACAAGGGTTATCTTCCTAGGTTTTGTAGTCACCCCAGAAGGAGTCTTCATTGATCCCGAGAAAGTTAAAGCCATAGTTGAGTGGCAGTCCCAACTAGCATCCATGATGTGCGTAGTTTCCATGGCCTAGCCACTTTTTATAGGAGATTTATTCGGGGATTTAGTTCTATTGTAGCACCCATCACCTTCTGCATCAGGAAGGGAGGCTTCCAATGGACCAAAGCTGCAGATAAAGCCTTCCAAGAAATCAAAGATAGAATGATACAAGCACCTATCCTAAGATTACCTGATTTTTCTAAGGTTTTTGAGGTTGCTTGTGATGCTTCGGGAGTTGGCATTGGAGGAGTACTTAGTCAGGAAAATCATCCCGTGGCCTTCTTTAGCGAGAAACTCAATGAGGCCAAAGTTAAGTACTTGACTTATGATAAAGAGTTCTATGTAGTCGTTCAGACTCTTAGGTATTGGAGGCATTACCTGTTACCCCAAGAATTCATCCTTTTCTCTGACCATGAAGCCCTTCAGTACCTAAACTCCTAGAAAAGATTAAACCCTAGGCATGCTAATTGGGTAGAATACATCCAGGCCTATACCTTTGGCTTAAACATCGTGCTGGTACTGAGAACAAGGTTGCTGATGCCCTTAGCCATCGTGCCCTGTTACTGAATACTATTAGGACTGAGGTTATAGGATTTGATCGATTGAAAGAGCAATACGAGACCTGTCCTGACTTCGGTGAGATCTTCCACTCCAAGAAATATGAACCATCTAGCGCCCATAGTGAGTACACCCTCCAGGATGGTTACCTTTTCAAAGAAAATAGATTATGCATTCCCAAGACCTCTCTTCATGAATTCTTAGTTTGGGAAACCCATGCAGGAGGCCTAGCTGGTCACCTCGGCAGGGAAAAGACCATCTTAGCAGTAGAAGACTAGTTCTTTTGGCCAAGCCTGAAGAAGGATGTAGCTAACATTGTTTCCCGGTGTCGAACCTATGCTGTTGGCAAATAGCAGACATATAATACTGGCCTATACACCCCTCTGCCTGTGCCTAGTCGCCCTTGGCAAGACCTTAGTATGGACTTTGTGGTAGGATTGCCCAAGACTGCAAGGAAGCACGGTTCAGTCTGTGTAGTGGTAGATAGGTTCTCCAAAATGGCCCATTTCATACCCTGCTCCCAGACCCTAGATGCTTCCAAAGTTGCCAAGCTCTTTCTCGAGCATGTGGTTAAGTTACATGGCCTTCTCAAAACCATAGTGTCCGATAGGGATGTCTGATTCACTAGTTACTTCTGGAAAACCTTTTGGCACTTACTAGGCACCAAGCTAAAGTTTTCAACTGCCTACCACCCGTAGACCGATGGCCAAACTGAGGTAGTCAACCGCAGCCTAGGGAACCTCTTGAGATGTTTGATAGGTGAACATACTTGAAACTGGGATCTTCTTTTACCTCGAGCTGAGTTTGCCTATAACAGTTCTGTGAATAGGACCACCGGGAAAGCTCCTTTCGAGATTGTAAGTGGTTACAAGCCTAACCGACCACTTGATCTGATTCCCTTACCTATCCATGCTCATGCCTCTGAGTCTGTCGAATCCTTTGCACAACATATTAGGGACATACATAAGGAAATTAGCAACAAAATTAATCTAAGTAATAATGCATATAAAAAAATGGCTGATTCCTAAAAACAAGCCAAAGAGTTTGAAATTGGGAATTCTGTAATGATTAGGCTTAGGCCTGAATGGTTTCCACCAAGAACCGTTAAGAAACTTCATGCTCATGGAGCTGTCCCCTTTAGAGTGATAAAGAGAGTTGGCCCTAATGCCTATGTTCCTGAGCTTCTCCCGGATTATGGCATCAGCTCGACTTTCAATATCTCAGACTTAGTCGAGTACAGGAAACCAGCAAACATACCTAGCGAGCCATTTGGGCATGATCTTTCTTTTGAGAGTGAACCCGAACCTGAGTGTCCACCTCTAATTTTACCTGAGAGAGGAGAGCGGATCTAGTGTGTCCTGGATGACCAAGCTATTACCACCCGGGGCAAAGGTTATCAACATTTCTTAGTCCGATGGCAAGGCCGACCTGAGTCCGATGACTCGTGGATTACCCGGGAGGACTTGCAGCGCCTCGACCCCGACCTTCTGGAAGAGTACCTAAGCCAACTCAACTCTTACTCGACAAGGTTGAGTTCCTCCCACCCCGGGAGAACTGGTGTGGGCACCATAATCCAACAGAGGCTCCTCAACCCTCTGTGGATGTCTAATTAGGGTTCCAACTTTTCAGGTCTTGCAATAAGGCTTCAAGCCTAAATCTTGTAATTTTCTTTAGCTTTGAATTGAGTCTTAAGTGTCTATGTCTAGTCCTGTATTTTGACCAAGTTGGTCAAGTCAAGTCCTGTACTGAGTCCAGTCCTGTAATGAGTCCAGTCCAAGTTTGTTTGAAGTATGGGTCCAAGCAAGATTGGTCTTAAAGTCTAGTCACTTTTTGAGCCAAGCCATGAAGGAAGCCAACTCAACTCAGGGGCCCACCTCTTCATCCTATGTGGCACCATGTCAACCAGCCAAGTGGACGGCAAAACTCAGATTCTTGGACACCCAAAGGGGGGACACAACACTTGATCCATTCCCTCTTTCCCTCCCCCCTATCATGCTCTTTTCCAAGTATGGGTGGCCGGCCAAGGGAAGGTCAATGGAGGTTAGAAATGAGTTCCTTGCTTCAAGTTTTCTTCCCAAAGTATGTGGCCAACTATGGAAGGAAGGGCAAGAATCCATGGGCGCCTCTATCTCCCACTCCCCACTTCATGTCTTGTACCAAAGGTGGATGCACAACCAAGGAAAGGAGGAGGACACAAGCCTTGCTACAAGCCCCACTCCAAGTCTTCTTCCAAAATGAGAGACCAACCTTCCAAGTCCAAGGGAGCAAGATCCTTCTTCCAAGCCTCAAGTCAAGCCATGCCCAATCACTCTCCAATTTTTTGGTCGGCTAAGGAGAAAGAAAATATGAATTTTGGGTGCCCCATCAAAAGAAAACTTGTATTTTCATTTGAAATTTGAATTGGGTCCTAAGGTGCCTATAAAAATTGACCTTACCCCTCCTTTGTAATGGTATTGATGATGAATGAAAAAAACACAAGGTTTTGAGAGCCAATTCTCTTTAGTTGCCTTCGTTCATTAGGGACGTCGATCTCCATGAGGGAGCACCTTCACCTTTGGTCATCGAGAGGTGTGAGGTCTCGTGTTACTATCTCTTCCATAATTCCATCCTCCAACTTTGAGTTAGAGTCCATTGGGATCATCCAACTGGGCGCCTAGCAAGAAGAACTCCACCATCACTACATCAACTCACAATCCTTCATCTATTGCTTTCTTTTCAGATTGAAACCTAACTCTTCTTTTGAATGCTCGCAGGTCCTCCAAGTGCCACGAACTCAGAGTCGGTTGCTCTTGCCATCGTGACCTTCGGACAGAAAGCCGGTGAATCCGCGGGGTTGACTGCTCAATCATCCAGGCCGCATCTATGAGAGCGAGTGAACTTGGCATCGGGCGCTTCAGATCTTTGAGGTTTGCCACCCTGACTCCTAAGTAGGTATTGATCTGAGAGCTAAGTCCTACAGGATTTCTCAATCCCGAGGTTCTCCTTTTATCCTTGCTTAGGGACTTACTTGCTTGCCTGAAGTTCTTGTTAGTATAGAACCCTAGATCTACTTCTACTTATTTTTGGAAATCCAAAAAAATCTTTAAAACCCTAAAAATCATCAAAGAAAAATCACTTGCATCATCTCCTCATCTTCGCATCTAGTTAGTCCCGCATCAAATATCATACAGGATGATGATCCTGTGACCTATATGGATACTATCGAGAGTAAAGACTCTGACAAATGGCTAAATGCCATGAAATCTGAAATGGACTTCATGTATTCCAATCAGGTTTGGACTTTAGTAGATCCATTTGAAGGAATTAACCCAATAGGATGTAAATGGGTCTTCAAGAAGAAGATTGGAGCAGATGATCAAGTAGAGACCTACAAGGCCAGGCTGGTGGCAAAAGGTTCCAAACAAAAACTTGGCATTGACTATGATGAAACTTTTGCACCAGTAGTCATGCTCAAGTCCATTCAGATATTGCTTGCTATAACAGCATACAATAATTATGAGATCTAGTAGATGAATGTTAAGACTGCATTCCTCAATGAAAATCTTGAGGAAGAAGTCTATATGACATAGCTAGAGGGTTTTGTCTCAAGTGGGAGACCAAACCAAGTATGCAAGCTTAGAAAATCCATCTAGGGATTAAAGCAAGCATCGAGGAGTTGAAACATCTGCTTTGATAAAACAATCAACGAGTTTAGTTTTATCAAGAATGTGGATGAACCATGTGTATACAGGAAGACAAGTGGGAGTGCACTTGCTTTCTTGGTCTTGTATGTTGATGACATACTCATCATTGAAAATGATATTCCAATGTTGCAATCAGTCAAATCTTTGCTATCAAAGCAGTTTTCCATGAAGGTTTTGGGAGAGACATCCTATATACTAGGTATAAATATCTATAGAGATAGATCTAAGAGGATGCTAGGCTTATCCCAATCTAGGTACATTGAATTAGTGTTGATGAGATTCAACATGGATGGAAGTAAGAGGGGTTAGCTCCTATGAGTCAAGGCATACATCTCTCCAAGAAAATGTGTCCTAAGATACCAGAGGAGAGAGAAAGGATGAGTTTGATATCTTATACTTCTACTGTAGGATCAATTATGTATGCCATGTTATGTACCAGGCCTAATGTTGCTCATGCCTTGGGCATAGTAAGCAAGTTCCAGAGTGATCCAGGTGAGGATCATTGGAAAGCTATGAAAAACATTCTTAAGTACCTGAGAAGGACTAAAGATGTTTTTCTTATATATGGTGGATTAGAGTTGAAACTAGAAGGGTATATAGATTCTAGTTTTCAATCAGATCTGGATGATAGGAAATCCATATCAGGGTATGTCTTCATCCTATATGGTGGTGCAGTGAGTTGAAAGAGTACTAGTAATCAACTATAGCTGACTGATGTAGGACGAATCTAAGATTGCTAAACATGCATGAAAAATAGTAAACTAATTTTTTTGTGATTTCTATAATTTAGGCTTGTAGGCTAGATTCCCAAAATAAAATAAGAACTAGCATAAGGAGTAGCAATGCAAAGAATCATCGTATCGCAGGCAAACTCATGCAAAATAATAAATAACCAGGACCCGAGAATTAAGAAACTCCCAGATTAGGATAGCTTATCTTCATCAAATTAAAAATTAAAAGAAGGAAAGAATGTTACCAATCAGTGAATTGAAGAACTTTCGATGAAGAGATCACACAGCACTGATTGGAGTCTGGATGATGAAGCTTGGTTTCCCTTGAACTGATGACTGATTTGGGCGGTCCTGGAGGCAAGGAAAGTCTCCTCCGGGGAGGTGAAACATCTCAGGGATCCTATAAAATGCCAAGGGTCAATCAAAACAGCAAGTAAGAAAAAGGAAGAAAACTAGGTTTAGAAGGAATCAGGTTAGGGTTTAGAAGCGGGGCGATTTAAAGCTTGATTAAGATCTCCTTACTTGGTGGCCTAGAGCACTCCTTCTTGGACATGTAAAGGCTTGGATGGTAGTGAGTTAGGGCATGGAAGGATGCTAGGGCAGCAAGGAATTCGGCCAAGCATAAGAACACAAACACAAACCAAAGAATCAAAAGAACAAAGTAACACACAAGCTCGCAAGCTCAAATAAATTTACCATGGTTTGATATCATGAATAAAAATTGAGTTATAAAAGGGGGAGGGGTGGGGTTTATATAGAGCTCCCATGCCCTCTAACTAGGGTTACACACTTGGGTTACAAGTCCTTAAGAAGTTAGGAAAAGAAAACCTAAAAATGTTAGGAACTTTGACTTTTCTTCTCCTTCTCCTCTCTTCTTCATGCTTTGACTTGGCCAAGGATGCCTACTCTTGCTTTGATTGGCATGTGGGCTTCAAGGGCAGCAAGTGGGTCAGCCTAATAAGTGGATGGCGCATGGGCTTGGGCCTCCTGGAAGCTGGGGTGGCCTGGTAGGAATATTCCATGGGATCAAAGTGGAATCTTGCTTCTTTATGGGCCTGGGCTTGGCACCTAGGCTTGATCTCCTTGGGCTGGGATGTAGATGGACCTCTAAAATCATGGATGCCCTGGTTTAGGAATATGCTTTGGCATATGAACTGGAATCTGGGTATCTGGAGGGCATATGGAAGGAATCAGGATTTCTAGAAGCATCTTGGATCCTGGGTTGTCACACAAAATCTACTAGGCTGGTCTAGTGGCCTCTAACTCCTGGATATGGCCTGGTGGAACTCCAAAATAGGATGACCTCTTCTCTTGTATAAAAATTAGGCTCATACTGGACTCATAATTGATGTACAAGACTCAAAATACTAACTAGGTTGAGGGTTGAGATAAATCAACTAACCTCAACTTATTACAGGACTCAATCTTAATTGACTACAAAATTTTCAAAACTTTGATACATGACTAATTAAACCATATGGGATCCAAGGATCTGTGTCTGATCCTGGTGTCCCCACCAATTCTCCCAGGGTGGAAGGAACTCGACCCCGTCGAGTATGGATCAATTTAGCTCAAGGAGGGTCTGGGTTGAGGCGCTACAGATCCACACCAGCATTCTATAAGTCCTCAGATTCTGGCTGACTTTGCCACCGGATCAAATATTGCTGACAGTCTTTATCCTGGGTACCGATAGCTTGATCATCCAGAGCTCTCTCAATTGTTTCCTCACCATAAGGCCAAATTATATATGGTCGCTCTGGGGTGGGTTCTCTCTCAAAGAATGGGAGTGGTTCAAGGGGCTCGCTGGGTATCACTGCTGGCTCCATAGACTTTACAAAGTCTGAGATGATGAAGGTGGAGCTAATACCTAAATCAGGTGATATCTCAGGCACATAGGCATTAGGTCCACTACTATTCATTATTTTGGATGGGCCAGCTTCGCGAGTAGAAAATTCTTTGACAATCACATATTCTTCTGCATAAAAATATTTATCTTTCTTTTAGGAATTAGCTAAGTTATTATTTAGTTCATTAATTATCTTCAGCTCTTGACTAATTTTATGATGCATATGCTGTGCAGAGGCTAGTACAGGTGCTGACAAATGGGTTAAGACTGTGAATTTTATTGGACTCAAGACTGACACCTAAAAGACTTAACTAGACATCCTTTTGAAGGAAATTTATTGGACTCTATGGGACAAAACCTAACAAATTATAGACTCTTTAGGTTTGACCCTAGAATGGCATGCAAATGAGAACTTACTATGTACTCCTACTAGGTGCCATTAGGTTCTCCTAAAGTAAGATGCAAATATGACATGCTTAAAGAATGAATGCATCATGCAAATTCCTATAAAATGCAACCTAATAGTAAAGAAAATAGAAGAAGTTTTCGAAAATGGTAGAAAATAAGAGGTGGGTTCAGGGTTAGTCTGATTGGGTGGAAAGTAAGAAAAGGATTCGGGATTCGGGATTAATTGGATAGATTAGGAGACAAGAAGGTGTTTCAGGGATAAGTCCTATACTAATGAGGTTGATCTTATGAGGTTGAGGTATATCTACTGGGTTGGCATGATAGAAAAATGGGTCACTAATTTCGGGGAAGAGATCAATGGGAGTCAAAAGAGTGAATTCATACTGAGGGTACTGATAAGAAATCAAGTACTTAATAAATTTTTTTGGCTCAGGAAATTCAGGACTAGGCTCTACAATTGGATTCTCTTCCTCTAACTGGTCTTCTACTATCGGTTCAGCATGGGTATGGTCAGGTTCAACTAATTTTGGGTGGTTTTCTACTTGGTTATCTACTTGGTCAACTAATTCTTGGTTGGTTTGGTACGGGCACCAGAATCAGAAAGAGACTCCAACCAATTCAAGCCCATTCCGAATCTTTATGGTTGGACTAGAGAGTCCGTTGGGTCCAAATGAGTCAAGTCCAATCCATGAAGAATCAAACCAAACCACATTTGAAGACTAAAGAAGACTCAAGACTTATACTCCAAAGCAAGACCAAAGCCACCTCAAGTGGGGACCACATGCCACATGACACATGCCACCTCATCTTCCAAGGTTGCTGCCACATCACACATGCCACCTCACCATCCAAGATTGCTGCCACATCACACATGCCACCTCACCATCCAAGGTTGCCGCCCAAGAGAAGAAAAGGGGAATTTGAAATTGAATTGGCTACAACCTCCTCCACAACTTCCTCCACTCTTCATGGGATGCCCCATATTTTTCTCCACAAATTTTTCTCCATGATATTTGGTGTAGTTGGAATTCAAAATGGCTTAATAGTCTATAAAAGACTCTTAGTCTTCTTGTAAAAAGGGAATTGATGAATGAATACATTTTTTTTTCAGAAATTTTCTGTGTTTCTATGTGCCTATGTGGATCTTTGTGCCTAAGTGAACCTCTTCCTCTCCTCCATCATTTCTTCTCCCTAATCCTTCTCTTTTACTCTTCATCTTCCAAGCAATCCTCTTCCTTCAAAGCAAATTAAGGACATCCTCACAAGAAAAAGATCAACACCAACACAAGCTTCCACCATGGCGCCAAGGATCATTTCCAACAAACTCTCCTTTTGAGTTCCATCAATCTTCTCACTTCTAATTAAGTTTCTAATCATCTTGGTTTCTTTGTTGCAGGGTTCTCTAGGCTCCAGATCTAAGAGGAAGGATTACTTGCTACAAACCAGACCAGAAAGTTAGAAGGTCCATCTTATGTGGTATGATCTTTCATTTGAGAACCTTAAGAGTGAATCCCTTGTGCTTGAGATTTCAATGCTTGAACTCCTAGTATTTTAAGATCGGGATCATTAAATAGGGCTAGCTTGACTTGTGTGCGAATTCTAACCTTGTCCTATTTCTTTAAGATTTTGATAGTCCTCCTAGCTGGGTTTAAGTATAAGCATTTAGGGTTTCTTATTTAGATCTCCTTGATCTTATATGTTGAATCACTTATATGCAAGTAGGAATTGCTAGTTAAATTTTGGTTAATCTCCTTTAGAGTCACATGATTGCATCCTCATCTTGCATACCACACCAATCTTGGTATCAGAGCATGGTAGAATAAGTTCCTGATTGCATAGCATTAAGTCCTTGAAGTACTTGGATCGGGGGCGTTAGCAGGCAGTCCGGTCTTAGGAGAAAGTAGGGTTTAAACACCCTCTCTTCCCATTCCACGGGGATCTCCTAAGGCGTGTCGGGGTGCCATTGTGATTGACCCGTGAAAAAGAAAGCCAAAGAACTTCTTAGATTTCATTTGTGAATTTTGCATTGGGCACGTTCTGTTTTTTTTTTCTGCTTGCTGTATTTTCTGTAGGCTGACTGTAATCCGCCTGCAACTCCAAAGGAAAGTATCACATTCCTCGTTGGAATATTTTTTTTCTTATTCCATTTTAAGTTGTTTATCACCGTTTTAAATTTCAATCTGAGAAAAAAAATACAAAAAAAATGAAAATTCCTGCAGTCCATCAGTGTTATTAAGGTTTCTGTTCTGTTCTGTTCCTTTTCATTATCTTCATTTCAGAATCTACCTAGAATAGTACAGATTTTATTTTGAAATTTTGTTTCATCTGGTATGTCATCTATAAGTTAGGAGTTTTTGTGATTTTTTTTAGATTTTTCTGATATTTTGTTCTGCACTTATCAATATCACTTTTAAACTGCAATACACTACTTCTGCACTTGAAATTTGAAATTTGCATGCATCTCATGACAAATCAAATTAAGGGCATAAAATTGACATAGGGTCAGGATTTCATCACCTGTCCCTAGCCCAAAAATCATCAAATTGCATATCGATCCAATCCCTAACTAAAATTGATTAGACATTAATTGCCCTAGTGGGTTAGGAACATCAATTTGGTCGAGCCCGGGTTATTGTCAACTCATTGTGTCAACTAGTCTTGTGTGTGCCCTATTACTTGGTGTCTAGAATTGGGACTAAGGGCTTGGGTGCTGATCCGTCTATCGGGCCAATTCCACCGGGCCTAGGTAGGCCAGAGACAGGATCTCACACTCCCCTTGTTCTAAAACCTGGCCAAGTATAGAGTTACTACAATCTAGCTTGCCACCTTGATTAGGCAACTAGCTTGGAACTCTAGGTCCAGTTCAATTCAATTGGGAAAGCTTGTGCAACCCATTTCTTCATCTATTATTGGAAGCTGGTGTCAAGGATAGAGGTTAAGTGGCTCAAGCCTAAGCGGTTCTTGTGGTTTTTAATTAGGACCCAGTGAAAGCTGGGGGAACCTCCCACAGACCCACCTCCTGACTGGCCAGTGGAAGAGAGTAGCTGTTGATTTGATTGTATCTAGTCAACTCAGTTTATTTGGACTAACCGGTTTAGAAAACTCGTAGTTCGGGTCTGAGTCTAATTGTTTGCATGACAACTAGGTCAGGCACACCTTACCACCCTTCACAAGCCCAACCTAGTTCATCCATGGATACTAGTATGGAAAGCCTTATGAGATCTATGATCGAGAAGATGGACCGTTTGGATGCTAAATTTGGTCAGTTCGAGGAAAGGGTAGGAGCCCTAGAAGAAGCTAGGTTGACCCCAACTGAACCACCTTCACCCAGATTACCTTCAGTTCATCCTAGAGCCCAACGACAGGAACACACACCTGATCCAATTCAAAGAAGACCGCATTAGGATTATGTTGATCATACTCCAGAGCCACCTCCTAGAAGGCCTCACTATGATACTTTTGATCAGGATGATCGGGCCCTAAGGAACATCCGTCTAGATGCACCAACCTTTGAGGGAAGCTTAGATCCTAAGGTGTACATAGACTGGGAGGCTGACATGGACCAGTATTTTGACTGGTATGATATGTCTGAAGAGAGAAGATTTAAGTTTGCCAGAATCAGACTAGTTCGTCAGGCTCGGTTATATTGGGGAAACGTGGAACGCATATCAAGGCAAAGGGGAGATTTACCTATAGCAACATGGAGAGATATGAAGAGGAAACTTAGAGAGAAATATCTACCTATGTCTTATCAGCAAAGGTTATTAGATCAGTGGCAACGATTGACACAGGGTAACAAGACCGTTTCTGAATACGTTGCTAAATTTGATGAGTTTGTGATGCGATGCAACGTAGTCAAGTCTGAAGCAGCCACTTTATCAAGGTTTAGATTAGGGTTGAATGATGATATAAAAGGGGAACTGTTTTTAAGGGAAGTCCATGATTTAGATCAGGCATACCAAGTTGCCACGGACTATGAGAGGTTTCAAAGGAGAGCTACATTTAGACGACCTAAACCTATTAGGTTTAACCCTCCTGTTAGCAGGCCTAGTTCAGTCTCTGGTACAACCAATAGACCAAGATCCAGCTCGAATCCAACCCCTAGGAACAACCCTGCCATTCCCCCAATTCCTAGAGAAGACAAAGGAAAGAGCCCTGAAGTTCGAGGTGAGAGGGAGCGAGTCTGCTATAAGTGTCGTAAACCAGGTCATTTCATGAGCCAATGTCCCTCTAGAGCTTTACATATAGGGGAGGCAGAAGAAGGTGAATCAGAACCCCTGGAGAATGATGAAGAGGAGGTTTATGAAGCAGGGGATTACTTGGCTGATGAGTATGAAGGAGATGAAGAGAACATAGACTCATCAGATTTGCTAGGAGTTGTGAGACGTATCATGACACAGACCAAGGAGCAAGAAGACTGGCGTAGAACTAGCATCCTACACACATTTGTTAGGATAGGAGAAAAGGTCTGTAAGATCGTTATCGATAGTGGAAGCTGTGTCAATGCCATTTCCACTAACGCAGCCAAAAATCTAGGATTACCCATTGTACCACATCCTAATCCATATAAGGTGTCCTGGATCGATTCCACTTCTATACCAATCAAGTCAAGATGTCAGGTTCAAGTCCAGCTTCAATCCTATCAGGGAAAGATCTGGTGTGATGTGCTTCCTATGGGGGTAAGTAGCATCATCTTAGGCAGGCCATGGCTGTTTGATCATGATGTGACCATCTTTGGTCGATCAAACTCCTGTGCTTTCAATTTCAATGGCAAGAAAATTGTCATTCATCCAACCCAGCCTAAGGATAATGTCAAGAGAGGAGCTAGCAGCTTGAAAGATAAGAAGACTGGATTAAATTTAATAGGTGCAAAAGAATTAGAGCAAGATATCATGGAGGGAGCACCTATTTGGGTAGTAGCTGCTAAGGAAATTAAGGACCACAAGCCTGTAGAACACCCTCAAGAGGTGGTCCAATTATTGAAAGAATTTGAGGATGTGTTTCCAGAAGATCTCCCCGATAACCTCCCACCTTTAAGAGACATACAACACGCAATAGATTTAATCCCTGGAGCGACTTTACCTAATTTGCCTCACTATAGGATGAACCCAACTGAACACCAGGAACTGCAAAGGCAAGTGGGTGAACTTCTTAGGAAGGGGTTTATTAAGGAAAGCTTAAGTCCATGTGCAGTCCCTGCTCTGCTGACCCCTAAGAAAGATGGCACCTGGAGGATGTGTATAGATAGCCGTGCCATTAATAAGATCACTGTAAAGTATAGATTCCCAATCCCAAGACTAGACGACATGTTAGATATGATAGCTGGATCGACAATTTTTTCCAAGATAGACCTAAAAAGTGGCTATCACCAGGTTAGGGTTAGGCGTGGAGACGAATGGAAGACCACTTTTAAGACTAAAGATGGATTATATGAGTGGTTAGTCATGCCGTTCGGTCTGTCCAATGCACCCAGCACTTTTATGAGAATAATGAATCAGGTGTTAAAGGTTTTTATCGGAAGATTTGTAGTGGTCTATTTTGATGATATACTTATATATAGCAAAACAAAGGCAGACCACTTAACCCACCTGAAGCAAGTTTGTCAAGTCCTGAGAAAAGATAGTCTCTATGCCAATATCAAGAAGTGTGATTTCCTGACAAATAGAGTTATATTTCTAGGATTCGTAGTCACATCTGAAGGGGTGTCCGCTGACCCTGCAAAAATTAAGTCAATAGTAGAGTGGCCTGTACCCAAGAATATCCATGATATCCGTAGTTTCCACGGTTTAGCCACCTTCTATAGGAGATTCATTAGAGGGTTCAGTACGATAGTGGCTCCAATCACTGATTGTATTAGGAAGGGAAATTTCGAGTGGACTAAAGCAGCAGGTAAGGCCTTCCTAACAATTAAGGAGAAAATGACACAAGCACCTGTCTTAAGGTTACCCAATTTTACCAAGGTGTTTGAGGTTGCTTGTGATGCTTCTGGGGTCGGAATTGGAGGTGTCTTGAGTCAAGAGAATCACCCAGTAGCATACTTCAGTGAAAAGTTAAATGAGGCGAGACTAAGGTATTCCACGTATGATAAGGAACTGTATGCTGTCGTTCAAGCTCTACGATTTTGGAGGCATTATCTTCTACCCCACGAGTTTGTCCTGTTCTCTGATCACGAAGCTCTTAGGTTCCTTAGTTCTCAAAAGAAATTAAACCCTAGGCACGGGAAATGGGTAGAATTCATACAAGCTTACACGTTCGTTTTGAAACATCGTGCCGGTACTGAAAATAGGGTTGCCGATGCGTTGAGCCGCCGTTCTATGTTGTTAACCTCTGTGAGCACTGAAGTAGTAGGGTTCGATAGATTGAAAGATGAATATCCCACATGTCCTGATTTTGGTCACATCTATCAATCCCTCCAACAAAGACCATCTAGTGAGCCTAGTGATTATACACTATTAGATGGATACCTTTTCAAAGGAAATCAGATGTGTATTCCCAAGACCTCTGTTAGGGAATTTCTGATCTGGGAAGTCCATGCTGGAGGTTTAGCGAGACATTTTGGCCGGAACAAAACCATCCTAGCAATGGAAGAACAATTTTTTTGGCCTGGTCTTAAAAAGAACGTTACCCAGATCATAGCTCAGTGTCGGACCTGTGCTGTTGCAAAACAGCAAAGACAGAACACCGGTCTGTACACGCCCTTACCTGTCCCTGATGGTCCATGGCAAGATATCAGTATGGATTTTGTGGTAGGTCTACCTAAAACTTCTAGGAAACATGACTCTATTTTTGTGGTTGTCGATCGTTTCTCCAAAATGGCGCACTTCATCCCGTGTTCTCAAACTTTAGACGCTTCGAAAGTGGCCAAGCTTTTCTTAGATCAGGTGTTTAAGCTTCATGGTTTACCCAAGACCATTGTGTCAGATAGAGATGTCAAGTTCACTAGCTACTTCTAGAAAACCCTCTGGCACATGTTAGGTACTAAGCTGAAATTCTCTACGGCCTATTATCCTCAAATCGATGGCCAAACTGAAGTAGTAAACCGAAGCTTAGGAAATCTCTTAAGATGTTTAGTCGGCGACAACCTAGGAAACTGGGACTTACTACTTCCTCGCGCTGAATTTGCCTACAACAGTTCGATTAATAGGTCTATTGGGAAAAGTCCATTCGAAGTGGTCCATGGATACAGACCTAGGAAACCTTTAGACCTAATTCCATTACCAGTACATACACGAATATCTGAGTCTGCTGAGTCATATGCACAGCATGTTAAGGGTTTGCACAAGGAGATTAGTCAAAAGATTCAAACAAGCAATGAACTCTATAGGTATATGGCTAATTCACATAAACGGTTAAAGGAATTTAATGAAGGAGACTCTGTAATGATTAGGCTTAAACCAGAAAGGTTTCCTCCGGGAACTATGAAGAAACTCCATGCCCGGGGAGCCGGACCCTTCAAAATAATAAAGAAAATTGGACCTAATGCTTATGTAGTAGACTTACCACCTAGTTATGGCATTAGTTCTACATTTAATGTTTCCGATCTGAAAGAATACAAGGAACCTGCATTGATACCGGATGAACCTTTTGGTCCTAACACTTCTCTTGAGAGTGAAATGCCAATTGAGTGTCCACCACCAAATATTCCTGAGCGAAAG
Organism: Areca catechu; assembly: GCA_021397845.1. Taxonomy (NCBI): domain Eukaryota; kingdom Viridiplantae; phylum Streptophyta; class Magnoliopsida; order Arecales; family Arecaceae; genus Areca; species Areca catechu. The sequence goes on along the minus strand of CM038042.1, from coordinate 29,452,506 downwards.
GAAAGAATTGAAAGGATCTTGAATGACCAGATCATCACTACTAGAAATAAGGGCTACCAACGTTATCTGGTTCGATGGCAAGGACGTCCTGAATCTGAAGATTCCTGGATCACCAAAGAGGACCTACAACAAATCGACCTAGATATATTAGAAACTTATCACTCGACAGGGTCGAGTTCATCCCACCCGGGGAGAATTGGTGCGGGCACCAGAATCAGAAAGAGACTCCAACCAATTCAAGCCCATTCCGAATCTTTATGGTTGGACTAGAGAGTCCGTTGGGTCCAAATGAGTCAAGTCCAATCCATGAAGAATCAAACCAAACCACATTTGAAGACTAAAGAAGACTCAAGACTTATACTCCAAAGCAAGACCAAAGCCACCTCAAGTGGGGACCACATGCCACGTGACACATGCCACCTCATCTTCCAAGGTTGCTGCCACATCACACATGCCACCTCACCATCCAAGATTGCTGCCACATCACACATGCCACCTCACCATCCAAGGTTGCCGCCCAAGAGAAGAAAAGGGGAATTTGAAATTGAATTGGCTACAACCTCCTCCACAACTTCCTCCACTCTTCATGGGATGCCCCATATTTTTCTCCACAAATTTTTCTCCATGATATTTGGTGTAGTTGGAATTCAAAATGGCTTAATAGTCTATAAAAGACTCTTAGTCTTCTTGTAAAAAGGGAATTGATGAATGAATACATTTTTTTTCAGAAATTTTCTGTGTTTCTATGTGCCTATGTGGATCTTTGTGCCTAAGTGAACCTCTTCCTCTCCTCCATCATTTCTTCTCCCTAATCCTTCTCTTTTACTCTTCATCTTCCAAGCAATCCTCTTCCTTCAAAGCAAATTAAGGACATCCTCACAAGAAAAAGATCAACACCAACACAAGCTTCCACCATGGCGCCAAGGATCATTTCCAACAAACTCTCCTTTTGAGTTCCATCAATCTTCTCACTTCTAATTAAGTTTCTAATCATCTTGGTTTCTTTGTTGCAGGGTTCTCTAGGCTCCAGATCTAAGAGGAAGGATTACTTGCTACAAACCAGAAAGTTAGAAGGTCCATCTTATGTGGTATGATCTTTCATTTGAGAACCTTAAGAGTGAATCCCTTGTGCTTGAGATTTCAATGCTTGAACTCCTAGTATTTTAAGATCGGGATCATTAAATAGGGCTAGCTTGACTTGTGTGCGAATTCTAACCTTGTCCTATTTCTTTAAGATTTTGATAGTCCTCCTAGCTGGGTTTAAGTATAAGCATTTAGGGTTTCTTATTTAGATCTCCTTGATCTTATATGTTGAATCACTCATATGCAAGTAGGAATTGCTAGTTAAATTTTGGTTAATCTCCTTTAGAGTCACATGATTGCATCCTCATCTTGCATACCACACCAATCTTGGTATCAGAGCATGGTAGAATAAGTTCCTGATTGCATAGCATTAAGTCCTTGAAGTACTTGGATCGGGGGCGTTAGCAGGCAGTCCGGTCTTAGGAGAAAGTAGGGTTTAAACACCCTCTCTTCCCATTCCACGGGGATCTCCTAAGGCGTGTCGGGGTGCCATTGTGATTGACCCGTGAAAAAGAAAGCCAAAGGACTTCTTAGATTTCATTTGTGAATTTTGCATTGGGCACGTTCTGTTTTTTTTTTCTGCTTGCTGTATTTTCTGTAGGCTGACTGTAATCCGCCTGCAACTCCAAAGGCAAGTATCACATTCCTCGTTGGATATTTTTTTTCTTATTCCATTTTAAGTTGTTTATCACCGTTTTAAATTTCAATCTGAGAAAAAAAATACAAAAAAAATGAAAATTCCTGCAGTCCATCAGTGTTATTAAGGTTTCTGTTCTGTTCTGTTCCTTTTCATTATCTTCATTTCAGAATCTACCTAGAATAGTACAGATTTTATTTTGAAATTTGTTTCATCTGGTATGTCATCTATAAGTTAGGAGTTTTTTGTTATTTTTTTAGATTTTTCTGACATTTTGTTCTGCACTTATCAATATCACTTTTAAACTGCAACACACTACTTCTGCACTGAAATTTGAAATTTGCATGCATCTCATGACAAATCAAATTAAGGGCATAAAATTGACATAGGGTCAGGATTTCATCACCTGTCCCTAGCCCAAAAATCATCAAATTGCATATCGATCCAATCCCTAACTAAAATTGATTAGACATTAATTGCCCTAGTGGGTTAGGAACATCAATTTGGTCGAGCCCGGGTTATTGTCAACTCATTGTGTCAACTAGTCTTGTGTGTGCCCTATTACTTGGTGTCTAGAATTGGGACTAAGGGCTTGGGTGCTGATCCGTCTATCGGGCCAATTCCACCGGGCCTAGGTAGGCCAGAGACAGGATCTCACACTCCCCTTGTTCTAAAACCTGGCCAAGTATAGAGTTACTACAATCTAGCTTGCCACCTTGATTAGGCAACTAGCTTGGAACTCTAGGTCCAGTTCAATTCAATTGGGAAAGCTTGTGCAACCCATTTCTTCATCTATTATTGGAAGCTGGTGTCAAGGATAGAGGTTAAGTGGCTCAAGCCTAAGCGGTTCTTGTGGTTTTTAATTAGGACCCAGTGAAAGCTGGGGGAACCTCCCACAGACCCACCTCCTGACTGGCCAGTGGAAGAGAGTAGCTGTTGATTTGATTGTATCTAGTCAACTCAGTTTATTTGGACTAACCGGTTTAGAAAACTCGTAGTTCGGGTCTGAGTCTAATTGTTTGCATGACAACTAGGTCAGGCACACCTTACCACCCTTCACAAGCCCAACCTAGTTCATCCATGGATACTAGTATGGAAAGCCTTATGAGATCTATGATCGAGAAGATGGACCGTTTGGATGCTAAATTTGGTCAGTTCGAGGAAAGGGTAGGAGCCCTAGAAGAAGCTAGGTTGACCCCAACTGAACCACCTTCACCCAGATTACCTTCAGTTCATCCTAGAGCCCAACGACAGGAACACACACCTGATCCAATTCAAAGAAGACCGCATCAGGATTATGTTGATCATACTCCAGAGCCACCTCCTAGAAGGCCTCACTATGATACTTTTGATCAGGATGATCGGGCCCTAAGGAACATCCGTCTAGATGCACCAACCTTTGAGGGAAGCTTAGATCCTAAGGTGTACATAGACTGGGAGGCTGACATGGACCAGTATTTTGACTGGTATGATATGTCTGAAGAGAGAAGATTTAAGTTTGCCAGAATCAGACTAGTTCGTCAGGCTCGGTTATATTGGGGAAACGTGGAACGCATATCAAGGCAAAGGGGAGATTTACCTATAGCAACATGGAGAGATATGAAGAGGAAACTTAGAGAGAAATATCTGCCTATGTCTTATCAGCAAAGGTTATTAGATCAGTGGCAACGATTGACACAGGGTAACAAGACCGTTTCTGAATACGTTGCTAAATTTGATGAGTTTGTGATGCGATGCAACGTAGTCGAGTCTGAAGCAGCCACTTTATCAAGGTTTAGATCAGGGTTGAATGATGATATAAAAGGGGAACTGTTTTTAAGGGAAGTCCATGATTTAGATCAGGCATACCAAGTTGCCACGGACTATGAGAGGTTTCAAAGGAGAGCTACATTTAGACGACCTAAACCTATTAGGTTTAACCCTCCTGTTAGCAGGCCTAGTTCAGTCCCTGGTACAACCAATAGACCAAGATCCAGCTCGAATCCAACCCCTAGGCACAACCCTGCCATTCCCCCAATTCCTAGAGAAGACAAAGGAAAGAGCCCTGAAGTTCGAGGTGAGAGGGAGCGAGTCTGCTATAAGTGTCGTAAACCAGGTCATTTCATGAGCCAATGTCCCTCTAGAGCTTTACATATAGGGGAGGCAGAAGAAGGTGAATCAGAACCCCTGGAGAATGATGAAGAGGAGGTTTATGAAGCAGGGGATTACTTGGCTGATGAGTATGAAGGAGATGAAGAGAACATAGACTCATCAGATTTGCTAGGAGTTGTGAGACGTATCATGACACAGACCAAGGAGCAAGAAGACTGGCGTAGAACTAGCATCCTACACACATTTGTTAGGATAGGAGAAAAGGTCTGTAAGATCGTATCGATAGTGGAAGCTGTGTCAATGCCATTTCCACTAACGCAGCCAAAAGTCTAGGATTACCCATTGTACCACATCCCAATCCATATAAGGTGTCCTGGATCGATTCCACTTCTATACCAATCAAGTCAAGATGTCAGGTTCAAGTCCAGCTTCAATCCTATCAGGGAAAGATCTGGTGTGATGTGCTTCCTATGGGGGTAAGTAGCATCATCTTAGGCAGGCCATGGCTGTTTGATCATGATGTGACCATCTTTGGTCGATCAAACTCCTGTGCTTTCAATTTCAATGGCAAGAAAATTGTCATTCATCCAACCCAGCCTAAGGATAATGTCAAGAGAGGAGCTAGCAGCTTGAAAGATAAGAAGACTGGATTAAATTTAATAGGTGCAAAAGAATTAGAGCAAGATATCATGGAGGGAGCACCTATTTGGGTAGTAGCTGCTAAGGAAATTAAGGACCACAAGCCTGTAGAACACCCTCAAGAGGTGGTCCAATTATTGAAAGAATTTGAGGATGTGTTTCCAGAAGATCTCCCCGATAACCTCCCACCTTTAAGAGACATACAACACGCAATAGATTTAATCCCTGGAGCGACTTTACCTAATTTGCCTCACTATAGGATGAACCCAACTGAACACCAGGAACTGCAAAGGCAAGTGGGTGAACTTCTTAGGAAGGGGTTTATTAAGGAAAGCTTAAGTCCATGTGCAGTCCCTGCTCTGCTGACCCCTAAGAAAGATGGCACCTGGAGGATGTGTATAGATAGCCGTGCCATTAATAAGATCACTGTAAAGTATAGATTCCCAATCCCAAGACTAGACGACATGTTAGATATGATAGCTGGATCGACAATTTTTTCCAAGATAGACCTAAAAAGTGGCTATCACCAGGTTAGGGTTAGGCCTGGAGACGAATGGAAGACCGCTTTTAAGACTAAAGATGGATTATATGAGTGGTTAGTCATGCCGTTCGGTCTGTCCAATGCACCCAGCACTTTTATGAGAATAATGAATCAGGTGTTAAAGGTTTTTATCGGAAGATTTGTAGTGGTCTATTTTGATGATATACTTATATATAGCAAAACAAAGGCAGACCACTTAACCCACCTGAAGCAAGTTTGTCAAGTCCTGAGAAAAGATAGTCTCTATGCCAATATCAAGAAGTGTGATTTCCTGACAAATAGAGTTATATTTCTAGGATTCGTAGTCACATCTGAAGGGGTGTCCGCTGACCCTGCAAAAATTAAGTCAATAGTAGAGTGGCCTGTACCCAAGAATATCCATGATGTCCGTAGTTTCCACGGTTTAGCCACCTTCTATAGGAGATTCATTAGAGGGTTCAGTACGATAGTGGCTCCAATCACTGATTGTATTAGGAAGGGAAATTTCGAGTGGACTAAAGCAGCAGGTAAGGCCTTCCTAACAATTAAGGAGAAAATGACACAAGCACCTGTCTTAAGGTTACCCAATTTTACCAAGGTGTTTGAGGTTGCTTGTGATGCTTCTGGGGTCGGAATTGGAGGTGTCTTGAGTCAAGAGAATCACCCAGTAGCATACTTCAGTGAAAAGTTAAATGAGGCGAGACTAAGGTATTCCACGTATGATAAGGAACTGTATGCTGTCGTTCAAGCTCTACGATTTTGGAGGCATTATCTTCTACCCCACGAGTTTGTCCTGTTCTCTGATCACGAAGCTCTTAGGTTCCTTAGTTCTCAAAAGAAATTAAACCCTAGGCACGGGAAATGGGTAGAATTCATACAAGCTTACACGTTCGTTTTGAAACATCGTGCCGGTACTGAAAATAGGGTTGCCGATGCGTTGAGCCGCCGTTCTATGTTGTTAACCTCTGTGAGCACTGAAGTAGTAGGGTTCGATAGATTGAAAGATGAATATCCCACATGTCCTGATTTTGGTCACATCTATCAATCCCTCCAACAAAGACCATCTAGTGAGCCTAGTGATTATACACTGTTAGATGGATACCTTTTCAAAGGAAATCAGTTGTGTATTCCCAAGACCTCTGTTAGGGAATTTCTGATCTGGGAAGTCCATGCTGGAGGTTTAGCGGGACATTTTGGCAGGAACAAAACCATCCTAGCAATGGAAGAACAATTTTTTTGGCCTGGTCTTAAAAAGAACGTTACCCAGATCGTAGCTCAGTGTCGGACCTGTGCTGTTGCAAAACAGCAAAGACAGAACACCGGTCTGTACACGCCCTTACCTGTCCCTGATGGTCCATGGCAAGATATCAGTATGGATTTTGTGGTAGGTCTACCTAAAACTTCTAGGAAACATGACTCTGTTTTTGTGGTTGTCGATCGTTTCTCCAAAATGGCGCACTTCATCCCGTGTTCTCAAACTTTAGACGCTTCGAAAGTGGCCAAGCTTTTCTTAGATCAGGTGGTTAAGCTTCATGGTTTACCCAAGACCATTGTGTCAGATAGAGATGTCAAGTTCACTAGCTACTTCTGGAAAACCCTCTGGCACATGTTAGGTACTAAGCTGAAATTCTCTACGGCCTATCATCCTCAAACCGATGGCCAAACTGAAGTAGTAAACCGAAGCTTAGGAAATCTCTTAAGATGTTTAGTCGGCGACAACCTAGGAAACTGGGACTTACTACTTCCTCGCGCTGAATTTGCCTACAACAGTTCGATTAATAGGTCTATTGGGAAAAGTCCATTCGAAGTGGTCCATGGATACAGACCTAGGAAACCTTTAGACCTAATTCCATTACCAGTACATACACGAATATCTGAGTCTGCTGAGTCATATGCACAGCATGTTAAGGGTTTGCACAAGGAGATTAGTCAAAGATTCAAACAAGCAATGAACTCTATAGGCATATGGCTAATTCACATAAACGGTTAAAGGAATTTAATGAAGGAGACTCTGTAATGATTAGGCTTAAACCAGAAAGGTTTCCTCCGGGAACTATGAAGAAACTCCATGCCCGGGGAGCCGGACCCTTCAAAATAATAAAGAAAATTGGACCTAATGCTTATGTAGTAGACTTACCACCTAGTTATGGCATTAGTTCTACATTTAATGTTTCCGATCTGAAAGAATACAAGGAACCTGCATTGATACCGGATGAACCTTTTGGTCCTAACACTTCTCTTGAGAGTGAAATGCCAATTGAGTGTCCACCACCAAATATTCCTGAGCGAAAGGAAAGAATTGAAAGGATCTTGAATGACCAGATCATCACTACTAGAAATAAGGGCTACCAACGCTATCTGGTTCGATGGCAAGGACGTCCTGAATCTGAAGATTCCTGGATCACCAAAGAGGACCTACAACAAATCGACCTAGATATATTAGAAACTTATCACTCGACAGGGTCGAGTTCATCCCACCCGGGGAGAATTGGTGCGGGCACCAGAATCAGAAAGAGACTCCAACCAATTCAAGCCCATTCCGAATCTTTATGGTTGGACTAGAGAGTCCGTTGGGTCCAAATGAGTCAAGTCCAATCCATGAAGAATCAAACCAAACCACATTTGAAGACTAAAGAAGACTCAAGACTTATACTCCAAAGCAAGACCAAAGCCACCTCAAGTGGGGACCACATGCCACATGACACATGCCACCTCATCTTCCAAGGTTGCTGCCACATCACACATGCCACCTCACCATCCAAGATTGCTGCCACATCACACATGCCACCTCACCATCCAAGGTTGCCGCCCAAGAGAAGAAAAGGGGAATTTGAAATTGAATTGGCTACAACCTCCTCCACAACTTCCTCCACTCTTCATGGGATGCCCCATATTTTTCTCCACAAATTTTTCTCCATGATATTTGGTGTAGTTGGAATTCAAAATGGCTTAATAGTCTATAAAAGACTCTTAGTCTTCTTGTAAAAAGGGAATTGATGAATGAATACATTTTTTTTCAGAAATTTTCTGTGTTTCTATGTGCCTATGTGGATCTTTGTGCCTAAGTGAACCTCTTCCTCTCCTCCATCATTTCTTCTCCCTAATCCTTCTCTTTTACTCTTCATCTTCCAAGCAATCCTCTTCCTTCAAAGCGAATTAAGGACATCCTCACAAGAAAAAGATCAACACCAACACAAGCTTCCACCATGGCGCCAAGGATCATTTCCAACAAACTCTCCTTTTGAGTTCCATCAATCTTCTCACTTCTAATTAAGTTTCTAATCATCTTGGTTTCTTTGTTGCAGGGTTCTCTAGGCTCCAGATCTAAGAGGAAGGATTACTTGCTACAAACCAACCAGAAAGTTAGAAGGTCCATCTTATGTGGTATGATCTTTCATTTGAGAACCTTAAGAGTGAATCCCTTGTGCTTGAGATTTCAATGCTTGAACTCCTAGTATTTTAAGATCGGGATCATTAAATAGGGCTAGCTTGACTTGTGTGCGAATTCTAACCTTGTCCTATTTCTTTAAGATTTTGATAGTCCTCCTAGCTGGGTTTAAGTATAAGCATTTAGGGTTTCTTATTTAGATCTCCTTGATCTTATATGTTGAATCACTCATATGCAAGTAGGAATTGCTAGTTAAATTTTGGTTAATCTCCTTTAGAGTCACATGATTGCATCCTCATCATGCATACCACACCAATCTTGGTATCAGAGCATGGTAGAATAAGTTCCTGATTGCATAGCATTAAGTCCTTGAAGTACTTGGATCGGGGGCGTTACCAGGCAGTCCGGTCTTAGGAGAAAGTAGGGTTTAAACACCCTCTCTTCCCATTCCACGGGGATCTCCTAAGGCGTGTCGGGGTGCCATTGTGATTGACCCGTGAAAAAGAAAGCCAAAGGACTTCTTAGATTTCATTTGTGAATTTTGCATTGGGCACGTTCTGTTTTTTTTTTCTGCTTGCTGTATTTTCTGTAGGCTGACTGTAATCCGCCTGCAACTCCAAAGGCAAGTATCACATTCCTCGTTGGAATATTTTTTTTCTATTCCATTTTAAGTTGTTTATCACCGTTTTAAATTTCAATCTGAGAAAAAAAATACAAAAAAAATGAAAATTCCTGCAGTCCATCAGTGTTATTAAGGTTTCTGTTCTGTTCTGTTCCTTTTCATTATCTTCATTTCAGAATCTACCTAGAATAGTACAGATTTTATTTTGAAATTTGTTTCATCTGGTATGTCATCTATAAGTTAGGAGTTTTTGTTATTTTTTTAGATTTTTCTGACATTTTTTCTGCACTTATCAATATCACTTTTAAACTGCAATACACTACTTCTGCACTGAAATTTGAAATTTGCATGCATCTCATGACAAATCAAATTAAGGGCATAAAATTGACATAGGGTCAGGATTTCATCACCTGTCCCTAGCCCAAAAATCATCAAATTGCATATCGATCCAATCCCTAACTAAAATTGATTAGACATTAATTGCCCTAGTGGGTTAGGAACATCAATTTGGTCGAGCCCGGGTTATTGTCAACTCATTGTGTCAACTAGTCTTGTGTGTGCCCTATTACTTGGTGTCTAGAATTGGGACTAAGGGCTTGGGTGCTGATCCGTCTATCGGGCCAATTCCACCGGGCCTAGGTAGGCCAGAGACAGGATCTCACACTCCCCTTGTTCTAAAACCTGGCCAAGTATAGAGTTACTACAATCTAGCTTGCCACCTTGATTAGGCAACTAGCTTGGAACTCTAGGTCCAGTTCAATTCAATTGGGAAAGCTTGTGCAACCCATTTCTTCATCTATTATTGGAAGCTGGTGTCAAGGATAGAGGTTAAGTGGCTCAAGCCTAAGCGGTTCTTGTGGTTTTTAATTAGGACCCAGTGAAAGCTGGGGGAACCTCCCACAGACCCACCTCCTGACTGGCCAGTGGAAGAGAGTAGCTGTTGATTTGATTGTATCTAGTCAACTCAGTTTATTTGGACTAACCGGTTTAGAAAACTCGTAGTTCGGGTCTGAGTCTAATTGTTTGCATGACAACTAGGTCAGGCACACCTTACCACCCTTCACAAGCCCAACCTAGTTCATCCATGGATACTAGTATGGAAAGCCTTATGAGATCTATGATCGAGAAGATGGACCGTTTGGATGCTAAATTTGGTCAGTTCGAGGAAAGGGTAGGAGCCCTAGAAGAAGCTAGGTTGACCCCAACTGAACCACCTTCACCCAGATTACCTTCAGTTCATCCTAGAGCCCAACGACAGGAACACACACCTGATCCAATTCAAAGAAGACCGCATCAGGATTATGTTGATCATACTCCAGAGCCACCTCCTAGAAGGCCTCACTATGATACTTTTGATCAGGATGATCGGGCCCTAAGGAACATCCGTCTAGATGCACCAACCTTTGAGGGAAGCTTAGATCCTAAGGTGTACATAGACTGGGAGGCTGACATGGACCAGTATTTTGACTGGTATGATATGTCTGAAGAGAGAAGATTTAAGTTTGCCAGAATCAGACTAGTTCGTCAGGCTCGGTTATATTGGGGAAACGTGGAACGCATATCAAGGCAAAGGGGAGATTTACCTATAGCAACATGGAGAGATATGAAGAGGAAACTTAGAGAGAAATATCTGCCTATGTCTTATCAGCAAAGGTTATTAGATCAGTGGCAACGATTGACACAGGGTAACAAGACCGTTTCTGAATACGTTGCTAAATTTGATGAGTTTGTGATGCGATGCAACGTAGTCGAGTCTGAAGCAGCCACTTTATCAAGGTTTAGATTAGGGTTGAATGATGATATAAAAGGGGAACTGTTTTTAAGGGAAGTCCATGATTTAGATCAGGCATACCAAGTTGCCACGGACTATGAGAGGTTTCAAAGGAGAGCTACATTTAGACGACCTGAACCTATTAGGTTTAACCCTCCTGTTAGCAGGCCTAGTTCAGTCTGGTACAACCAATAGACCAAGATCCAGCTCGAATCCAACCCCTAGGCACAACCCTGCCATTCCCCCAATTCCTAGAGAAGACAAAGGAAAGAGCCCTGAAGTTCGAGGTGAGAGGGAGCGAGTCTGCTATAAGTGTCGTAAACCAGGTCATTTCATGAGCCAATGTCCCTCTAGAGCTTTACATATAGGGGAGGCAGAAGAAGGTGAATCAGAACCCCTGGAGAATGATGAAGAGGAGGTTTATGAAGCAGGGGATTGCTTGGCTGATGAGTATGAAGGAGATGAAGAGAACATAGACTCATCAGATTTGCTAGGAGTTGTGAGACGTATCATGACACAGACCAAGGAGCAAGAAGACTGGCGTAGAACTAGCATCCTACACATTTGTTAGGATAGGAGAAAAGGTCTGTAAGATCGTCATCGATAGTGGAAGCTGTGTCAATGCCATTTCCACTAACGCAGCCAAAATCTAGGATTACCCATTGTACCACATCCAATCCATATAAGGTGTCCTGGATCGATTCCACTTCTATACCAATCAAGTCAAGATGTCAGGTTCAAGTCCAGCTTCAATCCTATCAGGGAAAGATCTGGTGTGATGTGCTTCCTATGGGGGTAAGTAGCATCATCTTAGGCAGGCCATGGCTGTTTGATCATGATGTGACCATCTTTGGTCGATCAAACTCCTGTGCTTTCAATTTCAATGGCAAGAAAATTGTCATTCATCCAACCCAGCCTAAGGATAATGTCAAGAGAGGAGCTAGCAGCTTGAAAGATAAGAAGACTGGATTAAATTTAATAGGTGCAAAAGAATTAGAGCAAGATATCATGGAGGGAGCACCTATTTGGGTAGTAGCTGCTAAGGAAATTAAGGACCACAAGCCTGTAGAACACCCTCAAGAGGTGGTCCAATTATTGAAAGAATTTGAGGATGTGTTTCCAGAAGATCTCCCCGATAACCTCCCACCTTTAAGAGACATACAACACGCAATAGATTTAATCCCTGGAGCGACTTTACCTAATTTGCCTCACTATAGGATGAACCCAACTGAACACCAGGAACTGCAAAGGCAAGTGGGTGAACTTCTTAGGAAGGGGTTTATTAAGGAAAGCTTAAGTCCATGTGCAGTCCCTGCTCTGCTGACCCCTAAGAAAGATGGCACCTGGAGGATGTGTATAGATAGCCGTGCCATTAATAAGATCACTGTAAAGTATAGATTCCCAATCCCAAGACTAGACGACATGTTAGATATGATAGCTGGATCGACAATTTTTTCCAAGATAGACCTAAAAAGTGGCTATCACCAGGTTAGGGTTAGGCCTGGAGACGAATGGAAGACCGCTTTTAAGACTAAAGATGGATTATATGAGTGGTTAGTCATGCCGTTCGGTCTGTCCAATGCACCCAGCACTTTTATGAGAATAATGAATCAGGTGTTAAAGGTTTTTATCGGAAGATTTGTAGTGGTCTATTTTGATGATATACTTATATATAGCAAAACAAAGGCAGACCACTTAACCCACCTGAAGCAAGTTTGTCAAGTCCTGAGAAAAGATAGTCTCTATGCCAATATCAAGAAGTGTGATTTCCTGACAAATAGAGTTATATTTCTAGGATTCGTAGTCACATCTGAAGGGGTGTCCGCTGACCCTGCAAAAATTAAGTCAATAGTAGAGTGGCCTATACCCAAGAATATCCATGATATCCGTAGTTTCCACGGTTTAGCCACCTTCTATAGGAGATTCATTAGAGGGTTCAGTACGATAGTGGCTCCAATCACTGATTGTATTAGGAAGGGAAATTTCGAGTGGACTAAAGCAGCAGGTAAGGCCTTCCTAACAATTAAGGAGAAAATGACACAAGCACCTGTCTTAAGGTTACCCAATTTTACCAAGGTGTTTGAGGTTGCTTGTGATGCTTCTGGGGTCGGAATTGGAGGTGTCTTGAGTCAAGAGAATCACCCAGTAGCATACTTCAGTGAAAAGTTAAATGAGGCGAGACTAAGGTATTCCACGTATGATAAGGAACTGTATGCTGTCGTTCAAGCTCTACGATTTTGGAGGCATTATCTTCTACCCCACGAGTTTGTCCTGTTCTCTGATCACGAAGCTCTTAGGTTCCTTAGTTCTCAAAAGAAATTAAACCCTAGGCACGGGAAATGGGTAGAATTCATACAAGCTTACACGTTCGTTTTGAAACATCGTGCCGGTACTGAAAATAGGGTTGCCGATGCGTTGAGCCGCCGTTCTATGTTGTTAACCTCTGTGAGCACTGAAGTAGTAGGGTTCGATAGATTGAAAGATGAATATCCCACATGTCCTGATTTTGGTCACATCTATCAATCCCTCCAACAAAGACCATCTAGTGAGCCTAGTGATTATACACTATTAGATGGATACCTTTTCAAAGGAAATCAGTTGTGTATTCCCAAGACCTCTGTTAGGGAATTTCTGATCTGGGAAGTCCATGCTGGAGGTTTAGCGGGACATTTTGGCCAGGAACAAAACCATCCTAGCAATGGAAGAACAATTTTTTTGGCCTGGTCTTAAAAAGAACGTTACCCAGATCGTAGCTCAGTGTCGGACCTGTGCTGTTGCAAAACAGCAAAGACAGAACACCGGTCTGTACACGCCCTTACCTGTCCCTGATGGTCCATGGCAAGATATCAGTTTGGATTTTGTGGTAGGTCTACCTAAAACTTCTAGGAAACATGACTCTGTTTTTGTGGTTGTCGATCGTTTCTCCAAAATGGCGCACTTCATCCCGTGTTCTCAAACTTTAGACGCTTCGAAAGTGGCCAAGCTTTTCTTAGATCAGGTGTTTAAGCTTCATGGTTTACCCAAGACCATTGTGTCAGATAGAGATGTCAAGTTCACTAGCTACTTCTAGAAAACCCTCTGGCACATGTTAGGTACTAAGCTGAAATTCTCTACGGCCTATCATCCTCAAATCGATGGCCAAACTGAAGTAGTAAACCGAAGCTTAGGAAATCTCTTAAGATGTTTAGTCGGCGACAACCTAGGAAACTGGGACTTACTACTTCCTCGCGCTGAATTTGCCTACAACAGTTCGATTAATAGGTCTATTGGGAAAAGTCCATTCGAAGTGGTCCATGGATACAGACCTAGGAAACCTTTAGACCTAATTCCATTACCAGTACATACACGAATATCTGAGTCTGCTGAGTCATATGCACAGCATGTTAAGGGTTTGCACAAGGAGATTAGTCAAAGATTCAAACAAGCAATGAACTCTATAGGTATATGGCTAATTCACATAAACGGTTAAAGGAATTTAATGAAGGAGACTCTGTAATGATTAGGCTTAAACCAGAAAGGTTTCCTCCGGGAACTATGAAGAAACTCCATGCCCGGGGAGCCGGACCCTTCAAAATAATAAAGAAAATTGGACCTAATGCTTATGTAGTAGACTTACCACCTAGTTATGGCATTAGTTCTACATTTAATGTTTCCGATCTGAAAGAATACAAGGAACCTGCATTGATACCGGATGAACCTTTTGGTCCTAACACTTCTCTTGAGAGTGAAATGCCAATTGAGTGTCCACCACCAAATATTCCTGAGCGAAAGGAAAGAATTGAAAGGATCTTGAATGACCAGATCATCACTACTAGAAATAAGGGCTACCAACTATCTGGTTCGATGGCAAGGACGTCCTGAATCTGAAGATTCCTGGATCACCAAAGAGGACCTACAACAAATCGACCTAGATATATTAGAAACTTATCACTCGACAGGGTCGAGTTCATCCCACCCGGGGAGAATTGGTGCGGGCACCAGAATCAGAAAGAGACTCCAACCAATTCAAGCCCATTCCGAATCTTTATGGTTGGACTAGAGAGTCCGTTGGGTCCAAATGAGTCAAGTCCAATCCATGAAGAATCAAACCAAACCACATTTGAAGACTAAAGAAGACTCAAGACTTATACTCCAAAGCAAGACCAAAGCCACCTCAAGTGGGGACCACATGCCACATGACACATGCCACCTCATCTTCCAAGGTTGCTGCCACATCACACATGCCACCTCACCATCCAAGATTGCTGCCACATCACACATGCCACCTCACCATCCAAGGTTGCCGCCCAAGAGAAGAAAAGGGGAATTTGAAATTGAATTGGCTACAACCTCCTCCACAACTTCCTCCACTCTTCATGGGATGCCCCATATTTTCTCCACAAATTTTTCTCCATGATATTTGGTGTAGTTGGAATTCAAAATGGCTTAATAGTCTATAAAAGACTCTTAGTCTTCTTGTAAAAAGGGAATTGATGAATGAATACATTTTTTTTTCAGAAATTTTCTGTGTTTCTATGTGCCTATGTGGATCTTTGTGCCTAAGTGAACCTCTTCCTCTCCTCCATCATTTCTTCTCCCTAATCCTTCTCTTTTACTCTTCATCTTCCAAGCAATCCTCTTCCTTCAAAGCAATTAAGGACATCCTCACAAGAAAAAGATCAACACCAACACAAGCTTCCACCATGGCGCCAAGGATCATTTCCAACAAACTCTCCTTTTGAGTTCCATCAATCTTCTCACTTCTAATTAAGTTTCTAATCATCTTGGTTTCTTTGTTGCAGGGTTCTCTAGGCTCCAGATCTAAGAGGAAGGATTACTTGCTACAAACCAGACCAGAAAGTTAGAAGGTCCATCTTATGTGGTATGATCTTTCATTTGAGAACCTTAAGAGTGAATCCCTTGTGC
Organism: Areca catechu; assembly: GCA_021397845.1. Lineage (NCBI taxonomy): Eukaryota > Viridiplantae > Streptophyta > Magnoliopsida > Arecales > Arecaceae > Areca > Areca catechu. Next base: position 29,436,850 of record CM038042.1, on the reverse strand, counting down.
TTGAGATTTCAATGCTTGAACTCCTAGTATTTTAAGATCGGGATCATTAAATAGGGCTAGCTTGACTTGTGTGCGAATTCTAACCTTGTCCTATTTCTTTAAGATTTTGATAGTCCTCCTAGCTGGGTTTAAGTATAAGCATTTAGGGTTTCTTATTTAGATCTCCTTGATCTTATATGTTGAATCACTCATATGCAAGTAGGAATTGCTAGTTAAATTTTGGTTAATCTCCTTTAGAGTCACATGATTGCATCCTCATCTTGCATACCACACCAATCTTGGTATCAGAGCATGGTAGAATATGTTCCTGATTGCATAGCATTAAGTCCTTGAAGTACTTGGATCAGGGGCGTTACCAGGCCGTCCGGTCTTAGGAGAAGTAGGGTTTAAACACCCTCTCTTCCCATTCCACGGGGATCTCCTAAGGCGTGTCGGGGTGCCATTGTGATTGACCCATGAAAAAGAAAGCCAAAGGACTTCTTAGATTTCATTTGTGAATTTTGCATTGGGCACGTTCTGTTTTTTTTTTCTGCTTGCTGTATTTTCTGTAGGCTGACTGTAATCCGCCTGCAACTCCAAAGGCAAGTATCACATTCCTCGTTGGAATATTTTTTTTCTTATTCCATTTTAAGTTGTTTATCACCGTTTTAAATCTCAATCTGAGAAAAAAATTACAAAAAAAATGAAAATTCCTGCAGTCCATCAGTGTTATTAAGGTTTCTGTTCTGTTCTGTTCCTTTTCATTATCTTCATTTCAGAATCTACCTAGAATAGTACAGATTTTATTTTGAAATTTCGTTTCATCTGTTATGTCATCTATAAGTTAGGAGTTTTTTGTGATTTTTTTTAGATTTTTCTGACATTTTGTTCTGCACTTATCAATATCACTTTTAAACTGCAACACACTACTTCTGCACCTGAATTTTGAAATTTGCATGCATCTCATGACAAATCAAATTAAGGGCATAAAATTGACATAGGGTCAGGATTTCATCACCTGTCCCTAGCCCAAAAATCATCAAATTGCATATCGATCCAATCCCTAACTAAAATTGATTAGACATTAATTGCCCTAGTGGGTTAGGAACATCAATTTGGTCGAGCCTGGGTTATTGTCAACTCATTGTGTCAACTAGTCTTGTGTGTGCCCTATTACTTGGTGTCTAGAATTGGGACTAAGGGCTTGGGTGCTGATCCGTCTATCGGGCCAATTCCACCGGGCCTAGGTAGGCCAGAGACAGGATCTCACACTCCCCTTGTTCTAAAACCTGGCCAAGTATAGAGTTACTACAATCTAGCTTGCCACCTTGATTAGGCAACTAGCTTGGAACTCTAGGTCCAGTTCAATTCAATTGGGAAAGCTTGTGCAACCCATTACTTCATCTATTATTGGAAGCTGGTGTCAAGGATAGAGGTTAAGTGGCTCAAGCCTAAGCGGTTCTTGTGGTTTTTAATTAGGACCCAGTGAAAGCTGGGGGAACCTCCCACAGACCCACCTCCTGACTGGCCAGTGGAAGAGAGTAGCTGTTGATTTGATTGTATCTAGTCAACTCAGTTTATTTGGACTAACCGGTTTAGAAAACTCGTAGTTCGGGTCTGAGTCTAATTGTTTGCATAACAACTAGGTCAGGCACACCTTACCACCCTTCACAAGCCCAACCTAGTTCATCCATGGATACTAGTATGGAAAGCCTTATGAGATCTATGATCGAGAAGATGGACCGTTTGGATGCTAAATTTGGTCAGTTCGAGGAAAGGGTAGGAGCCCTAGAAGAAGCTAGGTTGACCCCAACTGAACCACCTTCACCCAGATTACCTTCAGTTCATCCTAGAGCCCAAAGACAGGAACACACACTTGATCCAATTCAAAGAAGACCGCATCAAGATTATGTTGATCATACTCCAGAGCCACCTCCTAGAAGGCCTCACTATGATACTTTTGATCAGGATGATCGGGCCCTAAGGAACATCCGTCTAGATGCACCAACCTTTGAGGGAAGCTTAGATCCTAAGGTGTACATAGACTGGGAGGCTGACATGGACCAGTATTTTGACTGGTATGATATGTCTGAAGAGAGAAGATTTAAGTTTGCCAGAATCAGACTAGTTCGTCAGGCTCGGTTATATTGGGGAAACGTGGAACGCATATCAAGGCAAAGGGGAGATTTACCTATAGCAACATGGAGAGATATGAAGAGGAAACTTAGAGAGAAATATCTACCTATGTCTTATCAGCAAAGGTTATTAGATCAGTGGCAACGATTGACATAGGGTAACTAGACCGTTTCTGAATACGTTGCTAAATTTGATGAGTTTGTGATGCGATGCAACGTAGTCGAGTCTGAAGCAGCCACTTTATCAAGGTTTAGATTAGGGTTGAATGATAATATAAAAGGGGAACTATTTTTAAGGGAAGTCCATGATTTAGATCAGGCATACCAAGTTGCCACGGACTATGAGAGGTTTCAAAGGAGAGCTATATTTAGACGACCTAAACCTATTAGGTTTAACCCTCCTGTTAGCAGGCCTAGTTCAGTCTCTGGTACAACCAATAGACCAAGATCCAGCTCGAATCCAACCCCTAGGCACAACCCTGCCATTCCCCTAATTCCTAGAGAAGACAAAGGAAAGAGCCCTGAAGGTCGAGGTGAGAGGGAGCGAGTCTGCTATAAGTGTCGTAAACTAGGTCATTTCATGAGCCAATGTCCCTCTAGAGCTTTACATATAGGGGAGGCAGAAGAAGGTGAATCAGAACCCCTGGAGAATGATGAAGAGGAGGTTTATGAAGCAGGGGATTGCTTGGCTGATGAGTATGAAGGAGATGAAGAGAACATAGACTCATCAGATTTGCTAGGAGTTGTGAGACGTATCATGACACAGACCAAGGAGCAAGAAGACTGGCGTAGAACTAGCATCCTACACACATTTGTTAGGATAGGAGAAAAGGTTTGTAAGATCGTTATCGATAGTGGAAGCTGTGTCAATGCCATTTTCACTAACGCAGCCAAAAATCTAGGATTACCCATTGTACCACATCCCAATCCATATAAGGTGTCCTGGATCGATTCCACTTCTATACCAATCAAGTCAAGATGTCAGGTTCAAGTCCAGCTTCAATCCTATCAGGGAAAGATCTGGTGTGATGTGCTTCCTATGGGGGTAAGTAGCATCATCTTAGGCAGGCCATGGCTGTTTGATCATGATGTGACCATCTTTGGTCGATCAAACTCCTATGCTTTCAATTTCAATGGCAAGAAAATTGTCATTCATCCAACCCAGCCTAAGGATAATGTCAAGAGAGGAGCTAGCAGCTTGAAAGATAAGAAGACTGGATTAAATTTAATAGGTGCAAAAGAATTAGAGCAAGATATCATGGAGGGAGCACCTATTTGGGTAGTAGCTGCTAAGGAAATTAAGGACCACAAGCCTGTAGAACACCCTCAAGAGGTGGTCCAATTATTGAAAGAATTTGAGGATGTGTTTCCAGAAGATCTCCCCGATAACCTCCCACCTTTAAGAGACATACAACACGCAATAGATTTAATCCCTGGAGCGACTTTACCTAATTTGCCTCACTATAGGATGAACCCAACTGAACACCAGGAACTGCAAAGGCAAGTGGGTGAACTTCTTAGGAAGGGGTTTATTAAGGAAAGCTTAAGTCCATGTGCAGTCCCTGCTCTGCTGACCCCTAAGAAAGATGGCACCTGGAGGATGTGTATAGATAGCCGTGCCATTAATAAGATCACTGTAAAGTATAGATTCCCAATCCCAAGACTAGACGACATGTTAGATATGATAGCTGGATCGACAATTTTTTCCAAGATAGACCTAAAAAGTGGCTATCACCAGGTTAGGGTTAGGCCTGGAGACGAATGGAAGACCGCTTTTAAGACTAAAGATGGATTATATGAGTGGTTAGTCATGCCGTTCGGTCTGTCCAATGCACCCAGCACTTTTATGAGAATAATGAATCAGGTGTTAAAGGTTTTTATCGGAAGATTTGTAGTGGTCTATTTTGATGATATACTTATATATAGCAAAACAAAGGCAGACCACTTAACCCACCTGAAGCAAGTTTGTCAAGTCCTGAGAAAAGATAGTCTCTATGCCAATATCAAGAAGTGTGATTTCCTGACAAATAGAGTTATATTTCTAGGATTCGTAGTCACATCTGAAGGGGTGTCCGCTGACCCTGCAAAAATTAAGTCAATAGTAGAGTGGCCTGTACCCAAGAATATTCATGATATCCGTAGTTTCCACGGTTTAGCCACCTTCTATAGGAGATTCATTAGAGGGTTCAGTACGATAGTGGCTCCAATCACTGATTGTATTAGGAAGGGAAATTTCGAGTGGACTAAAGCAGCAGGTAAGGCCTTCCTAACAATTAAGGAGAAAATGACACAAGCACCTGTCTTAAGGTTACCCAATTTTACCAAGGTGTTTGAGGTTGCTTGTGATGCTTCTGGGGTCGGAATTGGAGGTGTCTTGAGTCAAGAGAATCACCCAGTAGCATACTTCAGTGAAAAGTTAAATGAGGCGAGACTAAGGTATTCCACGTATGATAAGGAACTGTATGCTGTCGTTCAAGGTCTACGATTTTGGAGGCATTATCTTCTACCCCACGAGTTTGTCCTGTTCTCTGATCACGAAGCTCTTAGGTTCCTTAGTTCTCAAAAGAAATTAAACCCTAGGCACGGGAAATGGGTAGAATTCATACAAGCTTACACGTTCGTTTTGAAACATCGTGCCGGTATTGAAAATAGGGTTGCCGATGCGTTGAGCCGCCGTTCTATGTTGTTAACCTCTGTGAGCACTGAAGTAGTAGGGTTCGATAGATTGAAAGATGAATATCCCACATGTCCTGATTTTGGTCACATCTATCAATCCCTCCAACAAAGACCATCTAGTGAGCCTAGTGATTATACACTATTAGATGGATACCTTCTCAAAGGAAATCAGTTGTGTATTCCCAAGACCTCTGTTAGGGAATTTCTGATCTGGGAAGTCCATGCTGGAGGTTTAGCGGGACATTTTGGCCGGAACAAAACCATCCTAGCAATGGAAGAACAATTTTTTTGGCCTGGTCTTAAAAAGAACGTTACCCAGATCATAGCTCAGTGTCGGACCTGTGCTGTTGCAAAACAGCAAAGACAGAACACCGGTCTGTACACGCCCTTACCTGTCCCTGATGGTCCATGGCAAGATATCAGTATGGATTTTATGGTAGGTCTACCTAAAACTTCTAGGAAACATGACTCTATTTTTATGGTTGTCGATCGTTTCTCCAAAATGGCGCACTTCATCCCGTGTTCTCAAACTTTAGACGCTTCGAAAGTGGCCAAGCTTTTCTTAGATCAGGTGTTTAAGCTTCATGGTTTACCCAAGACCATTGTGTCAGATAGAGATGTCAAGTTCACTAGCTACTTCTAGAAAACCCTCTGGCACATGTTAGGTACTAAGCTAAAATTCTCTACGGCCTATCATCCTCAAACCGATGGCCAAACTGAAGTAGTAAACCGAAGCTTAGGAAATCTCTTAAGATGTTTAGTCGGCGACAACCTAGGAAACTGGGACTTACTACTTCCTCGCGCTGAATTTGCCTACAACAGTTCGATTAATAGGTCTATTGGGAAAAGTCCATTCGAAGTGGTCCATGGATACAGACCGAGGAAACCTTTAGACCTAATTCCATTACCAGTACATACACGAATATCTGAGTCTGCTGAGTCATATACACAGCATGTTAAGGGTTTGCACAAGGAGATTAGTCAAAAGATTCAAACAAGCAATGAACTCTATAGGTATATGGCTAATTCACATAAACGGTTAAAGGAATTTAATAAAGGAGACTCTGTAATGATTAGGCTTAAACCAGAAAGGTTTCCTCCGGGAACTATGAAGAAACTCCATGCCCGGGGAGCCGGACCCTTCAAAATAATAAAGAAAATTGGACCTAATGCTTATGTAGTAGACTTACCACCTAGTTATGGCATTAGTTCTACATTTAATGTTTCCGATCTGAAAGATTACAAGGAACCTGCATTGATACCGAATGAACCTTTTGGTCCTAACACTTCTCTTGAGAGTGAAATGCCAATTGAGTGTCCACCACCAAATATTCCTGAGCGAAAGGAAAGAATTGAAAGGATCTTGAATGACCAGATCATCACTACTAGAAATAAGGGCTACCAACGCTATCTGGTTCGATGGCAAGGACGTCCTGAATCTGAAGATTCCTGGATCACCAAAGAGGACCTACAACAAATCGACCTAGATATATTAGAAACTTATCACTCGACAGGGTCGAGTTCATCCCACCCGGGAGAATTGGTGCGGGCACCAGAATCAGAAAGAGACTCCAACCAATTCAAGCCCATTCCGAATCTTTATGGTTGGACTAGAGAGTCCGTTGGGTCCAAATGAGTCAAGTCCAATCCATGAAGAATCAAACCAAACCACATTTGAAGACTAAAGAAGACTCAAGACTTATACTCCAAAGCAAGACCAAAGCCACCTCAAGTGGGGACCACATGCCACATGACACATGCCACCTCATCTTCCAAGGTTGCTGCCACATCACACATGCCACCTCACCATCCAAGATTGCTGCCACATCACACATGCCACCTCACCATCCAAGGTTGCCGCCCAAGAGAAGAAAAGGGGAATTTGAAATTGAATTGGCTACAACCTCCTCCACAACTTCCTCCACTCTTCATGGGATGCCCCATATTTTTCTCCACAAATTTTTCTCCATGATATTTGGTGTAGTTGGAATTCAAAATGGCTTAATAGTCTATAAAAGACTCTTAGTCTTCTTGTAAAAAGGGAATTGATGAATGAATACATTTTTTTTTCAGAAATTTTCTGTGTTTCTATGTGCCTATGTGGATCTTTGTGCCTAAGTGAACCTCTTCCTCTCCTCCATCATTTCTTCTCCCTAATCCTTCTCTTTTACTCTTCATCTTCCAAGCAATCCTCTTCCTTCAAAGCAAATTAAGGACATCCTCACAAGAAAAAGATCAACACCAACACAAGCTTCCACCATGGCGCCAAGGATCATTTCCAACAAACTCTCCTTTTGAGTTCCATCAATCTTCTCACTTCTAATTAAGTTTCTAATCATCTTGGTTTCTTTGTTGCAGGGTTCTCTAGGCTCCAGATCTAAGAGGAAGGATTACTTGCTACAAACCAGAAAGTTAGAAGGTCCATCTTATGTGGTATGATCTTTCATTTGAGAACCTTAAGAGTGAATCCCTTGTGCTTGAGATTACTTGCTACAAACCAGAAAGTTAGAAGGTCCATCTTATGTGGTATGATCTTTCATTTGAGAACCTTAAGAGTGAATCCCTTGTGCTTGAGATTTCAATGCTTGAACTCCTAGTATTTTAAGATCGGGATCATTAAATAGGGCTAGCTTGACTTGTGTGCGAATTCTAACCTTGTCCTATTTCTTTAAGATTTTGATAGTCCTCCTAGCTGGGTTTAAGTATAAGCATTTAGGGTTTCTTATTTAGACCTCCTTGATCTTATATGTTGAATCACTCATATGCAAGTAGGAATTGCTAGTTAAATTTTGGTTAAACTCCTTTAGAGTCACATGATTGCATCCTCATCTTGCATACCACACCATGGTTTCTACCTGAGTATGGTCAGGGTCAACTAATCCTAGGTCATCTATGGGGAACTCGTCTTCTTCCTCCTCTTACTCGTCCACTAAGCTTGGGTCAGCCTCATATATCTCCTCTTTAATATCATCTGGTGAAACAATGAGTGGTAATATGATGTTGACTAAAGAAGAATTGACTAATACTTGGTTCCTATAGGGATACTAATCCTATGGGATTCAAGATGACTAGGGAAAAACTGATTGGCACGACTGATTCCTATGGATATGGGTTCTTGGGGTTCAGCTCTATGGGTCTTGCCTAGGGTTCCTACTTGGTCATCTAATGGATCAATCCTATGGGTTAATTGGTTAAGTCTATTAGTTGTTTGGGTGTTCATTTGGGTCATTTGGTTGAATCTATGGTTCATTTGATTTTGGGATTGGGTCAATTGGGTTATCTAGTTATTGGTTTGCTCAAGTTTAGCATTAATTTGGGCATTGGATTGGTTTAGATGGATAAACTGGTTTTGGGATTGAGTATTGGCTTGGTTCATTTGGGTAGTTAACTGGGCAAGCTGGTTCATGATGGCTTCAAAATTGGGATCCATGGCTGAGTCTATTTGGGGTTTAGTCTTATGGTATTGGGTTCCTAATCTAGTGGTCATACACTCAATCAAGCAATCAGAATGGAATGGTGCAGCCAAGAATGCAAAATAAGTTATCTTAATCTAGGGTTTCCTAGACCTAAAGCCAAAACTAGGTGGGTTAGCTCAACTTACACTTAATTCAGTAGCTAATCCTTCCTCTGGTTAGGTAGAGGGTGGGAGTGTGGGAGGCCCCCCCTGCTTTCACAGGGATCCAATTAAAAATCACAACACCACTTAGGTTGTTTGACTCTGGACCCTCAGTCTTAGAGACCAGATTTCATAATAGCCACAAGATTAAATGCACTAGTTGGGCCACACAATTCGGACCCGGCTTGTTGGTGTCACCTAGCCCACTAGGGCAAATTAAGTCTAATCAATTTTAATTAAGGCTTAGGTGAAAATGCTGATGGTTTTTTGGGCCCAGGACAGGTTATGACCTTTTGCCCTGATCTGAAATATTGAATTGCCCTTAAGATCAATTTAAAAGTTGATGAACATACAATGAATCCTAATGCAAACTAAAATATAGCAAAAAAATAAAATGTTTTTTAATGATTTATGATGTGTCAAGTTAGGCTTAAGTTAAATGGGGTTATCAAACAAAGTTTGGCTTGGGACTGGGAGGTTTTGGAAGTTGATTTGGTTTTGGTTGAACAAGTATGCAGAATAGCAGAATTCAGGAAATTAGGATTTCGGATGATGCAGGTTTTGACATAGATTTTGATGCAGAGAAAATCCTAAAAAACTCTAAGACAAAGGATGGATGGTGATGATGACCTCTACTAAATTTTATGCAAAAATAAAATCAAATTATTATGAAAATCCTAGGGTTTTCAGACTAATATAGAATTATTAGACTTTTAGTTAGGGTTCCTAATATGCTAGATTTTAGAAAATTAGGGTTTTAGTAAAATTAATTAAAAATTATGATAATTATCAAGATAGAACAGAGTACATGACATGAAATTTTCATAGAAAAACAAATTTTCTAAGATGTCGAAATAAGATGAATCCTAGATACCTAATGCAATAGACAGGATGCAAAAATTAGGGTTTGTAAATGCAAAGCAAATAAAAACTATCCTAAACCTGCTCTAATACCAAACTAATGTGGGATGACTCTAAGATTGATAAACATGCATGGAAAATAGTAAACTAATTTTTTTGTGATTTCTATAATTTAGGTTTGTAGGCTAGATTCCCAAAATAAAATAAGAACTAGCATAAGGAGTAGCAATGCAAAGAATCATCGTATCGCAGGCAAACTCATGCAAAATAATAAATAACCAGGACCTGAGAATTGAGAAACTCCCAGATTAGGATAGCTTATCTTCATCAAATTACAAATTAAAAGAAGGGAAGGATGTTACCAATCAGTGAATTGAAGAACTTTTGATGAAGAGATCACACAACACTCTGATTGGAGTCTGGATGATGAAGCTTGGTTTCCCTTGAACTGATGATTGATTTGGGTGGTTCTGGAGGCAAGGAAAGCCTCCTTCGGGGAGGTGAAACATGTTAGGAGTCCTGCAAAATATCAAGGGTCAATCAAAATATCAAGTAAGAAAAAGAAAAAAAACTAGGTTTAGAAGGAATCAGGTTAGGGTTGGAAGCTGGGCGGCTTGAAGCTTGATGAAGATCTCCTTGCTTGGTGGCCTAGGGAACTCCTTCTTGGACGTGTGAGGGCTTGGATGATATTGAGTTAGGGCATGGAAGGATGCTAGGGCAGCAAGGAATTCGGCCAAGCACAAGAATACAAACACAAACCAAAGAATCAAAAGAACAAAGTAACATACAAGCTTGCAAGCTCAAATAAATTTACCAGGGTTTTGATATCATGAATAAAAATTGAGTTACAAGAGGGGGAGGGTGGGATTTATATAGATCTCCCATGCCCTCTAACTAGGGTTACACACTTGGGTTACAAGTCCTTAAGTGGTTAGGAAAAGAAAACCTAAAAAGGTTAGGAACTTTGACTTTTCTTCTCCTTCTCCTCTCTTCTTCATGCTTTGACTTGGTCAAGGATGCCTACTCTTGCTTTGATTGGCATGTGGGATTCAAGGGAAGCAAGTGGGTCGGCCCAATAGGTGGATGGCACATGGGCTTGGGCTTCCTGGAAGCTGGGGTGGCCTGGTAGGAATATTCCATGGGATCAAAGTGGAATCTTGTTTCTTTATGGGCCTAGGCTTGATCTCCTTGGGCTCTGATGTAGATGGACCTTTGGAATCATGGATGCCCTAGTTTGGAAATATGCTTTGGCATCTAGACTGGAATCTGGGCATTGGAGGGCATCTAGAAGGAATCAAGGTTTTTGGAAGCATCCTGGATACTAGGTTGTCACACAAAATCCACTGGGCTGATGTAGTGGCCTCTGACTCCTGGATGTGACCTAGTGAAAATCTAAAATAGGGTGACCTCCTCTCTTATATAAAAATTGGGCTCATACTAGACTCATATTGATATACAGGACTCAAAACATTGACTAGGTTCAGGGTTGAGACAAATCAACTAACCCAACTTATTACAGGACTCAATCTTAATTGATTACAAAATTTTTAAATCTTTGACACATGATTAATTAAACCATATGGGATCCAAGGATTTGTGTCTGATCCTGGTGTCCCCACCATTGACTCAGTTAGTGAGTTAGAATACATAGCTACAAGTGAAGCCGTAAAGGAAGCTGTGTGGATGAAGAAATTCATCACGAAATTGGACGTGGTTCTCGCTATACAATAACTGGGGCCACTTTATTGTGATAACACCAGAGCTGTTGTACAAGCTAAGGAACCAAGGTCTCATCATAAGTCCAAGCACATCCTAAGACGCTTCCACCTTGTTCGAGAGATTATAGAAAGACAAGATGTTGTCATCGAACGAGTAGAAATAAAGAACAACATAGCAAACCCACTCATTAAAGCATTACCTCAACAGCATTTTGATCGCCACTTAGACTGTATGGGTATAAGATACAAGGGTGATTGGCTTTATTGCAAATGGGAGATTGAAAGAAAAGTGCCCTAAAAGCCAATCTTTGTAAGGGCATTATTGTAATCACCGACTCTTGTATGACATTAAATAAAGGCAATTTTGATTCATCATATTGCTGCTTCTATATTAGATTATGATGAACACCATAGGTTTGGCAATGAAATTAGGATTATGATGGAAATCATAACAGTGAGACCTAAGTTCCTATAAACCCTAATCTAAAACGTTCCTAATCGATGGATCATCAGCTCAGGGATTGATGAATAAGGAAAGATTAGCACATCCTATGTATGCTCATTGGAGAGGGTGGTGGTCTCACAGTCACTTGTGTAGAGACACTAATACAAAGGATGTGGGTGCTCATTAGGTTATGAGTCCACTGAACTGATCCGACAAAGAGAACATCAAATGGAAGTCTTACTTACTTATCAAAGGAATATTCTCTTAGTGGGAGTTGTGCATGTGATCCTTAAACCTGAGACTACCATAGTATCTTGTGCACATGAACCTATGTTTTGTGCATACTCATTCATGAAAATTAAGTCATGTACGAGGTGTTTTTGGATATGGTAGATTATGTATAAAGATAATGAGTAGGTCAACAAGGAATCGATCACTCCTAGTAAAGGAGAGTTGTTATCCCATGTGATCATTTCGAATGATGACTCAGGAAGTCTTTGATCAAAGTAGGATGAGATTAGATAAGGTTTCTAATTTATCATCGGTCGAGTCTTCATTATCAAATTTAGATTCAAAATGATTAAGTGCTAGGGTTTGACATTATCCATTCCCATCACTTAATCGGGATAAAGGGAGATCGAAGGATTGATTGCATGGTAACTTTCCAATAAAGGATATTGTTAGCGCAGAGTCCCTTTTCCGACCGGGTGGAGCTACTAGATCGCAGGCCTGCTCCCTAGTTCACCTACAAAATAAATTCCTGACTGGAATTGCTCTGACGGGGGACACTCCGATGCCTAAGTCAGAGGTGGGCTCCAGCCACAAAATGGAGAAGATTCTGAGGAGGACTAGCTGGGAAAGGAAAGACTTTGGAGTTTTTCAAAAGTATCTTGTACCATACCTCGAGCATTCCTCTTACCGTTATTTATAAGTAGTTATCCAGCCTGCAGTTCCGTTCTTCCTCCAGCGGTTATGATGGGGGAGTTAATTTCTTTCCTATAATTTGGAATCATGGGTAGTTATTAGGCAGTTCCGGCGGCCAGGCTGGAGGCGTTGCCGCTAGAGTTATGCGCCATGATTATATTCCGAAAATAGTTGATGACAACCGTTGCTTGTCATGTTCGTAGAGACTTGAGATAGGTCGAGAGCCTATCCTCAAATTTTCCTTTTAGGAAGATTTCCATGATTGAATCAGGGAAAGTCTTCATCCTCAGATCCTCTCGAGACAAATCGGAGATCTTGTCTTCGGCATAGATCGAGGACTTGATCTTTGACATAGGCTGGAGACTATGTCTTTGACATAAGCCAAAGACCGTGTCTTCGGGAGTTGGTGAAGGTCATTCCTCGGTTCAGGTTGAGGATCTTGTCTTCAGGGATCGTAAGACTTGTTCTTTGATGAAGGCTGAAGACGTAATCCAAAGACCCTATCTTCGGGTGCCGTAGACCCATTAAGAGTTGGCTTTTCCATAGGTTGCCTGGTTTTTTCCGAATACCTTGGTATGAAGTTTGTGGTTCAGAAGAAATGTCTTCAGCCAGTCGAACCGCGGCTGGTTCATACTTGGACCGAGATATCCTAATAGTTGCCCCCTACTCTCAATTTTCGAAGCAATGATTTGCCTCGAAGAGTGAGAGTATTATTGGTTTGTCATTTTCCTCCTGAGGGAAGGTGTAGTGGATGATTACAAAATCTCTGATTATACCATCTATCATAACTGCCAGCTGATTTGGGAATCAGGCGATGGATAGTTGTCATTCCTTGATTGAGGGTTGAAAAGGGAGTGGGCGGGCCAGGGACTGTCTTTCCTTTTTCATTGCATGATGGTTCAACCATCTTTTGGTTGGATTTGAGCGGTTGACGTGGTTGCTTCTGCCTGTTGGATGATAAATATGCTTCATCTTGGCCGTTGATTTAATAGATTATGATCTTTGGTCTATTCTGTGTCAAATCAGCTTGGGGGTCACTTTGGAGTTTTTCTTTGTTTCTTTTTGAGAAAGAGAAAAGGTATGGCTGAGAAAGCTTCTTCAATCTCATACTTTCAGTTTTGGCCCAACTTTCCCCATTCTTGGCCACCAATCCTTTTCATAGGTAGAAACTCTCTTCTACTTTTTTGCCTCACTCTTTATCATGGCCAAGACTATAGGAAACCAAAGAGAAAAAGTCAAGCTCTCCGGGGCCAACGATGTAGTGAGTCTAGAGTTAGTTCCCATCTCTATTACACCTGGAAAGGTTGCTCATCTCCGAGAACGCTATCACTTCCCGAGGGGTTTCCTCTAATCCTTTCCATATCTGAGGAACGGGTGAACAAACCTCCTGCCAGGTGTCTGGCTATGTACGAAGACCATTTGAAGGCTGGCCTTCGATTTTCTCTGCATCCTTTCTTCATCAAAATCTTTCGCCTATACCAAGTGGTGCCTGTGTAGTTGACTCCAAATAGCATTCAGAATATCTGCGGGTTCTTGGTCTGGTATCGCATAGCTAATACAGAGCCCAGGACCAAATTATTTACTGCTCTTTTTGTGCTTAAGAGAGTATTCCACGGTAACAGATGGTGGGTGATCGGCCCTCGACCTGGTCGCCAGATCATCAAGGATATGCCTAGTGCCATCCATGGGTGGAAACCTATCTTCGTCTTTGTGTTGTCTATCGAACCGTGGGGCTTCGGTAGTGATTGGAAGGAGCCACGTTTAACTGCCAATGATGGAAAAAAGATTTTGGCGGCTGATCAGTCCAATTATGACTTACTGACTGATTCAGAGGCCATTCCTATCTGTGAGTTGTTGGAGGAGAGGAATCTCCATCTTGCAGGGATTAGCAAGTTCCCTGTGTTAGGTATAAATGATAGAAATTTTTACCTCTTCTCTCTCATCCCAGTTGTAGTTCAGTTGACTCAAAGGGGTTTTTCAATTTGTAGGTGGTGGAATGAAGCCTAATTTGAGCTGGCTCCGCCAATCTTTCGAGAAGAGGGCAGCTCATGCCCCTCCTACAAGATCAGCGGTTCAGAAGAAAGCCCGAAGGGATGGTCTCGAGAGGAGTGGGAGCACTTCGTCCTCCAGAGGAGTCTCTGAAGGGAATGTGGTGCCAATGATGGAGGCCTCCACAGGGGCTCAGCTAGTTGAGCCTTCACCGGTGGTTACCTCTCCAGTTCACACAGGGAGAGTCCGCCTCTGATGGTTGATGTGCCACCGCCTTACCTCATGTAGTTGATAGGGGTAAGGCACCACAAGTCGAGAGAGAGTCCGTTCGTGAGGCTTCTCCAGCTAGGAGCCATCCCGCGGACTCTTCGGAGCTTTCCCCCATGGGAGGATTGTTGGTCCTCACCATGGCTAGGCTGGTGCTAAAGGATACGTTGCTACCTCATAATTTGGTAGTTATCCGAGGTCGAAGCCTTGCCAGAATATCTGACTCTTCCTTTTTCTCTTTACAACAGGTGAGATCCTCATCGTACCTCCTTTGCCCAGAGGGTTGTTCGATTCATAACCTCATGTTGTCGTTGTAGTTGGTCTATAACATCACCTTCATGGAGAAGGGCATAGGGAATGTCGACAGCCTCATCCATGGCCTTAAAGAAGAGCTCCATGGCTAGGGCCGAAAAAGAGGTTGCCGAAGAATTGAAGCAGTCTATGGAGAATTGTCTCGTTCATGCAGATGCTGAAATTTTTGGCTTGAGGAATGAGCTGAAGGACACCCATTTGATAATCGCGGGGCAAGGGGCAGAGTTGAGGAAGAGCAGAAAACATGCCGATTCCTTCGAACAATCCACCAAGGAGAATCAAGGAAAGATGGAAGACCTGACCAAGGCAGTTGAGGAAGCGAACAGGAGGGCCGAAGAGGCAGCCTTAGAGTCTGAAGTAGCTAGGAGAGAGTCCAAAGTCTTGAAAGAGTTGGTGAGTAAAGCTGTAGCGGATTTCAGGAAGTCCTCAGAGTTTCAACAGGAAATGAATGAGGCGACCTTATACAGCTACTAGCATGGTTTCAATGACGGACTAGCCAAGGTCAGTGGGGTTTTCCTAACCTTGACCTTTCTGTTGTCCCTGCTTTTAACATTGTGGAAGAAGAAGAAGAAGGAGCCAAGGCTGAAGAGGAGATTAGAGGGATGCCAAGTCCGAGGGAGGATATTCCTAGGATAATTTTGGCCTAGGCCGAGGAGGCCAAAGAGGTGCCAGTTTGGAGGAAAAAACTCCCATCACAGCCGAAGACAAGAATGTGATCCCGATCCTGGCCCAAGAGAGAGCTTAAGCTGAGGAGGAGGTCTAGGTTGAAGACCCTCTGGACTCAACCCAATTCCAGGAAACTCTCTCTGCGCAAATTGACAGACTGCTCCATTCTTGTGATGCTGGGTCTCCTCAAGCTGATGCTTAGGGATCTGTGTACCTTTAGGCATTGTATCTCTTTTCATTTCCCTCTGAAATGTAACAAACTATTCTGAATTTCCAAGTGACTTCCTCCCTTTGTACATGTTATGCCATATTATTGAATATAGTTTACGTAAGGTTTTTGGCTTTGGTGAGGACTTGAATTTCATTGCTCCTTTTTCTTTTTTTTTTTTTGGTTGAGGGGTTGAAGCTGAAGATATTCGGCTTGTGGCTGATGTCGAAGAAGAGTTTCGAAGAAAATCAGAATGCCATTACCGAAGACCATCCATGATCAAACTAGGCTGATGTCAGCCTTTTTTCCATAATTAATCTGCCCGTCTTGGAATGGACACAACAGACATGTGTCATTTTCTTATCGACTGAGGAACATTGATTATGAGTCTCATTGCCCGTGATGAGTGTATCAATATTCGAACGGTCGCATTTTCATGCACCCTGGGTGCCGCCATATCCTTCCTTTTTGAAAGGGAGCCATTAATGCTGTCGCCGCATGATGGAGATCTTACGGATTTGAAGTGCCGGCGATTGCTATTTCAAGAGTAGTTATTGGTGATTATATCGCTCCCGAGTGGTCATCTGGGTCTCGAGACATTGCTCCGATACATGGCATCTTTTAGTGCGCCTGGGAAAGGACATGGAGCACGTTTCCCTATGGCCAGTCGTGGGTGTAAGGTCCTTATAAATGGGACCCTGTCCTCCCCTGTCAAAGGCCATCACAAACTCAGACTCCCACTTTGGAAATCTCTCTTCTTTCTCCAGCATCCCGGTGAAATGAAGTTCAGTGTTCCCGAGCTTCAAAGGGTGGCGAAGAAAAGAGCCATCGATAACGGAGTAAGGGGCAGCCCAGGATTCCTTGGGTTGAGCGACGATGATGACCCAGTCATTGATCACTTGGAGAGAAGGGTCCGTGTCCTGGAGGCTCAACTGGAGGAGGCCAGGGCTCAGGTCGAGGCGGCCATCGCAGAGGCGGTGGAGGCCAGAAAGAAGGTGGTAGATGCCATCTCGGTCTTCAAGGCATCTTCTACTTTCAAAGAGGAGGTCACCGAGGCGGCTCTGGATTCTTATCACCGGGGGTTCCAGGAATGCAGGGATAAGGCCTTCAAGTACTATAACTTGAAGGGTCTTGGCAACATCAAGCCCTCCATCCCTTCCCTGGACATGAATTCGACTCTGACTTCTAGGAGGAGTCGGATTCTGATCCAGATGGGAACCCCGAGGGTCCTTCATCTTCCTTGCAAGACACCCCCGCCGGCATGGGAAAGGGCCGGCAGGTGGTCACTAGATGTGCTTTCCATTTCCTGCAATCTTTCTTCTTCTTCTTCTTTTTTTTTGTAAAAATGCACAAGAAATGAAGGCAATAATTTTCTTCCTGCTTTTTCTTTTTCTATGAATGATATTTCTTTGAATCCCATGAAATGTGACCTTAAAAGTTTGATGTTGGCAGAGTGGGTGATGTAAAATCACTTCCGCACATTTTCAAGTTTTCGTAGGGGATAGCATCTATGCTACCCTTGTGCATCTCTGTCATGGTTAAGGTAGGCTGTTCAGGCCTGCCCCGGTGCGTCTTCAAATTTTTCATAGGGTAGGTTATAGAAACCATCCCTGCACTTTTTAATATAAGGTAGGCTGATTAGGCCCGCCCTGACATGTTTTTGGGTTTTTCGTAGGGCAGGTTACACGAACCATCCCTATGCCTTCGATCATCTTGGCAGCTTGATTAGGCCATCCGTTGCGCTCGTCGAACATGCCGATAAGGTGAGTGGATCAGACTCTTCCTTGCACCATTAGCCAATCTCTTCGATCAGGCTAAAAAAATTGCTACCATCCTACTGTTGCAACGGGTCATTTAAAGTTCGACAGATTTGCATGAAAGATTCTGGGGATTTGTTTATTGATAATACTTGCAAAGATTTTGCACATTCCATGGCCGGGACAGCATTTTACCATCCAAGGTTTTGAGTCGATACATTTCCTAACGTATGACCTCTTCAATTTGATACGATCCTTCCTAGTTGGGAGAAAGCTTGCCTTGTTCAGTTGGCCTAGATATTTCAGCTCTTTGTAGCACCATATCCCCCATGCAAAAAATCTATTCCTTTACCCTAGAGTTGTAGTATTTGGCAATCTTTTGTTGATATGTCGCCATTTTTATCTGAGCCTGGAGTCTGGTACTTTGCAATAGATCAAGGTCGACTCTTCAGCGGTCAAAATTTTCAGGCTCTTCATATTTATCGATTCTTAGAGATTGGAGGGAGACTTCGATAGGAAGAACGGCTTCGGTACCGTATGCCAGGTTGAACGGAGACTCACTAGTGGCCATTCTTGGGGTAGTTTTGTATGCCCAGAGGATGAAGGTCAGCTCTTTTTCCCAAAGTCCTTTGGCGGTGTTCAACCTCATCTTCAGACCGTGGAGAATGGTCCGATTAGTTACTTTGGCTTCTTCGTTGAACTGTGGGTGGGCAACGGAAGTCAGCTTGTGTTGCACATGGTACTGAGCACAGAAGTCTTTGAACTTCAGATTATTGAATTGCCTCCCGTTGTCAGTGATTATTATGTGTGGAATCCCAAACCGAAATATGATGGAGTTTTTTACAAAGTTCTCAATCTTGCCCTCCGTGATTTGGGCTAGTGGCTCGGCTTCAACCCACTTTGTGAAGTAATCAATAGACACAAGGAGGAATTTCCTCTGCCCAGATGCAGGTAGAAATGGGCCAAGAATATCCATCCCCCATTGAGCAAAAGGCCAGGAGGCTGTCAGCTGGGTCAAGTGACTCGCTGGTTGTCTCTGAATGTTGGCATATCTCTGGCATTGATCGCATCTTCGTATGAAGTCGACCGAATCCTTTTGGATAGAGGACCCATACTATCCCTGGCGTATAATTTTATACGCTAAGGACCTGCCCCCCAAGTGATCACCGCATATTTCCTCGTGGACCTCTTTCAGGGCATTGTCAGCATCTGACATTCCCAAGCATTTTAGCAGGGGTTGAGAGAATGATCTCTTGTAAAGGGCTCCATCTAAGATGACATATTAAGAGGCCATCCATCAGATATTTTTGGCCTCTGCCTTGTCCTCCAGCAACACACCTTCATTTAAGAACTTGATAATGGGATCCATCTAGCTTGGCTTGGTCTTAATTTGGTGCACCTCCATAGCTTCTTCAGCTATACTTGGAGCTTCAAGGTGCTCAATGAAGGTGCGATTGAGAGATTCCGGGTTGTAGTAGCAAGTCAAGATAGCGCATCTACTCGGGAGTTCTCTAATCGAGGAACATGAATGATTTCAATGTATTCCAGTTGAGAAGATAAGATTTGTACTTTCTTCAGGTACTGTACCATGGTGAGATCTCTGGCTTCATATTCTTCTTTAACTTGATTTACTACCAGCTGGAAGTCCGAAAAACCCTGGAGTCTCCAAACTCCTAAATTCTTGGTGATCCGAAGACCTACAAGTAGAGCTTCATATTCAGCCTAGTTATACGAAGCACGGAAGGAGAACCGGAGTGCGTACTCTACCATATGGCCATCGGGTTTAGCCAGTATTAGGCTGGCTCCGCACCCAGCGAAATTGGAAGCTCCATCCACATGGAGCACCCAATCGGACTCCATATTCTTTGGATTTCCTTTTTCAGTTGGAGGCACTTCGTCTTTGAACTTCCAGGTACATTCAGCTAGGAAATCTGAGAGCACTTGGGCCTTCATAGCTGATCGAGGCTGGAAGCTGATGTCGAACTCGCTCAGCTTCATAGCCCACTTGGCTATCCTCCCGGAGGTATCAAGGCATCGGAGAATGGCTTTGAGGGGTTGATCGGTCAGTACCATGATGGCGTTGGCATGGAAGTAAGGCCATAGTCACTTTGCCATAATTATCAGAGAGTAGATCAGCTTCTGTATTTTTGAATATCTTGTTTCAGTATCATGCAAAACTTTGCTGATGTAGTAGATCGGCTTGTGAGAGTCATCTTCTTCTCTTCGAACAAGAACTGAACTGACTGCCTCATCCGAGGTGAAAAGGTATAAATAGAACACCTCCCCCTCTTGAGGTTTGGAAAGTAAAGGTGCAGTCTCCAGGTATTTTTTCAACTCTTCAAAGGCAGTATGGAAATCTTCGATCCATTCGAAGCCTCGAGACTGCTGAAGTACCTTAAAAAATGGGAGACACTTCTCGGTTGAGCGAGAGATAAACCAGCTTAAGAAGGCAATCCTCCTGTCAACTGTTGGACTTTCATTTTGCAGGATGGATGCCTCTATCCTTGAGAGCCTAAATTTCTCAGGGTTTGCTTCAATCCCTTGCTTGGTAACGAGGAAACCCAGAAACTTGCCCGAAGTGACCCCAAAGGTGCATTTTGTTGGGTTTAGCTTCATTCGATGGCATCGCAGGGCACTGAATGATTCCTCCAGGTCCTGGATGTGATCTTTTTTAAGGAGGCTTTTGACGATCATGTCGTCAACATAAGCCTCCAGGTTTCTCCCCAACTGCTCCTTGAACACCTTAATCAACCTCTGAAAGTTGCTCCAGCATTCTTGAGTCCAAATGGCATCATCTTATAGCAATACAGACCTTTGTCGGTGATGAAGGCCATTTTCTTCATCCTGGGGGTCCATTTGGATCTGATTGTAGCCAGAAAAAGCATCCATGATGCTCAATAATTGGTGGCCGGCAGTGGTGTCGATCAGTTGGTCAATTTTTGGAAGAGAAAAGCTATCCTTTGGGCAAGCCTTATTAAGATCTGTGTAGTCGATGCAGATCCTCCACTTGCCACTAGCTTTCTTTACCATTACCATATTGGCCAACCACTCAAGGTAGTGGGCTTCCCGAATGAACCCTGCCTTGAGGAGCTTGCTCACTTCTTCATCTATTACTTTTTGTCTTTCAGGGGCAAAGCTTCTCTTCTTTTATCGGACTGGTTTATATCCAGGGGCAACTTCCAACCGATGAGTGATTACTTCGATGGGAATTCCTGGCATGTCCGAAGCTGACCAGGCGAAGACATCAGCATGATCCCTGAGGAAGAGATCAGCTCCGTTCTGGTTTTCTCATCAAGCATGCTTCTGACCTGCACAACCTTGGTGGGGTCCCCTTTAGTTAAGGGTACCGAGATAGTTCTATCCATAGGTTCGCCAGAATCTATAGTCGAGTCCCTCGGATCTAGCTGATCCCAAGTGGTGGGATCATTAGAGTGCTTGTCCTGGATCATCAAGCATTGTTGTGCCACTCTCTGGTCTCCTCTTACTTCTCCAACACCATTTCTGGTGGGAAAGTGCACCAGGAGGTAATAAGATGACATTACGATCCGGAATTTGTTCAGGGCAGGTCATCACAGAATGATGTTGTAGGTTGAAGGGGTTCGGACCACCGTGAAATTGATCAGTAATGTTTTTTATCGAGGTTCAGTACTGAGGGTTACAGGCAGTACTATTTCTCTCTCGGCATCAACCTAATTCCCTCCAAAGATAGTAAGTGGTATAGGGGACCTTCGTAGCTTGTCTCTAGGAAAACACATCCGAGAGAATGCATCGTAGATCAAGATATCAGTCGAACTTCCATTATCAACTAGGATTTGTTGTACATCATAATTGGCCACAACGGTCGATATTATAATAGGTTCATCATGCGAGAGCTGGACTCCTGCAAGGTCATCATCGGAGAAGAGAATAGCATTGTTGTCCTTGAGTCACTTCGAGGCATTGTCTTCGTCTCTTCTTTGATTGATAGGTTGATGTATCATCCCCACGCCTCCATTGGTGGGCCTTTGATTTGGCAGTTCAGCCTCTTCAGGAGTCAATTGGGGGATAGTAGCTTCTGACCGAGGTCCATGGCGACCAACATACCACCCCAAATAGCCTCTCTTGATGAGATCCTCTATTGCATCTCTTAGTTGGATGCATTCTTCAGTATTATGGCCGTGGTTCCGGTGGAATTGACAGTATTTGTTCCTGTTCCTTACGGAAGAGGATGCCTTCATGGGATATGGTCGCTGGAGATAGTTTTCTTTTTCTATCTCCAAGAGAATCTTCTCACGAGGAAGGTTGAGGGGGGTATAGGAGTCGAATCTTCCATCCAATGCTCTAGGTTTGGGAGGACTTCTTTGGCAGTCAGCATACTTGTTGTTATTGTTGGAAATAGGGGGGCCTTGTTCCCTATTGTTTTTCTTCTTCGAAGGGGGCTTCCCTTCAATTTGTCATCGATTTGCTACTTGCTCTTCGGCATCGGCATATTTCTGAGCCCTCGACAGGAGCTCAGCATAACTTTTGAGAAACTTCTTATCCAGGGAAAAGGTGAGCTTGGATGTATGAAGTCCCTTCTTCAATGCAGACATGGCCACATGCTCGTTAAGATTGGGGATCTCGAGTGTGGCCGCATTAAACCTGGAGATATAATCTCGCAGGCTTTCTCCTTCATTCTGGTGAAGGAGAAATGGTGTGTCGTATTCCGGGGGATCTTGCGGCAAGTCCTGAAATGCAAGACAAATAATTTTTCTAACTCGAAGAAAGAATCGATGGTACCTGGATGTATGCTCGAGTACCATATCCAAGCGGCTTTCTATAAGGTGGCTGGGAACACGAGGCAGTACATCACATCTGAAGCTCCCTGGATCATCATATGTGCCTTAAAACTGTCCAAATGATCAAGAGGATTAGAGGTGCCATCGTAGGGTTCCATTTGGAAAACCCTGAAGTGCCGAGGGATGACTTTGGCCATGACACGGTCAGAGTAGGGCGGGCACAGATCACACACCGCTAAATCATTGTAATCTCTCTGCTTTCGCATTCTCGCCATCTCTGATTCGATGGCCTTGAATTTCTTATCTTAGTCAGGGAGAGCCTACTTTGGCACTTTCTCTATAGGAGTATAGTCTTCAGAAGAGGGTGAGGAAGTTTGCCTAGGTCCTTTCCCTCTCTGCGAGGAATCAGTGGGCCTAGGCATTCTTGAACTTCAGCCTTCAAGAGAGGGCCAAGGACGGGGGGAGAGATGTGTGGACCTCTCGAGGGGTTCTCCCTCCGGGATCGAGAGCTATGTTTGGAGATGGCCGGCGGATGCCCCACTTGAAAATCTCTATTTGAAAGTCCTGAACCATAGCCATGAAGTTAGTGACCTGGTTTAGGAGGGCTTCGAATTGTTGCTGTCCCACGATAATTATGGGAGGTGGAATGTCGTTCTTTATCGGGGGCGTACCCCCTGGGATGGAGCACGATTTTGACTTGTTGAGGCAACCTGAGTCTTCCCTCTCACCATCGAAAGTTTCTTACTTTCCCTTGGTTAAGGAGGGGAGCTTAACAATGCAAATTGCACAGAACCCCCTACATGGCATGCCAATCTGTTAGCATAGAGCCCCTTTTCCGACCGGGCGGAGCTATTGGATCGCAGGCTCGCTCCCTGGTTCACCTGCAAAACAAATCCCTAGTCGGAATTGCTCCGGCAAGAGACACTTTGATGCCTAAGTCAGAGGCGGGCTTTAGCCACAGAATGGGAAAGATACTGAGGAGGACTAGCTGGAGAAGGGAAAGACTCTGAAGTTTTTTAGGAGTATCTTGTGCCTTATCTCGAGCATTTCTTCTTACCGTTATTTATAAGGAGTTGTCCAGCCCGCGGTTTCGTTCTTCCTCCAGTGGTTATGATGGGGGAGTTAATTTCTTTCCCATAATTTGGAATCTGGATAGTTATTAGGCAATTCCGGCAGCCAAGCCGGAGGCATTGCCGCTAGAGTTACGTGCCATGATTATGTTCCAGAAATAGTTGATGACAACCGTTGCTTGTCATGTTCATAGAGACTTGAGACAGGTAGAGAGCCCATCCTCAAATTTCCCTTTTAAGAAGATTTCCATGATTGAATCAGGGAAAGTCTTCATCCTCGTATCCTCTCGAGATAGATCGGAGATCCTGTCTTCGGCATAGATCGAGGACTTGATCTTTGACATAGGCTGGAGACTATGTCTTTGACATAAACCGAAGACCGTCTTCGGGAGTGGGTGAAGGTCATTTTTCGGTTCAGGCTGAGGATCTTGTCTTCAGGGGCCGTAAGACTTGTTCTTCGACGAAGGCTGAAGACGTAATCTGAAGACCCTGTCTTCGGGTGCCGTAGACCCATTAAGAGATTTGACTTGCCATGGTTGCCTGTTTTTTTCGAATACCATGGTCTAAAGTTTGTGGTTTAGAAGAAATGTCTTCAGCCGATCGAACTGGTGGCTGGTTCATACTTGGACCGAGATATCCTAACAAGTTTTGGTACTTTCTACCAAATTTCTCATTTTCTGGATAGGCATGATACATTGCTAGATGTCAATCATGTCTTGTAGATTTTCATGGATCAATTTGATTGGATTAGAAGTTAGTTGAATTGGCAACGTAGGTTAGCTCAATTTGACTCAATTAGGTCATCAAGTTTGATTGGGTCAAATCGGCTTGGACCTAGACCTTCTGCTAGCTAGATGTGAAACCCAAAGGATCACACACATTAGGGAATTGACCTAGGAAGTCAATTGGAATTTTATTAGGATCATGGGATCCTAATTGGTTAGCTAGATTACACACTAGCATGTGTAGGCTAACCTAACTCCTAACGTAATTGAATTGGGTCTAAAGGTTGCTTAATAGGCTAACCAATTTGAGAGAATCCTAGATTGGGTTGAGTCCAATGTGGGGGGGCAGAAATTATCTAATTTTATCCATATTTAATCATCCTTTATCCCATTTAAATGAAGAATCATAACATGAAGGGACTCTTGGTACCAATTCATGGTATGCGCCAATTGAATGTGCATAGAAGGACCAAGAGTCCTTCTGCCGTCAGTTGCCAAAGCTAGATGAAGTCCAAGGGACTTCATACTCATCTCCACACCTTTTTTAAATGCCTATTGACTGGTCAACAAATATGAAGTTCGGTGGAAGGGAGTTGGCGCAAATGAAGAGTTGCGACTCTTCATTTGGTGCAAAAACAAGAAGTAGAGTCCTTCTACTTTAAGCCTCTTTCAATCATTGGTATTTCTAATTGGAAAGCCACATCCCTTGGCCTTCTCACAACTGGTAATTTCCAAGGGGCAAGTGGAGAAGTCGGATGAAAAAATGAAGGGACTTGTATAAGGCTTTTGGCGCATGAAAATTGTTGACTTTTCACTCATAAGACTCTTCTTTGTGAAGAGTCTTAATTGATCTTTTGAATAGCTTATCAAAGGCTGATGAAGAGCCTTATCTGGTGCCCCCCATCTCCTATAAAGATCATCGGTGTTTATTCTGATGAAATACAATTCTTCTTCTTCTTACATTCTTACACTCTATCTTACTCGTCTCTTCCTTCCCTTGTTAGGACATAGTCTTCCTTTAAGACAAGTCCACCATTTAAGACAAGGGTTTAGGAAGACATTAGGAAGTGATAGAGAGAGAGAGAAGAAAAGTTTTGGAGAGGACTTAGAGTGCTCTACTAGAGTACAAGGGCCTGAGTAAGGAAGGAGAGATTGCTGAAGGAAGAAAAGGCCTTCAAAAGAGTCCCAGTGGTTTAAGCAACCTACTAAGGAGTGCCTAGGTTCAATTCCTATGTGGATCACCTCTAGAGGGCATGCACTTATGTGCCTAGTGGAAATAAGAAGAAATTAGCATTCCAGGTATTCTTCTATTATCCTAAAGTCTTGATTTACTGATTATTATGCATAAGTAGTCCTAGGGTTTAGGGTTTCGACCGGTTAGGATTTCGAAATTAAAATTTTTTGAAACCTAGCCTTTCGACGCACCCAACCTAGGTAACCCAACATTAAAATCCTTCAGTTAGATCAAGGAGGAGAATACTTATCTAGTGAATTTCTTGATCATCTTAAGGATAACAGTATTCGCTCAGAATGGACACCTCCATATAAACCATAATTAAATGGTGTAGCAGAAAGGAGGAGTCATACCTTATTGACATGGTAAAGTTTATGATGTGCTTCACTATTCTTTCTATATCCTTCTAGGATTATATCCTAAACATTACTTGTTATATACTAAATAAAGTACCATCAAAATCAGTAGCTAGCACCCTATATGAATTTAAATCAGTAGCTAGCACTCCATATGAATTTTGAAAAGGTAAAAGACAATGTCTTAAATATCTTAAGACTTGGGATAGCCCTACTTATGTTAGAAATGTGTTGGATATAAGCTAAGTGGTGTGGGCACCAGAATCTGACAGAGGCTCATCAACCCTCTATGGATATCCAATTAGGATTCCAACTTTTCAGGTCTTGTAATAAGGCTTCAAGCCTAAACCATGTAATTTTCTTTAGCTTTGAATTGAGTCTCAAGTGTCTATGTCTAGTCCTGTATTTCCGACAGAGGCTCCTCAACCCTCTGTGGATGACCAATTAGGGTTCCAACTTTTCAGGTTTTGTAATAAGGCTTCAAGCCTAAACCATGTAATTTTTTTTAGCTTTGAATTGAGTCTCAAGTGTCTATGTCTAGTCCTGTATTTTGACCAAGTTGGTCAAGTCGAGTCCTGTATTGAGTCCAGTCCCGTAATGAGTCCAGTCCGAGTTTGTTTGAAGCAAGATTGGTCTTGAAGTCTAGTCACTTTTTGAGCCAAGCCATGAAGGAAGCCAACTCAACTCAGGGGACCACCTCTTCATCCTACATGGCGCCACTTCACCATGCCATGTGGGTGGCACACAATTCATATTTTGGATGCCAAAAAGGGGGGGGACACATCACTTGATACACTCCTTTTTTCCCTCCCCCTATCAAGCTATTTTCCAAACATGGGTGGCCGGCCAAGGAGGTCAAAGGGTAAAGTTAAAGTTTGGAGAATTCAAATCCCTTGCTTCAAGCCTCCTATCAAGCTTTCTTCCCAAACTACTTGAACAACTTTGGAAGGAATAGCAAGATCCATGGGTGCCTCCACTTCTCACTCCCCATATCATGCCTTGTACCAAAAGTGGAAGCACAACCAAGGAAAGGAGGAGGACACAAGCCTTGATCCAAGCCTCACATCAAGCCACATTCATGGTCGGCCAAGAAGGAAGAATTTTGAATTTTTGGATGCCCCATCAAGACAAGATTTGTAGTTTTCATTTGAAATTTAAATGGGGTCCTAAGGTTCCTATAAAAGGGACCTTAACTCTCCTTTGTAAAACTAATTGATGATGAATGAAAAACCAAGTCTTTTTGAGAGCCAATTCTCTTTAGTTACCTTCGTTCACTAGGAACGTCGATCTCAATGAGGGAGCGCCTTCGCCTTCGGGCGTCGAGAGGTATGAGGCCTCAAGTTACTGTCTCTTCCACAACTCCATCCTCCAACTTCGAGTCAGGGTCCATTGGGATCATCCAATCGGGTGCCTAGCAAGAATAACTCCACCATCACCACTTCAACTTTCATCCCTTCTTCAATTTGCTTCTCTTTGATCGAATCTTAACTCTTCTTGAATGCCCGCAGGTCCTCCAGGTGACACGAACATGGAGTCAGTTGCCCTTGCCATCAAGACCTTCGGACAGCAAGCCGGCGCATTCGGGGAGCATCTGAAGCTCGATCATCTAGGCCGCATCCGCCAGAGTGAGTGATCTCGGCATCGGGCACTTCAGATCTTTGAGGTTTGCCACCCTGACTTCTAAGTAGGTATTGATCTGAGAGCTAAGTCCTACGGGGTTTCTCAATCCTGGGATCCTCTTTTTATCCTTGTTTAGGGGCTAATTCACATGCTAGTAGTTTTTATTATTATTGAATCCCTAGATCTACTCTTGGTTTGTCTTCGGGAATCCATAACTTATAAAAAAACCTTAAAAGTCACAAAGGAACAAATCACCTGCATCATTTCATCTTGTATTTAGTTAGTCCCCCATCATTTATGGTATCAGAGCATGGTTAGGATCTAGCATTTCTTAAGTACCTGAATTAGGTGCTTCACCAGGCCATCGGTCTTAGGAGAAAAGTAGGTTTCAAGACCCTCTCTTCCCATTCCACGGGGATCGCCTAAGGTGTGTCGGGGTGCCATTGTGATTGACCTTCGAAAGGGAACACAAGAAGAAAAATATTTCAAAACCCTAAACAAAAAACCAAAAGAAAATTTTGCATCTTAGATCTCATCTTTAAATTTCTGCATTTCTCATCTTTAAATTTCTGCATTTTTTCCTTTCTGAATATAGTTGTTGTTTTTAATATTTATATTTGTAGGAATCTCCAATTTGTCTAATTTTTATTTTGTTAGATCACAAGTAATTTATAATATTTTGTTAATTTTCTCAGATTTTATTGCAGCTTGTAGAATTTCTACAAGCCAGAATACTACCTGAGAAGAAATTATGTTCTGAGAATTTCAGCAAGTGCATTTTTCTTATGTTTTCATTTCTTAGATAGTTTAATTTGCATTTCTTTCATCTCTTATCATTTCCTTCATCTCATTTCTGCTTTCATCCTTCAAAAACCCAAAAATATAATTTAGAGACATCTCACTAGATCATTTTGCATGCCATCATCCTCAAAATCATCTCAAGGGTAGCAATTTGACATAGGGTCAGGATTTCATTACCTATCCCTAGCCCAAAAAAAATCACCACCCGCATATCGAACCCAAGCTCTAATTAACATTAAATAGACACTTAATTGCTCTAGTGAGCTAGGGACACCCACGAAGTCGGGTCAAACCAAGTGTCAAGCCAAGTTAGATAACTGGTTTGTGTGTGCTTGAGTAGCTGGTGTCTAGGCAAGTGGTTCAGGGACAAGAGCCGAAGGAAGGTGGGTTGGTTCGCTTACCTGGCCAATTTCAAATTGGTGTCTAAGGCAAGCAAAGAGGAACCTCCACCAACCTTACACTTACCTGGCCAGGTGCCAAGTTACTGCTACCAGGTTTGTCTTCTTGACTTAACTTTTGGTTTGATCTTTTTTAAGTCTAAGCAAATCCTTAGCATCTTTCGTGTGTGTGTGCATGTCGATTAGGTCCGGAGTCCCTTATCATCCCCATCATTCCCACTCAAGAGAACCCATGGAGAACGATCAAGAAGATCAATTAAAGGTCATCATTGAACAATTGGCTAGGATGAACAATAAGCTTGATAAGTATGAAGATAGATTTGAAGGCCACAAGGCCCATGCAAAATTCAACTCCTCTAGGCCCAATTCCCTTGATCCAAGAGCCTATGATCATGATCGTGCCCCTGAGTCTAGCCCTAGGAGCCCATACCCATACTTGGTTGACTTTGAGGAGGGACCCATTAGGAGCACCGAACCTTATGCACCCATTTTTGATGGAAGACAAGAGGCATATATCGATTGGGAAGAACAAATGGATTAGTATTTTGAGCGCACTAACATATCGGAATTAGGACAGGTTAGGTTGGCCAAAACCAAGTTCACCCAACATGCTAGGTTGCATTAGTATGTTATTGAGCATGAATGTTATCACTAAAGAGAGGAAATAAGTACTTGGAGAGACATGAGAAGTAAGTTGAGAGATAAGTACCTAGGTAGATTCTATGAGAAAAGACTTTTAGAATGATGGTATCGACTGAGACAGGATGATAGGCCAGTGTCTGAGTATATCAAGAAATTTCAGGAGTTTGTCAAGAGATGTAACACCACTGAATCTAAGTCTGAGACCATAGCTAGGTTTCGAGATGGTCTACGTAGGGATATCCAGCAGGAACTTCTCCATTGGAAGATTTATAGCCTGGAAGAAGCCTATGACATTGCTAGGGAATTTGAGTCATATCAAAGAAAATTCATGAACTACCAAGTTAAGTCCAACAGGGTTAGAACCTTTGACCCAAATCCAACCCTAGTCAACTTCCCTTAGACCAACCAACTTCTACTGTCCCATTATTTCATATGAATGATAGGAACAAGAATCCTGAAGTACAAATTGAGTGCACTAATATTCAAGACTTAGGGTATCCCCATATTGAAGAGCTAGGGAAGGAAGAGGATAAGTCTGAGCCCATTAAGAGTGTAAGTGAAGAAACCACTGAGCCTATTAAGGAATCCCAAGAAGATATCCATGAATCAAGTTTAGTGGCGAAGTGTGATGAAGATGGGCCCAAGATGGAGGTATCAGAGGAATCTAAGGATAATGATCCTAAACCCACTACAGAACTTGAAGAAGAACTGACCAAGTTAGGATCAAATAAAATAGATGAAAGTGAAGGTTCTAAGTATTGCCCATAGAGAAGGTCCAAGAAAAAGAAGTAGACATTAGTTTAGAGGACTTTCAAGATAAACTTTCCAAAGACCTTCTTGATGACCTTCCACCTTCTAGGAGCATCCAGCCTATCCTAGAACTTGCACTGTCGATCCTCCTAGTACTAATCATGAGGTTAGGACGAGCACACCTATAGACCAACATCCACACATTAAGGTCAGTCTCTTAAACTTTGAACCAGTCCCTGAGTCTCCTTCTATTCCCTACCTTTTCATGAGCCTTCTCATATCTCTAGAGCCATGAGGTTACTCTTTGTTGAGATCACTAGATTGCATGAACCCTTAGAGCCCATTCCTTTTGCCACCTACTTCTGGTATACTTTATGGCATTTGGCTGGGATTCATGGTAATTTTTTTTGTGCATACCAGACTAGGGTTAAACCTAGAGAGTCAAAAGTTTGTTAGGTTTAGACCCTAGGAGTCCAATAAAATTTTCTCAATAGGAATGCATAGTTGAGTCTGCATTTTGCATCATGTTAGGATAATGCATTAAATACAATTTTTAAAATAATTTAGCTGATTCCCGAAAACGAGCCAAGAGTTTGAAATTAGGGATTTGTAATGATTAGGCTTAGGCCTGAATGATTTCCACTAGGAACTGTTAAGAAACTTCATGCTCGTGGAGCTGGCCCCTTTAGAGTGATAAAGAGAGTTGGCCCTAATGCCTACGTTCTTGAGCTACCCCAGATTATGGCATTAGCTCAACTTTCAATGTCTCAGACTTAGTCGAGTACAGGGAACCAGCAAACATACCTGGCGAGCCTTTTGGGCCTGACCTTTCTTTTGAGAGTGAACCCGAACCTGAGTATCCACCTCCAATTTTACCTAAGAGGAGAGAGGGATCGAGCGTGTCTGGATGACCAAGCTATCACTACCGGGGCAAAGGTTATCAACATTTCTTAGTCCGGTGGCAAGGCCGACCTGAGTCCGATGACTCATGGATTACTTGGGAGGACTTGCAGTGCCTCGACCTCGACCTTCTGAAAGAATACCTTAACCAAATCAGCTCTTACTCAACAAAGTCGAGTTCCTCCTACCCGGGAGAACTGGTGTGGGCACCAGAATCCGACAGAGGCTCCTCAAACCCACTGTGGATGTTCAATTAGGGTTCCAACTTTTCAGGTCTTGTAATAAGGCTTTGAGCCTAAACCATGTAATTTTCTTTAGCTTTGAATTGAGTCTCAAGTGTCTATGTCTAGTCCTGTATTTGCCCAAATTGGTCAAGTCGAGTCTTATACTGAGTCTAGTCCCGTAATGAGTTTAGTCCGAGTCTGTTTGAAGCAAGATTGGTCTTGAAGTCTAGTCACTTTTGAGCCAAGCCATGAAGGAAGCCAACTCAACTCAGGGGACCACCTCTTCATCTTACAAGGCACCACTTCACCATGCCATGTGGGTGGCACACAATTCAGATTTTGGATGCCAAAAGGGGGGGACACATCACTTGATACACTCCTTTTTTCCCTCCCCCTATCAAGCTATTTTCCAAATATGGGTGGCCGGCCAAGGAAGGTCAAAGGGAGTTAAAGTTTGGAGAACTCGAATCCCTTGCTTCAAGCCTCCTATCAAGCTTTCTTCCCAAACTACTTGAACAACTTTGGAAGGAATACCAAGATCCCTGGGTGCCTCCACTTCTCACTCCCCATATCATGCCTTGTACCAAAAGTGGAAGCACAACCAAGGAAAGGAGGAGGACACAAGCCTTGATCCAAGCTTCACATCAAGCCACATTCATAGTCGGCCAAGAAGGAAGAATTTTGAATTTTTGGGTGCCCCATCAAGAAAAGATTTGTAGTTTTCATTTGAGAATTTAAATGGGGTCCTAAGGTGCCTATAAAAGGGACCTTACCCCTCCTTTGTAAAGCTAATGATGATGAATGAAAAACCAAGTCTTTTTGAGAGCCAATTCTCTTTAGTTGCCTTCGTTCACTAGGAACATCGATCTCCGTGAGGGAGCGCCTTCGCCTTCGGGCGTCGAGAGGTGTGAGGCCTCAAGTTATCGTCTCTTCTGCAACTCCATCCTCCAGCTTCGAGTCAGGGTCCATTGGGATCATCCAACCGGGTGCCTAGCAAGAAGAACTCCACCATCACCACTTCAACTTTCATCCCTTCTTCTATTTGCTTTCTCTTTGATCGAATCCTAACTCTTCTTGAATGCCCGCAAGTCCTCCAGGTGACATGAACATGGAGTCGGTTGCCCTTGCCATCGAGACCTTCAGATAGCAAGCCGACGCATCCGTGGGATTGAAGGCTTGATCATCCAGGCCGCATCCGCCAGAGTGAGTGATCTCGGCATCGGGCACTTCAGATCTTTGAGGTTTGCCACCCTGACTCCTAAGTAGGTATTGATCTGAGAGCTAAGTCCTACCGGGTTTCTCAATCCCGGGGTCCTTTTTTATCCTTGTTTAGGGAATAATTCACATGCTAGTAGTTCTTATTATTATTGAATCCCTAGATCTACTCTTGGTTTGTCTTCAGGAATCCATAACTTATAAAAAAACCCTAAATGTCACAAAGGAACAAATCACCTACATCATTTCATCTTGCATTTAGTTAGTCCCCCATCACTAAGTGCTAGAACTAAAAATGTAGGTTCATAGGTTATCACCGAGAGGGTATTGGATACCTTTTTATCATTATTGAATAAAAGGTTTTTGTCAGTAGGCATGCCACTTTTTTGGAAAAGAAATTTATTCAAAAAAGAGGTAGTGGGAGAATAATGAACTTAGTAAAGTTTAAGATCAATAACCTACTCCTATAAATAATTAACCTCAAATTCCTTAACCATAAGTACCTATTAATCAAGTACAACCACAACACACACCTCCTCTCCATAGGTCAGAGGGAGTAGGCATGCTGATGAGGGACGGGACTCTAACATGATTTATGCTGATGAATGACATAAGAATATAAGAAAATTAGATTAAAATAAATAATGATTTCAGATTATGTTATTGATTTATTTCCAAAAAAGACTAGACTAGGTTAGGGTTTCATGCAATAGTTAGAATTCCTACCCGCATGCTAGATCATCAAAAAAAAGAAAAGAAAATCAGGATCCTAGATCTAAGAAGGCCTATTAGGAGCATGTTCAACTTCAAGAAATCAGACAAAAAGAGATGGGAATTAGGTTTAACATATCATACAATGATTTCTAGTTGCTGTGGAAGAGATCACTCTGATCAAATCGGTGCCTGGATGATTAGGTCACTGTCTTGCAAATCCGCCAGCTTTTTATTGCCTTCGTTCAAGGACAAGAAGATGTCATCCAGAGGGCATGGTACCGGAGGGATCCTGCAAATGTTCGGGGTTAGTGTCAAGGATGATGGGAAAAAAAATATAAACTGGGGAAGGGAAGGGCTATTGGAGAGACTGGCGGTCTGCTTGAAAAGATGGATGCCTGGTCTTGGATGAGGGTAGCCTAGTAGCAAGGAGGGCATCTTGGCTTGAGGAAGAAGGCTGGACAGCTTGGCTTAGAGGGAGGAGAGAGGTTAGTAGGGGGCAGCTAGGGTTTGTAAAGTTAGGGCACTCAAGTCTCACACACACTTCCAAAGAAGATATAAGTTATCACAAGAAAATTCACCAGACTTTTATTTCATGAATAAGAGTTATCATTACAAGATTGGAAGAGGGTGGGTATTTATAGGCTCACCCAGGTCCCTCTCCTTATCTAATTAGGAGTACAAGTCTTTGTAGGAATAAAATTCAAAATAGACTTGGACTGGGCTGGGCTGATTCCTGGTAGAAGTGGGCTGGCTGACTCCTCCTTGGACTGAGAAGCTTTTGCTTAGGCTTGGGCTAGCTGGGGTGCCACTTGGAATGGGGCTTGGGCTGGGGCGCCAAGGTATGAATGGGCCTGGGAGGGTGCCAGCTCCAGATGGGCCAAGGTAGGGACGCCAAGGCCTGGGGCACCAAAAGCTGGAGGGCCAATCCCTGAGGTGCCATGGGCTAGGGGAGGTGCTGGAAATCTTGTGGACTTGGGGCACCTCCTCTTAATAGGCCAGGGCTTCATTCTCTAGGGTTTGACTAGCATGAACAAGGGACCCAGATGCTGTACTGATGTCTTGAATGCAAGTCCAATAATCCTCCTCTTGAGCATGAAAGTTACAGGACTCATATGACTGAATTGAAACTGGGTGGACTTCTTGACTGGACAACATAACTTACAAATGGACTCAAGTAACAGTACTTAATGGACTAAACAAGAAACTTCAACTGACTTAGTAAACCTGACTGGCTCACTTGATTATAGGATTTAACAAAAATTAACTAACACATGACTTAGAGAACAAATTGGAGCTTGAAGTCTATGTCTGATATGATGTCCTCATCACATGCACCTTTTAGATATGGCTTTGTCATTGAAAATAACAATGAAACAAGCATCATTCAAGATGATAATCTTAAACTTATATGGAAGCTATCAAGAGTAAAGACTTTGATGAATGGCTTGATGCCATGAAATCTGAAATGGACTCCTTATATTCTAAAAGTTTAGACCTTGAATGATCCACCTAAGGGAGTAAATCCAATAGGATGCAAATAGGCCTTCAAAAGGAAGAAACCTACAAGGCTAGGCTAGTGGTAAAAGTTTTAGACAATGACATGGAATTGACTATGATGAAATATTTTTGCCAGTAGCTATGCTCAAGTCTATTAAGATTTTGCTTGCTATAGCTACATACTATGATTATAAAATATGGCAAATAGATATAAAGACTACCTTCCTCAATGAGTATCTTAAGGAAGAAGTCTATATCACAGCCAAAAAGGTTTGTTTCAAGTGGAGACTGAACCAAGTATGCAAGCTTAAGAATCCACTTATGAATTAAAGCAAGCATCAAGGAGTTGAAACATCAGCTTTGATGAAATAATCAAAGAATTTGGTTTCAATAAAAATGTGGATGAACCATGTGCATGTAAAAGATAAGTGGGAGTGATATTGTCTTCTTAATATTATATGTTGATGATATACTTGTTATTGGAAATGATATTCCAATGTTGCAATCAATCAAAGCTTGGTTATCTAAAAAAATTTTCATGAAAGATTTGGGGAAGCATCCTATATACTAGGTATAAAGATCTATAGAGATAGATCTAAAAGGATGCTTGGCTTATCCCAATCTATGTATATTGACTTAGTATTGAAAAGATTCAATATGGGGAAAAGTAAAAGGGGTTACTTGCCCATGAATCAAGGCATACATTTTTCTAAAAAGATATCTCCTAAAACACCTGAAGAGAGATGAAGGATGAGTATGATTCCTTATACTTTGGCTGCAGGATGATATGGGATGAACATGCTAGGGATGAACATAAAGAGATTTTCAGATTATGTGAGCAAGATTTTTAAATTTTAGATGGTTTGATTCTCGAAAAAGACCAAGAGCAAATTAGGGTTTTCATGTAAGGACTAAGTTCTACCCGCATAGTAAGATCTAACAAAGTAATAAAAGAAAGACAGGATCTTAGGGTTAAGAAACCACTATTAGGGCATGCTCAGATTTAATAGGTCAGAAGAAGAGAGAAGGGATGGTTAGTTTACCTAGCAATGATGTTCTTTCATTGTAAAAGGGATCATACCTCTCTGGATCGATGCTTGAATGATGAAGCCTCATTCCCGTGGATGCACTGGCTTTCTATCAGATGGTTCCGGGGGCAAGGAAGACTTCCTCCAAGGTTCATGGCACTTGAGGGATCAGGCAAACACTTTGGGTTAGAGATTCGAGTAACTAAGAAAATATGAAACCAAAGGTTGGTAGGGGAGAAAGTCAGAGGGGCGCTGAAGATGCTTAGCAGCTTGGAGCGTTGATGATGGTGGCCTGGAGACCTGATGATGGTGACTTGGAGGTTGGATGATGGTGGCCTGACTGCTAGGAGAGGCTAGCTTGATTGCTTGAAGAAGGACTCCAGGCAGACTAGGGTGTGGGGGAAGATGGGGTGGAAGATTAGGGTTTTGAGAGATGATGGCTGGCGGCCAAGGGAAGATGGAAGAAAGATGGGCGGCCTAAGGTTTTGGGAGGTTGGATGTTGGTGTGTCTTAGTTTGGAAGATGGAAGGGGCGGATGAGGGTTTTGGAGGAGGGATGGTGGACAGCTTAGGGTTTGAAGATGGATGGAAGGAAGGGGGTGGATAGGGCTAGAAGAAAACTAAGGTTTGGTTGGGTTGGTTGGGTTGCACCTCATGTACCCTCCTTGTGGAGTGAAAATGGGCCTCTCACCCTCTCCCTCATGGAGCGTCAATGCCAAAGCACGAAATAAGAAAAACTTAAAGTCTTCATTCATTCAATCATTCATCATTATTCTTATAAGAGGGGGGAGGGGGTATTTATAGATCACCCAGTCTCCCTGTCAGAGTTGGATTACAAGTTTGAGTGGGATAGGGAGTACAAAATTGAGTAGGATTAGGAGAAGAAAGTTTGATTGGAGAAGGAGACTTGACTCCTTGTTGGACTAGGAAACTTGACTTCTCTTGGGCTTGGACTGCTTGACTCCATGTTGGACTAGGAGGTTTGACTTTTCTTATGGGCTTGGACTGGGCTGGGGTGCCAACTCCTTGGTGGATCTTGGGTGCAAACTCCATGTGGGCCTGGGAGGGGTGCCAGCTGCTTATGGGCTGGGAGGGGGCACCAGCTTCTTGTGGACCTGGACTAGACTTGGGTGGCACTTCCTTGTAGGCTTGGGCTTGGACTTGGTGGAACTCCTAGTGGGCTTGGGTTAATTCTTGGGAGGCCTGGGGTGCCAATTCTGGTGGGGCTTAAGTGGCTTGGGTGGAGGTCTGGTTGGGTGCATGAAGCCTCATTCAGTGCGGATCTGGTGACTCTCCTCTTGGACTGGTCTTGAATGAATGAACTCAACTTACAGGACTTAAATTGACAAATGGACTCAACGGACTCAATTGACTCAATTAGCCTACTTTATTACAGGACTCAATCTTCATTACAGGACTCAAGTGACTCTGGACTCAACTGAAAAATGACTAACTTCCGAACATATTAATCAGAGATCCAAATGGAGCCCTGCAATCTTTGTTTGATCCTGGTGTCCTCACCAATTCTCCCAGGATGGGAGGAACTTGACCCTATCGAGCAAGGGTCAATTTGGCTCTGGTACTGCTCTCGTAGGCCTAGGTCGAGGCATTGTAGATTCTCTTAAGTGATCCATGAGTCCTCAGATTTGGTCGACCTTGCCAACAAACCAAGTAATATTGGTAGCCTTTTTTCCAGGTACTAATAACTTGGTCATACAGGATACGCTCAATCCTTTCTCCTTTCTCAGGCTAATTTGTTGGTGGACACTCAGGTATGGTTCGCTCTCAAAGAAAGGGTTAGGTCCAAATGACTCACTGGGTATCATTGCTGGCTCCCTATACTCAACTAGTTCTGAGATATTGAAGGTTGAGCTAGTGCCACATTTGAGTGGTAACTCGAGCATATAGGCATTAGGTTCAACTTTCTTACATTGAAGGGTCCAGCTCCACGGGCATGTAACTTTCATGGTTCCCAAAGGAAACTACTCAGGCTTAAGTCTAATCATTACATAATTTCCCTCAGCAAACTCTTTAAACTCTTTCATGAATTAACCATGCTTTTATAAGTATCATTGCTCACATTAATCTTATGGCTAACCTCCTAATGCAAATCTCTAACATGCTGGGCAAATGACTCATACTAACACCTAAAGTTTGATTATGCATTCCTAAGAAAATTTATTAAGCCTTCAACTACAACTCTGTGCTTGACCCTTGGTTGGTGGATGACATGCAGATAAAAATTTTACATGGACTCCTAATAAATGCCATAAGGTCTTCCATAAGTAGGTAGCAAATCTAACAGCTCAAGGGACTGATGCAACCTAGTAACTTCAACAAGGTGTAACCTGAAGGTTCTAGAAGCATTGGAAGCCTTAGGATAGGGTAGGAAATAAGAAGAGGATTCATCGACTGATTCTTGACTCATGGGGATGACCTTAAGGTTTGGACATGGATTTATATCTATAGGCAACAAGAGGTCCACCGTATGGAAGGATGAATCGGTAATTTCAGGCAAAGAAGAATTTAACCAGGACTAAAGGAATGGATTCCTCCTGAGGGTACTAAATTAAAGAAACCAAGTCCTCACTAATTTTTCTAGTTCTTAATTTTAGGACTAGGCTCTATAATCTGATTCTCTTCTAGGGTTTCCTCAAGTAAAGTCATGGGGTAGCAGTGTTACATCCTTATAGTTCTCCTCTTCTGATTGGGTTTCCAATACAGGCTCAGTCTAAGTACTTTCCTGGTTAACTAATTTTGGGTTGACCCTACAGACTTCCTCTTCAATATCAGCCATGTGAACTAATGGGGTAGTAGGGATGGGTAGGCTAATGGGAACTGGACTGGTACTTTGCTCAAATCCAGGGGTACAAATCCTATTGGGTTCGGGTCGATGGGTTATGAGTCCCCTTTGCTCATAGGACATGGGTAAGTACCTTTTTTAAGCTTGCTCTTCATGGCTTTTCATGTAGCTATAGGAATATCTCCTCTTTGTCTAGTCATTCTTTCAACATTCTTCCAGTATAGTCTAGCCTGGCGAGCTAACTTGAGTTTAGCAAGCTTAAATTTTCTTTCTTCGATCATCTCATCCTGTTCAAAGTACTAGTCCATACCTCTTTCCCAATCAATGTAACCCTTCGGATCAAGATTGCCTCCAAAAGTAGATGCCTTTAACCTAGTGTTCCTAATGGCTCTCTCATTTGGGTCCATGAAATCATAATGGGTCTCCTTGGATTAAGATCCTAGATTGGGTCATGGTATGGGGCTCTCCTAGGATTGGGAGGTGGGGGACATGGTGTCTCAAGTTTAGGCTCAGTATGGATCTTTTTGGTCATCTTTAGGTTTCCAATACATCCATCCAATTGGTCAAACCTATTGTTTAATTGAGCACTCAATTGGGTAATCTATTCAGTCATGGTCC
This sequence comes from Areca catechu, assembly GCA_021397845.1. NCBI lineage: Eukaryota > Viridiplantae > Streptophyta > Magnoliopsida > Arecales > Arecaceae > Areca > Areca catechu. The sequence goes on along the minus strand of CM038042.1, from coordinate 29,397,946 downwards.
TCAGGAAGGTTTCATAGTTAGGTTCCATGGTCATACTGGGTTGGGGTTGAGACTGGTGTGGTTAGACTCTTAATCTAGTGGTCATGCAACAAGCACACACATTATTCTAGGATTTTCTAGACCTAGCAGCTCAAGTAGAATGAGTCAGCTCAACTTACAACCAATTCAACAATTTTCCTTTCTACTAGCCAGGTAAGATGTGGGAGACTCCCCTGCTCTTGTAGGGTCCTAATTAAGTAACCACAGCTTTGCTTAGGATGTTTGCCGCACTGGACTTCTAGCCTAGACACTAGATTCAAGAGATATTTGGAGGATTGAGTGCACTAGCTTTCTCACAATATTATGAACCGGACCTGTTGGTGTCCTTAGCTCAATTAGATTGCTACTTGATTTTAATTAAGGCTTGGGTTCGAATGTAGGGTAGTTGTTTTGGGCCAAGAAAAAGTGATGAAATCATTCTTTTATCTGACAGAGTAAAAGTGCCCTTAAGTTGATTTTGTTATGCATGACACACACATGAAACCCTAATGCAACATGAAACTAAAATCAGAAAAAAAATATGCAAAAGATAAAATTTTATTTTTTTCTATTTTTTGTTGCTAATGGCTGATCTAATGAAGATTAATATCAGTTAATTAAGTGTAAAGAGTTAAGTTTTGATGGTTTCAATGCAAGCAAATTTCAGTGCTAAACTAGGTGTGCAGAAATTTCCAATGGTAGACTTTAGGGTTTCATGCATATTTTATTTGTTTTCATATATGAAAATTAAAATAAAATTGCATAATTAAAGAGAACTAATTATGTGATTAATGAATGCAAAGATGAATGAAAAACAGAAAGGTTTTGATCAAAAACAAGCCCTAGGTTTTGACTAGGTATGCAGAATTCAGCATGCAGATTTTTTTAGGATTTTTGTGTTTAGAAACTAAGCATGAATAAACTGAGCTCTGAAATCAAAAATGATGCGGGATGAACATGCTAGGGATGAACATAATAGATTTTTAGATTATGTGAGCAAGATTTTAGATTTTAGATGGTTTGATTCCCAAAAAAATCTAAGAGTAAATTAGGATTTTCATGTAAGGACTAAGTTCTACCCGCATAGAAATATCTAACAAAGTAATAAAGAAAGACAGGATCCTAGGGTTAAGAAACCACTATTAGGGCATGCCCAGTTTTCAATAGGTCAGAAGAAGAGAGAAGGGATGGTTAGTTTATCTAGAAATGACGTTCTTTCATTGTAAAAGGGATCACATCTCTCTAGATCGGTGCCTAGATGACGAAGCCTCATTCCCGTGGATGCACCAGCTTTCTATCAGATGGTTTTAAGGGCAAGGAAGACTTCCTTCAAGGTTTATGGCACTAGAGGGATCCTACAAACACTTAGGGTTAGAGATTCAAGTAACGAGAAATATGAAACCAAAGATTGGGAGGGGAGAAAGTCAGGAGGGGCGTTGAAGATGCTTGGCAGCCAGAGCCTTGATGATGGTGGCCTGTAGACTTGATGATGGTGGCCTGGAGGTTGGATGATGGTGGCCTGATTGCTAGGAGAGGCAGGCTTGATTGCTTGAAGAAGGACTCCGGCGGACTAGGGTGTGGGGGAAGATGGTTGGAAGATTAGGGTTTTGAGAGATGATGGCTGGCGGCCAAGAGAAGATGGAAGAAAGATGGGGCGGCCTAGGGTTTTTGGAGGTTGGCATCCTAGGTTGGAAGATGGAAGTGGGGATGAGGGTTTTGGAGGAGGGATGTTGGACAGCCTAGGGTTTGAAGATGGATGGAAGGAAGGGGGTGGCTAGGGCTAGAAGAGAACTAGGGTTTGGTTGGGTTGGTTGGGTTGCACTCATGTGCCCTCCTTGCGGAGTAAGTAGTAACAGCGGCCTTCTCACCTCTCCCTCCGGAGCATCAATGTCGAAGCACGGAAATAAGAAAAACTCAAAGTCTTCATTCATTCAATCATTCATCATTATTCTTACAGAGTGGGGGGGGGGGGGGTAATTATAAATCACCCAGTCTTCTTGTCAGAGTTGGATTACAAGTGTTTGAGTGGGACAGGGAGTACAAAAATGTGATGGGATTAGGAGGAAGAAAGTTTGAATTGGGAAAAGGAGACTAGACTCCTTGTTGGACTGGGGAAACTTGACGTCCTCTTGGGCTTGGACTACTTGACTCTATGTTGGACTAGGAGGTTTGACTTTTTCTGTGGGCTTGGACTGGGTTGGGGTGCCAACTCCTTGGTGGATCTGGGGAGCCAACTCCATGTGGGCCTGGGAGGGGTGCCAGCTACTTATGGGCTGGGAGGGGGTGCCAGCTTCTTGTGGACCTGGATTGGACTTGGGCGGCACTTCCTTGTAGGCTTGGGCTTGGACTTAGGTGGCACTCCTAGTGGGCTTGGGCACTGATTCCTGGGAGGCCTGGGCACCAATGCTGGTGGGGCTTAAGTGGCTTGAGTGGAGTTCTGGTTGGGCGCATGAAGCCTCATTCAGTGGGGTTCTGGTGACTCTCCTCTTGGACTGCTCTTGAATGAAAGAACTCAACTTACAGGACTCAAATGAACAAATGGACTCAATTGGCCCACTTTATTACAGGACTCAATCTTTATTACAGGACTCAAGTGACTGTGGACTCAACTGAAAATGACCGACTTCCCAACACTTTAATCAGAGATCCAAATAGAGCCCTGCAATCTTTTTGTTGATCCTAGTGTCCTCACCATAGGATCAACATGTATGCCATATTATGTACTAGGCCTGATGTTGCTTATGCCTTAGGCTAGCAAGCAGACCAAGCAGACTCCGGGCTAATCCATGGGAGGATTATTAGAAAGCTGTGAAAAATATTCTTAGATGCCTTAAAAGGATTAAAGATATAATTTGATATATGGAGGATCAGATTTAAAACTAAAAGGACATACTGACTTTAGTTTTCAATCAGATCTAGATGATGGTAAATAAATATCAGGATATGTCTTTACTCTTATGAAGGTATAGTGAGTTGAAAAAGTATTAAGTAGGAATTATAGCTGACTCAGTTACTATGGTAGAATATATAGCTGCTAGTGAAGCTACTAAGGAAGCTATTTAGATGAAGAAGCTTATCTCGAAGTTGGATGTAGTTCCTATGATATAATAACTAGTACAACTTTATTATGATAACATTAAAGTTGTTGCACAAGCTAAGAACCAAGTCTCATTAAAATCCAAGCATATCCTAAGGTGCTTCCATCTTATTCGTGAAATTGTTAAAAGATAAGATGTGGTCATAGAATGAGTAGATACAGAGAACAACATTGTAGACCCATTCACTAAGGCCCTTTCTCAATAGTAGTTAGATCACCATTTAGATAGTTTGGAAATTTAAGACAAGAGCGATTGGCTTTAGTGCAAGTGGGAGATTAAAAGAATAGTGTCTAAAAAGCCAATCATAGTTTTTATATAATAAGACTTTTCTATAAAATTCTCTTGACTCATGTATGATATTATATTAATGAAAGATATTTTGATTCAATATATGCTATATCTTATATCTTATTTATTTTAAGATTATGATGAATCCCATAGATTAGGATAATGGATTTAGGGTTATGATGAAGTTCAAAATAGTAAGACCTAAGATCTTATAAATTCTAATCTAAAATATTCCCAGTCATAGAAATCATTAAGTCGGGGATCAATGTTTTCGGAGCGATTGGCATATCCTATAAATGCTCGATGGTGAGAGTGGTTTGTCTCACAAGCACTTGTGTAGGGATACTAATACAAGGATGTGAATGCTCATCAGGGTATGAGTTTACTGAATTGATCTATCATGAGAATATCTTATGAAAGTCTGACTTGTCAAAAGATGATTTTCTTAGTGGGAGTTATGCAAGTGATCCTTAGACCAGAGATTACTATAGTATCTTGTACACGTGAATCTATGTTTTGGTTCATACTCATTCAAGACTTAGTCATGTACGAGATGTTGATGGATATGGTGAATTGTATATAAAGGTTATGATTAGGTCAACAAGGAATCTATCACTCCTAGTAAGAGAAGTATTTATCCCATATAACCTCATGAAATAATGACATAAAAAGTCTTTGATCAAAATAGGATAAAATTAAAAAAGAATTTCTAATCTTTCATTAATCAAGTCTTCATTAGTGATTTAAGGTTTGAATAAATAAAGTATGAGGGTTTGATAAATTTCCATACTCGTCACTTATTCGAATAAAGAAAGATCGAAATATTAAATTGCATGGCAACTTACCACTGAATATTATTTTGATAATTTCTACCAATTTTTCATCTTCTAAATAGGCATGACATGACATATTCCTAGATGTCAATCATGTCTTGTAGGTTTACATGAATTAAATTAATTGAATTCATGAGTCAATTTGAAAGATGGTTCAAATTGACAGTTAAGGTTAGCTCGATTTGACCTAATTCGATTAGTTTATTTCTAATCGAACTAAATCAACATGAACTTAGACATATGCTAGCTAGATGTAGAGTCCAAAGGTCACACATATTAAGAAATTGATCAAGGAAGTCATATATATTTATATTAGGGTCATAGGATCCTAATTGGCTAGCTAATTAACATATTAGCATATATTGTCTAGCCTAACTCCTAACCTAATTAGATTGGATTTAAATACTTGATATTTGTGATAACTAATTTCAGTAGAACTTAAATTGAGTTGAGCCTTAGGTGGGGCAGTCAAATTAAAATTTTTATTGATTTTATAGTCCTTATCCATGTCTTGAACCAAGAGTCCCAAGGGCTTGGGCTCTTGGTGTCAATATTGGCATGTGCAGGAAATAAGGGTGTAGAATAACCAAGAGTCTTTCTGTAATTAAATCACCTTTTTACTAATAAATATTAGCCCTTATCCTCTCTTATCTTTGCCCTTTTGGACTAAATTTGACACGTCAAGTGGAGAAACATTGGGTGCGAATTCATGTAGGCGCATGAAAGGATGCGATGCTTGGGATGTTTGGTGCATGGAATGGACAAGAGTCCTACTTATCAATCACCTTTTTCAAATAAGATCATCTATTTTATGTACCTTTTAGGATGGTTGACCAAGTATTTAGTTGATTAATTAAGGCTTAATTATCAGTTTATTTCGAAGAGTTGTGATAAGCAACTCTTGTTGCAAAGTATTTGTGAAACACCGTATGTTTATGATTTTATTTAGCACCTTTCTGCCTAGAGACTCTTGCTTGAAGGGTCTTATGTGATATGTTAAATATCAGATTAAGGGCTAAGAAAAGGATTCTTTTGGCTCCTCTTCACTAACTATGTAAAGGCTTCGGTGATTGAAGCAAATCCATTCGAAGTTTGTCCTGACAACTCTCTTCCCTTGTTAGGACAAGTCTTTTATTTTAAGACAAGTCTACCATTTTAAGACAAGGCTTAGGAAGAGAATTAGAAAGGATAATAGGATAGTAAGAGAGATTTTGGAAAGTTTTTGAAGTGCACTTCAGAAGGGAAAATGTCCTAGAAGGAAGGAAAAGCTGTCGAAGGAAGAAAGGCTACTAGGAGGAGTTTTTTATCAAGCAAGCAAGAAATAAGAGTACTTCCTTGTTGTAGTTCCTTTGTGGATCACCTCTAGAGGTATACATTTATGTACCTAGTGGAATAAAGGATATTAGCATTATAGGTATTATCCTATATCCAAATAAATTGCCTTGTTAATTATCATGTCAAGGGATCCTGGGTCTAGGATTTCGGTTAACTAGGATTTCAAGATTTAAAAAAATTTAAAATCTAGTCATCCACTGCACAACCATAATCCTGCGGGAAGAAGCCCAAGAAATACTATCAATTTTACTAGGACTACGAGCATGATATCAAGGATTGCATTTCCTGAAGAAGGAGATCGAGTCATTGATTCAACAAGGCTATCTATTGAAAGAAAAGTGCCCTAAAAGCCAATTATTGAAAGGGCATTTTTATAATCTTTGTTGACTCCATTGCTGATTTTGATGATAAACAAATGGTTAAGTATAAGTTGAGTACTAATGATTTCTTTGAAGTGTATTTTTGTTGAAAAAGGTGCTCACAAATTTGAAAAAGCTTGTTTGTTTGAAGAAACCAAGTTTGGATGAAAAGAACTGCTCAAAGAGGACTTAGACAGTCAAAATTTGCTTGATTGGATATTTGAGTTAAGTAAAAATGTGTTTCAGCTCAAGTTTAGACTTTTCTGTTAAGATTTCAGTGAGGTGTCGACTCAAAGTATCGACACATGACACCAAGTATCGATATATGGAAGTGAAGTGTCGACTCAGGCCGGTATGCAAGAATGTTTTAAATGGCATGGCTGAAGTGTCAACACATGGACCTGAAGTGTCGACTCAAAGTGTCGATATATGGATCAGCTCATTGCCTGAGATTTTCAAGCCACGAAACTTGCTGAAAATGAAAGAACTGCTGAAGTGTCGATACATGGAAGAGAAGTGTCGACTCAAAGTGTCGACTCACCTGAGGAAGTGTTGACACATCTGAGATTTCTAGAGAACCAGAATGAAGATATCTGAACTAAGTGTCGACTCAAGAAGTTCAAGTGTCGACAGAAGTGTCGACACATGGAGTTCTGGGAACAATAATGACTAGTTTCTCAAACGCAGAACTTGACTCTTTTGCCCTCCAACGGCTAATTTTCAAGTCTAATGGCTAGAAACAGGATTTGAGACCTTGGGGAAGTATTTATATGCTCCAAATTAAATCAAATTGATAACTATTGAATACCATTGATGAGAATGAAATAAGAGCATTCAAGAGAGAAGAAAAGAGAGCTTTAACTCCTATTCTTTGAGGATTCAACCACTCTCAAGCAAAAGCAAACCTCCAAGTATTCAAGAGCGTTCAAGAGCATTGAAGATCATCCATTCTTAAGCATTCAAAAGGCTTTAACAAGTTCAAAGCATCTCTACATCGAGCTTCAAAAGATACCCGCTTTTGTTTAGAAAGCTTATTTTGTTTCTTTACTTCAAATCATTATATGTTGTAAGGGTTCTTGGTTAGCCTATTGTAAAACCAAGGGAGGTTATTGGTGAGCCTTTGAAAATCAATAAGGTTGGTGATTAGCCCGCAAAACCATTTAGGTTCTTGGTTATCTCGAAAACCAAAGGAGTTGGTGGTCAGCCTTAAAACCATTTAGGTTCTTGGTTAGCTCGTAAAACCAAGTGAGGTTTTGACTTGTTGGCCATGTGAAAATATGTTTGGTTTTTGATTAGTGAGCCTGCAAAACTAATCAACTATAATCGGTGTGATTATAGTGAATTCCCAGGGGATCTTGGGGAGTGGATGTAAGTGCATTGGATAGCACTGAACCACTATATTTCTTGGTGTTTATGGTTGATTGATCTCTCTACTTGCTTTTCATTTATTGTTCATTATTTTTGCTGCACTTTTAATTTAAGGGCATTATATTTGAATTCATAGTACCTTGCTTATTTAATTATTGGATTGGATTGCTTAGCATTGCATTGCATTACATCAAGTAAATTAATTTTAATATTTTTAGAGACCTAATTAACCCCTCCTCTTGGGTTTCTTAGTGGACAACAAGTGGTATCAGAGCCCTATTCTCAGTGTATAGGCTTTACTACCTTGAGTAAAGATCTATGGCAGCCCCAATTGGTACTAGCGTAGTTGAGGGTCAAGCCTTAAATAGACCTCCATTTTTCAATGGATCAAATTATACATATTAAAAACCAGGATGAGAATTTATATACATTCTATTGACTATAATTTGTGGAGAGTGGTTGATAAGGGTCCTCATATTCCTTCAGTAGTGGTTAATGTTGTTTCCATCCCAAAGCTAGAAAAGGATTAGGATGAAAATGACATTAAGCAATCTGAGATCAATGCCAAGGCAATGAATCTCCTCTATTATACATTAGATCCTAGTGAATTCAATAGGATATCTACATGCACCTCTGCTAAAGAAATATGGAACACACTTGAAGTTATCCATGAGGGTACTGATCAAGTGAAAAACACTAAAGTGAACATGTTAGTGCACACATATGAGATGTTTTGAATGGAACCTAATGAATCAATAACTGATATGTATACAAGATTCACAAATATTGTAAATGGAATGAGAAGTCTTGGAAAGGTAATGTCTAATGTTGATCTTGTAAATAAAATTCTCAGGTCACTTCCACATCATGGGATCCAAAGGTGACCGCAATTCAAGAAGCCAAAGATGTTGACAAATTATCTCTAGAGCAGCTGGTTGGATCGCTCATGACTTACGAGCTGAATTTGAAACAAAAATCAATGGACATGGACAAAAAGAAGAAGGGGATTGCTTTCAAATCAAACATACAAGAAGAATCCTCAATAGATGAGTTTGAAGAAGAAGAAGAAGAAGGTGAAGAAGCCCTCCTTGCAAGAAAATTCAGAAGATTCATAAGAGGAGGAAGTTTCCTTACAAAAAGAAATATCATCAAAGAAAAAGGAAAAGAGAAAGAGAAGGGAAAGGAAAAGGAAAAGGAGAAGGAAATACCTACATGCTTCGAGTGCAAGAAGCCGGGACACTACAAGTTTGATTGTCCTCTCCTAAGAAGTCTAGAAAGAAATTAAGAAAGAAAGCAATGATGGCCACCTAGAGTGACAGTGAAGACTCCAGTTCTGAAGAAGAGCAGATAGAAGTAGTAAATCTCTGTTTAATGGCACATCAAGACCATGATGAGGCAAATTCCGATACTGAAATTAATTTTACATTTAATGAGCTTAGAAATTCTTTTGATAAACTCATGCATGATTATAAAATGATTTTATCTGAAAATAAAAAGTTGAAAAAGCATGCAAAAGTTTTTCATTAGAAACAATTCTTTGCTAAATGATGTTAGTGATTTAAAATCTAAATTGGATGTTTTAGAAAAGAAAAACAATGCTTTGTCAATGGAAAATGAAGTTTTGAAAAAACCTAAGAATATTATTTCAAATAGTGATCTTTTAAAGAAAAACAAAGATTTAGAATTGGAAAATGTTAAGTACAAAAATGAACTTGAAAAGATAAAGCTTTTTTGTTGAGAAATTTACTTATAGTTCAGAAAAGTTAAATCCTACTTTTGAATAGTCAAAGAGTCATTTTCAATAAAGCAAGTTTAGGTTTTAGACCGCAAAAGCAACAAAAGTATTTCAAGAACTTTTTTGTACTTGCATCATCTAGCATTACTTGTTTCTCATGTAAAAAATTAGGACATAAATCCTTTCAATGCAATTTAAGAAAATTAATTCTTTTGATAAAGTGTGGGTTCCAAAAGGAACCATTTTGAATGCTAACCCAAAAGGACCCAAGTTGGCTTGGGTACCTAAAAACAAAGCTTAATTTTATTGCAGGTATGTCTTGCAACCAAGGAGAACAAAAGACTTTGGTATCTTGATAGTGGTTTCTCAAGGCACATGATAGGAGATGTGAAGCAATTCACTTCTCTTGAAGCTTTGAATGGAGGGAGTGTGACCTTTGGGGATAATGGTAAAGGAAAAATCATTGGTATTGGTAAGGTTCACATAACTCCTTCTAATTGTATTAGCAATGTACTTCTAGTTGATGGTTTAAAACACAATCTTTTAAGCATTAATCAATTTTGTGATAAAGGTTTTCAAGTCATTTTTAAATCATCGTATTGCATGATTGCTAGTCCGGATTAGATGGAGTATAATTCATTGAAAAAAGGTATGAAAATATTTATTTGGTAGATTTAGATTATCTATCTTTGCCTAATGGAGAATGCCTTGTTGCAATGAATTCTACTAAGGATGAGACTAGTTGGCTTTGGCATAGAAGATTAGGGCATGCAAGTATGTATCTACTTTCAAAACTTTGTAAAAAGAATTTAGTTAGAGATTTACCTGAATTTTGTTTTGAAAAAGATAGAATTTGCCAAGCATGTCAATTTGGTAAACAAGTTAAAACTTCTTTTAAACCAAAAGGTTTTGTAACTACTCGTAGGCCACTAGAACTACTTCATATGGATTTCTTTGGACCAACTAGAACATCAAGTCTAGGAGGTAAGAGGTATGAACTAGTCATAGTGGATGATTTTTCGAGATTTACATGGGTTTTCTTTGTAGCATATAAGATGAATCATTTTTAGCTTTTATAAAGTTTTATCGAAAGGTCTCAAATAAAAAAGGTGTTTCAGTTGTTTGCATTCATAGTGATCATGGAAATGAATTTAAAAATCAAGATTTTGAAAACTTTTGTAATAAAAAAGGAATTGAACATAACTTTTCTGCACCTAGGACAACTCAACAGAATGGGGTAGTAGAAAGAAAAAATGTACTTTGGAAGAAATGGCATGTACCATGCTTTATGAAAATGATTTGCCAAGATATTTTTGTGCTGAAGCTATTAATACTGCATGTTACATTTTAAATCAAGTTTTAATCTGCCCTATTTTGAAGAAAACTCCTTACGAACTTTGGAATCAAATAAAACCAACTTTAAAGTATTTTCGAGTTTTTGGTAGTAAATATTTATTTTAAATAATAAAAAGATATCTTGAAAATTTTGAAAAGATGCCAAGTCTGATGAAGGTATCTTTTTAGGATACTCCACATCAAGCAGGGCATATAGAGTTTTCAATAAAAGAACTTTGGTTGTGGAAGAGTCAATACATGTTGTTTTTGAAGAATCTACTAACAAATCCTCCAGAAAAGAGGATAGTTCTGATGAATGTGCAGGTGCTGACAAGCTTCAAAAATTAACACTCAATGATCAACCCCAGCCAAGTGAAGAAGATCAAGACAAGAATGAGAAGGTGTGAGACACTCCAAAGCATCAAGATCTACCTAAGGAGTGGTGGTATGCTCATGGACATCCTAAGGAATTAATCCTAGGTGATCCATCTAAAGGGTAAGAACTCGAGCCTCAATTAGAAATGAATATGAATATATAGCTTTTGTATCACAAGTAGAGCCTAAATATTTTGAAGAAGCTGAAAAAGATCCTAATTGGATTAATGCCATGCAAGAAGAACTAATTCAGTTTGATAGAAATAATGTTTGGACATTAATAGAAAGACCATCTAATGTTTCTATTATTGGCACAAAATGGGTATTTAGGAATAAATTAGATGAAAATGAAATTGTTGTTAGGAATAAAGCTAGGCTAGTTGCTAAAGGCTATAACCAGGAGGAAGGGATTGATTTTGATAAAACTTTTGCTCCTGTTGCTAGACTTGAAGCAATTAGACTATTATTAGCATTTGCTTGTTTTATGAAATTTAAACAAATGGATGTTAAAAGTGCTTTTCTAAATGGTTTTATAACTAAAAAAATTTTTGTTGAACAACCACCTGGATTTGAAAGTCATGCATATCCTGATCATGTTTTTAAATTGCACAAAGTACTTTATAGATTAAAGCAAGCACCTCGAGCCTGGTATGAAAGACTCAGCAAATTTTTAATTGAAAATGAATTTTCTAAAGGCCATGTTGATAAAACACTGTTTTTCAAAAGAAAGATAGTGATTTATTAGTAGTACAAATATATGTTGATGATATCATTTTCGGTGCTACTAATAAAATTCTTTGTCAAGAGTTTGCTAATCTAATGCAAGGTGAGTTCGAGATGAGCATGATGGGAGAACTCAATTTCTTTCTCGGACTCCAGATCAAGCAAACAAAAGATGGTATCTTCATCAACCAAGCTAAGTATACAAAAGAAATTATAAAGAAGTTTGGGATGGAGACTACTAAAATAATAGGTACGCCTATGAGCCCCTCTTGTAGACTTGATAAGGATGAACATGGTAAATATGTAGATCAAAAGTTATACAGAGGTATAATTGGCTCTTTACTGTACTTAACTGCTAGTAGACCAGATATAATGTTCAGTGTATACATGTGTGCTAGATATCAGTATGAATCTAAAGAATCACATCTGATGGCTGTTAAGCGCATTATTAGATATCTATCTGGTACTTTTGATATTGGTTTATGGTATTCTAGAAATTCATCTGCTGAATTGATTGGATATTCTGATGCTGATTTTGCTGGTTGTAAATTGGATAGAAAGAGTACTAGTGGTACTTGCCAATTTCTTGGAGTTAACTTAATCTCATGGTTTAGTAAGAAACAAACTTCAATTGCACTATCCATAGCTGAGGCTGAGTATATTGTAGTAGAAAGTTGTTGTGCTCAAATCTTGTAGATTAAACAATAACTTGAAGATTTTGGAATCAAGTTGGCTAATACACCTATTAAATGTGATAATTCCAGTACTATTTGCTTGACCAAAAATCCTGTTCAACATTCTAGGAGTAAACATATTGAAATAGACATCATTTTATTAGAGATCATGTAGAAAATAATGATGTTGTGCTTGAATTTATTAGTACTGAATTTCAATTAGCTGATATCTTAACTAAACCTCTTCTAGAAGATCGATTTTGTATGATTAGAAGAGAGCTCGGGATCATTAATTCGTTTGATTAAATTTTTCCTATCTTTGACTCAAATTAGATCAATTTGATATCAATCGTACTCAATCATTGTTGAATTAATCATATTTTAAGTGATTTTGATGAACCATTGTATCTCTTAATTTTTTGGTTTTTAAGTCGATGTGTCGATACATCGATGTATTGACACCTGATTATGTCGACACATTCGTGAGTCGACACTTGAATGGCAGCAGACCGAGAATAAAGGCTTTTCAAATAGTTTTTCTTCCTTTTTTTCCATCTCCTTCGAGCCGACACATGTTTTAAGGTACTCCTCACTGTTCTCCCCACTATTTCGTGTTTTAAACCTGTTGATTCTTCGATTTGGACACTCGGGAGTTTGGATTTTGTTGGATTTCTTCTCCCATTTGGATTTTGAGCTTTAGAAACCCTAGGTTTCCACCCAAATCTTTTCCAAATGTTTATTCCAAGCAATGGGACCCCGAAGGCAAGTAGTCTATCGACCTCGTCAATCAAATTAAGAAGAACGAAGGATGAAGGCCAGACAAGAGGCTAGAGCTCCTGATCCGCCATGACCACTTTTTGTAGCTTCTAGCAGGATGAGCTTGAAGACCGTCGTTGGGGACGATGAGTGGACTTTACTTTTGTCGACCAGCAGTATTTTAGGATCGGATAGTGGATTCAACAGGCTGGTTTGACTTCCTTTTGCTCACTCAGCGAGAGATTTTATCCCGGTTTGATTATAGAGTTTTATGGATCACTCGCTCGTGGGTCTGATGGATGGATGGCATAGGTGAGAGGCCAGGATATCCTTGTTTCATCAGAGGTACTGAGCAAAGTATGGGATATTTCGATGACTGGTTCAATGGTGGATAGCTTAATGGACAGAGTGAGTGGACTTCAGTGTATCTTCGAGTCTGATATATTGCTTGAGGGAGCCACCGTACCCGCATCTCGACTATCTACAGAGATGAGATTATTATACCACATTGTCGCCCGGATACTTCTACTGAAGACCAGACGCTTCGATTACATCGCTGAGTGGGAGTTGCTAGTGATGGTCTCTTTGGTTCAATGCATGCCTTCTGCCTTCCAGTGATTATGATTCACCAGATGACAGAGGTGTTGACGAGCCAGTGACTCTACCTGCCATATGGGATGGGATTGATTGTTCTATTCAGGGAGTACAGCATCAGCTTTGAGGATGAGCCCTTCCCATGCTACTTCATACTGATATGTACGACATCAGGTCATTACACCGGATGGGTTATCATCTGTTCCGAGGCCAGTGGACTCGTAGGATATCTGGTAAGGCCGAGGACAGAGCTGATGACAATGATGCTGTAGAGGAGGAGCGCATCCCCTCCGACGAGGTAGGACCTAGTGAGAGTCAGCCTGAGACAGTGGCTCAGCCAATGATTGTATCTCAGTCTTATCCTACTACTTTAGCACAGCCTCAGCCAGCTCAGATGGAGACTCAGGATATTTTTGATAGCTTTTGGATAGAGTCAGATGCATCAAGATTGATCTTTTGATTGTTAGACAGCGTCTTGACTACTTCATAGCCGAGACCAGAGAGAGCCATAGTGGACTTAGTGATGGTATCTCAGCTATATTGATTGCACTGTCCAGACCTTCAGTGAATACTCTGGTTGCTGATATAGCTCCACCTGCTCCTGCACCTATTGATGATGTTGATGTGTGATATTGTTGGAGATATTGTTGGTGATGATGTTGATGGAGATGATGAGAGACTGACTTTGGTGGATTTGATTTCCCAGATCTGACTATAGAGCCAGTAACGGAGGTGACGGCAGACTTGCCCAAGAGTCCTATTCTTGATCCTTCTAGTTTACCTACCCAGACTCCAGTCTCATCCTCTCCTTCCAAATCGGACGATCATGATCCTATTCCTATTTTTCTCTAGTTATTAATTCTCCAGTTATTGATATTACTGTTGTACATTCACCTATTGTTGATACCCCGTTGTCGATACACCCATTATTGACACCCCTATCATTGATTCGTCGATTACAGACATACCATTTCATTCTTCAGCTGATACATCTATCCTTGATACACCTATCGTATCGTCAGCTGATACTCCTATTTTTGATACTCCTACTATTCACACATCCTCACTTATCTGAGAGCTTGGTTTTTATATGCCTGGCTTTCAGTATCCTGATTTCGGTCCCTCCTTGATCGCATCACGCCACTTCTGGCTGTCGCAGAGACTATCAAACCGATTAGTTCCGTTCCTGCAGAGGACATTGCTTCTACCTCTACTACTCCAGCTAGAGGTCGGATATATGTAGATGCAGAGGACGTGTCATCGTACCCCTCCATGACTGACCAGGACCTGACTCCGAGATCTCAGATCGATGTGCCTCGAGCTCGATCTTTTACTAATACAGGATCGATTGAGATCGGATCATCTTCAGATGATGATGATACGGATGAGGATTAGGATTTCTTTTTTATTTATAATTTACTTTATGCATCTATGTATGTTTTATCTTTTGATTGTACAAACTCTGACTTGAAATGAAATATCATGTTGTACTCAATTTTTGTGACCTTAAATGAATGAATGTTGTACTCAATGTGTGTGTTCTTCCTCATTTTTATGCCTTTTGTTGAAATGAATGAAATGATTTACACTTTTCTTAATTCTTCATTGTCTTCACTTGTGAATGAATGAATGAATTTTATACTTCAATGCTATATCTTGAATATTCAGCCTATTTATCCTTCTACCTTTTTAATGATAACAAAAGGGGGAGTAGATAGTATAGTAAGATTTAAGTATAAATGTAATATATTTTTGGGAGTAGTAAGTTTAAAGACAAATGATTTATATTTGTGATGTGCAAGGGGTAAACAAAATTTGAAAATTATTGAAAACTTGAATTGAAAATGTTTACAAATTTCTTAAGAAAGGGAGAGCTATACTTTGTTTTCATTGAAAACCCTTTTTAAAGTGAATTTCATCTTGAAACATCTCTTTAAATGTTTGAAAAGATATTTACAAACCATTTTATGGATCATCAATTCAGGGGGAGCTTTACTTATTGCTGAATTTTCATGTAGAGATCATGATACATGTGATTATGTTTCATATATCCCAAAGATCTGATACTCTTATTTATTACAATTTGCTCTGATATATCTTATCAAAATTGAAAATTACTTTGATACAATTATTGCATCTAGTACTATATACCTTGTTGAATTCTTTCAAAAGCTTATTATGCATTTTATACTTAAGGATTTTGTCATCATCAAAAAGGGGGAGATTGTTGACTCCGTTGTTGATTTTGATGATAAGCAAAATAGTTAAGTATAAGTTGAGTACTAATGATTTCTTTGAAGTATGTTTTTATTGAAAAAGGTGCTCACAATTTGAAGAAGCTTGTTTGTTTGAAGAAACCAAGTTTGGATGAAAAGAACTGCTCAAAGAGGACTTGGATAGTCAAAATTTGCTTGATTGGATATTTGAGTTAAGTAGAAATGTGTTTTAGCTCAAGTTCAGACTTTTTTGTGAAGATTTCAGTGAGGTGTCGACTCAAAGTGTCGACACATGATACCAAGTATCGACACATGGAAGTGAAGTATCGACTCAGGTCGGTATGCAAGAATGTTTCAAATGGCATGGCTGAAGCATCAACACATGGACCTGAAGTGTCGACTCAAAGTGTCGACACATGGATCAGCTTATCGCCTGAGATTTTCAAGCCACATAACTTGTTGAAAATGAAGAACTGCTGAAGTTTCGATACATGGAAGAGAAGTGTCGACTCAAAGTGTCGACCCACCTGAGGAAGTGTTAACATATCTGAGATTTTCAGAGAACCAGAATGAAGCTATTTGAACTAAGTGTCGACTCAAGAAGTTCAAGTGTCGACAGGAAGTGTTGACACATGGAGTTCTAGAAACAGTAACGGCTAGTTTTTCAAATGCAAAACTCGACTCTTTTGCCCTCCAACGACTAGTTTTTCAAGTCTAACAGCTAGAAACAAGATTTGAGACCTTGGAAAAGTATTTATATGCTCTAAATCAAATCAAATTGACAACTATTAAATACCATTGATGAGAATGAAATAAGAGCATTCAAGAGAGAAGAAAAGAGAGCTTTAACTCCTATTCTTTGAGGATTTAACCACTCTCAAGCAAAAGCAAGCCTCCAAGCATTCAAGAGCCTTCAAGAGCATTGAAAACCATCCATTCTTAAGCATTCAAGAGGCTTTAACAAGTTTAAAGCATCTCTACATCGAGCTTAAAAGAGACTGCTTTTGTTTAGAAAGCTTACTTTGTTTCTTTACTTCAAATCATTATGTTTGTAAGGGTTCTTTTAGCCTATTGTAAAATCAAGGGAGGTTATTGTGAGCCTTTGAAAACCAATAAGGTTTGTGGTTAGCCCGTAAAACTACTTAGGTTCTTGGTTATCCTGGAAAACTAAGGAAGGTTGGTGGTGAGCCTTAAAATCATTTAGGTTCTTGGTTAGCTTGTAAAATTAAGTGAGGTTTTGACTTGTTGGCCTTGTGAAAATAAGTTGGGTTTTTGATTAGTGAGCCCACAAAACTAATCAACTATAATCGATGTGATTATAGTGAATTTTCAAGGGGATCTTGAGAGTGGATGTAGGTGCATTGGATAGCACCGAACCACTATATTTCTTGGTATTTGTGGTTGATTTATCTCTCTACTTGCTTTTCATTTATTGCTCTTTTTTTCGTTGCACTTTTAATTTAATCATTACATTTGAATTCATAGTACCTTGCTTATTTAATTATTGGATTGGATTGCTTAGCATTGCATTGCATTAAGTAAATTAATTTTAATATTTTTTAGAGACCCACATCACCCTCCCTCTTGGTTGCTTACTAGGCAACAATCTTCCAACTCTTGTATGACATTTTTGTATTAAAAAAAGGCATCTTTTTTCATCATACTGCTGTATCTTATTTAAGATTATGATGAACCCCGTAGATTATGACAAAGGAATTAGGGTTATGATGAAGATCATAATGGTGAGATCTAAGTTCCTATAAATCCTAATCTGAAATGTTCCTAGTCGTTGGATCATCGATTCGAAAATTGATGCTTCCGGAAAGACTAGCTTATCCTATATATACTCGATGGTGAAGGTGGTTGGTCTCACAGCCACTTATGTAGAGATACTAATACAAGGATAAGGGTACTCATTAAGGTATGAGTTTACTGAACTAATCCATACCAAGACTATCTTATGGATGACTTACTACTTGTAAAGAGATAGTTCTCATAGTAGGAGTTATGCAAGTGATCTTTAGACCTGAGGTCACCATGGTTCCTTATACACACTAAGCCATGTTTTGGTTCATGCTCATTCATGATATTGAGTCATGTACGGGGTGTTCTCGGATATGGTTGAAGGTGTATGAAGGATGTGAGTGGACCAACAAGGAATCGATCATTCCTAGTAAGAAAAATTGTTATCCTAAGTAATCCTTCGATTGATGACTCAGGGAGTCTTTGACCAAAGCAGGATGAGATTAGAAGTAGTTTATAATCAGTCATCAGCAGAGTCTTCATGAAAGATTGTGCCCTGAAAGCCAATTGAAATATTGTATTTCGATCCCAAAATCAATGAATTGACATTATTATAATAAAGGCATTATTTTCATCATACGCTGTGTCTTTATGATTATATGATGAATCCCATAGATTAGGGCTATGGTTCTAGGGTTATGATGAGATCATACCAGTAAGACCTAAAGCCTTAAAACCCTAATCTAAAATATTCTGGTCGATGGGATATTGAGTTGGGGATCAATGTTTCCGGCAAGACCAGCACATCCTATATATGCTTTGTGATGAGGGTGACTGATCTCACAGTCACTTGTGTTTGATACTAATACTAGGATGTGAGTGTTCATTAGAGAATGAGTTCACTGAATTGATCCAGATTGAGAATATCTAATGGAACCTTATCTGTTTGTCAATAGATAATTCTTATAGTGGGAGTAGTGCATATGGTCCTTTGACCTGAGACTACCATGGTACCTTATATATATGAATCCATACATTGGTTCGCAATCAATCATGACATTGAGTCATGCACTAGGTGATACTGGGTATGGTGGATTGTATATGGAGGTTGTGAGTAGGTCAACAAGGAATTGATCAGCCCTAGTAAGAGGGAATTGCATCTAGCTAATTTCGATCAAATGATGGATTCAGGAAATCTTTGATCAAAGTATGAACATTAGAGTTAATTTCTAATGGTTCATTAATGAATCATCATTATAAAGATTGAGCTAGGGATGAATATGAAATTGGATTTGACAAGTATCCATATTCATAATCATATTCGGGATGCAAGTTGATCAAAGGATTGAATTGCCCGGTAACTCACCACTGAAGGATATTTTGGTAATTCCACCAAAATTCCACATCTTCCGGGTAGACATGATACGTTGCTAGACGTCAATCTTGTCTTGTAGGTATATGATTGAATTATGGTAATTCAAATCAGTTAATTAGAATTAGATTCTAATTGACCAAGTCGAGCTAGTTTGAGTTGACCTAAATCGGCTTAGTTGAGATCTAACCGAATTAAGTCAAATAGCACTCGGAGCTACTACTGGCTAGGTGTGGAACCCAATGGGTCACACACAAAATAAAATTGATGAAGGATTTAATTTGGAATTAAATCATGTTTGCAGGATAAACATACCAGCATGTGTTGTAGACCAAATTTCTATTCGAATCAGATTCGAATTGGTTCTGAATTGGGCTTAATTGGGTTCTAATTGAACCAGATTAAAATCTAATTTAATTTTTTGGACATTGGGCTAACCCATGGCTGAACCCAAGTGAATCAAGTACACTGACCCTCTCTCTCCAAGCCGCCCACACCTTTTCTCACCCGCGCGCGCCAAGAAGAAGAGTCCACGCGCGTGTGGACTCCTCTTCACGCGCGTGAGAAAGAAAAAGCATCGAGAAAAATCTGAAAGAAGGGGCGATTCGATCCTTGTCTGATGCCCTTGGATCTGGATCTGATGGCCAGAAAAAATTAAGGAAAAGATCCATCGCTTTTCGGTCGCAAATCCGTCTCCAAAAGTCGCGATTCTTCCTGAAGTTTTTCCGAGAGTTCTCCTCGTCGAAAAAAACAAATTAAATCAGAGAATCATGATTTTTGGTTGAGGAGACGCGTGAGAAATGAGGGATCATGATTCTTGGGTTTTAGAGGGTTGCGATGTTTTGAGTAAACGCCCCTCTGAGATCTATAAAAGGCTTTGGGTTCACGGGTTTTATTAGACAATTAAATTTAGAAATCAGATCCTTCTCCTCCTCTCCGGAATACTCCTTCCCTTTATGCTTGTTGGGTTTTGTTTCCCTTATATAGATAATCTCTGTCGAAACTCTGACCTTAAACAAGAATAAGAGGAAGGTCTTGAACGGTAAAGGAAAGGAAAAGGAAGGATCCGTTCTTCCTCTTTCCTTCTTGAATTAAGACTTTGCCTGTCTTAATTTTTCTTCCAATTCAATTCAAGAAAAGGAATTCAAGAAAGGAATTCAAGAAAAGAATTCAAGAAGAGGAAAGAAGGAAGAAAAGAAATTTTCAAGAAGGAAATTTCAGCCCAAAAGTCCAAGAATTGAATTCTTGAAAAAGAATTCAAGAAGAGGAGCCAAGAACAAGAAATTGTTGTCTTCATCATTTTCTGTGTGGATCACCATTAGAGGGTGAACATTTGGGCACCTGGTGGAGATTTAAAGTTTGGATTTTAGCGATACAGGTTAGTACTTTAATCTGACTTTAAATTTTATATATGCATGTTATATGTTTTAATTTTTTTAAGGAGATCTTGGTTAAGGGTTTGGTGAAGATTTCATAAAAAATTTGAGATCTATGTTTCCGCCTTGCCACCTAACCCTACAGTGGTATCAGAGCCTCCTTATTAAGATTAAAATATATATGCTGATTTTTAGATGCATATGTATATAAGTAACATATGATATAGTATATGTTTGATGTAATGTCACCAATTAGGGCTTTCACTCAAACCCTAATTGTTGTAGAGATATGTTTAGAGATCTAGTCATCATACTGAAATAAGGTTGCCCTGGCATAATGGTGGATCCATTATGTGGTAAATGGTTGTCCTAGTATGATGACACACTAATCACATATTTGTATTAATTATGCATATATGTTTGATGTATGCCACTAATTAAGGTTTTCACTTAAACCTTATTTGTATAGAGATATGTTTAGCCTTCTAGTCATCATACTGAAATAAGGTTGCCCTGGCATAATGGTGGATCCATTATGTGGTAAATGGTTGTCCTAGTATGATGGCACACTATGGCACATATTTGCTAGGTTATATAAAGAATGTGCTTTGTTTTAATAAAGTCCTCTTTTAAAAACATATTAAGTTGTAGTGTCATATACCAAAAGCAAAATAATCAATATGATTAGTTAATCATTCGGTGTCTAGGAAAAGTGGTTCATGATCGGTAAAGAGGATGTTGTTTTTAATTGGTTTCGTTGACTGACCTGGCCAATTCTTATTGGTGTCTAAGGAAAGCAACGGGGGGACTCCCACCACTCTCCCCACTTACATGGCCGATAAAATTAATTTAATTATTGATTGAAATGCTTAGTGTAATATTCACTACATGTGGCCTTCCTTCATGCTAAGTCATTATTATGTTATGATCTATATTAGGTTTGTTGTGTACACACAAGGCCTTTTATGGTGACTAACATAATTTTGGCTTGGTACATTTAATGTTTATGGCATGATTTAATATAATACTTTGTTGTGTACACACAAGGGTATTATAATTAATATCATGACTATATAGCAATGAAGGGTCTAACTTAACTAAAATATTATAGTTTGTTGTGTACACACAAGGCTATTAATATTTTAGAGGCCAAGATAAGTTGAGAATTATATGAGTTACAATTGGAAAGAGTTTTCCTACCTTTGAACTTATATAAGATTTGTTGTGTACACACAAGATCTTTTGTAAGGAATTAGGATCTCAACCCCACTAAGAGAACCAATTAGGTTTTCTCGATCATCACATGGAGGGTTATGATGCTTGATAAAATAGTGGGAGACATAATTAAGTTAAAGTCCTAATTTAATTATGTTTTGTCAACATTGGTTGTTTGCTTATGTAATGTTCTTTGTTAATGTAGATTAAATGGCCTCTTCACTCTCACTCCGTAGCATTCTTGATGCAAATAAATTGACTGGACCAAACTATGTTGATTGGTTGAGAAACCTGAAGATAGTACTCAGCCAAGAAAGAATTTCTTATATTCTTGATACCCCAACCTTGGAACCATTAGGGGAAGATGCCTCGCAAGAGGATAAGACCACATATAACTTGTGGCAAAATTACTCACTTACTGTCAAGTGTATAATGCTTGCCTCTATGACCAATGAGTTACAGAGGCAACATGAAAGCATGGACACAAACTCCATATTGCTCAATCTAAAAGAACTTTATGGAGAACATAGTCGAACTGCAAGATATGAAATATCTAAGCAGTTATTCCGTGCAAGGATGACAGAAGATACATCCGTACAAGATCATGTATTAAAGGTTATTGACCTAATCACCCGATTGGATCAATTGGTTTTGTTATGGATGGGGAGTTGAATCAGGATTTAATCCTGCAGTCACTCCCAGAGTCATTTTCACAGTTTGTTCTTAATTATCATATGAACAAACTTAACACTTTCTTGCCAGAGCTATTAAATATGTTAAAAATAGCAGAGAGCCATTTAAAGAAAAATAAGGCTCCACTTCTTCTTGTGGATGTGTAAACAAGAAGAAAATAGGCAAAAAGGGTTCCAAGAGGAGGTTGAACCCAAAAGGGGCATCAAGAAAAAGAAAGGAAAGAAGGCCTCCAGACAAATGACCTGCTTTCATTGTGGCAAGCCGGGTTATTGGAAAAGAAACTGCAAGGTTTACCTTGCAAGTGTGAAGCCTGGTGCTAGTGATGCACCAAAAGGTATGTATGAGATACATGCAATTTTGTCATTAGACTCTTCTAATTCAAACTCTTGGGTATTGGATACTGCTTGTGGTCATCATATCTGCAAATTATTGCAGGACTACAGAACATTAGAGTTTTGAAGGAAGGCGACTTCGAGCTCTACGGTGCTGGAGGAGATTCCATCCAAGCAGAAGCTGTAGGGACTTATATATTGAAGCTGCCTTCTGGAAGATTTTAGAGTTAAAAAATTGTTATTTTTTCCCTAGAATCATTAGAAACATCATATCTGTACCCTTGTTACTTAAACAAGGATATATTATGAATGTAATGAGCAGTGGCTGCTCAATCAGTTTTTCTAGTGAAATAATATTAATGGCATATTTTGCAATGGTCTCTTAACTCTATCTTCTGATGACAATATACTACATGTTAGTAATAAACGAAAAAGAGATGAAGTAAACAATACTTTACTTTGGCACTGTCGTCTTGGACATATTAGTGAGCAAAGGATTAACAAGTTATACAAGGAAAAATTCCTTAATCCTTATGACTATGAATCATTAGGAACTTGTGAATCATGTCTCATGGATAAAATGACCAAGACTCCATTTAGTGGAAATAATGAAAGGACAACTGAGTTATTAGGACTCATACACACTGATGTATGTGGACCTATACAACTCAGGCCAAGGTGGATACTCATATTTCATCACATTCACTGATGATTTTTCAAGGTATGGATTTGTGTATCTAATGAAACATAAGTCCGAAGCTTTTGAAAAATTTTTAGAGTATCAAAGTATGGTAGAGAAACAAACAGGGAAAGTATTAAGATCCTTCGATCAGATAGAGGAGGTGAATACTTATCCACCGAGTTTCTTGATCACCTTAAAGAAAAGGGAATCATCTCTGAATGGACTCCTCCTTACACACCATAATTAAATGGTGTTGCTGAAAGGAGAAATCATACTTTATTAGATATGGTACGGTCCATGATGTGCTTCACAGACTTACCTGTTTCTTTCTGGGGATATGCCTTGGAAACAGCGGCAAATATTTTAAATAGAGTACCATCCAAATCTGTATCTAGCACTCCATATGAGTTATGGAGGGGAAAGAAACCCAATCTTAAGTATCTTAAGATATGGGGATGTCCAGCCTATGTCAAAGAAATTTTGGACATAAGCTTGATGTTCGAGCAGAAAAGTGTCTATTTGTTGGGTATCCTAAAGATAATATAGGATATCTGTTCTACCACCCTACTGAACAAAAGGTTTTAGTCAGTAGGCATGCCACTTTTATGGAGAAAGAGTTCATCCTACAAAAGGGCAGTGGGAGAAATATTGAACTTGAAGAAGTTCAACAAGTAGATACATCTCAACAAAATCATAACATAGTTAGTATAGAACCTGAACACACCACTCCTACCCGTAGGTCTGATAGGGTGCGACATGCACCTGAGAGGTATGGGTTCATTATTGAAAATAATGAAGCCCGAATCATTGATAAAATGATCCTCTAACATATACGGATGCCGTCATAAGTAGTGACTCAGACAAATGGCTGGAAGCCATGAGATCCGAAATGAACTCCATGTATGTCAACCAAGTCTGGACTTTGGTTGATGCACCAAAGGTTGTTAACCTTATTGGATGCAAATGGGTCTATAAGAAAAAGATTGGGGCAGATGGCCAAGTTGAAACTTATAAAGCCAGATTAGTGGCTAAGGTTTCAGACAAAAACAGGGAATAGATTATGATGAAACATTTTCTCTTGTTGCCATGCTCAAATCTATTCGGATCATGCTTGCTATAGCAGCATATCATGATTATGAAATCTGGCAGATGGATGTGAAAACTGCATTCCTCAATGGTTTCCTTGAGGAAGAGGTTATATGTCATAGCCAGAAGGTTTTGTCTTGGAGACTAAACCTAATCAGGTATATAGGCTGAAGAAATCTATTTATGGATTAAAGCAAGCATCTAGGAGTTGGAACATCCGATTTGATAAGACAGTCAAAGAATTTGACTTTATCAAAAATGAGGATGAACCTTGTGTGTACAAGAAGACTAGTGGGAGTGCCATAGTTTTCTTGGTTATGTATGTAGATGACATACTCCTCATTGGAATGATATCCCAATGTTACAATCGGTCAGGTATGGTTATCTAAACAGTTTCCATGAAAGACTTGGGAGAAGCATCTTATATACTAGGCATCAAGATCTATAGAGATAGATCTAGGAGGATGCTAGGTTTATCCAGTCTAGGTACATTGACCAGTGCTAAAAATTTAGATGGAGGAAAGTAAAAGAGTTACTTACCTATTGGTCATGGCATACATCTTTCTAAAAAGATGTCTCCTAAGACACCTGAAGAAAGAAATAGATTGAATTCTATACCTTATGCTTCGGTAGTAGGGTCTATTATGTATGCTATGTTATGTACTAGGCCTGATATGGCATATGCCTTAGGTATAGCCAGCAGGTTTCAGGCTGATCCAGGAGAGAATCATTGGAAGGCTGTGAAAAATATTCTTAAGTACTTAAGAAGAACTAAGGATATTTTTCTAATATACGGAGGATCTAATCTTAAACTAGAAGCTTATTCAGATTCTAGTTTTCAATCAGATCCAGATGACAGCAAATCTATATCTGGGTATGTTTTTACCCTAAATGGAGGAGCTGTAAGCTGGAAGAGTTCTAAACAGCAAACTGTAGCTGACTCAACAACTGAGGCAAAGTACATTGCTGTTAGTGAAGCTGCCAAGGAAGCTATCTGGATGAAGAAGTTCATATCAGAGTTGGGCGTAGTTCCTGAGATTGAAGGTCCAGTATCACTTTACTGTGATAATACTGGGGCTGTTGCTCAAGCAAAGGAACCAAGAGCTCATCACAAATCAAAGCACATTCTGAGACGTTTCCATCTCGTTCGAGAATTGTCAAAAGACAAGAAGTCTGCATTAAAAGGATAGAAATGAAGAACAACATAGCAGACCCTTCACTAAGGCTCTATCACAGCGAGAGTTTGATCGCCACCTTGATTGTATGGGGTTAAGATTTAAAGGCGATTGGCTTTAGTGCAAGTGGGAGATTGAAAGATTGTGCCCTGAAAGCCAATTGAAATATTGTATTTCGATCCCAAAATCAATGAATTGACATTATTATAATAAAGGCATTATTTTCATCATACGCTGTGTCTTTATGATTATATGATGAACCCCATAGATTAGGGCTATGATTCTAGGGTTATGATGAGATCATACCAGTGAGACCTAAAGCCTTAAAACCCTAATCTAAAATATTCCTGGTCGATGGGACATTGAGTTGGGGATCAATGTTCCGGCAAGACCAGCACATCCTATATATGCTTTGTGATGAGGGTGACTGATCTCACAGTTACTTGTGTTTGACACTAATACTAGGATGTGAGTGTTCATTAGAGAATGAGTTCACTGAATTGATCCAGATTGAGAATATCTAATGGAACCTTATCTGTTTGTCAATAGATAATTCTCATAGTGGGAGTAGTGCATATGGTCCTTTGACCTGAGACTACCTGGTACCTTATATATATGAATCCATACATTGTTCGCAATCAATCATGACACTGAGTCATGCACTAGGTGATACTGGGTATGGTGGATTGTATATGGAGGTTGTGAGTAGGTCAACAAGGAATTGATCAGCCCTAGTAAGAGGGAATTGCATCCAGCTAATTTCGATCAAATGATGGATTCAGGAAATCTTTGATCAAAGTATGAACATTAGAGTTAATTTCTAATCGTTCATTAATGAATCATCATTATAAAGATTGAGCTAGGGATGAATATGAAATTGGATTAGACAAGTATCCATATTCATAATCATATTCGGGATGCAAGTTGATCAAAGGACTGAATTGCCCGGTAACTCACCACTGAAGGGTATTTGGTAATTCCACCAAATTTCACATCTTCTGGGTAGACATGATACGTTGCTAGACATCAATCTTGTCTTGTAGGTATATGATTGAATTATGGTAATTCAAATCAGTTAATTAGAATTAGATTCTAATTGACCGAGTCGAGCTAGTTTGAGTTGACCTAAATCGGCTTAGTTGAGATCTAACCGAATTAAGTCAAATAGCACTCGGACCTACTGCTGGCTAGGTGTGGAACCAATGGGTCACACACAAAAGAAATTGATAAAGGATTTAATTTGGAATTAAATCATGTTTGCAGGATACACTAGCATGTGTTGCAGACCAAATTTCTATTCGAATCAGATTCGAATTTGGTTCCGAATTGGGCTTAATTGGTTCTAATTGAACCAGATTAAGGTCTAATTTAATTTTTGGACATTGGGCTAACCCATGGCTGAACCCAAGTGAATCAAGTACACTGACCTTCCTCTCCAAGCTGCCCACACCTTTTCTCACCCGCGCGCGCCAAGAGAAGATCCACGCGCGTGTGGACTCCTCTTCACGCGTGTGAGAAAGAAAAAGCATCAAGAAAAATCTGAAAGAAGGGGCGATTCGGATCCTTGTCTGACGCCCTTGGATCTGGATTTGATGGCCAGAAAATTAAGGAAAAGATCCGTCGCTTTTCGGTCGCAATCTGTCTCCAAAAGTCGCGATTCTTCCTGAAGTTTTTTCGAGAGTTCTCCTCATAGGAAAAACAAAAATTAAATCGAAGAATCATGATTTTTGGTTGAGGATACGCGTGAGGAATGGGATCATGATTCTTTGGGTTTCAGAGGGTTGCGATGTTTTGAGTAAACGCCCCTCTGAGATCTATAAAAGGCTTTGGGTTCACGGGCTTTTATCAGAATTAATTTAGAAATCAGATCCTTCTCCTCCTCTCCGAATACTCCTTCCCTTTATGCTTGTTGGGTATTGTTTTCCTTACAGAGATAA
Organism: Areca catechu; assembly: GCA_021397845.1. Taxonomy (NCBI): domain Eukaryota; kingdom Viridiplantae; phylum Streptophyta; class Magnoliopsida; order Arecales; family Arecaceae; genus Areca; species Areca catechu. The sequence goes on along the minus strand of CM038042.1, from coordinate 29,370,628 downwards.
TCTCTGTCGAAACTCTGACCCTAAACAAGAATAAGAGAAGGTCTTGAACGGTAAAGGAAAGGAAAGGAAGGATGTTCTTCCTCTTTTCCTTCTTGAATTAAGACTTTGCCTGTCTTAATTTTTCTTCCAATTCAATTCAAGAAAAAGAATTCAAGAAGGGAATTCAAGAAAAGAATTCAAGAAGAGGAAAGAAGGAAGAAAGAAATTTTCAAGAAGGAAAATTTCAGCCCAAAAGTCCAAGAATTGAATTCTTAAAAAGAATTCAAAGAAGAGCCAAGAACAGAAATTGTTGTCTTCATCATTTTTCTGTGTGGATCACCATTGGAGGGTGAACATTTGGCACCTGGTGGAGATTTAAAGTTTGGATTTTAGAGATACAGTTAGTACTTTAATCAGACTTTAAATTTTATATATGCATGTTATATGTTTTAATTTTTTTAAGGAGATCTTGGGTTGAGGGTTGGTGAAGATTTCATAAAAAATCTGAGATCTATGTTTTCGCCTTGCCACCTAACCCTACACTTCATTGTTGAATAGAGATTCGAATTGACTAGTGCTAGGTTTTGATAATTTTCCATACCCATCACTTATTTAGGATAAATGAGATGAAAAGATTGAATTGCAATGTAACTTTTTCACTGAGGGTATTTTGGTACTTTCACCAAATATTTCCTCAACATCTGGGTAGGCATGACATGTTGCTAGATGTCAATCATGTTGTAGGTTTTCATAAATCAATTTGATTGGATTCATAAGTCAATTCGAAAGCTAGTTTGAATTGGCAACTTAGGTCAGCTCAATTTGACCTAATTAGGTCAATCAGGTTTGATTGGATCGAATTGGCTTGGACCTAGACCTACTGCTGGCTAGATGTAGAATCCAAAGGGTCACACACATTAGGGAATTGGCCTAGAAAGTTAATTAGGGTCATGGGATCCTAATTGGTTAGCTAGATTAGACATTAGCATGTGTAGGCTAACCTAACTCCTAACCCAATTGAATTGGGTCTAAAGGTTGTTTAATGGGCTAACCAAATTTGAGGGAATCCTAAATTGGGTTGAGTCCTAAGTAGGGTGATTTTATCTGATATTATTAAGGCTCTTATGCGCCAAATACCAAGAGTCCCAAGGGCAAGGGACTCTTGGCGCAAAATGTGATATGCGGCAATTAAAGGGTTGCAAAAGGACCAAGAGTCTTTCTACTTGTTAATAACCTTTTAGGTGATAAAGCTCTTTTAATCCTCTTTCATATGACACCCATATCAGGTAGGCTTTGACCGGTCAAATTTGTGGGAAGTGGCGGGAAAGTGGAATGCGCACAATAAAGGGACGCGTCCCTTCATTGTTGTCACAAATTGATAAGGTAGAGTCCTTCTGCTTTAAGTATCTTAAAATTTTCTGATACTTTCCTTCTCTTTTCATGCCCCTTGGCTTTCCTGCAACAGTTATCACTACATGGCAAGTGGGATTTTGGTTGGGATCGAAGAGACAGAAATTGTGTCACTGGTGCAAGAAAGATCATGACTCTTCAAGATAAGACTCCTTCTTAATGAAGGGTCATATATGATCTATTGATTGACAAATCAAGGGATAATGAAGAGCCATATATAGCACCTCCCCATCTCCTATAATAGCCATCGGGTTTAGGTCGATGGGTATCATAAATTCTTTCTTTCTTACACTTATACTCTGCCACACTCTCCTTGTCTCTTCCTTCCCTTGTTAGAACTTAGGTCTTGTTTTAAACAAGTTCACTATTTTAAGACAAGAGTTTAGGAAGTGAATAAGGAAGTAAAAAAGAGAGTGAAGAGAGGATTTAGAGAGGGCTTAGAGTGCTCTACTGGAGAGCAAGGGTTTGAGCAAGAAGGAGAGGCTGCCAAAGGAAGAAAGGCCGTTAGAAGAGTCCCAGTGGTTTAAGCAACAACTAAGGAGTGCTTCCTAGGTTCAATTTCTATGTGGATCACCTCTGGAGGGCATGGACATGTATGCCTAGTAGAAAGAAGAAGGAATTAGCATTCCAGGTTTTTTTCAAACCCTAATTGAATGACTTGTTATTTATAATGAATAAGGGATCTTAGGCTTAGGGTTTCAAGTTATTCGAAGTTTCAAAATGAAAATTTTGAAATCCGTCATTCCACTTGTGCCACCGAAACCCAACAGTGGTATCAAAGCCACCTTATTTCATTCAATTAATGGTCAAATTGATATAGCATATAGTTAATATGATCATATATGAAGCATGCCACAAATTAGGGTTCAATTATATATTGAATGATAATATGATCATATATATCAATCGTAGTATGATGCATACTATAAAAGATTATATGATAGTGCATATTATCATGTGGTGCATGCGATTGAATGATTATATGATTCTATGCATGATTAGGTCAAATACATATTTCTAATATGATAAATCATAGTAACTTCTTCGGATTGGGTTAGTCACCATGGCCGTCTAGTCATAGGAGTTACTTAGGGTTTCATGGCCCTCTCTTCTCATTTAATGGGGTCTCCTATGCATGTAAGGGTGCCGCTGTGGCCATATCCCATAAACAAATGAGGTTAATGGATTGATATTATAATCATGCTCATGGTATGCATATAGGGTTAATATGCTCAAATGATGGAATGTTTATCATGTCATATGTGTATGGTATGAATACATTATGATGTCATGAATGTTAGATTTTATGATGTCATGAATGTTAGGTTGACATGATTAAGTCTATATTAGGATGTGTTTTGAGACCACTAAAAGCTCTCATAATTAAAATATTTAGTCATAGTGTTAGTTAGTCAAGAGGCAAAATTTATTTAGGGTTATATGGTTAGCCAATTGGTGTCTAGGCAAGTGATCTGGGAAGGTAAAGGGAATGAGGTTTTTAATTGGTTTCATTGTCTGACCTGGCCAATTAATTTGGTGTCTAAGGAAAGCAATGGGGGGACCCTCATCTCTTTCACTTACCTAGCCATTTGGCTATATCTGAAACTTTAATTGAATAAGCTGATTGAATTAACACACTACAATTTGCCTTCCTCATGCTAGGCATAGTCATATTAACAACTATATTAGGTTTGTTATGTAACATAAGGCCTACCCTAGTGTTAAATATGAATTATCCTAGTGCAGTTTTTGCTTTATAGTATGTTTGGTATTATTGCTTTGTTGTGTATCACAAGGGAAATATTATTCGAACATGTCTATATGGAAATGAAGGGTTTGACTAAACTAAAAACATTATAGTTTGTTGTGTAACACAAGACTATAAGTATCTTAGAGGGTTCATTTATTGATAATTGCATGGGTTGCAATTAGAAAGGAATTCCTACCTTTGAACTCATGAGTGTTTGTTGTATAACACAAGGCACTCATGAGGAATGGGATCTCAACCCCACTAAAAAAACCTGGTAAGGTTTCTCACTTACCATAGGTGAGGGTTATGGTATTCGAATAAATAGTGGGATACATAATTAGAGATAAAGTCCTTATCTAGTTATGAATGTCATCTTGAGTGGTTTGCTTATATTGTTCTTAATTAAATATAGATTTTATTATGGCTTCAAGTTTATCATTGCGGGGCATCTTAGATGCCAATAAGTTGACCGATCCTATTATGTGGACTGGTTGGAAAACTTGAAGATAGTATTAACTTAGGACTAACTTTCTTATATTCTTGATTTTCCAATCATGAGCTGATGGAGAGGATGCATCTGAGGAGGAAAGGGCCACACATAAAATGTGGCTAAATGATAGCATGACTGTCAGGTGCATCATGTTGGCCTCAATGAGCAACGAGCTTCGGAGGAAACATGAAGAGATGGAACCTCAGTCCATATTGCTTAATTAAGGAGCTTTATGGAGAGCAAAGTAGGGCTACTCGGTACAAAATATCGAAGTAGTTATTCCGTGCACGTATGAGTGAGGGTTTATTAGTTCAAACCATGTTCTGAAAATGATTGACTTAATCACCCAATTAGGTCAATTAGGATTTGTAATGGATGGTGAACTCAACAAGGACTTGATTCTGCAATCACTCCTGGATTCCTTCTCTCAGTTTGTTTTAAATTATCATATGAACAAACTTAATACTTTTTTTGCCTGAGCTGCTGAATATTCTTAAGATAGCAGAGAGCCATTCTAAGGGAGATAATGCTCATCTTCTTCTTGTTGATGGAAGAAGAGAAGGCAATGAAGAAGGGTTTGAAAAGAAATTCAACCCAAAAGAGCACTAAAGAAGAAGAGAAGAAAGACGCAAGAAGGCTATAAATGATGGAGCCTGTTTCCACTACGGAAGCAAGGGCATTGGAAGAAAAATTGCAAGATATATCTTTCAAAGTGAAGCAAGATGTCGGAGGAGGCATTTAAAGGTTTGTACATGATACAAACCCATTATCATTGAGTGCTTCTATTGTCGCCAAGATCATCGTGGCCCATAGCTCTGACTTGTCGGGTTCCCACTAGGTGCTCGCTCCTCTTCACGGTCGGCTCCCTCGTTCGGAGGCCCTGCAAAACAATAGAGACCCATGCCGGGGATTCCGACGGGGACACTCTAATGATCAAGTCTGTGGGACGATCGAGGAAAATAGACCTCTATGGTGGAGAGCTTAGGGGACTCTCCGTGTTCAGAGGGTAAGGAAAAGTAAGATGAATTCTATGAAAGAAGACAATGGAGGACTGAGCACGTCTATCGCTTACCTTCTTTACTTACCTCCCTCGTCGATCTTATATAGATGGGGCAGCCTAGACAAGACTGGGGCTTTCTGTTATTCACTGTCACCTCCCTATCGGGCTGGTCCTTCAGGAGAAAGCCTTCCACCTCGAGCCACGATGGGGCATTTCCATTTTAGGGGGGGACCATCTGAGTGTCACAGGGCCTAGGCCTTAGTGGATACCTTTCTTGGAAAGGTGCAGGCTCCCTGTCGTAGATGCTGTGGTCTTCTAGTTATGTGGTCATCGACATGGTAGCACGCTACAGGACTGGGGACTTGGTGGAGCTTTAATCATGCAGGTCATGCATGGGACATGTTACAGGACTGTATTTATGGTAGGGCATGTGCCACCCACTCAAGGCTGTGAATGATCAGGTTTTTCCCTACCATGATTTTGAACTTCTGCTGGTCCCCCTCCTATGCCATTGGTGGGAACCTTGACTCCCACTAGATGGGGGGTGAAGCCCTACTTCGGGGACCTGGCTCTTGGAAGCATGAGCACGACTTCTACTGGGAGCGACCTTAGTCAGAGGGCTACCATATGAGCACGACCCCAGTTGGGAGCGAACCTCGACAGGAAGGCTTGCTTTGGCCGACGGGCTTGACCTCCGACCACCGAGCGCCTCAGTCGGAGGGCTGCATCTACGCATGACACCCATGACTGGGAGCTAACCGTGGTAGGAGGGCTCATTGTGGAAGCCTGAGTCAGCCCTGGTATCTGTCGTAGATGCTGTGGTCTTCTAGTTATATGGTCATCGACATGGTAGCATGCTACAGGACTGGGGACTTGGTGGAGCTTTAATCGTGCAGGTCATGCACGGGACATGTTGCAGGACCTGTATTTATGGTAGGGCATGTGCCACCCCTCAAGGGCTGTGAATGATCAGGTTTTTCCCTACCATGATTTTGAACTTCTGCTGGTCCCTCCTTATGCCATTGGTGGGAACCTTGACTCCCACTAGATGGGGGGTGAAGCCCTACTTCGGGGACCTGGCTCTTGGAAGCATAAGCACGACTTCTACTGGGAGCCGACCTTAGTCAGAGGGCTCACCATATGAGCATGACCCCAGTTGGGAGCTAACCTCGACAGGAAGGCTTGCTTTGGGAGCATGGGCTTGACCCCGACCACGAGCTGACCTCAGTCGGAGGGCTTCCTTATAAGCATGACCCGACTGGGAGCTAACCTCGGTAGGAGGGCTCATTGTGGAAGCCTGAGCTCAGCCCTGGTCGGGAGTTGACCTCAGTCAGAGGGCTCACCTTATGAGCATGACCCTGACTAGGAGCTGGCCTTGACAGGAGGGCTCATTGTGGAACCATGAGCTCAGCCCTGACCGGGTACTAACCTCAGTTAGAGGGCTTGCCCTATGAGCACGACCCCAGTTGGAAGCTGGCCTCAGCAGGAAGGTTCGTTGTGGAAGCATGGGCTTGGCCTTGGCCAGGAGCTGACCTCAATTGAAGGGCTCGCCCTATGAGCATGACCCCACCTAGGAGCTGGCCTTGGTAGGAGGGCTTGTTGTGGAAGCATGAGCTTGGCCCTAGCCGGGAGCTGACCTCAGTCGGAGGGATCGCTCTATGAGCATGACCCAGGCTGGGAGCTGGCCTCGGCATATGTGCTCATTATGAAAGCATGAGCTTGGCCCCAACCTGGAGCTGACCTCAATCGAGGGCTCGCCCTATGAGCATGACTCCGGCTAGGAGCTGGCCTTGGTAGGAGGGCTCATTCTGGATCTTTATGTAGTCATCATGCCTAGGTGGCGGTCCCCCGGTAGTTTGGCCGCCTGCATACTTCATGTCAGTAGATGTACAACATTAGATGCCCCCTACTCTTGAGCCCAGAGAACAAACCGATTGTTGACCCCACAAGTGATTTTGATGATAACCAAACATTGGAGCATGTACATTATTTTTGACAACTCTTCAAGTGTTTGACAAGTTTTTGTAGGATGTATAACATGTTCAAACATCAACTCCTACATTTCTACTTTCTTGTTTGAGTTGTATTGTAAATATTTTTGTAAAGAAGAACCCAATGAAAATGCTAAGAAAAATCAAGTAAAAAGGGTTACTTTTGTGAGTATGTGTGTGCCATGAATTTTAGTTTGAGTTGGTTTATATAAAATTGTAAAAGAGTTGGTGAGAGTTTTCTTTAAGCTCAATTATAAAAATCCTAAAGAAGACACTCGAGCCGACCCAAGTGAAGAAGAGCCGACTCTACTTACTGGCACGCAGTAAGGATTCTGGAATGCAGCAATCCGAGCCGACTCTAGTGAATCCGAGTCGAGTGGAATCAGTCCGAGCCGACTCCTCCAGAGTCCATTTCTTGAAGTTTTTTGAGAATAGCCAGGCAAGCCGACCCAACCTAGAAAGAGCCGACTCAGCCATACCTAATTTCGAAATCCTGAGAAAGCGAGCTAACCCGAACTGCATCGAGCTGACTCTTCCAGAGTAAGGTTTTTCCGAACTTGAGAAGAAGAGCCGACCCAAGCTGAAAAGAGCCAACTCCTCGAGTTCAAGTTTTTCAAGTTCCAAGTTCGAGCCGACCTGAGCTATCAAGAGCCGACTCGTCCAGAGACATTATGCACCCTGAGACACAAAGCCGACTGCATTGAAGATTTGGTGACTCGACCTATCGACTCGAAGGATCCGAGCTGACTCGAAGGAATCCGAGCCGACTCGAACAACATTTTCAGGTATCTAATGGCTAGTTCCAAAATTATTTTTGAATGCTAAAAGGTGCTCCAACGGTCACAAATCATTTCCCAATGGTCTATAATGGCTAGAACTTCCTTAGGATGATGGAAGACTTTAAATTTGAAGGATTTGAACTATCTAAAGCAATCAATAAGAGAGTTCTTCAAAGAAGAGAGAGATTCATTGAATATCCTACCAACCAATAGCACAAGAGCACAAGAGCATTCAAGTCAAGCTTTCAAGTCTTCATCAACTCTAATCTAAAGCTTGAAGCAATTTTTGGGAAGAAGCCACTGAAGTAATTAAAGCATATTCAAGAGCATTCAAGTGGACTTCTATTAAGCTACACCGGCAACTATCCAACAACCTGAGTTTGTCATTTTTGTTGCATTTATTTTCAATTCAATCTTGAATTGTTGGGTTATTGGTGAGCCCGATTGAAAAACTAAATAGTTTCTTGGTGAGCCTTGTTAAAACCAAGGGTTAGGTTCTTCGTAAGCCTTGTTAAAATCAAGGGTTAGGTTTCTTTGGTGAGCCTGTTAAAACCAAAGGGTGTTGGGTTCTTTTGGTGATCTCGTAAAACCAAAGTGTAGAGATTTTAGATTGTGATCCTGTAAAACAATCATACTGTATTGGGTGTGAATATAGTGGAAATCCCAAGTGGTATCTTGGGTAATGGACGTAGGAGCTGTGTTGCTCTGAACCATTATAAATTTGGTGTGTTTGTGTTGTGCTTTCTCTACTTTGTTTAGCTTCTACATTTTATGACTCTATCACAGCACCTACCACTTGCAAAGGATTTTGAATTGCACATTACTTGCTTTGATTTTTTTTTTTAAATTTCCAATTCACCCCCCTCTTGGGTAGCCACCTGGGCAACAGCGGTGCTCCGGGTGAGGGGAGTAATTGTTATGCTGACATGGAGGGGTGGCATGTCTTGCACCATCAATGTCTTATATGTTGTCGAATCGAAGATTGGGCCTTCATGCTAATGGGGTGATGCCACACCACCCCTCTTTAGGAGTCGGCATAATTGCCGCGCCTAGTTCGAGGGGGTCACTCCAATTCAAAGCATCACTTTCAACACATGGCATGCTTCAACCGGTATGGGGCAAGACTCGGCGCACATCTTCAAAAAGTACGAGGCGACAGGGCTCTATGCCATTTTTTAAAAAAAGACCCTCCTTCTATTTAGAGGGTTCTCTAAGCAATAAAGGGAAGGGTTTCTTCTCCAGAGCAACCTTCTCTCCTTTTCTTGAGCGATATTACAAAGTTCCAGCAGGTTAGGCTTTCATCTTTCCTCCTTTTGTTCCTATGCTCCATCCTTCAGCTAGCACTGGAGGAGCACCCTTGCTAGGGCTTCTAAGTTCCTTCCTTCACTTTTTATTGCTTCTGATGTGTCCTTCCAGAGAGGGGCACCATTGTCGGGGTTTCTCTGATGGTGCGGGGCCTTCTCAGTCGGGGCCTCCTCCTTTGGATAGTGAGGAGGAAGAAGTCCCGGCTGTGTTTCACAGGGCTCCCTATCGAACGGGGATGGTGATTAGACACCCCGTGGCTTCCTCTCAGCCCCCCTTCTATTAAGGAGTTCGGTGGTCCCACTAGCATTGCTTCAGTGATGATCGACGAGGATCTCCTCCATGTCTGGAGGTCGTTCGGGGTTCTTGACTCCATTTGACTCTCTATTCCTGGACCGGGGGATCGGGTCACCTCTAGTGGCCCGAGCCAGATAGCCCTATACGAAGACTTCTCTTTAGGGTCTTCATCTTCCCTTCCATATCTTCTTCTTTGCCTTCCTAAACAACTACCGTTTGGTTCTAGCTCAGCTTACCCCAACACTGTCTGGACCATTTTTTGCTTCATTATCCTTTGTAGTCACAACAGGATCATCACCCGCTTCTCCCTCTTCAGGGCCTTGTTCACCCTGAAGCGCCACCCCTTTGATGATGGTGGTGGTCCGTGTCCCCCAGCAAGGGGTGTTTCAAACTCAATCTACCCATTTCCATCAAGGGATGGAAGCATAGGCTATTTTTTACCTTGGTTGAGGGAGCGGACTAGGTCTAAAGTGACCCGAACACTTCCCTCAACCGATAATCTGTAGTCGAGCTAGCTGATAGAGAAATATTCGACTGGCTCGTCTCCTCCCAGGTCTCGTCTCCTTAGGATTTGCTATGCGAGTAGAATCTCATCGAAGCTGGGGTCATCGAGGCTCAGCCTCAGGGTAAAACTCATCGTTGGGCTTCTTTTTCTCTCAGTCGTGGGTCTGGTCCAGGAATAAGGCTAACCAATCTATCTCATGTCACAGGAATGAGATTCAGCTTTGAGGATATCCATGGGATGTCTCAAAAGAGGGTTGCTATTAAAGAGCTCGAAGGGGAGCCCGGGAAAAAGACCTGGGAGGAATCGAGAAGGGAGCCCTACAACGGCCCTGACGCGAGGGGGCCAGCTGCCCTCGTGCACGTCTTGACCAAGGGTCCATGCCCTTCCCAAGTAGCCCAAAAGTGAGACTAGGCCCATGAGGGGGCTCTGCCTCCATCTCCAGTGGCCCCTCCATGCATCGATGATCTGCCATAGTGGAAGTGACGAGGGAGGTGGGATCTGCTGGCACTGAGGTACCGCCTCCATGACCTCGGGCCGGAGCCACTGGCGATGGTCTCGTAAATGCGATGCGTTACCTGAGGGTATGCCAGACCCAACCGGACCACCAGAGGCACTGAGCCAGGAAGCCAAGATGTTCACCATCATCCTTCCCGTGGGTTCTATGATACCCAGGATGGGAGGGTGTCGGAAGATATCCTCAACACCTTGATCCAGCCATCGAATTGCTAGAATTGAATAGAGAGGCTAGGGGTGGAGCTTGCCACTGAGGCCTTTGCTTGATTGATGTCGATAAGCCATTTCTGAATATGTACCTCCTTTTCCACCCTTTTCACAAGGGGTGTCAATCATCATTCTTGGTGTAGGTGGCGGTCGACATGTAGCTCCTGCGGGATGCCTGTCAGGTGATGAAAATGCTCAGGGCCTACCTTCACCGGGAGAGGGATGAGGCTCGAGGCCTATCTGGCTGGGCACGAAAGTTGGAGGCTCAGCTGTCCAGTGCCTAGGCCAAGGTGGTTGAGCTTGAGAAAAAGGTGGCTAAGCTTGAGGCTGCCTTAGTCGAGGAGAGGGTGGTCGGCTCCCACTGAGCCGAAGAGGTAGCTGCTTCTATGGTGGAGGTTGCCCACCTGCAAGGGAGAGCACAGACCCTCCAGGCTTAGCTGGAGGAGCAGATGGCCAGGGCCATAGTGGCAGAAAAGGCTACAGTGGCCATCACGCTGATAGAGATGGCCAAGAAAGAGGCTGCCGAGGCTGTCTCTAAGTTCATGGCATCCCATGCCTTTAAGGATGAGGTCATTGAAGCTGTTTTGTACTCCTTCCACCAAGGGTCTAGAGACTTCAAGAACAAGGCCTTTTGTTTCTTCTGGCTGAAGGGGCTGGACAATATCAGCCTTCTCTCCCATTCCCTGGGTAGCAGGGTGAGCTTGCCATCGAGGTGGGGTCAGAGCTGGAGGAGGCTGAAATCGAGGTTGAACCTAAAGCCGCCCAGGATGCTCCATAGGCGATTGAGGTTACTCGCTCGCCTGAGAAGGAGCCAGTGATTGATGCATAGGCTTTGCTCCTTTCTTTTTGTACTTGGAATCCTGAGAGGACTCTCGGTTTGTTGGGAGTGCTTCATAGGAAATGTAAAGAGAATTTTGTTAATGAAACATCTCTTTTCTTCAGCTACTGTCCCTTACTCAGCCCCTCTCCCTCTTCTCTTTTTTCTTTCTTTCTTTATTTCTTTTCTCTTTTTTCTTTTTTTGGAAGTACTTTCAAGAAATTCCTGGAAGTGTACATGGGGTTCATCTTGACAGCGAGGAAGTATGCCGGTTCATTCCATAAGCTTATTGTAGTTCCATACCACCTTTCCTTCAATTGTAGTGCAGGTGCCTTCTTCAGGTCTTGACTACTCCATGCCTATTTTAAGGCCTTAGGATGGGCATGAAGGTCCTTGGAAGCACCTAGACCTCTTTCCCTTGATCCTTGAGGCCATTCGAGCTAGAATGTAAGATCTCTGGATCTTCTTGCTTCGCCAAGCTGTGAGTCAGGTGGCAAATAAAGGGATTACTGGAGGTTCCCGTCGACATCTCCGGACTATGAGCAAGGCAATGGTGTAACTCCAACCTTGGAGGTGGGACTGCTGCTGTCTCTTGGCCTCAGAGGTGGGATTGCTGGTGTTCTTGACCTCGAATATGGGATTGCTGATGTCTCCTAACCTTGGAGATGGGATTGCTGGTGTCTCTTGACCTTGGAGGTGGGACTGCTAGTGTCTCTTGACCTTAAAGGTGGGACTGCTGATGTCTCATGACCTCGGAGGTGGGACTGCTGGTCTTGAGTATCGAGCTTTGGAAGTTTTTGGGCTTAGAGTGCCTGGCTTCATAGTTTTCAGGATTAGAGTGCTGGGCTTTGTAAGTTTTTGGGCTTAGGGTGCCAGTCTTCGTAAGATTTCAGGCTTAGAGTGCCAGGATTTGTATGTTTTGGGGCTTAAAGTGTCGGGCTTCATAAGTTCCGAGCATAGAATGCCGGGCTTGTATGTTTCCAGGCTTAGAGTGCCAGGCTTTGTAAGTTTTTGGGCTTAGAGTGTCGGGCTTCATAAGTTTCTGGGCATGGAGTGCCAGGCTTCGTATGTTTTAGAGTGCCGGGCTTCATAAGTTTCAATCTTAGAGTGTCGGGCTTCATAAGTTTTCGGGCTTAGAGTGCCGGGCTTCATAAGTTTCAATCTTAGAGTGCCGGGCTTCATAAGTTTTCGGGCTTAGAATGCCGGGCTTTATAAGTTTTCAGGCTTAGAGTGCCAAGCTTCGTAAGTTTTCAGGCTTATTCTGCTGGACTTGGAGTTGGACGGACGAGTTCCTACATAGGTGAAAAACAAGGTTGCCCCGAAAAGGAACTTTAATTTATTGGGGAAGGGCCTTACATTATTGGTAGTAAATTCTTAAGTTATTGGCATTCCAGGTTCGCGTGAATCGGATGCCATCAAGCCCAACGAGGTAGTAGGCCTCCACCGCTTTGTATGGTCCTTCCCAATTTAGGGAGAGCTTCCCATATTCTCCCGGTTGGGATACCTCTGCCCTCTTGAGGATGAGGTCACCTGGATAGAATACCTTGGGCCGCACGCGGGAGTTGTAGTAGCACGTGACTCACTGCTGGTTGGCCATCATTTGAAATCAGGCCTTGTCTCTTGTCTTATCCAACAAGTCCAATTTGAGGAGGAGATGGGCCAGATTTTCTACTTCATCATATTGCTCTGCATGTATATGGGTAGGCCAAGTTCTACTGGAATCATGGCTTCAGTACTAAAGACAAGGTTGAAGGGCATCTCGCCAGTGGCTATGTGGGGCATAGTATGGTAGGCCCACAGCACGCTAGGTAGCTCCTTAGCCCATCGACTCTTGGCTTCATCTAGCCTCGTACGGAGCCCTTGCAGGATAGTCTGGTTGGACACCTCAACCTCATCACTTGTTTGAGGATGAGCCACCGAAGTAAAGTGATGGCGGATGCCGAGGTCGGTGTAGAATTCTTCGAAGGCTTGGTTATCGAATTGCCTCCCATTATCGGTAATAATCAAGTACGGGAGGCAGAATCGACAAATGATGGATTTCTAGAAGAACAACTGGACCTTTGCCTCCATTATCCGGGCTAGTAGCTCGACCTTGACCCACTTGGTGAAGTAGTTGATGGCCACAATCAAGAATTTTCGTTGCCCAGATGCAGCGGGGAAAGGACCTAAGATATCCATCCTCGACTGGGTGAATGGCCACGGAGCCGATAGTTGGAAAAGTGGGGATGCCAGTTACTACTGGATATGGGCATGATGTTGGCACCGGTCACACTTCTTCATGAAGTTGGCAGCGTCTTCCTGTATCGTTCCTAAAAATACCCTGGCCGGGTCGCTTTGTAGGCCAAAGTTCTTCCCCCCACATGATTACCACAAATGCCTTCATGTATTTCCTGGAGCACGTAAGTGGCCTTTGAGGGCTTCAAATACTTCAGTAGAGGGTAAGAGTAGGACCTTCGGTACAGCTGCCCGTTCATCATCACATAACGTGTGGCCTTCTTGTTGAGCAAGCCGGCTTCTTTCGATCATCCGGTAGGGTGCCAATGGTGATATACTTAATGTAAGGATCCATCCAGCTGGCTTTGATGGTGACTTGCTGGACTTCGGCTGTAAGCTCGTAATTGGGGGTCTTGAGGTATTCGATGAAGGTACGTCCCAATGAGGACTTCGGCAGGGTGGCCAGTCTGGAGAGGATGTCAGCCCGGGCATTCTTTGCTCGTGGGAATGGGAGATGTCGAAGTACTGGAGGGTCACCGTATATGAGTGCACTTTATCCAGGTACTTCACCATCATAGGATACTATGCTTCATGCTCACCGGAGACTTGACCCACTACCAGTTGAGAGTTGGTGAAGACCTTTAGCCTCTTGACACCAGCTTGCGGGGTACCTTTAGCCCTCAAGAAGTGTTTCATACTCGGCTTGGTTGTTGGTCGCTTTGAACCAGAAGCATAGGGCATACTCTGTAACGACCCCATCAGGATTGGCAAGAATTAGGCCATCCTCGCTCCCTCCGGTGTTAGATGCATTATCTCCTCGGACCCTCCTCCTTCTAGGTGTATTCCACTAAGAAATTGGCCAGGACCTGAGCCTTTTGCACCGACCACAGGTGATAGGTGACGTCAAACTTATTGAGTTTCAATGCCCACTTGGCCAGGCATCCCAAAGTATTGGGGTGGCTGAGGATGGCCCTCAAAGGCTGATCGGTGAGGACGGCAATGGGGTGCACTTGGAAGTAGGGCCTGAGGTGCTGCGTAGATGTTATTAGTACAAAAATAATTTTTTCAGATCGGGTGTACCTGGTTTCCACGTCATGGAGCAGCTTGTTGATGTAGGCTCTCGCCCTTCACATCGAGGGGAAAGTTTTGAGCTCGATGGATTTCTTCTCCGAACCAGATGCCCATGCTTGATGCTGGCCAGTCGCTTCTGGAGAGCCTTCAATTGGCCCTCCAGGCCTTGGGCTGAAATCTTGAAGTCTACTAGGAGCCCTCCCTCAGCACAGGTCAAGGGAGAGGGATTGAAGAAGAAGAACATGAACACCATTGCTAGAACAAGAAGGGGGCTAGAGAAGGAGGAAGGAAGCTTTGCGGAACCCTGGCCACCTGCACCTGAAGGCCTTTTAAAGGCCACATAGCCAACCAAAAGCCACCACGTGTCAGCACCAGGCACCTCCCGATGCTTCGGTTCATGGAATAGACACCTTGATCTAGCTAAGGCATTGATGATCCCTCTATTGGAAAATTGAGTGCAGCGCCCCATTAATGAAAATGCATGATCTTTAGGGTGCGGCCAGTTGAAGCATTGATGGTGCAGAAGGCATGTACCTCCATGTCAGCATGGTCATTACTCCCATCACCCCGAGCGATGCCTTGTTCTCCAGGCTCGAATGTGGGGGGCATCTGATGTGGCAACATCCATTGACGTGGAGCCTACACAACCGCCAGCCAACAGCCACATGGGTGGGGACTGCCACCTGGATGCAGTCCCTGGTAGAATGCTGAGGTCAGCTCTTGGCCAGGGTCGAGCTTATGAAGCAAACCCCCTACCGAGGTCAGCTCCCAACCAGGGTAGAGCTTATGCTCATGAAGCGAACCCCCTATCAAGGTCAGCTCCTAACCAGGGTCAAGCTCATGAAGCAAACCCCCTGCCGAGATCAGCTCTCGGTCGGGGTCATGCTCATGCAGTCAAAGAGAGCCTTCCGTCCGAGGCCAGCTCCCAGCTAGGGTCGAGCTCACGGGGTGAGCCCTCCATCTGAGGTCAGCTCCCGGTTGGGGTCAAGCTCATGCTACCGAAGGCAGACCTCTTCAGGAGGTCCTTCCCTGCCCTACGAAGGTCAAAATTTCTACCAGTGATGAAGGAGGGAAAGATCAACAAGAATTCAAACTACGACACGGAGGTCCCTGTCAGCTTGCAACCTCTAGAAGGTGGCACATGTCCTGCAACCAATGCCAGGACTGCAACATGCCACCCACATGCTCTGCAGGTGATAAGCCACGTCAAACCCAGGGCCCCGTATCGTGTCGCCACGTCGACTACCATACGGTCGGAGGATGCCATCCATGCAGCACGAGACCTAGAGTTCCCCAAACGGAGAATCTTGCCAAAGCTAAGGCCCTGGAATGCTTGGGCAGTCCCTCCGGGAATGGAAATTTTTTGCGATGGCATGGGGCTCAGTGGCACAACGCCTGGCCCCAGAGGGAAGTAAAAAATGACACACCCAATGAGCGGGGAAGAAGAGAGAAGGAGAGAGGGGTTCTGGAAGAGAGGGTTCTCTATAGAACTCTCAGGAGAGCTATCTAGAGAGCTCACCAAAGGCTAGAAGGAGGATGATGTGGACATCGAGATGAAAGAGATGACATGAACCTGATCAGCTGACTCATATATCAGGACAGCCTGGTGATAGTTCGGCGAAGCCCAACCCAGACGTTTCGGTTCAGCTTCCGGCCCATGACGATTTGGGGCAACCAGCCTCGCCAGCAGGAAACGTGCACAGGTCCAAACGCCTTCAAGGGAAGCAAGTTTCAAATCTGATCCGTTTTTGGGATGAAAATAATTAATTGGGAATTGGGGCGAAGGCCCAATACACTAATTACGTCCGTGAAGTTTCGGATCCGGGAAAACACTGGAATCTTTAGTCTTATTATTATTATTATAATTTTATTAGTGGCGTGATCTCTTGATTTTTTTTTTTAAAAAAAAAACCATTTGAATATTTCATGCATGGAGTTGACGTGTTAAGTTGTTTACATTTGTTGTATTTCCTCCCTTTAGTCACGTGGAGGACTTTACCACATTATGGATTCTTTAAAAATGGAACCCAAGGAATACAAAGTGGGCGTTGTTTTGTTTTGAGAATTTTCCCTTGGACGGTTTTCGTGGAAAGCATTGTTTTGTTTTTGGGGAATAAGATATTGCACAGGAGCGTGTTGTTTGTTTAGTTTTGGAACATTTGCACGGTGTGGTATTTTGGACGGTGATTCTTTTGGGTGATTCCGTGGAAGGCCGTCGGTCACCTTCTTTTCCCCCTTGCGCACACCAGGCTGAAAGCCTGGTTGGAAGAAGATGATTCCGTGAGGAATCTCTTCCTTCCATTCCAAGTTCCTGATAAAAAAAAAAAAAAAAACAGGGACTCATGGTGAGAAACCCATCGTTCATCCCTTCCAATCTTGAAGACCCGGATTGAAATCCGGTAGAGGGCTGACAACGTGAGGAATCACGCGGCCCTTCCAGTGCTTGATCGTTGCAGGTTTCAAAGGATCTTTCCCATATTGCTCAATCCTAGCATCCAAAAATTTCCAGAACCCGTTCTCTGAATCGGGGTTTTGGTCGCTGTAGGCATTGACAACCACCCTGCACCATCTTGGTATCAGAGCCTTGATCCATTCTTGATCAGAGCCTTGATCCGTTCTTGATCTGTCCCTGATCCGTTCTTGATCTGTCCTTGTTCCGTTCTAGATTTAAAAAAAAAAAAAAAAAAATTCTGCTGGCAACCATGGAGCGGAACAATAGGGAGCCTTCTCTTCGTGACGTTGTGGAGACCCAGCAGTAGATGATGGCTGTTTTGCAAGCAATGATGGCACGGTTGGAGGTGCAAGATCGTGCTATACCTCGTCAAGATCGCAATGTACCTGACGAACATCGAGAAGGTGATGCCGACCCTTTCCAGAATATTGAAGATCCTCCACCATTGCAAAGAGGGCAGCAACCTCGGCATGATGTAGCGCTTCCCAGGGATTTCGGACCGCCGCCTGTGCATGATAATCAGACTCGTTGGGAGTCCGGGTTTCGAATTAAAATACCGGAGTTCAGAGGTAGTTTGAATCCTGATGAGTATGTGGATTGGACCCTGCAGGTAGATGATATTTTTCGGCTGAAAGAAGTGCCTTTGGACAAGCAAGTGCCGCTTATCACAATCCGATTCCGAGATCGAGCAGCGGCTTGGTGGCATGCACAGCACTACCAGAGGTATATGGATGGGAGGCCACCAATTGCATCATGGGCAGCCTTGAAGCAGGAGATGAATCGAGAGTTTCTTCCTTCGAACCATGAACAGGTCCTTTATTCTAAATTGCATGGTTTAACACAAGGAAATCGAAGCATGGAAGATTATACTATAGAGTTCTACCGACTGGTGGCTCGAAATCGATTGATGGAGTCAGAACCGAGGTTGGTAGCTATGTATTTGCTTCGACTGCGATTCCCGATCCAGGATGCGTTGTCTCTGCATCGGATTGACAGCGTTGGTGATGCGCACATGCGTGCGCAAGCAGTGGAGCGGAGCCTAATGCGGAATAGAGGGTTCCAGAGTAGAGAAAAATTATCTGGTCAGTTTTCAGGGCAGAGTTCTGGTAGTAGGAGTGCACCTCCTGTGGTGAGACAACAAACTTGGCAGTTCCTCCAAGACCTACAGTGTCGAGTGGGGCTTCAGGTCCCCAGTAGAGGGTGGGCAGCAATCGAGCCAATGTTTGCTGCCATCGGTGTCATGACTTAGGACATTATGCCAATGAGTGCCCAAGGCGCGTACCCAGTTACTTATGGAGGAGGAGCAGGAAGTTGAATTTCCCGAGGATGAAGAGTTCGAGGATGAGATGTATGTGATTGACCCAGACCACATCCAGGGAGAGAGTCTGATTATTAGAAGGATGTGTTTTGCACCAAGAGCTAGTGGAGATTGGCGTCGGCACGATATTTTCTCAACAAAGTGCACTGTAGCTGGTAAAACTTGTAAGGTAATTATTGATTCTGGAAGTTGGGAGAATGTGATTGCTGAGGAATTTTTAAAAAAATTGGGGTTGATGACAGAGCCCATCCTCAACCATACAAGCTCGGCTGGGTGAATCAGGATGCAGATATTCAGGTCAGTCGACGTTGTAGGTTGGCCTTGTCTTTTGGGCCTCAGCTTGAGACGTCAATAGTAGCTGATGTTGTACCGATGGATGCGACACACATCATTTTGGGATGACCTTGGCAGTTTGATAATAAAGTAGTGTATAATGGTTACACTCATACTTATATGCTGCGACCAGATGGGAGAAAAGTGATCTTGAAACTGCTACAGGACATGGCTGAACAGAAGGTGGTAATTGTTTGCCAAGCAGGGAGTTTGAGGCGAGTTTAGAGGGAGAAGATTTCTATTTTGCCCTGATTAGTAAGCCAGAGGAGTTTGGCCAGAATGGGGAGCAGGAGCTACATGATCTTCCTCAGGAGTTGGTGTCAGTTTTGGAGGAATTTCGAGATGTTGTACGGAGTGAGCTTCCTGCGGGTTTGCCACCACTTCGAGATATTCAGCATGAGATTGATCTGATTCCGGGTTCTGTGTTGCCGAATAAGGCTCATTATCGAATGACCCCACAGCAGCATGAGGAGCTAAAGAGGCAGGTTCAAGATCTTTTAGACAAAGGTTTTGTACGGGAAAGCATTAGCCCGTGTGCGGTACCGGCACTTTTGGTGCCGAAAAAGGATGGTTCATGGCGTATGTGTATTGACAGCCGGGCAATAAACAGATTACTGTGAAGTATAGATTTCCAATACCGAGGCTGGATGATATGCTAGATCAGTTGAGTGGTGCCGTATTCTTTACTAAGATTGATTTGAAAAGTGGGTACCATCAGATCAAATGAAGCCAGGTGATGAATGGAAGACAACCTTCAAGACAAAGGAAAACCTGTATGAATGGTTGGTGATGCCATTCGGGCTATCTAATGCGCCTAGTACATTCATGCGAGTAATGAACCAGGTTTTGCGTCCATTCCTTAGTTTTTTTGTTGTTGCATACTTTGATGATATATTGATATACAATAAAACAGCACAAGAGCATGTTGAGCATGTTTCACAAGTTCTAACAGTATTACGTGAAAACCAGTTTTTGCTAACCCAGAGAAGTGTATTTGGATGGTAGACAAATTAATTTTTCTGGGATATGTTGTTACTGGTGATGGAATTCTTCCAGATGAAAGTAAGGTGCGAGCGATAGTGGACTGGCCAGCACCTAGTACTTGACTGAATTGAGATCCTTTTTGGGTCTTGCGGATTTTTACAGAAGGTTTGTGAAGAGGTATAGTAAGATTGCTGCACCCTTAACAGACTTGTTGAAATTAAATCAGTTTGGATGGAATGACACTGCTCAGGCAGCATTTGATGAGATGAAAGTCAAGTTGATCCAAGCACCGCTGTTGGTTCTTCCAGATTTTGACAAGGTATTCGAAGTGGATTATGATGCTTCGAAGACTGGGATTGGCGCAGTACTCAGCCAAGATGGGAGACCCATTGCTTTCTACAGTGAGAAGGTTGGAGGTGCCAAACTGATGTATTCGGTTTATGATTTGGAGCTATACGACATTGTGAGGTCATTGCAACATTGGCGACATTACTTGATCCAGCGAGAATTTGTGCTGTACTCAGATCATCAAGCATTAAAATTTCTACAGGGACAACATAAGTTAAGCTCCAGACATGCAAAATGGGTAAGTACTCTACAGGAGTATACTTTCAGCATCAAGCATAAGTCAGGCACTTTGAACAAAGTGGCAGATGCTTTAAGTAGACGGAGTTTATTGATTGGTGCTATGCAAGTATATACCCTTGGGTTTGAAAGCATGAAGGATGATATCCATGTAGATGAACATTTCCAGAGCATTGTGACTGAATTGGAAGCTAGAGGTCGATCTGACTTCGTCCTACATGATGGATATTTGTTCCGTGGTAATTGTCTCTGTATTCCTAACACTTCACTGCGTGTATTGATTATTCAGGAGCTGCATAATCAAGGACATTTTGGAAGAGACAAAACTGCATGGTTAATTCGTCAACGGTTTTATTGGCCTGGGCTTGACCGAGATGTCAAAACCTTTGTGAAGAGATGCCGTTTATGCCAGGAATCCAAAGGATCAGATACAAATCAAGGTTTATATACCCCTTTACCGATTCCAGATGAGTCGTGGCGAGAGGTATCTATGGATTTTGTTGTTGGTTTACCGTGGACATGAGAGGTCTAGACTCAATTATGGTAGTTGTAGATCGGTTCAGCAAGATGGCTGTTTCTTGCCATGCAAAATGATATTGATGCATCGAAAGTAGCTGATCTTTATTTTTCTGCAGTTGTCCGACATTATGGGTTACCATCGTCGATTGTTTCGGCCGAGATAGCAAGTTTATGGGGCATTTCTGGTGTGAATTATGGAAAAAATTGGGTACAAAATTAAAATTCAGTAGTCTCTATCATCCTCAGACCGATGGGCAAACGAGACTGTCAACCGAAGTCTTGGTAACTTGTTGAGAGCCAATGTTCAAAAATTAAAAACTGGGATGTATGTTTGCCAAAGATTGAGTTTGAGTTCAATTCTTCGGTGAACCGTTCTACTGGTTTTGCACCCTTTCAGGTATTGTATGGATTTCTGCCAAGAGGACCACTTGATATTTACCTGTTGATGTGCCAAACAAATCAAGTAAGAAAATAGAAGATCGAGTGGCTGATCTCCGTGAGGTACACGCAACTGTTAAAGCCAATCTATAGCAAAATTATGCCAAATATAAGGCTAAGGCTGATCAGACGCGTCGACAGCAGAGTTTTGAGGTTGGTGATTTGGTATGGGACTTCTTGCCAAGAGAACGATATCCACAGGGGGCCTACACCAAACTCAAGCGAAAGAAAATTGGTCCTTGTCAAGTGTTGGAGAAATTTAGTGACAATGCCTACCGAGTTGAATTACCATACGATGTCCTTATTTCTGATGTATTCAATATTCGACATCTAACCCCTTATGCAGGTGATAATTCAAGCTTGAGGACAAGCTTTTCAGAGGAAGGGGAGAGTGATGTGGACATCGAGATGAATATTGAACCTGATCAGCTGACTCATATATCAAGACAGCCTGGTGATAGTTCGGCGAAGCCCAACCCAGACGTTTCGGTTCAGCTTCCGGCCCATGACGATTTGGGATAGCCAGCCTCGCCAGCAGGAAACGTGCGCAGGTCCAGACGCCTTCAAGGGAAGCAAGTTTCAAATCTGACCCATTTTGGGATGAAAACAATTAATTGGGAATTGGGCCAAAGGTCCAATACACTAATTGCGTCCGTGAAGTTTCGGATCCAGGAAAATACTGGAATCTTTAGTCTTATTATTATTATTATAATTTTATTAGTGGCGTGATCTCTTGATTTTTTTTTTTAAAAAAAAAACCATTTGAATATTTCATGCATGGAGTTAACGTGTTAAGTTGTTTACATTTGTTGTATTTCCTCCCTTTAGTCACGTGGAGGACTTTACCACATTATGGATTCTTTAAAATCGGAACCCAAGGAATACAAAGTGGGCGTTGTTTTGTTTTGAGAATTTTCCCTTGGACGGTTTCGTGGAAAGCATTATTTTGTTTTTGGGGAATAAGATATTGCACAGGAGCGTGTTGTTTGTTTGTTTTGGAACATTTGCATGGTGTGGTATTTTGGACGGTGATTCTTTTGGGTGATTCCGTGGAAGGCCGCCGGTCACCTTCTTTTCCCCTTGCGCACACCAGGCCGAAAGCCTGGTTGGAAGAAGACGATTCCGTGAGGAATCTCTTCCTTCGTCCCAAGTTCCTGATAAAAAAAAAAAAAAAATAGGGACTCACGGTGAGAAACCCATCGTTCGTCCCTTCCAATCTTGAAGACCCGGATTGAAATCTGGTAGAGGGCTGACAACGTGAGGAATCACGCGGCCCTTCCAGCGCTTGATCGTTGCAGGTTTCAAAGGATCTTTCCCTATATGCTCAATCCTAGCATCCAAAAATTTCTAGAACCCATTCTCCCTGAATCGGGGTTTTGGTCGCTGTAGGCGTTTGACAACCACCTGCACCAGAGGACCAGTCTAAGAGAGAAGAAGAGGATCCAAGAGGCCCAGGGATTGCCTCCTCCTATGGAAGGGCCATTCCGAGAAGGGGGAGGGAAGAAGGAGAAGCTGCGAGCAGCGGCGAGCCCCTCCAGAGAATGCACCACGAGAGGAAACCAGGATGTGGCCCTAGGTCCGGTCAGGGTCATCGTGCAGGCTCGTAAGGTAAAAAAGGTAAGAGGCAGATGCAGGAGGAGTAGGGAGAAATAAGCAAGCAGGCCATCGAAAGCCCAATGGCCAAGGGACCAGGAAGAGAACCTCCCGCTCCCCGCTCTCAATTTTTCTTTCTGCTGCTTAGGCATTATCATCCTATTCTCTATATTACTTGGATATCTTTAACATGTCCCCCTAAGATGAGGGAGTCCCCCAAGCTCTCCATCTCAGAGGTTCTATTCCCCTCGATCATCCCACTGACTTGATCATTAGAGTGTCCTCGCTGGATCCCCAACCGGGTCTCCTCTATTTTGCAAGTCGAGCGGGCCGAAGAGCTGACCCTTGAGGAGGAGGGAGCACTCTCGGTGGGAGAAGGAGGCACCCATGTGGTGGCAACGTACAGGAGCTACGGGCCATGATGATCCAGGTAGCAATGCTTCTATTTCTAATTCATGGGTATTGGATACCGCATGTGGATCTCATATTTGCAAGTCATTGCAGGGACTCCACAGTATTAGAAGCTTGAAGAAAGGTGACTTCGAGCTATAGCTGCAAGTGGTGAAGCCATGTATGCTGAAGCTGTGGGCACCTATCTTCTATTTTTACCTTTGGGTAATATATTAAAGTTAGAAGATTGCTATTATGTTCTAAATGTTGTAAGAAACATTATTTCGATACCTTGTTATTACAACAAGGATTTGAAATAAGTGTAAAGGGCAGTGGCTGCTCTATTCTTCATTCTAATAAAATATTTGGACATGATTATTTTATCAATGGTCTTTTAACTTTAGAACTCAATGATAAAATATTACTTATTGATAACAAGAAAAGAAAGAGAGATAATGTCAATGTCACATTTCTCTAGCATTGCCGATTAGGTCATATAAGTGAGTCAAGGATAAACAAGTTAGTCAAAGATAATTACTTTGATTCTTGTGATTTTTAATCATTAGGAACTTATGAATCTTGCCT
Source organism: Areca catechu (assembly GCA_021397845.1). Taxonomy (NCBI): domain Eukaryota; kingdom Viridiplantae; phylum Streptophyta; class Magnoliopsida; order Arecales; family Arecaceae; genus Areca; species Areca catechu. Next base: position 29,347,106 of record CM038042.1, on the reverse strand, counting down.
CACAGGTAAAATTATCAAGTCTCCATTCACTGGACATGGAGATAGGGCAACTGAATTATTAGGTCTTATACATACTGATGTATGTGGACCTATGACAACTCAGGCCAGAGGTGGATACTCTTACTTCATCACATTTATTGATGACTTATCTAGGTTTGGACATGTGTATCTGATGAAACACAAGTCCGAAGCCTTTGATAAGCTTAAGAGTATCAAAGTATGGTTGAGAAACAAACTGGACATAGTATTAAGATTCTTCATTCTGATCGAAGAGAATACTTGTCTAGTGAGTTTCTAAACCATCTTAAGGACAAAGGCATACTCTCTGAATGGACTTCTCCTTATACACCAATTAAATGGTATGGAAGAAAGGAGAAATCATACCTTGTTAGACATAGTGAGGTCCATAATGAGTTTCATAGATCTTCCTATTTCCTTCTGGGGATATGCCTTGAAAATTGCTGCTTATATATTGAACAGGGTACCATTAAAGTCAGTGACTAGCACTCCATATAAGGTATGGAATGGCAATTGACCAAATTTTAAATACTTGAAGATTTGGGGTTGCTATGCTTATGTCAAGATATATTTTGAAATAAGTTAAGTACTAGGGCTGACAAATGCCAGGTTCGTTGGTTATCCTAAGGAGGGTATTGGATACCTCTTTTATCATACTACTGAATACAAGGTATTTGTCAGTAGACATGCTACATTCTGGATCTAGAATTTATCCAAGAAGGAAGTAGCGGAACCCACACTTGAACTTAGTGAAGTTCAAAACCCAACAAAATACCTGAAGAGTCTTCGAATAAAATTCCTCAACCAAATGTTCTTGTTGATTAGGAACAACCACAACACACCTCCTCTCCAAAGGTCAGAGAGGTGCGGGGGCACCTCTTAGATATGGCTTTTCATTGGAAATGATAATAAGACCAGTATCATTCAGGATGATGATCTTATGACCTATATAGAAGCTATCGAGAGCAGAGAGACTCCGATAATGGCTAAATACCATGAAATCTGAAATGGACTCCATGTATTTCAATCAGGTTTGGACCTTGGTAGATTCACCTGAAGGAATCAAAACCCAATAGGGTGTAAATGGGTGCTCAAGAAGAAGATTAGAGAGATGCCCGAGTAGATACGACAAGGCCAGGTAGTGGCAAAATGTTTCAAACAAAAGAATGATATTGACTATGATGAAACCTTTTCACCAGTAGTAATGCTTAAGTCCATCAGGATTTTGGCTGCAATAGCAGCATACTATGATTATGAAATCTAGTAGATGGGATATAAATATTGCTTTCCATAGTGGATATCTTGAGGAAGAAGTCTAAACGTCACAACCAGAAAGATTTGTCTCAAGTGGGGAACAAATCAAGTATGCCAACTTAAAAATCTATATATGGATTAAAGCAAGCATCGAGGAGTTGGAACATGCATTTTGATGATGCAATCAGATAATTTGATTTTATTAAAAATATAGATGAACCTTGTGGGTATAAAAAGATAAATGGGAATGCAATTATTTTTTTGGTTCTGTATGTCGATGACATATTTATCATTGGGAATGATATTCCAATGTTACAATCAGTCAAACCTTGGCTATCATCAAAGTTTTCCATAAAGGATTTGGGAGAGGCACCTATATATAGGGATAAAGATCTATAGAGATAGATCTAAGAGGATGCTAGGCTTCTCCCAATCTAGGTACATCGACTTAGTGTTGAAGAGACTCAACATGGATGGAAGTAAGAGGGGTTACTTATGCATGAGTTAAGGCTTACATCTCTCCAAGAAAATGACTCCTAAGACATCGGAAGAAAGAGAAAGGATGGCTATGATTCCTTATGCTTCGATTATAGGATCAATTATGTATGCCATGTTATGTACAGGCCTGATATGCTTATGCCTTGGGCATTGTGAGCAGGTTCAGGTAGATCCAGGAGAGGATCATTGGAAAGCTGTGAAAAATATCCTTAAGTACTTGAGAGGCCTGACTAAGAAGTTTTTCTTCCATATGGTGGATCAAATTTAAAAACTAGAAGGATATACAGATTCTAGTTTTCAATCAGATCCAGATGATAGCAAATCCATATAAGGGTTTGTTTACCCTATATGGTGGTGCAGTGATTTGGAGAGTACAAAGCAGTGAACTATAGCTGACTCAGTTACTAAGATAGAATACATAGCTGCAGTGAAGCCACAAAAGAGCTGTCTGGATAAAGAATTCATCATGGAATTGGCATGGTTCTTGAAAAACAACAACCAGTTCACTATATTGTGATAACACTGGAGCTATTGTGCAAGCTAAGGAATCGAGGTCTCATCATAAGTCAAGCATATCCTAAGACATTTCCATCTCATTCGGGAAATCATAGGAAGACAAGATGTATTATCAAATGAGTGATACAAAGAACAATATAGTAGACCCATTCACTAAAGCACTACCCTAGTAGCAGTTTGATCTCCACTTAGATTATTTGGTATAAAATACAGGGCGATGGCTTTAGTGCAGTGAAAGATTGAAAGAAAAGTGCCTTAAAAGCCAATCTTGAAAGCGCATTTTGTAATCTTCCAACTCTGTATGATATTTTTGTAGTAATAAAAGGCATCTTGTTTCCTCATAATGCTGTGTGTAATTTAAAGATTATGATGACTCTGTAGATAGGAGAAAGAAATTAGGGGATGATGAAGATAATAAGGGTGAGACTTAGTTCTATACCTAATCTAAAAGATTCCTAGTCATTGGTCATCGATTTGGGGATCGATGCTTCCGGAAAGACTAGCTTATCCTATGTATGCTCAATGGAGAGGGTGGTTGGTCTCACAGCTACTTGTGTAGAGACACTAATACAAGGACAAGGGTGCTCATTGAGGTATGAGTTCACTGAACTAATCCGTACTGAGACTATCTTATGGAAGTCTTACTACTTGTCAAGAGATAGTTCTCATAGTATGAGTTGTGCAAGTGATCTTTAGATCTAAGGTCACCATAGTTCTTATGTACACTAAGCCATGTTTTGGTTTATACTCATTCATGACATTGAGTCATGTTGCCCAGATATGGTGCCCAAGAGGGCGGGGTGAATTGGGTATTTAAAAAATTAAAGCAATATATGTGCTATCAAGTTTTAAGGTGAAGAGTGATAGTGCTCAAATAATTGTGCAACGGAAGCAATAAATAAATCAACAATTAAAGAGCAAAAGAAGAGCAATGCAAACACAAGAAGTATAGTGGTTCGGTGCACCTAGCACCTACATCCACTCCCCAAGCTCCACTTGGGAATTTCCACTATAATCTTTAGATTACAGCTGACTTGTTTTACCAGGCTCACAAGTCAAAACCTTACACACTTGTTTTGGCTTCGGGCTAACAAGCAACCCTAGTTGGTTTTATCAATTGGCTCACCAACAAACCTCACTCACTTGTTTGGCTTCGGGCTTACAAGCAACCCTAGTTGGTTTTATCAATTGGCTCACCAACAAACCTCACTCACTTGTTTGGCTTCGGGCTTACAAGCAACCCTAGTTGGTTTTATCAATGGCTCACAACAAACCTCACTCTAGTTTCAAATTCCCTTGAAACTAGCTAAAGACAAAAGAGTATGAATACAATGAATTTAAAACTAGACAACTCCTTTTGAGCAATAAGAAATTCGTTGAAGCTCTTGATGGAGACTCTTCAAGCCTTTTGTCTTGGAATCTTGGACCTCACTAAATGCCAAACACTTGTAAGTTGGATTCCTCAAGATGGAAAGCTTTTGGCTAAGGAATCTCTTGGTTTTCTCACTATTTTGGCTTGGAAGTGATTGAAGGCTTTGTACTTGAATCTACACTTTTTCACTTTGTCTCCTTATCTTTTTTGAAGTTTGGTGGAGGTTAAATACCTCATTCATGCTGAAACAACTCCACAAGACCGTTAGATTCAAAAATATGGCCATTAGAAATCAAATCAGAAGTTCAGAAAAACTAGCCGTTATGCCATGAGTCGATCTCATGAGTCGACCTCTGGATCAAGTGTCGACCTCATGAGTCGACCTCTAGTAAATTTTAGGCAAAAATTCAGAATACCATAGTTCTGCCATTTGAATTCTCAGGCTATGAGTCGACCTCTAGTGTCGACCTCTGGACAGGTGTTGACCTCTGGTGGTCGACCTCTGGTGCGTGCCACTGAGATTTTGCCGTGCCGGCTATGCTGAACTTTTCTTCTCTTCATGAGTCGACCTCTGGTGGTCGACCTTTGACAAGGTGTCGACCTCTGGGGGTCGACCTCTGATCTGAATTTTTCTGAAACTCTTTGAGATGTGCGTGCCATGCTTGAGTTTCTTTAAGCCTTTGTTTCTTTTGTAAAATATTTCTTAACAAGAAGGTCCATTATAAGAATTTTGATCTTGTCCAAGGTAGAAGAGCTCTTTTCCAAATCATGCAAACTTAGTTTCATCATTGTACTTTTGATACTCTTTTTGAATAACCTAAGTCCTGAAACTTTATCTAGAGATGAAATATTAGTCCAAACATATACTCAACCTTTTGTTATCATCAAAACTAAGGAGCCAAAGTCAACAATCTCCCCCTTTTTGATGATGACAAAATCTTGAGTATATATGCAATTAAGTCCAAAAGCAAAATATAGCAATGATAAAAATTTCAAAGAATCCTTTTATGCATAAAAATTTTACTTTTCATTTACTTCTTTCTTTTTGTGAAAACATTCTCATGAGTCAAAAGATAAGAAACATACTAGCTTTACTCATAAGAATCATTTTCCTTTACTACTCATAAGAAGGAGTCTCATAATCTCATATATACGTTACTACTCCCCCTTTTTGTCAAGAATCAAAAAGTTCATTTTTGTAGTGAAAGATATATTAATGAAACTTATGTTCAATTACAATGAAGTATTTAGGTGCATAAAATACATGCTCCCCCTCAATTTGTGCATTCAATATAACAAAATATTCTAACTTGAGGGTTTAAAAGGATAAATGCTAAGAGCTGGTATCAGACAGTAAAATGTCACAAGATGTCACAATATAGATAAAAAGTCACAATATAGATAAAAACAAATGTATTCAGTTATAAATTGCTTACATAGTAAGCACAAAAACACTGATACAACAGACCATACAAGCAAACTAAGTATAACAAGTAAATCTATGAGGCTACTCCTCATCAGAAGGTATATCAAAAGATACAGGAGCCATGATCCTAGATGAGGATTTTGGAGTCCTATGTGAGGAACTCCGAGTCCTCAGAGAGGGACCAGACCTAGGGGTAGTCCTACGAGATCTATATGTCCTACGAAAGGGCTCCACAGGTGTCCCGACTGAAGCAGTAGCAGAAGGAGTAGACGGATCAGTATGCTGAGTAGACTGAGCCGGGTCTGCCTGCTGACTATCTCATAAGCTGTGGGATCATCAATGTCTGTCTCTGTATGCTCATCTATGTCATCCGGAATCCCAGTGATAGTCTCAAAAAGTGACTCTGTAAGCTCAGTATCAACTGGCACATCTGGAGGAGCTGTACTCGGAAGATCTGTAGTTGGAGGATCAGTAGCAGGGGGTATCTCTGGAATCGGATCTGCAGGTGGAACCTCAGAACTCCCTGCTCCAGGCTGATCTCCATCACTGTCACTGTATCCACTGGAGTCATCACCATCATCATCATCATCATCATCATGAGGAGGAGATACTGTCGGATCTGCAGTCCCTGATGGCAATGCTAATCTCAGTAGGCTGAGGATCTGTCTGAATCATGTATCCATACTAACTGAGAGAGCACCTATGCACATGTCTGTGTGTATCCGTAGATCATGTAGCTCCTGCCGTACACCAGTGATCTCTGTCCGGACCTCTGAAATCTGATCAGTCACTCTCTGCTCGAAGTCCGATATCCTCACTGTAGTCCTCCGTGGGTAGCAGTAATAGTAGGTGCTGGAGCTGATGAAGGTGGTGGCGTGAATGGCTCAGGCTCCGCAGTCTCTGTCTCCGGTGCTGGGCGAGGAGGTGTACCATGATCAGTAGGCTCAGAAGGCCCTGCCTCAGTAGCTCGGATCTCATCCTCCTCATCTGGCTCCTGGCCAGACTCTCGTCGTACCCAACGGTCACTGATCAGTCGAAATCCCATCCTATGCAGGGATTTCTCTCCATAAGTATCAGTGTGCTGTAGCTGACTGAAGGGTATGCCGTCAAATGAGACACCATGCTCTCTGAATATCTAAGTCAGTCCCATGCCGTACGGCTGAACAAGTCTCCTGTGAGAAGCTGCCTCACCCATCTGCTGAAGCATGATCCTGGGGAGGTTGATGGGAGTCCGCTGTCTCAGGGACACCATCAACACCAGCTCACGCTCAGTGATAAAATCGAATCTCCCTCTCTTCGGAATCAAGATACGGGCGATGATGTGGTGCAGCACTCTCATCTCCAGTGAAAGCTGGTTAGCGGCTACTGTGGAAATGCCGCTAACATCCTCACGCTCTAGGATACACCTGAAGGCATGCTCTCTATCGCTGATCGAAGTGGCAGCAGGGCCATGAAGTGGAATCCTCCAGATGCGACTGATGACCTCCGGTGTCACTGGTATCTCGATCCCTCGTACTGTAGCAGACCATCCAATGCCATCAGTGGCCATGGATCCATAAAACTCCCTGATGAGGTCTGGGTAGAATCTCTCAGACATCGTACAGAAATGAACCAGACCTGCATCTCTCAGTACATCTCCAATGAAGAAGTGATGCTGATCCCAGAATGGTATATCCACGCGCCTCCCACTAGCAATGCTCTTCCGGACCAAGCTGGCTGGCACTAGTGCAGGTGGCTCTGGGGTCGGCTCACGCTCATGTCTGACCTTTCGTCGCCGCTCAGTACTACCCTGGCCTTGTTCCAATCTCCTTTTCCTTACTGCTAAGTACTTTCTCGGACCCATATGGAAGGAAGAGGGTAACTTAGGGAGAAGAGCAAAGAGGCAAGGCTAAGAGGAAAAGAGAGGGAAAGAGAGGTTCACGGATTGGGAAAAAAGAGGAGAAGGTGAAATGTAGAGATAGGGTTTGTGAGAATGGAGAAATCGAGAGTAAATGAAGAAAAAGTAAGAAACGGAGGAAAGAAATAAGTTTTTCAATTGAAAAACAACCGAGATTAGAGGGTAGAAAGATGCGAAGGCTTTCGGTTGTCCAAAATCAAGAATACGGTCAAAAGAGGGTTGATTCAAGAAAAGCAAGAGGAAGGAGAGGATTTCCCAAAATGATGAAGGAGAAGGGTGGAAATCCACTATTTAGGGTTTAGGGAAGTTGGAGGGGGACCACACGAAGGAAATGAAAAAAGTGGAAAAATAGGCTTGCGGACGGGTTTTAAAAAAGCAGATTTCCGTTCAAGTGTCGACCTCTGAAAATTTTCAGGGGTCGACCTTAAGTGTCGACCTCCAAGACATAGGTGTCGACCTCAAGTGTCGACCTTGAAAATTAAAGTGTCGACCTCCAACAATAAATTAAATTATGTAAAATAAAAAAATTGATAAAATTTAGAAAATAACCTTTAAACATATTTGAGAATTTATAAATCATTTTTGAGGAATTTTGATGAAAATTGAAGAGTTTCAAGCAAAAGGATCAATGACTCCCAGTTCTCTTCTGATCATACAAAATCTATCTTCATTCAATGGTTTTGTGAATATATCAGCCAATTGATAATCAGTACAAATAAATTCTAACAACACATTAGAGTTTTGAACGTGATCTCTTATGAAGTGATGTCTTATTTCAATATGTTTGCTTCTTGAATGTTGTACAGGATTTTTTGTTAAATTGATTGCACTAGTATTATCACATCTTATGGGTGTCTTAATTAGTTTGATGCCAAAGTCCTCGAGTTGTTATTTGATCCATAGAATCTGAGCACAACAGCTTTCAGCTGCTATATATTCGGCTTCCGCCATAGATAGAGCAACCGAATTCTGTTTCTTACTGCTCCATGAAATCAAATTAACTCCTAGGAATTGACAAGTTCCACTAGTACTTTTTCGATCAAGTTTACACCCAGCAAAATCAGTATCAGAATATGCAATTAATTCATATGATGACTCTCTAGAGTACCAAAGACCAATTTCGATAGACCCAGATAAGTATCTAAGTATACGTTTTACAGCTAAGAGATGTGATTCTTTAGTAGCAGACTGAAAACGTGCACACATACAAACACTAAACATTATATCTGGTCTACTGGCAGTTAGATATAGCAATGAACCAATCATGCCTCTATATAATTTTTGGTCTACTGATTTACCACATTCATCTTTGTCTAATTTACATGAAGAGCTCATAGGGGTACCTATTGGTTTGGTAGTCTCCATCCCAAACTTTTTCAATATCTCCCTTGTGTACTTGGCTTGGTTGATGGAGATCCCCTCTTTGGTTTGCTTAATTTTGAGTCCGAGGAAGAAGTTGAGTTCTCCCATCATGCTCATCTCGAACTCACTCTGCATTAACTTAGCAAATTCTTGACAAAGACATTCGTTAGTAGCACCAAAAATAATATCATCTACATATATTTGTACTACTAAGAGATCATCATTTTTCTTTTTCAAAAACAATGTATTATCTACATTACCTCTAGAGAAATCATTTTTCATTAAAAATGAACTTAATCTATCATACCAAGCTCTAGGAGCTTGCTTTAAACCATACAATGCTTTATGCAATTTAAAGACATGATTAGGAAATTCATGATTTTCAAAACCAGGAGGTTGTTCAACATAAACCTCCTCTTCAATAAATCCATTTAAAAAGGCACTCTTTACATCCATTTGAAATAACTTGAAATCCATAAAACAAGCAAAAGCAAGTAAAAGTCTAATTGCTTCTAGCCTAGCAACAGGAGCAAAGGTTTCATCAAAGTCGATCCCTTCTTCCTGGTTGTAGCCTTTAGCAATAAGTCTAGCTTTGTTCCTAATTACAATACCATGTTCATCAAGTTTATTTCTAAAAACCCATTTTGTGCCAATTACAGAAACATTAAGGGGTCTTTTAGTTAAAGTCCAAACATTATTTCTTTTAAATTGATTTAGTTCATCTTGCATAGCATTAATCCAGTTACAATCTTTTTCAGCTTCTTCTATTGACTTAGGCTCTATCTGAGATACGAAAGCTAAATAATCACAAATATTTCTAATAGAAGAGCGTGTACTTACCCCCTTTGATGGATCACCAATTATTAGCTCTTTAGGGTGTCCGTGTGCATACCTCCATTCTTTAGGTAATGGTTTGGTGAAGTTGCATTGATCTCTTGAATTTGATCTTGATTCTCTTGATCATCATTTCCTTTGGGCTCATCTTCACTGATTGTCAAATGTTCAAGCTTCTTTGTACCTGTTTCAACATCAATAGAATCTTCTTTTCTAGAAGATTTTTCATTAGATTCATCAAACACTACATGAATTGATTCTTCAACCAGAAGAGTTCTTCTATTGAAGACCCTGTATGCCTTGCTAGAAGTAGAGTATCCTAAGAAGATACCCTCATCTGACTTGGCATCAAATTTACTGATATTATCTTTGCCATTGTTTAATATGAAACAGCGGCAACCAAATACACGAAAATACTTAAGATTAGGTTTTCGATTTTTCCAAAGCTCATATGGTGTTTTCTTCAAAATAGGTCGAATTAAAACATGATTTAAAATGTAACAGGAAGTATTAATGGCTTCTGCCCAAAAATATCTAGGTAAATCATTTTCGCAAAGCATTGTGCGTGCCATTTCTTCAAGAGTCCTGTTCTTTCTTTCTACCACCCCATTTTGTTGAGGTGTCCTAGGTGCAGAGAAATTATGACTAATACCATTTTCATTACAAAAAGCTTCAAAATCATGATTTTCAAATTCAGTTCCATGATCACTACGCAAAGAAACAATAGTGAGATCTTTTTCGTTTGAAATCCTTTTATGAAATTTAACAAAAGCTGAAAATGTTTCATCTTTATGAGCTAAATACATTACCCAAGTAAATCGTGAGTAATCATCTACAATTACTAGCCCATATTTTTTACCTCCCAAACTAGTTGTTCTGGTTGGTCCAAAGAGGTCCATATGCAATAATTCAAGGGGTCTAGTAGTAGATACTACTCCTTTAGGTTTAAAAGTAGATTTAGTTTATTTTCCAAATTGACATGCAGCACAAATCTTATCTTTTTCAAATGTGAGTTTTGGCAATTCTTTTACAAGATTCTTTTGCTTAATTTTGAAATCAACTGCATACTAGCATGCCCTAGCCTACGATGCCAAAGCCAACTAGTTTCACTTGCCTTGGCTTCCTTAGCCACTAGGCATTGACCACTTTCCATGGCTAGATCATCAAGATCAACCATGTAAATGTTTCCATGCCTAAGACCAGTGAACTTGATGCCATCGACATCTAGACTAGATACTATGCACAAAGATGATTCAAAAATTACTTTAAAACCCTTATCACAAAACTGACTAATGCTAAAAAGATTATGCTTCAAGCCATCAACAAATAATACATTATCTACATAAGCATTAGGGGTGATATGGATTTTACCAATTCCGACGATTTTGCCTTTTCCATTATCACCAAAAGTAACGTTTCCACCATCAATAGCAGCTAGTGATGAGAATTGCTTCACATCCCCAGTCATGTGCCTTGAGCAACCACTATCCAGATACCACATTCTTCTTTTATTTTTGGTTGCAAGGCACACCTGCAAAAATTGATCAAGTTGAAACTTTAGGTACCCAAGTCATCTTGGGTCCTTTAGGGTTAGTCAAATTGGTTCCTTTTGGAACCCAAATCTTTTTAAAGGTATTTAATTTTCTTCTATTACAAACATATGATTTATGACCTAATTTACCACATGCATAGCAGGTAATATTAGAAGATGCAGGTATGAAAAAGTTCTTGTAGAGTTTTTGCTGATTGTGTGGTTTAAATCCAAGTCCAGCTTTGTTAAACACTACATGTTGACTATTTAAAAGCATATTTAGTTTTTCTGAACTAAAAGTAACGTGGAAGAAAGGCTTGTTCTTCCACCGATACTCGAACTCCTGCCAGAAACAGTTGAGGTGAACGTAACGACTTGTGCAAAAGTGAAAATTACCGATTGGACCGTTCGTTTCATATTTAAAACACGGGAGATTACCGGAAGAACTTCACAAACGTACGGAGTTGAAAAGAAGAGTCACGCAATATGCGTACTTCAACGATACTCTGTAAGGTTTTACTTTTTCTAACTCTTCCTTGTAATTCTTGTTTTGAAGCAATAGTTCTTTATTTTGTTTCTCAAAGTTCTCATTAGTTTTAAGACTTTTATTATTTTTCAAGGAATCATTTTCTTTTAAAAGATTATCCTTATCATTTGTCAAAGTCTTTACATGTTCTGTTAATTTCTTTTTTTCTTGAGTTAAATTTTCAATTTCACTTGAAAATTTTTCTGAATTTTTGGTAAGCTCAAAATTTTGCTTTCTTAATTTCTTATTTTTCAATTTTAATTTTTCATATTCCATTACTAAGTCATCAAAAGCATCATGCAATTCATTGAAAGTAAATTCAGTTTCAGGTTCAGAATTTACCTCATTATCCTCATTGGCCATGAAACATAAGTTGGCGACTACCTGCTGCTCTTCTTCACTGCTAGAGTCCTCACTCTCACTCCAGGTAGCCATCATGGCTTTCTTTCTCAACATCCTTCGACTCTTTTTAAGCAAAGGGCAATCCGTTTTGTAATGTCCAGGCTTCTTGCACTCGAAGCAGATGGGTGGATCCCTTTCTTTCTCTTTCTCCTTATTGTGGTCACCTTTTTGTGGCCTTTTCTTGTAGAAGCCCTTCTTCTTTCTCATGAATCTTTTGAATTTTCTTGTAATGAGGGCTGTCTCATCATCATCAGCTTCTTCTTCTGATTCATCACTTGACTCTTCTTTAGTAGTGGACTTGAAGGCTATGGCTTTCTTTTCTTGTCATTGTCCACTGTCTTCTGCTTTAGTGAAAGCTCGTAGGTCATCAGTGATCCAAGAAGTTGCTCGAGAGGTAGAGTATTGACATCCTTGGCTTCTTCTATGGCTGTTACTTTCGCATCCCATGAAGCTGGAAGAGACCTGAGAAGTTTGTTAACCAGTTCACCATTAGATATAATTTTTCCCAAACTCCTCATACCATTTACTATATTGGTAAATCTAGTGTACATTTCACTTATACTTTCAGTTGGTTCCATCCTGAACATCTCATACGTATGAATGAGCATGTTCACCTTTGTGGTCTTCACTTGGTGTGTACCCTCATGGGTAACCTCAAGTGTATCCCAAATTTCTTTGACGAAAATACAATTTGATATTCTGTTGAATTCACTAGGGTCAAGTGCACAGAATAGCAAATTCATCGCCTTAGCATTTAACTCAGCTTGTTTGATGTCATTGTCATCCCATTCTTCTTCAGATTTTGGGGTGATAATGCCATTAACCAAGTGAGTGGGCTGATGAGGCCCTTTAGTGATTACTCTCCATATATGATAATCTACAGCTTGTAAATAAATACGCATACGAGTTTTCCAGTATGTGTAGTTTGTGCCATTAAAGAAAGGAGGACGATTTGATGCTTGTCCTTCAACAATACCCATTCCAATTGGGGCGGCCATGATCTTTAACTCAAGATCGTTGGACCTACAAGAGAGTACCGGTGCTCTGATACCACTTGTTGCCCAGATATGGTGCCCAAGAGGGGGGGGGTGAATTGGGTATTTAAAAAATTAAAGCAATATATGTGCTATCAAGTTTTAAGGTGAAGAGTGATAGTGCTCAAATAATTGTGCAACGGAAGCAATAAAATAAATCAACAATTAAAGAGCAAAAGAAGAGCAATGCAAACACACAAGAAGTATAGTGGTTCGGTGCACCTAGCACCTACATCCACTCCCCAAGCTCCACTTGGGAATTTCCACTATAATCTTTAGATTACAGCTGACTTGTTTTACCAGGCTCACAAGTCAAAACCTTACACACTTGTTTTGGCTTCGGGCTAACAAGCAACCCTAGTTGGTTTTATTAATTGGCTCACCAACAAACCTCACTCACTTGTTTTGGCTTCGGGCTTACAAGCAACCCTAGTTGGTTTTATCAATTGGCTCACCAACAAACCTCACTCACTTGTTTTGGCTTCGGGCTTACAAGCAACCCTAGTTGGTTTTATCAATTGGCTCACCAACAAACCTCACTCTAGTTTCAAATTCCCTTGAAACTAGCTAAAGACAAAAGAGTATGAATACAATGAATTTAAAACTAGACAAACTCCTTTTGAGCAATAAGAAATTCGTTGAAGCTCTTGATGGAGACTCTTCAAGCCTTTTGTCTTGGAATCTTGGACCTCACTAAATGCCAGACACTTGTAAGTTGGATTCCTCAAAGATGGAAAGCTTTTGGCTAAGGAATCTCTTGGTTTTCTCACTCTTTTGGCTTGGAAGTGATTGAAGGCTTTGTACTTTGAATCTACACTTTTTCACTTTGTCTCCTTGTCTTTTTTGAAGTTTGGTGGAGGTTAAATACCTCATTCATGCTGAAACAACTCCACAAGACCGTTAGATTCAAAAATATGGCCATTTATGGCCGTTAGAAATCAAATCAGAAGTTCAGAAAAACTAGCCGTTATGCCATGAGTCGACCTCATGAGTCGACCTCTGGATCATGTGTCGACCTCATGAGTCGACCTCTAGTAAATTTTAGGCAAAAATTCAGAATACCATAGTTCTGCCAGGTTTGAATTCTCAGGCTATGAGTCGACCTCTAGTGTCGACCTCTGGACAGGTGTTGACCTCTGGTGGTCGACCTCTGGTGCGTGCCACTGAGATTTTGCCATGTCGGCCATGCTGAACTTTTCTTCTCTTCATGAGTCGACCTCTGGTGGTCGACCTTTGACAAGGTGTCGACCTCTGGGGGTCGACCTCTGATCTAAATTTTTCTGAAACTCTTTGAGATGTGCGTGCCATGCTTGAGTTTCTTTAAGCCTTTGTTTCTTTTGTCAAATATTTCTTAACAAGAAGGTCCATTATGAGAATTTTGATCTTGTCCAAGGTAGAAGAGCTCTTTTCCAAATCATGCAAACTTAGTTTCATCATTGTACTTTTGATACTCTTTTTGAATAACCTAAGTCCTGAAACTTTATCTAGAGATGAAACATTAGTCCAAACATATACTCAACCTTTTGTTAATCATCAAAACTAAGGAGCCAAAGTCAACAAGTCATGTACGGGGTGTTCTCGGATATGGTGGAAGGTGTATGAAGGATGTGAGTGGACCAACAAGGAATCGATCATTCCTAGTAAGAAGAATTGTTATCCCTCTTTGATCAAAGCAGGATGAGATTAGAAGTGATTTCTAATCGGTCATCAGTAGAGTCTTCATTATCGAATAGAGATTCGAAATGACTAAGTACTAGGGTTTGACAATTTTCCGTACCCATACTTATTCAGGATAAAGGGAGATCGAAAGATTGAATTGCACAATAACTTTTTACCAGAGGATATTTTGGTACTTTTCATCAAATTTCTCAATGTCCAGGTAGGCATGACATGTTGCTAGACGTCAATCATATCTTGTAGGTTTTCATGAATCAATTCGATTGGATTCATGAATCAATTCGAAAGCTAGTTCGAATTGGCAACTTAGGTCAGCCCAATTTAACCTAATTAGGTCAATCGGGTTTGATTGGATCGAATTGGCTTGGACCTAGACCTACTACTAGCTAGATGTGAAACCCAAAGGGTCACACACATTAGGGAATTGGCCTAGAAAGTTTATTAGGGTCATGGGATCCTAATTGGTTAGCTATATTACACACTAGCATGTGTTGGCTAACCTAACTCCTAACCCAATTGAATTGGTTCTAAAGGTTGCTTAATGGGCTAGCTAATTTAAGGGAATCCTAAATTGGGTTGAATCTTAAGTGGGGTGATTTTATCAGATTTAATCTGATATTATTAAGGCTCTTATGCGCCAAATATCAAGAGTCCCAAGGGCAAGGGACTCTTGGCGCCAAATGTGATATGCGGTAGTTAAAAGGGTGTAGAAGGACCAAGAGTCCTTCTGCTTGTTAATCACCTTTTAGGTGATAAAGCCCTTTTAATCCTCTTTCATATGACATCCATATCTGGTAGGCTTTGACCGGTCAAATTAGTGGGAAGTTGTGTGAAAGTGGAATGCGCACAATGAAGGGATGCGTCCCTTCATTGTTGGCACTAAATTGATAAGGCAGAGTCCTGCTTTAAGTATCTTAAAATTTTCCAATACTTCCCTTCTTTTTTCATGCCCCTTGGCTTTCCTACAACTGGTTATTGCTACATGGAAAGTGGATATTTTGGTTAGGAACCGAAGTGACAAAAATTTTGTCACTTGGCGCAAGAAAGATCATGACTCTTCAAGATAAGACTCCTTAATGAAGGGTCTTATATGATCTATTGATTGACAGATCAAGGGCTGATGTAGAGCCATATATGGCACCTCCCCATCTCCTATAAATAGCCATCGATGTTTAGGCCAATGGGTATCATAAATCCTTTCTTTTTTACACTTACACTCTGCCACACTGTCCTTGTCTCTTCCTTCCCTTGTTAGAACTTAGGTCTTGTCTTAAGAAAAGTTCATTATTTTAAGACAAGAGTTTAGGAAGTGAATAAGGAAGTGAAAAAGAGAGTGAAGAGAGGATTTGGAGAGGGCTCAGAGTGCTTTACTGGAGAGTAAGGGTTCTAGCAAGAAAGGAGAGGCTGCCAAAGGAAGAAAGGCCATCAGAAGAGTTCCAGTGGCTTAAGCAGCCTACTAAGGAGTGATTCCTAGGTTCAATTCTTATGTGGATCATCTCTGGAGGGCATGCATATGTGTGCCTAGTGGAAAGAAGAAGGAATTACCATTCTAGGTACTTTTCTAAATCCTAATTGAATGACTTGTTAATTATAATGAAAAAGGGATCTTGGGCTTAGGGTTTCAAGTTGTTTGAAGTTTCAAAATGAAAATTTTGAAATCCATCCTTCGCTTTGCCACCGAAACCCAAAATCTATGCAACTACATCAGTCAACCCCATGCTTCAGAGGCCACTAGTTAGGAGCCCTAGCTGCAACCAAACCCTCTGTAGAGAATAGAATCCACATTGGAACAATCTCTGGAGGATTGGCTACTAAAAAAAAGTGCCCTAAAAGCCAATCATTGTAAGGGCATTTTTATAATTTTTCAACTCTTGTATGACATTATATTAATAAAGGTATTTATTTTCATCATATATTGCTGTGTCTTATTTATGGATTATGATGAACCCCATAGATTAGGACAATGGAATTAGGGTCATGATAAAGATCATAATAGTGAGATCTAAGTTCCTATAAACCCTAATCAAAATGTTCCTAGTCAATGGACCATCGATTCGGGGATCGATGAATCCGGTAAGACTAGCTTATTCTATGTATGCTCAGTTAGTGAGGATGGTTAGACTCACAACCATTTGTGTAGAGACACTAATACAAGGATAAGGGTGCTCATCAGGGTATGAGTACACTGAACTGATCCGCACCAGGACTATCTTATGGAAGTCTTACTACTTGTCAAAAGATAGGTCTCAGAGTAGGAGTTGTGCATGTGATCTTTAGACCTGAGATCACCATGGTTCCTTGTGCACACTAAGTCATATTTTTGGTTCATACTCATTCATGACATTGAGTCATGTACAGGGTGTTCTGGGTATGATGGAAGGTGTACGAAGGATGTGAGTTGACCAACAAGGTATCGATCATTCCTGGTAAGAGAAATTGTTATCCCATGTAATCTCTTCGATGAGTGACTCAAGAAGCCTTTGATCAAAGCAGGATGAGATTAGAAGTGGATTCTAATCAGTCATCAATTGAGTCCTCATGATCGAGCTGAGATTCGATATGACTAAGTGTTAGGGTTTGACATATATCCAAACCTATCACTTAATCGGGATAATGGAAGATCGAAAGATTGAATTACATGGTAACTTTCTACTGAAGAGTATTTAGTACTTTTCAACAAATTCCATATTTTTTGGATAGGCATGACACATTGCTAGATGTCAATCTTATCCTGTAGGTTTTCATGAACCAATTGGATTGGTTTCATGAGTCAATTTGATGGATGTTTTGAATTGGACAATTAGGTGAACAATTGACCTAATTAGGTCAATTAGATTCGATTGGATCGAATCAGCTCAAATATAAACCTACTGCTAGCTAAATGTGGAACCCAAAGGGTCACACACATTAGGGAGTTGACCAAGGAAGTCATTCATGGTTTAATTAGGGTCATAGGATCCTAATTGGTTAGCTCGATTGTACACTAGCATGTGAAGGCTAACCTAATTCCTAACCAAAGTCGATTTGGATCCAGTTGCTTGCTATTTTGATTAACCAATTTAAGAGAGACTTAAATTGGATTAAGTCTAGGTTAAGATAGTATTTATCAGGTTTTATCCTGATTTGTTTGGATTTGGAATGCCACTTGGATTAGAGTCCAAGTCGGCATGGACTCTTGGGTGCAATATTGTGCATGCCAAGGAAGAAAGGGTACAGAAAGGACCAAGAGTCCTTCTGCAGATGAATCACTTTGGCTAATTCATTTGGAACTCTCTTAGCACATATCCCCATGCCCCTTAGGATTGTTTTTGATCGGTCAACACATTTTGAATTGGCGTGAAAAGGGAATGCGCGCATGAAGAGACGCGTCTCTTCATTTGGCGCATGGCCTGAAGCAGTGTCCTTCTGCTATCAGGACTCTTCAAATTCTTCTATGTTTGGAGATTGAAGAGGCACCTCTTGGCTTCCCAGAGACTGGTACTTGCCATGGGCAAGTGACAAATCATCCAGGAATGGGAATGGATGCTGATATGCACTTTGGTGCATGATAAGACATATTAGATATGAATTTTCAAGCCAGATAATTTCTCTTCGATCTTGAAAAATCATATTTGATAACATGTTGGGAGGACATATCACACACCCCTCTTAAAACTATAAATAGGGGTGGTGATATAAGTTTCAGAGATCTGATTCCACCGTAAAGTTATTCTGAAAGTTTTTGTTCTCCCTCCCTCCTTCTTTAAGACAAACCTTGTCTCCTTAAGACAAGGTTGTTCTTACTAGGACAAGTCTTAGAATTTAAGACATAAGCCTAGAGTGTTCTAAAAGAGGGCAATACCAAATCCAAGAGTGGTTTTGGAAGGCATTCAGAGTACCCTACAGAAGGATAGGGTATCCTTCAAAGGTTAAAGTCCAGAAGGCTGTCAAAAAAAATCCTAGTCAAGCAAGCAACTGAAGAAGGAATTCTTCCTTGGTTCAATTCTCATGTGGATCACCGTTGGAGGGCTTACACTTGTAAGCCTTGTGGAAAGTAATGAAAAACAACATTTCAGGTATGTTTCTTGTACTTTATTTATGATTCATTAGTTGATAATGTTTAAGGAGATCCGAGAATTAGGGTTTCTTCTAGCTAGTTAGGGTTTTCATGCTTGAATTTTTGTTTTAAAATTTACTTTCGCATGTAGCATGATGACCTTAGGCTTTTAGAAACTCCCATAAGTGGTATCAGAGCCATCCTTAGTTCATTCAATTATGTGTCATTTTGAAGTTCGTGAACATCCACATCCGAGTCGACCCGAGCCTATTCGAGTCGACCTGAAACCCATCAAGTCGACTCTTCCAGAATTATGTTTGTATGCATATTAGAATTAATATGTTTGGTTTCTATTTTATCATGAAAATAGCATGATTTTGTTATGATATGATATTATGCATATTGTTGATCAAATGCATCATTATAACAAGTTTTATCCTAATAACTGCTTTGGATTGGGTTAGTCATCATGGCCGTCCGGTCATAGGAGCCAAGTAGGGCTTAAAGGCCCTCTCCTCCCATTCAATGGATCTCCTATGGTGTGTAGGGGTGCCGCTCTTGCCATATCCCATGAAAAAGTGAGGTGAACAGGGTATTGAAATATCATGCTATGATATGATTGCTATGTAATCATTTAATGTTATGCATATGCTGGAATGATATGCTTTATGTTTATACTTGTTGTTATGAACATTGTTGATATGATTATTTAGGATGTGTTTGAGACCATCAAAGCCCTCATTAAAAATCATATTTAGTCATAGTATAAACTTAGTCATGATGCAAAACCAATTATGGTTTGATCTGCCAGTTGGTGTTTAGGCAAGTGGTTTTGGGAAGGTAAAGGGATTGAGATTTTTAATTGGTTCCATTATCTGACCTGGCCAATTCAATTGGTGTCTAAGGAAAGCAACAGGGGGGCCCACTCACCCCTTCCACTTACCTAGCCAATTTGGTCATATCTAAAATCTTAATTTGGGAATGCTAATTGATTAAGAATACTATAATTTGCCTTCCTTCATGCTAAGCAAAATTTATGTCAACACTATAGTAGGTTTGTTGTGTACGCACAAGGCCTACTTTAGGATTTGATATGAAATTTGTCTTGGTGCACTAGGTGCTTTATAGCATGATTGGAATTGTTGCTTTATTGTGTACACACAAGGACAACATTATTCAATCATGGCTATATAGAAATGAAGGGTATGACTAAACTAAGACATTATGGTTTGTTGTGTACACACAAGGCCATAAGTGTCTTAGAGGCAAGTTTAATAGTTGAGAATTGCATAGATTGCAATTAGAAAAGAAGTCCTACCTTTGAACTCATGAGTGTTTGTTGTGTACACACAAGGCATTCATGAGAAATTAGGATCTCAACCCCACTAAAGAAACCAGTAAGGTTTCTCGCTTACCATAGACTGAGGGTTATGGTATTCGAAAAAAATAGTGGGAGACATAATTAGATATAAAAGTCCTTATCTAATTATGAACGTCATCTTGGGTGGTCTACTGATATTGTTCTTTAATTAAATGTAGGATATTCATATTATGGCTTCAAATTTATCACTGCGGGGCATTTTAGATGCCAACAAGTTAACCAGTCCCAAATATATGGACTGGCTGAAGAACCTGAGGATTGTACTGACTCAGGAGAAGCTTTCCTATTTCTTGATTCTTTAGATCCTGAGATGATCGGAGAGGATGCTTCAGAGGAGGAAATTGCCACACACAGAATGTGGCGAAATGACAGTACAACTATCAGGTGCATCATGTTAGCCTCGATGAGCAACGAGCTCCAGAGGCAACATGAAGGTATGGAACCTCAGTCCATATTACTTAATTTAAAGGAGCTATATGGAGAACAAAGTAGGGCTGCTCGATACGAGATATCGAAGCAATTGTTCCATGCATGGATGAGTGAGGGTTCATCTATACAAACCCACGTTTGAAAATGATTGACTTAATCACCCGATTAGGTCAATTAGGGTTTGTCATGGATGGTGAACTCAATTAGAACTTGATCCTACAGTCACTCCCAGATTCCTTCTCTCAGTTTGTTCTTAATTACCATATGAACAAAATGAATACTTCATTACCAGAGCTGCTTAACATGCTTAAGATAGAAGAGAGCCATTCTAAAGGAGACAAGGCTCATCTTCTTCTAGTTTATGGAAGAAAAAAACAAGCAAAGAAGAAGGGCTTGAAAAGAAAATTCAACCCTAAGAAGAGCTTCCAGAATAAGAAGAAAGCTAAGAAGGCTGATGGAGCCTATTTCCACTATGGCAAGCAAGGGCACTGGAAAAAAATTGCAAGATATATCTTACAAGTGTGAAGCAAGATGCAAGTGGAGCATCTAAAGGTTTGTATATGATGCAAACAAATTTATCATTGAGTTCTTCAAATTCTAATTCATGGGTATTGGATACCGCATGTGGATCTCATATCTGCAATTCGTTGCAAGAACTCTACCAAATTAAAAATTTGAAGAAATGTGACTTTAAGCTATATGGGACAAGTGGTGAGGCCATTTATGCTAAAGCTATGGGCACCTATATCTTATTATTACCTTTGGGTAATATGTTAAAGCTAGAAGAATGTTACTACATACCCAATATTGTAAGAAACATTATTTCTATACCCTTATTATTACAACAAGGATATACAATAAATGTAAAGAGCAGTGGCTGCTCTATTATTCATAATAATAAAATATTTGGGCATGGTTGTTTTATTAATGGTCTTCTAACTTTGAAACTCAATGATGAAATACTTCTTATTAATGATAAGAAGAGAAAGAGAGATAATATCAATGTCACATATCTTTGGCATTGCCGGTTAGGTCATATCAATGAGTCAAGGATAAACAAGTTAGTCAAAGATAATTTCTTTGACCCTTATGATTTCTAATCATTAGGAACTTGTGAGTCTTGCCTCAAAAGAAAAATGACCAAGTCTCCATTCACTAGACATGGAGATTGGGTAACTGAGTTACTAGGTCTTGTGCATACTGATGTATGTGGACCTATGACAACTCAAGCCAGAGGAGGATATTCTTACTTCATCACTTTTATTGATGATTTATCAAGGTTTGGTCATGTGTATCTTATGAAACATAAGTCTGAAGCTTTTGATAAATTTAAAGAATATCAAAGTATGGTTGAAAAACAAACTGGATGGTGCGGGCACCAGAATCAGAAGAAGACTTCAGGGTTCCATCTGGATCTCTGAATGACCTTGCCCGAAGATTAGGGTTTGTAATAAGGGTTGACCTGGTCAACCAGATTATTTTATTTCTTTAAGTTTGCATTTCATTTTGTTGAGTCATGTTGACTCAGTCTAAGTCCAAGTCAAGTCCTGGTTGGCGCCATTCCTTAGGGCATCATTTTTTCTTCCAAGGCCAAATGCAAGTGGACGCCACACTCCCAGGACCAGTTGGCGCCACATTTCATCCCAGTGTCCCTGGTCCCCACGCCCAAGAGAGCAAGAAAATTTTCTTAGGAGAAGTCAAGGAAGGCGCCCACAAGCTGCCAAAAGTAACCAAGCTAAAGGAGCAGGGGATTTTTCTTGCAGAGGACTTCAAGGTAGGCGCCCACACCTGCCTAAAGTACCTGGCTATGAATGGAAGGAGCCTAGTCTTGGGGAGAAAGACTAGGAGATGAGTATTTTCTTCCAAGAAAGAGCAAGTCATGGAAGGAAAACCCATGACTTAAGGAGAAGAACTAGGAGGTGCCCCACATACCTGCCATATGAAGCCATCACCTTGCATTTGAGGCCGCCCACTCCAAGGAAAAAAGCCTGGTCGGTCAAGGGAAAGTTTTCATGCTTAGGATGAATGTTTAGTCCCACATGGGAAGTAGTGTAATTTTGTTTCTCTTGCAAGGTCTATATATTGGACCCTTATGTAATATTTTGATTTTAATGAGTAAATGAAATCTTTTCTTGTGTTGAGCAACCTTGTGTTCTCTTCTTCCGTACTTCTTTGAGTGTTGAGCTCCGTGAGGGAGTAAATCCGGGTTCCATTGGAGCCTTGAAGAGGTGAGAGATCTCCAAAGTTACCAAAATCCTGCCTCACTTTCATCCCTGGCCGCCAACCCTAATTTCCTTTCATCATCCTAGCCGCCAACACCCAAATTCCTAAACCCTATTCCCACTTCATTCAAGGCCGCCATCTCCTTCTCCAAGCCACCGCCCACTATATCAAGCCCTAGGTCCTTTTCATCTGCAAGCCGCCGCCCTATCAGCCAAACCCTAAATCCACTCCATCTTCCATCACCACCTCCATACTCTTCCCTCATCTTCAAAGTTCGAGCAGTCTGAAGCTATCCCAGGTAAAGGTCTCTTCCTTGAGTTTCTTACATCCTTATCTTGTTCTTCATCTTTTCCAGATCCAGAGTACGAGAAGAAGGCCAACCTTGCCATAGGACTACAATCCGAGGATCCATTGCGACGATACCCCATCTCCAAGGATCCTACAATCTGCTCGAGAGTGTCCTTCAATTGAAGCATAGAGAGATATTATAGTCAGGTATAAAACCTTCTCTTCTCTCTTCGTCTGTTTCTTGAAAGAGGAGTAAACCCTAGGTCTGGGGGTTTCTCAATCCCCAACGATCCTACTTCTTTATTACTTTGATAATCTACTCTTTTGAATTGTACTTTCTTTCAGTGCATATTTTCTTTCAATATTAGTTAGCCTTGTTTTTGAGTCAAGCCAACTTCTAACAAAACACAAAAAAAAAAAAAAGGCTTAATTTACTTCCGCATCGCAGCATCTTATTTGTTCTACATCACTGGACATAGTATTAATGCTCTTCATTATGATCAAACAGGTGAATACTTGTTGGTGGGGACACTAGAGGCACCAGAATAAGACAGAGGCTTCTCAACCCTCTGTGGATTACTTAGTCATATTCAAGTCCATTTGTAATAAAGCTTAGTTCATCTAAGTTATTTTTTTTATCACTTGAGTCCTGTACTAGTTAGCTTATGTTGAGCTAGTCATTTTCCGGAGTTCAGTACATATCCAGTAATGACTCATATAAGTGAGGACCAAGCCATCCAAGTGAAGACCAACCCAACTAAAGCTATGAGGATCATGGAAAGCCTAGGAGAAGAAATCAGAAGCCTGGGAGACAAGCCCGAAGCCCTGAAGCCCTGAAACGCAGTCCTGAAGCCCTGAAATGCAATCCTGAAGCAAACTGGACCAGCCCAGGCCCAAGAAAGGAGATAAGTGGTGCCAAGACCTTATTCTTACCACCCTTGGTCATCCACTAGGGTCACCCCCCTTGGCCAACCAAGGAAAGAGGAGGGAGAGAAATTTTAGGGATTTTTTCTACATATTTTTTTCTTATTTTCTAGCTAGGGTTTGGGTGGGAATAAGACTCCTATGTAATTACTTATGTATCCTTACTTGGAGCCTAAGGCTATGGGTCTATTTAAAGGACCCTAGTCTCTTGTATGAGAGCAATCTTTGATATATAAAATTCTATTGAGTTCTTCTCTTGCTGTGTGCCTCCCTGCTGTGTGCATTAAGGGATCTTGAAGTCCTACTAAACTGCTGCCCAAAGAAACCCTAGCCACTAACCTCCTTCAAGCCTTTCTTCCACATGCCTCTTGCTAATTTCTTGAGATTTTTCTTGTTTCCTACCTTGTTTTTTCACCCCTGATGGTTGTTTCTAGGTCCTTGAGTTCCTACGAATCCAACGACTCTAACCGGGCTGCAATCGGATCACCGAGCAGAAAGCCAGGAATCTACGGGTCTCTGGCTTGGTTTTCCAGGCCGCATCCATCAAGGACGAGTGATCTCTTCACTGCAATCTTCATTAGGTGCTTCAGACATTGCCAGGTACACCTCCTCTGCCATCAGTAGTTTTATTGTAGGAGAACTAGCCATAACCGAGGCTTCTCAGCCCCGGTGATTCCTTTTTACTGCTTTTCTAGGTCCTATGCTGCATGCATAGCTTTTAAAACTCATATAGAATTATCTATATCATATTTTGATTTGATATTTGGGATTTAACCACCTTATCCAACCCCTAAAACACAAAAAAATAATCACATGCATATTAGTTCCGCATCATCTGGTATCAGAGCTTTGATTATGGCTCTTTTTCTGCACCCATCACAGTCCATATATGTACTATTCTTTTAATTGTTTCTCTTTTCTCATAATCCAAAAAATCCCATTTTTTTTTTCTAGATTCATCTTAATTCAAATTATTTTATAAATTTTTTTCAACTTTTATTTCAGTCTGTGTAATTTCTGCAGGTTGAAATATAGCCTATAAATTTTTAGCTCTATTTTTCAGCAAGATAACTTTGGAAGGTTTAGTGTTTTGTTTAGCATCTCTTTTGCATATCTTTTATTTTTAGTATGTTTCTAGCATATTAGGTCATTGTCTGCAAATCATATTTCTACAAAAGAAAAAAAAAAATACATATATAAAAGCTACCTAAAATACTTAAACCCTAATTTTGCATCTTCTGCCTGCCATCATTGCATAAACTACCTTTAAGGGCACTCTTGCTATGTTAGATAGGGGGAGGATTTGATCATCTCTCCTTAGCCTAAAACCACATCCCTTGCATTCGGTCCCAAGCCTAACTTAAAATCTATTAGACTTAATTTTGCCCTAGTGGGCTAGGGACACCAACTGGTCGGGTCCGGGCTAAGTGTCAGATCATTATGTTAAGCTAACTTGTGTGTACCTTGTGCTTAGTGTCTAGAATGGTGGTTCAGGGATTCAGTCCCTAAGGGCTTGTGTGCTGGTCCGCCTACCTAGCCAATCTCTGATTGGTGTCTAGGATTGGCAATCAGGAACCTAACACTTCCCTTACACCTGCCTGGCTGAGTACAGGGTTACCATAGGCTAGTTTGCCATCCTGATTGAGCATCTAGTTTGGACTCTAGGTCTAGGAAGCTATAGTTGGTCTGATCGAGTCTTGCATAAGCACTAGATTAAGGGTTGCATATCATCCACCATCTCCACTTTTACCTGAATCCATGGACAATCTTGAAGCCCAGATTAAAGCCATTATTGATCAAATGGCCCAGATGACTACCCAGTTAATTATCCAGATGACTACCTAGATGACTCAGTTGACCCAGACCGATAGCCTCAACCCAACTCAACCTAGTGAAACCATGGAGCCCAATCCTAGGAGAACCCAATACTCCAACCTATATAGGAAGTCCAATCCTAGGAGAACCCAATATTCTGACCCATATAGGGAGCCTAACCCTAGAAGAACCCCTTACCATGACCCCTATTTGGAGCCCAACCCTAGGAGAGCCACTAGGTACGTTGTGTTGGTAGCACCTAAATTTTGTGATCTTGAGTGTGAGGATTATCTTGCTTGGGAAAGAGATATGGACCTGTATTTTGAACAAAATTGGGGTTTCGATTCTGAAAGATGTCAGTTCAAGTTTGCTAAAGCTAAGTTAGTTCACCAGGCCAGGTCAGACTGGGATAGTGTTTAGAGAATACTTAGGCTAGAAGGCCACGAACCCATAACTACCTGGAGTGACATGAAACTTGAACTAAGGAGAAAGTACCTACCCAAGTCCTATCAGTCCAAGAGACCCACAACCTGTAGATCTTATGACTCCAAATCCTATGAACCTAGAACCTATGTACCCAAAACCTATGAAACTAGATCCTATGACTCTAGATCCTATTTACCCACACCCTATAAGCCTAGTAGACCCATGACCTATAGATCTGAACCCATGACCAATGAGCAGAATGAACCCATAGGCCATCAACCTGAACCCCATAAGGTTAGTACCCTTATATATGAGACCAGTAGTAAGCCACTACCCCTTAGTCAACCTGAGCCTATTAGGAGTAGTGCCCATAATCACAAACCAGGACCTAGCCAATTTTTTCTTAGCTGACCTTTTCCTACCATCCCTTTGATTGACAAGGCTTACATTAACACAAAAGTATATGAAGCTGATGTGAACTTAGTGGATGAGATATGGGAGAAGAAGAGACACCTCTAGAAGACCTAGAATTAGTTGACCCTGTAGGTACCCAGTTAGAAGCCAACCTAGAGTTAGTTGACTGATGCGGCAAGCATATGATTAATGATTTGATTAGTGTTTGTAGAGCAATGAAACCTAATTACACTAGCATTGTACTCATCATAATAAGTCTTAAGGATTACATGAAAAGGGACTATTACATGATTAGACAAAATCCTAAAACTAAGAAGGAAGAAGATCTAGACAATAGGGGCTAATGATTGAGGACTTGCCTTGTTGAGCTTTCCAACCTTCTAATGATTTCAAACCTTGAAACTACCGATGCTCTGGACTGGAGAACTTGGATAACAGAGATCAGAATGCTGGGCTTGGGCTTCAACTTATTGGTTCATTGTCAAGGGGAACCCTGTTCTCAACTCAAAGACTTCGAAGGACCCTGCAATGAAGATCAAAAGTTAAGGAAGAAGAAAGCAGGCATATGGAAGGGATGGAATAATTTATGAGCAAGGAAGGAAGTATGAGATGGTTTGGCCAGCTCCAATATATCCTTCTTGAACTTGGCATTGGATGGCTTGGAGAAGAAAGTAGATTCGAGTGGGGGGGGAAGGGGGCTTAGGAACAATCACTCAAAGAAATAACATAAGACTACAACTTCAACTTCAACTTCATTTTTCATTCATCTCATCAATAGCTTTACAATGGGACGTCCAAGGGCTTAAAAAAAAGCCTTAGAACTTATTTGAAATTTGAAACCCATAGATTAAGGAGGATTACAAGGGGGGTTGGAGGATTTGGTGGAGGGTTTGGTTAGAAAGGATTTGGGAGGGATGTGGCCGACCTCCTTGAATTTGAATTTTCCCTTGGTCGACCACCTTTGGATTCTTTTGAATTTCCTTTGTTGGCACCCAAAGGTGATGAGGTGGCTGGTGAGGTGGCGTCCTTGGCTGATGACGTGGCATGTTGAGGTGGCCTTCTACTTGGATATGAATTTCAGGATGACATGTGGCGCCAAGTGGGGTCACTTGATTAAATCTTGCTGACGTGGCATCTTTGTTGATATGGTGCCATAAGTGGGTCCTAATTGATGGTCCTTCTCTCTTGCTTGGTTGGTGTGTCTTCTCTTCCTCATGTGGTCAAATTCTGGGATCCAAAATTTGAGTCTTGTTGTTGGCTTTCATGACTTAACTCAACTGAATTGACTTGACTGACCTAGACTTTAAAACTTGAAATGGACTTACAGTAAATAAAATTTAGACGTAATTACAAGACTAAAACACTCTTGATCAATGAAATTTAGAAGTAATTACAGGACTAGAAAAATAAAACACTCTTGATCAGGAATTAAAACTCAAAATTAATTACAGGACTCAGGGTAACCTAATTATCTTCGATCGAAATTGGGATAAGGCTAACCTTGTTGGAGTGAAGTTTCTTTCTGCTTCTGGTGTCCACACCAATTCTCCCGGGGTGGACAGAACTCGACCCAGTTGAGTATGGTTCAGTTTTGCCTTGGTAATGCTCGAACAAGTCTGAGTTAAGTCTTTGCAGGTCCTCTCGAGTAATCCAAGAGTTGTCTGACTCAGGTCGACCTTGCCATTGAACCAGGTATCGCTGATAGTCCTTATTCCTGGTAGTAATGGTCTTGTCATCCAGGATTCTTTCAATCCTCTCTCTCTGCTCGGGTAGGGTTGGTGGTGGACACTCGAAAATATGTTCACTCTCAATGAAAGTTTCTGGCCCAAAAGGCTCACTAGGTATTAGTACTGGTTCTTTGTATTCTACTAGGTCTGAAACATTAAAGGTTGTACTGATACCCATATCAGGTGGAAGTTCCAAAACATATGCATTAGGCCCTATTTTTTTTAAGATCTTGAAAGGTCCCGCTCCGTGGGCATGCAGCTTCTTTATGGTTCCAGGTGGGAACCGTTCAGGGTTGAGCCTAATCATTGCATAATCCCCTTCACAGAATTCTTTAGCCCTCTTATGTGAATCAGCTAAATGTTTGTAAGTTTCATTGCTCAGTTCGATCTTATTACTGATTTCTTTATGTATATTTGTGACATGCTGTGCGAAAGACTCAGCAGACTCAGAAATTCATGTGTGAATGGGTAGTGGGATTAGATCTAAAGGCTTCCTAGGCTTGTAACCATGGACTATCTCAAATGGACTTTTGCCCGTAGATCGATTGACCGAACTGTTGTAAGCGAACTCAGCATGTAGCAATAACAAATCCTAGTTCCCTAGACTTTCTCCCACTAGGCATCTCAGCAAGTTCCCTAGACTTCTATTCATAACCTCGGTTTGTCCATCAGTCTGGGGATGGTAGGCAGTGGAGAATTTTAGTCTGGTTCCTAATAGGTGCCAAAGGGTTTTCCAGAAATAACTTGTGAAGCGGACATCCCTATCAGAAACAATGGTTTTCGGTAACCCGTGGAGTCTGACTACTTGATCAAGAAAGAGTTTGGCTATCCTAGAGGCATCAGAAGTTTGGGAACAAGGTATGAAATGGGCCATTTTTGAAAACTGGTCAACCACCACAAAGATTGAATCATGTTTTCGAATGGTCTTGGGTAATCCTAGAACAAAGTCCATGCTTAGATCCTGCCATGGACACTCAGGTATGGGTAATGGAGTGTATAGCCCGGTATTCTTCTTTTGCTGCTTTGCAACAGCACATGTCCTACATCGGGCTACAAGATTTGCTACTTGTTTCTTAAGGCCTGGCTAGTAAAATTGTTCCTCAACAGCTAAGATAGTTTTGTTTCGCCCAAAGTGGCTAGCCAAACCTCCCGCATGTATTTCCCAAACTAAAAAATCCCTTAAGGAGGTTCTTGGGATGCAAAGCCTGTTTTCCTTAAAAAGATAACCATCTAGGAGGGTATAGTTACTATGATCACTAGATGGTCTTAAGTGCATAGCCTGGTAAATCTCACCAAAATCTGGACAGGTTCCATACTCTTCTTTAAGTCTTTTAAAACCTATGACTTCAGTACTGACTGAAGTTAAAAGTAACGCTCTACGACTTAGAGCATCAGCTACCTTATTATCAGTTCCCGATTGATGTTTTAGGACAAAAGTATAGGATTGGATGTATTCTACCCATTTGGCATGCCTAGGGTTTAGTTTCTTTTGGGAACTCAAAAATCTAAGGGCTTCATGGTCTGAAAATAAAACAAATTCTTGCGGTAGGAGATAATGCCTCCAATACCTTAATGCTTGCACTATCGCATAAAGTTCCTGATCATATATGGAGTATTTCTTCCTGGCTTCATTCAATTTCTCACTAAAGAATGCTACAGGATGGTTTTCTTGACTCAGAACTCCACCAATCCCTACTCCCGAAGCATCGCATGCTACTTCAAAGACCCTAGAAAAATCGAGTAGCCTTAAGACTGGTGCTTAGGTCATCTTATCTTTGATGTGAAGGAAGGCCTTATCAGCTGACTTCGTCCATTCAAAATGGCCCTTCCTAATACAATCCGTGATAGGAGCAACTATGGTGCTAAACCCTCTAATAAATCTTCAATAAAATGTAGCGAGGCCATGAAAACTTCTTACTTCATGAATATTATTGGGTGTTGGCCACTCTACAATTGACTTAACCTTCTCAGGGTCAGCGGATACTCCTTCAGGGGTCACAACAAATCCTAGGAAGATAACTCTAGTGGTCATGAAAGCACATTTCTTTAGGGTGGCATGGAGATTATCTTTCCTAAGTGCTAAACAGACCTGCCTCAGATGTAGTTGATGATCTTCTCTAGTCCTACTATAGATAAGTATGTTGTCAAAGTAAACGACAACAAATTTCCCAATAAAGGCCCGTAGGACTTGATTCATGATTCGCATAAAAGTGCTAGGGGCATTTGATAACCCAAAAGGCATGACTATCCATTCAAATAACCCATCCTTAGTTTTAAAGGCAGTCTTCCATTCATCCCCTGGTCTAATCCTAACTTGGTGATAGCCGCTCTTCAGGTCAATCTTAGAAAATATAGTTGCACCGGCCATCATATCTAACATATCATCCAAGCGGGGGATGGGAAACCTATACTTCACCGTGATTTTATTTATGGTACGACTATCAACACACATTCTCCATGTGCCATCTTTCTTAGGGATAAATAAGGTTGGGACTGTGCATGGACTCAAACTTTCCCTAATGAATCCTTTCTTTAGCAGTTCTCCTACTTGTCGTTGTAATTCTTGGTGCTCGGTAGGGTTCATTCTATAATGGGGAAGGTTCAGTAGGGTTGCTCTGGGGACTAAATCTATCGCATGTTATATATCCCTAAAAGGTGGGAGTTTGTCGGGTAAGTCGTCGGGGAACACGTCTTTGAACTCCTCTAGCACTTCACTGACTTCTGGAGGTTGTTCTTTTGAAAGAGGTTCTTGATGATCCTTAATGGTCAAAATCCAAACAAGTGATCCATTGCTAATTTCTTGCTCCATTTCTTTAGCAGTGATCACGTTTATCCCTTTTTTCTTATCACTCAATTGGCTTGATCCTCTCTTAATGGGGTTCTTAGGTGGAGAAGAATGGATTACGATCTTCTTTCCATTATGAGTAAACGAGCACGAATTAGAACGACCATATAGTGTTACATCAAGATCGTACAACCATGGTCAGCCTAGGATTATGCTACTTACTCCCATTGGAAGTACATCACACCATACTTTCTCAAGGTAAGATTGGAACTGAATGGTTACTAGGCACCTAGACTTAATGGAAATCGTGGTTGAGTCTATCTAGGATACCTTATAGGGATTGGGGTGGGGTACGGTGGGCAATCCTAGGGTTTTTACTGTGTTGGTAGATATGGCATTGACACTGCTACCGCTATCTAAAATGACTTTGCATACTTTCTCACCTATCTTAATGAATGTTTGTAGGATGCTAGTCCTACGCCAATCTTCTTGGGTTTTAACCTGGGTGAGAATACACCAAACCACTCCTATCAGATCTTGATCTACCAGGACTTCCTCTTCCTCATACTCTTCAGCCAAGTTCTCATCTGCCTGGTATACTTCCTCCTCAAATTCACCTTGGGATTCTACGGCTTCCTCTTCTACTTCCCCTATGTGTAGGGCTCTATTGGGACAGCTGCTAGAATAGTGACCCACTTTGTTACACTTGAAATAGGCATTTGGAGTTCTTTGGGTCTTAAGTGTTTTCCCCTTGTCATCTCTTCGGGTCACAGGCACATTAGGATTGGGTCGGTTGAATCTAGGTTGATTGCATCCTGAC
Organism: Areca catechu; assembly: GCA_021397845.1. NCBI lineage: Eukaryota > Viridiplantae > Streptophyta > Magnoliopsida > Arecales > Arecaceae > Areca > Areca catechu. The sequence continues at coordinate 29,315,491 of CM038042.1, read as the reverse complement.
TGCTGGTAAGGTGTACTAGTCCTAGGGGCTTCGGGCCTACGATAGACTGGACCTCTATGGAATCTCTCAGCATCCCTAGCTATCTGATAGGCCAATTCTAGGTCATGTACCTCTCGCATGAACAATTCTCTTTGAATTTCTTCCCTCAGTCCAGCTCTAAATCTATACAAGGTCACCGACTCAGATTCATCAACATTGCACCTCATAACGAATTCGTCAAACTTCGCTATGTACTCTGCGACACTCCTATTTCCTTGAGTAAGTCTTTGTCATTGATCTAGGAGTCTTTGGTGGTAGGACATAGGAAGGTATTTCTCCCTAAGCCTAAGTTTCATAGCTCGCCAGGTCACTATGGGCACATCACCTCTCTGTCTAGTGAGTCTCTCAACGTTTCCCCGATATAACCTAGCTTGGCGCACAAGTTTAAGCTTTGCAAACTTACACTTGCACTCTTCACTCATCTCAAACCAGTCAAAATACTGGTCCATCTCACCTTCCGAATCAATGTAGATCTTAGGATCTAAAATTCCATCAAAGGTGGGAGCTTCCAGTCTAATGTTCTTCATGGTTCGGTCATCTTGATCAAAGTGAATTAGGGTGGGTCTCCTGACATTGGGTTCATAGTTAGGCTCATGATGGAATCTCCTTAGGTTGGGATCGATGGTTTGATCAGGGTGGGGTCCTCTAGGAATTGGATCATAAAACTGATCTTGGGGAGCTCTCCTAGGGTTTGTTTCATAGAGAGGGTTTTGATATGGAATCCTTCTAGGGTTCAATGGGGTCTCGAGTTCAGGTGCAAGACTAGGCTCAGGCTCAGTCTAGCCTTCATGATTGCTTCCAGGGGTTCTAGCCTCTAACTGATCCAACCTAGTAGTGATGTGGGCTAACTGCTCATTCATGTCTTGGTTGGTTTGTGCCACATTCTGATTTGTTTGGGCCAATTGCTCAGTTAAACTCTTAGTCAGTTGGGCCACTTGATCATTTAGGCCTTTGATCAAATTCCCTAAGTTTTGGTCCATGGCTACACTTCACTGGGCTTGGATTGGTGAATATGGTGTCCCTGCTCTAGTTGTCATGCATGCAAATGGACTCAAGTTCAAGCTAAGGTTTCCTAGACCTAGAGCACAAATTAGAAGTCTAATTAAGTGAACCAACTAGCTAGTAGTACTTATAGGACTTAGCCAGGTAGGTGGAGGGGAGTGAAGGTCCCTGATTGCCAATCCTTAGACACCAATCTGAGATTGGCCAGGTAGGCGGACCAAATCACAAGCCCTGATGCACCAATCCTAGACACCAAGCTAGTAAGCACACACTAATTAGCTGACACAGTTAACTTGACCCTAACCTGAACCCAACTTGGTGGTGTCCCTAACCCACTAGGACAATTAACGTTCTACTCAATTTTAATTAACGGGCTGGGATCGATATGCTGGTTGGTGATTTTTGGGCTAGGGACAGGTGATGAAACCCCGACCCTATGTCAAATTGATGCCCTTAATTTGATTTCTCATGAGATGAATGAAATGCAAAGGTGCTGCAGAAGTGTGTTGCAATTTGAAAGTGGTGTGGAAAACATGATAAAAAAAATGTCCAAAAATTCTGAGAAATTCACAGAGGATTCCTAACTTATATGTTTCAATGCAGATGAAAAGAATTTTAAAACTAAAATTAGTACTACTCTAAGAAGATCCTACAAATGAAGATAAATAAAAAGGACAGAACAGAACCCTAATGATAGTGTCGAACTGCAAAAATTTTCATTTTTTTTATAATTCTTTTCTAATGATAAAATTTAATATGGTGATAACTGACTTAAAAGGGAATAAGAAAAAAAATATTTTAACAAAAAATTAGTGACTTACCTTTGGAGCTGCAGTCGGATTACAGTAAACATATGCAAATTTTCAGAAAAACAGAACCTAATCAAACAAGTGCAATGGCTTACCCAAACTTCAATCTAAAAAATTCACGTCCGGCCAGGGGCTCATTATTCCCATGGGTTGTGATAGTGTACTGGAGTACACCCGCTCAGGAGGCATGAATTTTAGATCTTGCTTGGATTTAAAGAAAACTATTCTACCCTATTGCAACCATGCTCTGATACCAATATGATGCGGCAAGCATATGATTAATGATTTGATTAGTGTTTGTAGAGCAATGAAACCTAATTACACTAGCATTGTACTCATCATAATAAGTCTTAAAGATTACATGAAAAGAGACTATTACATGATTAGATACAATCCTAAAACTAAGAAGGAAGAAGATCTAGACAATAGGGGCTAATGATTGAGGACTTGCCTTGTTGAGCTTTCCAACCTTCTAATGATTTCAAACCTTGAAACTACCGATGCTCTGGACCGAAGAACTTGGATAACAGAGATCAGAATGCTGGGCTTGGGCTTCAGCTTATTGGTTCATTGTCAAAGGAAACCCTGTTCACAACTCAAAGACTTCAAAGGACCCTGCAATGAAGATCAAAAGTTAAGGAAGAAGAAAGCAGGCATATGGAAGGGATGGAATAATTTATGAGTAAGGAAGGAAGTCTGAGATGGTTTGGTCGGCTCCAATGTATCCTTCTTGAACTTGGCGTTGGATGGCTTGGAGAAGAAAGTAGATTCGAGTGGGGGGGGGGAGGGGGCTTAGGAACAATCACTCAAAGAAATAACATAAGACTACAACTTCAACTTCAACTTCATTTTTCATTCATCTCCATCAATAGCTTTACAATGGGACATCCAAGGGCTTAAAAAAAGCCTTACAACTCATTTGAAATTTGAAACCCATAGATTAAGGAGGATTACAAGGGGGGTTGGAGGATTTGGTGGAGGGTTTGGTTAGAAAGGATTTGGGAGGGATGTAGCCGACCTCCTTGAATTTGAATTTTCCCTTGGTCGGCAACCTTTGGATTCTTTTGAATTTCCTTTGTTGGTGCCCAAAGGTGATGAGGTGGATGGTGAGGTGGCATCCTTGGCTGATGACGTGGCATGTTGAGGTGGCCTTCTACTTGGATATGAATTTCAGGATGACATGTGGCGCCAAGTGGGGTCACTTGATTAAATCTTGCTGATGTGGCATCTTTGTTGATGTGGTGCCATAAGTGGGTCCTAGTTGATGGTCCTTCTCTCTTGCTTGGTTGGTGTGTCTTCTCTTCCTTATGTGGTCAAATTCTAGGGTCCAAAATTTGAGTCTTGTTGTTGGCTTTCATGACTTAACTCAACTGAACTGACTTGACTGACCTAGACTTTAAAACTTGAAATGGACTTACAGTAAATGAAATTTAGAAGTAATTACAGGACTAAAACACTCTTGATCAATGAAATTTAGAAGTAATTACAGGACTAGAAAAATAAAACACTCTTGATCAGGAATTAAAACTCAAAATTAATTACAGGACTCAGGGTAACCTAATTATCTTCGATCGAAATTGGGATAAGGCTAACCTTGTTGGAGTGAAGTTTCTTTCTGCTTCTGGTGTCCACACCACATAGATATACCGCAACTCCATAAGGTTAGCCTCATTAGTCTAGGATTAGTCCCTGACATCCCTTCTTTTATCCTACTTTATCCAACTAACCTTGAACCTTTTTTCCTACCCTACCAGACTAATTTTGAACCCACTTCCTATTTTCTGCCCTTTCCAGACACCTCCAACATTTCTAGAATCATTAGATTGTATTTAGTTGAGATTAGCAAACTGCATACATTCATTACGCATGTTAGGTTTGCATTATACTTCTGGCATACCTTTTGGAATTTGCTAGGAGCCCATTGTAAGTTTTCATGTGCATGTCAAGCTAGGATTAAACCTAGAGAACCTATAACCTCTTAGGTTTAGATCTAAAGAGTTTAATAAAAATTCCTTCGATAGGAATGCATAGTTAAGTCTGTTAGGTGTTGGTATAAGTCCCTTGCATCATCTTGTTAGGAGTCTACATATGCCCAGCATGTTCACCACCTGCACTAATTTTGAAAGAAACTGGCTAATTCCCGAAGAAGGGCTAAGAAATTTGATGTAGTGGATTTTATCTTGGTGAGGCTTAGGCCTAAAGGAAGCTTCATGCTCGCAGAGCCGAACCTTTTAAAGTGATAGAGAGGGTTGGACCAAATGCCTATGTGTTTGATTTGCCTCCGGATTCAAGCATTAGTTCTACCTTCAATATCACAGACCTGGTTGAATATAGGGAACCGGCAGTGATACTTAGTGAGGCCTTTGGACCTACTCCTTCCATTATGAGTGACCCTAACCTATAGTGTCCACCAATTAATTGGCTTGAGAGAGGAGAATGGATCGAGCATATCCTGGACGATCAAGCCATTACAACCCAGGGCCGCGGCTATCAACGCTTCCTGGTCCGATGGCAAGGTCAGCCAGAGTCGAACGATTCATGAATTTCTCGAGAGGACTTGCATCGCCTCGATCCAGATATTCTCGAGAGATATGTGAGCCAGCCTGATCTGCACTCGACAGGGTCGAGTTCCTCCTATCTTGGAAGAATTTGTGGGGACACCAGAGACACCAGAATAAGACAGAGGCTTCTCAACCGTCTGTGGATTACTTAGTCATATTCAAGTCTATTTGTAATAAAGCTTAGTTCATCTAAGTTATTTTTTTTAACACTTGAGTCCTATACTAGTCAGCTCATGTTGAGCTAGTCATTTTCCGGAGTTCAGTACATATCCAGTAATGACTCATACAAGTGAGGACCAAGCCATCCAAGTGAAGACCAACCCAACTAAAGCTATGAGGATCATGGAAAGCCTAGAAAAAGAAATCAGAAGCCTAGGAGACAAGCTCGAAGCCCTGAAACGCAGTCCTGAAGCTCTAAAACACAGTCGTGAAGCAAACTGGACCATCCTAGGCCCAAGAAGGGAGATAAGTGGTGCCAAGACCTTATTCTTACCACCCTTGGTCGTCCACTAGGGTCACCCCCCTTGGCCAACCAAGGAAAGAGGAGGGAGAGAAATTTTATGGATTTTTTCTACATATTTTTTTCTTATTTTCTAGCTAGGGTTTGGGTGGGAATAATACTCCTATGTAATTACTTATGTATCCTTACTTGGAGCCCAAGGCTATGGGTCTATTTAAAGGACCCTAGTCTCTTGTATGAGAGCAATCTTTGATATATAAAATTCTATTGAGTTCTTCTCTTACTGTGTGCCTCCCTGCTGTGTGCATTAAGGGATCCTGAAGTCCTGCTGAAGTGCTGCCCAAAGAAACCCTAGTTGACCAACCTCCTTCAAGCCTTTCTTCCACATGCCTCTTGCTGTTTTCTTGAGACTTTTCTTGTTTCCCACCTTGTTTTCTCACCCCTGACGGTTGTTTGTAGGTCCTCGAGTTCCTACAAATCCAACAACTCCAACCGGGCCATAACCGGACCACCGAGCAGAAAGCCAGGAATCTGCGGGTCTTTGGCTTGGTTTTCCAGGCCGCATCTGTCGAGGATGAGTGATCTCTTCACTGCGATCTTCATTAGGCACTTCAAACATTGCCAGGTACACCCCCTCTACCACCAGTAGTTTTATTGTAGGAGAACTAGCCCTAACCAAGGCTTCTCAGCCCCGGCGATCCCTCTTTACTACTTTCCTAGGTCCTGATCTGCATGTGTAGCTTTTAAAACTCATATAGAATTATCTACATCATATTTTGATCTGATATTCGAGATTTAACCACCTTATCTAACCCCTAAAACATAAAAAAATAATCGCATGCATATTAGTTCCGCATCACTTGTCTACTGAGTTTCTAATCCATCTTAAATACAAAGGCATAATCTCTGAATGGACTCCTCCTTATACACCCCAGTTAAATGGTGTGGCAGAAAGGAGAAATCATACCTTGTTAGACATGGTGAGGTCCATGATGAGCTTCACAAATCTTCCTATTTCCTTCTGGGGACATGCCTTGGAAATTGCTGCACATATTTTGAACAGGGTTCCATCTAAGTTAGTAAGTAGCACTCCATATGAGTTATGGAATGGCAAAAGACCAAGTCTCAAGTACTTAAAGATTTGGGGTTGCTATGCTTATGTCAAAAATAACTTTGGACATAAGTTAAGTGCTAGGACTGATAAGTGTAGGTTTGTTGGTTATCCTAAAGAAGGTATTGGATACCTCTTTTATAATGCTATTGAGCAAAAGATTTTTGTCAGTAGGCATGCTACATTCTTGGAGCAAGAATTTATCCAAGAAAGAAGTAGTGATTCTTCACTTGAGTTATGTGAAGAACAGAACCAACAACCGATTGAGTCTTCAAATAAAATTCCTCAACCAAAAGTTCTTGTAGATCAAGAATAGCCACTATACACACCTCCTCTCCGAAGGTCAGACAGGGTGTGGGGAGCATCTCTAAGATATGGCTTTGTCATCGGGGATGACAATAAAGCTGATATCATTCAGGATGATGATCCTGTGACCTATTCGAAGCTGTTGAGAGAAAAGACTCTGACAAATGGCTAAGTGCCATGAAATCTGAAATGGATTCCATGTATTCCAATCAAGTTTGGACCTTGGTAGATCCACCTGATGGAATTTACTCAATAGGATGTAAATGGGTCTTCAAGAAGAAGATAGGAGCAGATGGTCAAGTAGAAACCTACAAGGCCAGGCTGGTAGCAAAAGGTTTTAGACAAAATAATGGCATTGACTATGATGAAACCTTTTCTCCAGTAGTCATGCTCAAATCCATTCGGATATTGCTTGCCATAGCAGCATACCATGATTATGAAATCAGGCAGATGAATGTTAAGACCGCTTTTCTCAATGAAAACCTTGAGGAAGAAGTCAATATGACACAGCCAAAAGGTTTTGTCTCAAGTGGGAGACCAAACCAGGTATTGGTGCGGGCACCAGAATCAGAAAGAGACTCCAACCAATTCAAGCCCATTCCGAATCTTTATGGTTGGACTAGAGAGTCCGGTAACCTTTCTTTATTTTGAGTCCAAAAGAATCATGTAAGTCGAGTCCATGTTGGGTCCTGTAATGTTTCTTTTGAGTCCAAAATAATCATGTAAGTCGTGTCCATGTCGGGTCTAGTCTTAGTCCAATCCAAATGGGTCAACTAGCATCAAGCCTAAAGAAGACTCACAATGTATACCCCAAATCAAGACCAAAGCCAACTTAATTGGGGACCACATGCCACATCACTTGCGCCACCTCAACTTGGGACCACATGCCGCGTCAAGAAGGGACCACATGCCACCTCACATGCCACCTCACCACAAGAGGGCGCCATCCCAAGTTCAAATTCAAGGAAGTTGGCCAAGGAGGATTTCAAGCAAGAAAATCAGCCCTCTCCCCTTATATTACTCCACTTGTTTGGGGATTTGAAATTTCAAAATTTGTGAGGCTTTATTTAAAGTCTTGGACGCCCCTTGTAAAGAGGAATTGATGAGTGAATACAAATTTCCAGCAATTTTCTATGTGTTTCTATGTGCCTATGTGGATCTTTGTGCCTAAGTGAACCTCTTCCTCTCCTCCATCATTTCTTCTCCCTAAATCCTTCTTTTTTACTCTTCATCTTCCAAGCAATCCTCTTCCTTCAAAGCGAATTAAGGACATCCTCACAAGAAGAAGATCAACACCAACACAAGCTTCCACCATGGCGCCAAGGATCATTTCCAACAAACTCTCATTTTGAGTTCCATCAATCTTCTCACTTCTAATTAAGTATCTAATCATCTTGGTTTCTTTGTTGCAGGGTTCTCTAGGCTCCAGATCCAAGAGGAAGGATTACTTGCTACAAACCAGAAAGTTAGAAGGCCCATCTTATGTGGTATGATCTTTCATTTGAGAACCTTAAGAGTGAATCTCTTGTGCTTGAGATTTCAATGCTTGAACTTCTAGTATTTTAAGATCGGGATCATTAAATAGGGCTAGCTTGACTTGTGTGCGAATTCTAATCTTGTCCTATTTCTTTAAGATTTTGATAGTCCTCCTAGCTGGGTTTAAGTATAAGCACTTAGGGTTTCTTATTTAGATCTCCTTGATCTTATATGTTGAATCACTCATATGCAAGTAGGAATTGCTAGTTAAATTTTGGTTAATCTCCTTTAGAGTTACATGTTTGTATCCTCATCATGCATATCACACCAATCTTGGTATCAGAGCATGGTAGAATAAGTTCCTGATTGCATAGCATTAAGTCCTTGAAGTACTTGGATCGGGGGCGTTACCAGGCCATCCGGTCTTAGGAGAAAGTAGGGTTTAAACACCCTCTCTTTCCATTCCACGGGGATCTCCTAAGGCGTGTCGGGGTGCCATTGTGATTGACCCATGAAAAAGAAAGCCAAAGGACTTCTTAGATTTCATTTGTGAATTTTGCATTGGGCACGTTCTGTTTTTTTTTCTGCTTGCTGTATTTTCTGTAGGCTGACTGTAATCCGCCTGCAACTCCAAAGGCAAGTATCACATTCCTCATTGAAATATTTTTTTTCCTGTTCCATTTTAAGTTTTTTATCACCATTTTAAATTTCAATCTGAGAAAAAAATTACAAAAAAAATGAAAATTCCTGCAGTCCATCAGCGTTATTAAGGTTTCTGTTCTGTTTTGTTCCTTTTCATTATCTTCATTTCAGAATCTTCCTAGAATAGTACAGATTTTATTTTGAAATTTCGTTTCATCTGGTATGTCATCTATAAGTTAGAAGCTTTCTGTGATTTTTTTAGATTTTTTTGACATTTTTTTCTTCACTTATCAACACCACTTTTAAACTGCAACACACTACTTCTGCACCTGAAATTTGAAATTTGCATGCATTTCATGACAAATCAAATTAAGGGCATGAAATTGACATAGGGTCAGGATTTCATCACCTGTCCCTAGCCCAAAAATCACCAAATTGCATATCGATCCAATCCCTAACTAAAATTGATTAGACATTAATTGCCCTAGTGGGTTAGGAACATCAATTTGGTCGAGCCCGGGTTATTGTCAACTCATTGTGTCAACTAGTCTTGTGTGTGCCCTATTACTTGGTGTCTAGAATTGGGACTAAGGGCTTGGGTGCTGATCCGTCTATCGGGCCAATTCCACCGGGCCTAGGTAGGCCAGAGACAGGATCTCACACTCCCCTTGTTCTAAAACCTGGCCAAGTATAGAGTTACTATAATCTAGCTTGCCACCTTGATTAGGCAACTAGCTTGGAACTCTAGGTCCAGTTCAATTCAATTGGAAAAGCTTGTGCAACCCATTTCTTCATCTATTATTGGAAGCTGGTGTCAAGGATAGAGGTTAAGTGGCTCAAGCCTAAGCGGTTCTTGTGGTTTTTAATTAGGACCCAGTGAAAGCTGGGGGAACCTTCCACAGACCCACCTCCTGACTGGCCAGTGGAAGAGAGTAGCTATTGATTTGATTGTATCTAGTCAACTCAGTTTATTTGGACTAACCGATTTAGAAAACTCGTAGTTCGGGTCTGAGTCTAATTGTTTGCATGACAACTAGGTCAGGCACACCTTACCACCCTTCACAAGCCCAACCTAGTTCATCCATGGATACTAGTATGGAAAGCCTTATGAGATCTATGATCGAGAAAGATGGCACCTGGAGGATGTGTATAGATAGCCGTGCCATTAATAAGATCACTGTAAAGTATAGATTCCCAATCCCAAGACTAGACGACATGTTAGATATGATAGCTGGATCGATAATTTTTTTCAAGATAGACCTAAAAAGTGGCTATCACCAAGTTAGGGTTAGGCCTGGAGACGAATGGAAGACTGCTTTTAAGACTAAAGATGGATTATATGAGTGGTTAGTCATGCTGTTCGGTCTGTCCAATGCACCCAGCACTTTTATGAGAATAATGAATCAGGTGTTAAAGGTTTTTATCGGAAGATTTGTAGTGGTCTATTTTGATGATATACTTATATATAGCAAAACAAAGGCAGACCACTTAACCCACCTGAAGCAAGTTTGTCAAGTCCTGAGAAAAGATAGTCTCTATGCCAATATCAAGAAGTGTGATTTCCTGACAAATAGAGTTATCTTTCTAGGATTCGTAGTCACATCTGAAGGGGTGTCCGCTGATCCTGAGAAAATTAAATCCATAGTAGAGTGGCCTACACCTAAGACTATCCACGACGTCCGTAGTTTCCATGGGTTATCCACCTTCTATAAAAGGTTTATCAAGGATTCAGTACGATAGTGGCACCAATCACTGATTGTATTAGGAAGGGAAATTTTGAGTGGACTAAAGCAGCAGGCAAGGCCTTCCTAACAATTAAGGAGAAAATGACACAAGCACCTGTCTTAAGGTTACCTGATTTTACCAAGGTGTTTGAGGTTGCTTGTGATGCTTCTGGGGTCGGAATTGGAGGTGTCTTGAGTCAAGAGAATCATCCAGTAGCATACTTCAGTGAAAAGTTAAATGAGGCGAGACTAAGGTATTCCACGTATGATAAGGAACTGTATGCTGTAGTTCAAGCTCTACGATATTGGAGGCATTATCTTCTACCCCACGAGTTTGTCCTGTTCTCTGATCACGAAGCTCTTAGGTTCCTTAGTTCTCAAAAGAAATTAAACCCTAAGCACGAGAAATGGGTAGAATTCATACAAGCTTACACGTTCGTTTTGAAACATCGTGACGGTACTGAAAATAGGGTTGCTGATGCGTTGAGCCGCCATTCTATGTTGTTAACCTCTGTGAGCACTGAAGTAGTAGGGTTCGATAGATTGAAAGATGAATATCCCACATGTCCTGATTTTGGTCACATCTATCAATCCTTGCAACAAAGACCATCTAGTGAACCTAGTGATTATACACTGTTAGATGGATACCTTTTCAAAGGAAATCAGTTGTGTATTCCCAAGACCTCTGTTAGGAAATTTCTGATCTGGGAAGTCCATGCTGGAGGTTTAGCAGGACATTTTGGCAGGAACAAAACCATCCTAGCAATGGAAGAACAATTTTTTTGGCCTGGTCTTAAAAAGAGCGTTGCCCAGATCGTAGCTCAGTGTCGGACCTGTGCTGTTGCAAAACAGCAAAGACAGAACACCGGTCTGTACACGCCCTTACCTGTCCCTGATGGTCCATGGCAAGATATCAGTAAGGATTTTGTGGTAGGTCTACCTAAAACTTCTAGGAAACATGACTCTATTTTCGTGGTTGTCGATCGTTTCTCCAAAATGGCACACTTCATCCCGTGTTCTCAAACTTTAGATGCTTCGAAAGTGGCCAAGCTTTTCTTAGATCAGGTGGTTAAGCTTCATGGTTTACCCAAGACCATTGTGTCAGATAGAGATGTCAAGTTCACTAGCTACTTCTGGAAAACCCTCTGGCACATGTTAGGTACTAAGCTGAAATTCTCTATGGCCTATCATCCTCAAACCGATGGCCAAACTGAAGTAGTAAACCGAAGCTTAGGAAATCTCTTAAGATGTTTAGTCGGCGACAACCTAGGAAACTGGGACTTACTACTTCCTCGCGCTGAATTTGCCTACAACAGTTCGATCAATAGGTCTATTGGGAAAAGTCCATTCGAAGTGGTCCATGGATACAAACCTAGGAAACCTTTAAACCTAATTCCATTACCAGTACATACACGAATATCTGAGTCTGCTGAGTCATATGCACAGCATGTTAAGGATTTGCATAAGGAGATTAATCATAAGATTCAAATAAGCAATGAACTCTATAGGCATATGGCTAACTCACATAAACGGTTAAAGGAATTTAGTGAAGGAGACTCTGTAATGATTAGGCTTAAACCAGAAAGGTTTCCTCCGGGAACTATGAAGAAACTCCATGCCCGGGGAGCCGGACCCTTCAAAATAATAAAGAAAATTGGACCTAATGCTTATGTAGTAGACTTACCACCTAGTTATGGCATTAGTTCTACATTTAATGTTTCCGATCTGAAAGAATACAAGGAACCTGCATTAATACCTGATGAACCTTTTGGTCCTAACACTTCTCTTGAGAATGAAATGCCAATTGAGTGTTCACCACCAAATATTCCTGAGCGAAAGGAAAGAATTGAAAGGATCTTGGATGACCAGATCATCACTACTAGAAATAAGGGCTACCAACGCTATCTGGTTCGATGGCAAGGACGTCCTGAATCTGAAGATTCCTGGATCACCAAAGAGGACCTACAACAAATCGACCCGGATATATTAGAAACTTATTACTCGACAGGGTCGAGTTCCTCCCACCCGAGGAGAATTGGTGCGGGCACCAGAATCAGAAAGAGACTCCAACCAATTCAAGCCCATTCCGAATCTTTATGGTTGGACTAGAGAGTCCGGTAACCTTTCTTTATTTTGAGTCCAAAAGAATCATGTAAGTCGAGTCCATGTTGGGTCCTGTAATCTTTCTTTTGAGTCCAAAATAATCATGTAAGTCGAGTCCATGTCGGGTCTAGTCTTAGTCCAATCCAAATGGGTCAACTAGCATCAAGCCTAAAGAAGACTCATAATGTATACCCCAAATCAAGACCAAAGCCAACTCAATTGGGGACCACATGCCACATCACTTGCGCCACCTCAACTTGGGACCACATGCCACATCAAGAAGGGACCACATGCCACCTCACATGCCACCTCACCACAAGAGGGCACCATCCCAAGTTTAAATTCAAGGAAGTTGGCCAAGGAGGATTTCAAGCAAGAAAATCAGCCCTCTCCCCTTATATTACTCCACTTGTTTGGGGATTTGAAATTTCAAAATTTGTGAGGCTTTATTTAAAGTCTTGGACGCCCCTTGTAAAGAGGAATTGATGAGTGAATACAAATTTCCAGCAATTTTCTATGTGTTTCTATGTGCCTATGTGGATCTTTGTGCCTAAGTGAACCTCTTCCTCTCCTCCATCATTTCTTCTCCCTAATCCTTCTCTTTTACTCTTCATCTTCCAAGCAATCCTCTTCCTTCAAAGCGAATTAAGGATATCCTCACAAGAAGAAGATCAACGCCAACACAAGCTTCCACCATGGCGCCAAGGATCATTTCCAACAAACTCTCCTTTTGAGTTCCATCAATCTTCTCACTTCTAATTAAGTATCTAATCATCTTGGTTTCTTTGTTGCAGGGTTCTCTAGGCTCCAGATCCAAGAGGAAGGATTACTTGCTACAAACCAGAAAGTTAGAAGGCCCATCTTATGTGGTATGATCTTTCATTTGAGAACCTTAAGAGTGAATCCCTTGTGCTTGAGATTTCAATGCTTGAACTCCTAGTATTTTAAGATCGGGATCATTAAATAGGGCTAGCTTGACTTGTGTGTGAATTCTAATCTTGTCCTATTTCTTTAAGATTTTGATAGTCCTCCTAGCTGGGTTTAAGTATAAGCATTTAGGGTTTCTTATTTAGATCTCCTTGATCTTATATGTTGAATCACTCATATGCAAGTAGGAATTGCTAGTTAAATTTTGGTTAATCTCCTTTAGAGTTACATGTTTGTATCCTCATCATGCATATCACACCAGGTATACAAGTTAAAGAAGCTATTTATGGACTAAAGCAAGCATCAAGGAGTTGGAACATCCATTTTGATGAAACAATCAAGAGTTTTAGTTTTGTCAAAAATGAGGATGAACCATATGTGTATAAGATGACAAATGGGAGTGCACTTATTTTCTTGATCTTGTATATTGATGACATGCTAATCATTGGGAATGATATCCCAATGTTACAATCGATTAAAACTTGGCTATCATCAAAGTTTTCCATGAAGGATTAGGGAGAAGCATCCTATAGAATAGGTATAAAGATCTATAGAGATAGATCTAAAAGGATGTTAGGCTTATCCTAGTCAAGGTACATAGACTTAGTGTTGAAGAGATTCAACATGAATGGAAGTAAGAAAGGTTACTTGCCTATAAGTTAAGGCATACATCTCTCTAAGAAAATGTCTCCTAAGACATCAGAAGAAAGAGAGAGGATGGCTATGATTCCTTATGCTTCAGCTGTAGGATCAATTATGTATGCTATGTTATGTACCAGACCTGATGTTTCTTATGCCTTGGGCATAGTGAGTAGGTTTTAGGCAGATCCAGGAGAGGACCATTGGAAAGTTATGAAAAATATTCTTAAGTACCTGAGAAGGACTAAAAATATTTTTCTAGTATATGGAGGATCTGAATTGAAACTAAAAGGCTATACAGATTCTAGTTTCCAATCAGATCCAGATGATAGCAAATCAACATCGGGGTATGTCTTCACCTTGAATGGTGGTGCAGTGAGTTGGAAGAGTACAAAACAGCCAACAGTAGTTGACTCAGTCATTGAGGTAGAATACATAGCTACGAGTGAAGCCGTGAAGGAAGCTGTCTGGATGAAGAAATTCATCATGCAATTGGGCATGGTTCTTGATGTACATCAGCCAGTGCCATTGTATTGTGATAACACTTGAGCTGTTGCACAAGCAAAGGAACCGAGGTCTCACCATAAGTCCAAGCACATTCTAAGATAGTTCCACCTCGTTCGAGAGATAATAGAAAGACAAGATGTTGTCATCGATCGAGTTGATACAAAGAACAATATAGTAGACCCATTTACTAACGCATTACCCAAGCAGCAGTTAGATCGCCACTTAGATAGTATGGGTACAAATTATAAGGGTGACTGGCTTTATTGCAAGTGGGAGATTGAAAGAAAAGTGCCATAAAAGACAATCATTGTAAGGGCATTTTTGTAATCTTCCAACTCTTGTATGATATTATATTAATAAAGGCATTTATTTTCATCATATACTGTTGTTTCTTATTTATGGATTATGATGAATCTTATAGATTAGGGCAATGAAATTAGGGTTATGATAAAGATCATAATAGTGAGACCTATGTTTCTATAAATCCTAATCAAAATGTTCCTAGTCAATGGACCATTGATTCGGGGATTGATGAATCCGGTAAGACTAGCTTATCCTATGTATGCTCAGTTAATGAGGATGGTTGGTCTCATAACCATTTATGTAGAGACACTAATACAAGAATAAGGGTGCTCATCAGGGTATGAGTACACTAAACTGATCTATACCGGGACTATCTTATGGAAGTCTTACTGCTTGTCAAAAGATAGGTCTCATAGTAGGAGTTGTGCATGCGATCTTTAGACCTAAGGTCACCATGGTTTCTTGTGCACACTAAGCCATATTTTGGTTCATACTCATTCATGACATTGAGTCATGTACGGGGTGTTCTGGGTATGATGGAAGGTGTACGAAGGATGTGAGTGGACCAACAAGGAATCGATCGTTCCTAGTAAGAGGAATTGTTATCCCATGTAATCTCTTCAATGAGTGACTCAAGAGCCTTTGATCAAAGCAGAATGAGATTAGAAGTGGTTTCTAATCAGTCATCAGTTGAGTCTTCATGATCGAGCTGAGATTTGATATGACTATGTGTTAGGGTTTAACATATATCCATACCTATCACTTAATCGGGATAATGGGAGATCGAAAGATTGAATTACACGGTAACTTTTTACTGAAGGGTATTTTGATACTTTCTACTAAATTCTACATTTTTTGGATAGGCATGACATGTTGCTAGACGTCAATCTTGTCTTGTAGGTTTTGATGAACCAATTGGATTGGTTTCATGAGTCAATTCGATGGATGTTTTGAATTGGACAATTAGGTGAACCAATTGACCTAATTAGGTCAATCGAGTTTGATTTGATTGAATCGGCTCAAACCTAAACCTACTGCTGGCTAAATGTGGAATCCAAAGGGTCACACACAATAGAGAGTTGACCAAGGAAGTCATTCATGATTTAATTAGGGTCATGGGATCCTAATTGGTTAGCTAGTTGCACACTAGCATGTGTAGGCTAACCTAATTTCTAACCCAAGTCGATTTGGGTCCAGTTGCTTGCTATTTTGATTAACCAATTTAAGAGAGACATAAATTAGGTTAAGTCTGGGTTAAGATAGCATTTATCAGGTTTTATCCTGATTTATTTGGACTTGAAATGCCACTTGGATTAGAGTCCAAGTCAGCATGGACTCTTGGGTGCAATAATGCATGTGCCAAGGAAGAGAGGGTGCAGAAAGGACCAAGAGTCCTTCTGCAGATGAATCACTTTGGCTGATTCATCTGGGACTCACTTAGCACATATCCTCATGCCCCTTAGGATTGTTTTTGACTAGTCAACACATTTTGAATTGGTGTGAAAAGGAAATGCGCACATGAAGAGACGCGTCTCTTCATTTGGCACGTGGCCTGAAGCAGTATCCTTCTGCTATCAGGACTCTTCAAATTCTCTGATGTTTGGAGATTGAAGAGGAACCTCTTGGCTTTCCAGAGATCGGTACTGGCCATGTGGCAAGTGACAAATTGTCCAAGAATGGGAATGGATGCAGATATGCGCTTTGGTGCATGATAAGTCATATTAGATATGATTTTTCAAGCTAGATAATTTCTCTTCGATCTTGAAAAATCATATCTGATAACATGTTGGGAGGGCATATCACACGCCCCTCTTAAAACTATAAATAGGGGCAGTGATATGAGTTTCAGAGATTTGATTCCACCGTAAAGTTATTCTGAAAGTTTTTGTTCTCCCTCCCTCCTCCTTTAAGACAAACCTTGTCTCTTTAAGACAAGGTTGTTCTTACTAGGAAAATTCTTAGAATTTAAGACATAAGCCTAGAGTTTTCTAGAAGAAGAGAAGCTTCTGAAAGGATTATGTCCTAAAGGCCAATCAAAATGTTGTATTTCGATGGGATTTTTTTTTGTATCCCAAACCAGTGTATTGACATTATCAATTAATAAAGGCATTTTATTTTCATCATATGCTGTGTCTTATTAATTTTATTAAGATATGATGAACCCCATAGATTAGGGCTATGGTTCTAAGGTTATGATGAGATCATACTAGTAAGACCTAAAGCCTTAACACCCTAATCTAGAATATTCTTGGTCGATGGGATATTGAGTAGGATATCAATGTTTCTGGTAAGACCAGCACATCCTATGTATGCTTGGTAAAGACGGTGACTGATCTCACAATCACTTGTGTTTGACACTAATACTAGGATGTGGGTGCTTATTAGAGAATGAGTTCACTGAATGGATCCAGCTTGAGAACATCTAATGGAACCTTATCTGTTTGTCAATAGATAGTTCTCATAGTGGGAGTAGTGCATATGGTCCTTTGACCTGAGACTGCCATGGTACCTTGTATGCATGAATCCGTACTTTGGTTCACACTCAATCATGGCAATGAGTCATGCATGGGGTGATACTGGGTATGGTGGATTGCATATGGAGGTTGTGAGTAGGTCAAAAAGGAATCGATCAACCTTAGTAAGAGGAAAGCGCATCCAGATGATTTCAATCAAATGAAGATTCGAAAAATCTTTGATCAAAGTATGAACATTAGAAATAGTTTCTAATGGTTCATTAATGAATCATCATTATCAGATTGAGCAAGGAATGAATATGAAATTGGATTTGATAAGTATCCATATCCGAAGTCATATTCAGGGTGCAAGTATATCGAAGGATTGAATTGCCCGGTAAATCACCACTAAAGGGTATTTTCGTAAATCCACCAAAATTTCTCATCTTCCGGGTAGGCATGACACATTGCTAGACGTAAATCTTGTCTTGTAGGTCTTCATGAACCAATTGATTTGGTTTCATGAGTCAATTCGATGTGTGATTCGAATTGGACAATTAGGTGAGCCAATTTGATCTAATTAGGTCAATCAGGTTCGATCGGATCGAATCGGCTCAAACCTAAACCTACTGCTGGCTAGATGTGGAACCTAATGGGTCACACACAATAGAGACTTGGCCAAGGAAGTCATTCATGATTTAATTAGGATCATAGGATTCTAATTGGTTAGTCGGATTACATACTAGCATATGTAGGCTAACCAAATTCCTAACCCAATTGGATTAGGTCCGGTTGCTTGCTAATTGGGCTAACCTAATTATGAAAAACCTAAATTAGGTTGAGTCATAAGTGGGACTAGCCTAATCAGAGCTAAATCTGATTTTAATTTGGATTTAAGGGCATTTTAGGTGCCATACATAAAGAGTCCCAATGACATGGGACCCTTGGTACCTAAATGATACTTTAACTTCAAAAGGGCACAGAATGAGCTATAGATCTCTGATTTGAATATAATTGATATGGTCAGAAAGGAGATTTTATGCTCTTTCCAATGAGTCCCATATTGCCTATGTTTTTACTGGTCAACATTCTTTAAAATTTGCATGGAAGAAGGATGGCGTGCGCGGTGCATGAAGAGTCGCAACTCTTCATGTGGCGCGCGGTTCTGATGGAGAGTCCTTTTGCTATCAGGACTCTTCATAATCCCCGATGTTTGGAGATTAAAGAGGTGCCTCTTGGCTTCCTAGGAACCGATAATTGACATGTGGAAAGTGAGAATTCATCCAGATAAAAGAAGGGATGTGAATAAGGCCTTCGGTGCATGAATGGGCTTATTACATATGATTTTTCAAGCCAGATAACTTCTCTTCGGTCTTAAAAAATCATATCTGATAAGTTGATAGGAGGACATATCACACACCCCTCTTGTATCTATAAATAGGGGGTGGTGAAATGAGTCTGATATAAGAATTCCACTGAAGTACTATTTTGAGTGTCTCTCTCTCCCTCCTTCTTTCTTTAAGACAAGACTTGTCTTGTTAAGACAAGGTCTTTTCTAATAGGACAAGGCTTTGTTTCAGGACATAAGCCTAAGGGGTCCTAGAGGAGGGTTGTCCTAAAACCAAGAGTGGTTTAGGAGAGTTTCTTTAGTGCCCTACAGTAGGATAGGGTGTCCTACAGTGGTCAATAGACCAAAGGCTGCCGAAAGAATTCCACTTATCCAAGCAACTTAAAGAAGGAGTTCTTCCTTGGTCTGAGTTTCGTGTGGATCACCGTTGGAGGGCGAACGTTTGGGTGCCTGGTGGAGAAGAAGGCTGAATCAGGGTTTTCTTCATCAGATTGGATACTAGCGGTTCAGGTTGGTGCCTAAACTCTAGTTTATATTATATATGCATGTTTGTATATTTTAATTCCTAGTAAGGAGCTCTTGGGTTAAGGGTTTGGTAGTGGTTTCATAATAAATTTTTGAAATCCATGCTTCCGCCCTAGTCACCAAAACCCTTACAGTGGTATCAGAGCCACCTTATTAGTTCTAAATCATACAAAATTTGAAGTTGACCAATTTTGTAGGACTCTTGAGGTTGCCCATTTTTGTAGGACTCTACAAAATTTAAAGTTGCCCAATTTTGTAGGACTCTTGAGGTAGCCCATTTTGGTAGGACTCTACAAAATTTGAAGTTGTCTAATTTTGTAGGACTCTTGAGGTTGCCCATTTTTGTAGGACTCTATAAAATTTGAAGTTACCCAATTTTGTAGGACTCTACAAAAGTTTAAAGTTATATATGATTGATATGTTTATGCATATATGTATGTCACTGGTTAGGGTTTTCACTTAAACCTTAACCGATATAAGGATATGTTTAACTTTCTAGTCATCATACTGAAATAAGGTTGCCCTGGCATAATGGTGGATCCATTATGTGGTAAATGGCTGTCCTAGTATGATGACACACTTGGTACATTATAAAATGATATATGATGCATGGTTGATGAATGAAAATATTAGAATGTGCTTCTGTTTGAATTGCCCTCTATTAAAATTATATTAAGTTGTAGTATCATATACCAAAAGCAAAATAATCAAGATGATTAGTTGATTATTCGGTGTCTAGAAAAAGTGATTCATGATCGGTAAAGAGGATGTGGTTTTTAATTGGTTCTGTTGACTGACCTGGCCAATTTTTATTGGTGTCTAGGAAAGCAACGGGGGGACTCCCACTACTCTCCCACTTACCTGACTGATAAGATTAACTTAATTCTTGATTGATATGCTTAGTGTAATATTCACTACATTAGGCCTTCCTTCATGCTAGGTCATTATTATGTTATGATCCGTATTAGGTTTGTTGTGTACACACAAGGCCTATTATGATAACTAACACAATTTTGGCCTGGTGCATTTGATGCTTATGGCATGATTTAATATAATACTTTGTTGTGAACACACAAGGATATTATTATTACAATCATGACTATAAAAGAATGAAGGGTCTTACTTAACTAAAAATATTATAGTTTGTTGTACACACACAAGGCTATTAATATTTTAGAGGCCAGGTTTTGTTGAGAATTGTATGAGATACAATTGGAAAGAGTTTTCCTACCTTTGAACTAATAAAAGATTTGTTGTGTACACACAAGGTCTTTTATAAGGAATTAGGATCTCAACCCACTAAGAAAACCAATTAGGATTTCTCGATCATCATATAGAGGGTTATGATGCTTGATAAAATTGAAAGGGATATGCCCTACAAGCTAATCTATGTTGTATCTCCCAAACCATTGTAATTGATAATATTCTAATAAAGGCATTATTTTCATCATACGCTGTGTTTATATTATATGATGACCCCATAGATTAGGGCTATGATTTTAGGGTTATGATGAGATCATACTAGTGAGACCTAAAGTCTTAAAACCTTAATCTAAAGTATTCATAGTCAAAGGAACCCTGAGTAGGGGATCAGGGTTTTTCCGATAAGACTAGCACATCCTATGTATACTGGAGAGGGTGACTGCTCTCACAGTCACTTGTGTATGACACTAATACTAAGATATGGGTGCTCATTAGAGAATGAGTTCACTGATATGATCCAACTTGAGAACATCTAATGGAGTCTTAGCTACATGTCAATAGAAGGTTCTCATAGTGGGAGTGGTACAAGTAATCCTTTGACCTGAGACTGCCATAAGTACCTTATATACATGAACCCATGCTTTGGTTCAATTCTAATCATGACACTGAGTCATGCACAGGATTGATACTGGAAATGGTGAATTGGATATGAAGGTAATGAGTAGGTCAACAAGGAATCGATCACTCTTAGTAAGAGGAGAATGCATCCAGCTAGTTATCAATCGGATGATGATTCAGGGAATCTTTGATCAAAGTAAAGATATTAGAGATGATTTCTAATATCAAGATAATTGAATTATCAATATAAGATTGAGCTAGAAATGAATGTAATATTGGAATTGACATATATCCATATCCATAATTATATTCTGGGTGTAGGCTGATCGAAGGATTTAATTGTACGGTAACTTCTACTGAAGGGTAGTTTTGGTATTTCACCAGAATTTCCATATCTTCCGGGTAGACATGACACGTTGCTAGACGTCAATCTTGTCTTGTAGGTTGATTAAATTGAATGATCACTTATTAGGAAGAGTCCTAATTGATCATAATCGGGTAAGCCCGATTTGACCTAAATCGATTAGAAAGAGTTCTAATCAAGTTAGGTCAACTTGTATTCGAACCCACTGCTGGCTAGATGTGGAATCCAATGGGTCACACACTTAAGAGAATTGATCAAGGGTTTAATTTTGTAATTAAATCATTTTGCATGATGACACTCTAGCAGGTGTTGCAAATCCTAGCTTCTATTCGAATTAGATTCGAATTAGGGTTCCGGATTGGTTCAATTTGGGTTCTAATTGGATCTAATTAGACCCTAATTGAGTTTATAGGGATTATGGCTAACCCTATTGGCTAACCAAGTATTTAGGCTAGCCCCCCACCCGCCCCTTATTCTTTTCATGCCAAAATGCCAAGAGTCCATGCGCTAATGGACTCTTGGCGCACCATTTGGAGGAGTCCATGGGCGCATGGACTCTTGGCACGCCCACTTAATTCTCTGATGAATTAAGATGGGGCGGCCTTCTTTCTCTCCTTTAGCGCCTCAGATGTGTCCCCTTGGATGGGAATTCAACGGTTGATGGTTTTTTAAGAAAGGAAGAAAGCGCTTGTTGCTTCCCGGTTGCACGAAATAACATCTCTTCGGAGATTTAAATTCGCGACTCCTTTCTTTTAAAAACATCGTGACTTTTCCTTTAAGAAAGGCCGTGGGATTTAATCTGGAAGGCTATGAGAAGGAGGGAAGGGGCGTGAGAAAATGAGGAGGGCGTGAGAAGGAGTTTACGGAGAGTTGTGTGGGCGCCTCTCTGAAAACTATTTAAGTGGTTAGGAAAATCAGAACTGTGTGATTGTAATATGAGTAATGCTTTTATTTTTCCTTCTTCCTCTCCAAAAGACTCCTTCCCTCTTTTCTTGTTTTACATTGTTTCCTTTACAGAGGACTCCTCTGTCGAAACTCTGTTGCTGAACAAGAATAAAAGAGAAGGTCTCCGACGGTAAAGGAAAGAAGAAGTTCTGATTTTCTTTTCTTTCTTTCTTACATTAAGACATTCTTGTCTTAATTCTCCTCCAATTTAAGACAAGCCTATATCCTCTTAGGACAAGGTCTTATCTTCAAGACAAGGGTGTCTTAAAGGGCCAAGGTCTTAGTGGAAGGAGGAGAAGATATCAAAGAAAGGGAGACAACCTCTTGTATGGAAGAATTCCAGCCATAATCCGAAGATTTGAGTTCTAGGAAGAAGAACTCAATAGGAGAACCATTGGACAAGAAGATAGTGTTCTTGATCATTGCTCTGTGTGGATCACCATCGGAGGCGGACACCTGGATGCCTGGTGAATTCAGTTAGCCCCTTCAACTTCAAGTTTGTTGGAATAAGCGATTACAGGTTGGTACCCTAATCCTAATTTGCATAGATATGCTTGTCATATTTTTCTAGTCTTTTTAAGGAGTCCTGGTTTAAGGTTTTTTGGTGTGAATTTAGTTTTCAATTTTGAGATTACCCTTCCGCTGCTTGCACTGGATCCCTACAAAAATAGTGGGAGACATAATTAAGTTAAAGTCCTAATTTAATTATGTTTTGTCAATATTGGTTTTTGCTTATGTTATGTTCTTTGTTAATGTAGATTAATGGCCTTTTCACTCTCACTCTGTAGTATACTTGATGCCAATAAATTGACTTGACCGAATTATGTTGACTGGTTGAGAACCGAAGATAGTATTCAGCCAGGAAAACTTTCTTACATTCTTGATACCCCTACCTTGGAACCTTTAGGGGAGATGCCTTGCAGAGGAAAAGACCACATACAAGATGTGGCAAAATGACTCACTCACTGTCAAATGTATCATGCTTGCCTTATGACCAATGAGTTGCAGAGGCAACATGATAGCATGCACTAACTCCATACTGCTCAATATAAAAGGGCTATATGGAGAATATAGTCGAACTGCTAGATATGAGATTCTAAGCAGTTGTTCCATGCAAGAATGACAGAAGGTACATCCGTACAAGACCACGTACTGATGGTTATTGACATGATCTCGAATGGGTCATTGGGTTTTCTTATGGATGGGAGTTGAATCAAGATTGATCCTACAGTCACTCCCAGAGTCATTTTTACGTTTGTTCTTAATTATCATATGAACAAACTTAACACTTCCTTGCCTGAGCTGTTAAACATGTTGAAATAGTAGAGAGCCATTTAAGAAAAATAAGGCTCCACTTCTTCTTGTGGATGGGATCAACAAGAATAAGTTAGACAGAAAGGGTTCCAAGAAGAGATTGAAACCAAAAAGGGACATCAAGAAAAGAAAGGAAAGAAGGCCTTCGGATAAGATGACCTGCTTTCAACTGTGACAAGCCGGGTCATTGGAAGAGGAACTGCAGGCTTACTTGCAGGTGTGAAGCCTGGTGCATCGGATGGCACCAAAAGGTATGAAAGAAGTTCATACTATTTTGTCATTGGATTCTTCATTCAAATACTTCGGTATTGATAATGCCTGTGGTCATAATATCTGTAAATCATTGCAGGGGCTGCAGAGGCTTAGAGTATTGAAGGAACGAGACTTCGAGCTCTACGGTGCTGGAGGAGAGTCCATCCCAAGCAGAGGTCGTAGGACTTATATCTTGAAGTTACCTTCGGGAAAGATTTTAGAGCTGAGAGATTGTTACTATATGCCTAAGGTCATTAGAAATATCATATCTGTACCCTTGTTACTTAGACAAGGTTATACTATGAATGTTGATAGCAATGTTACTCAATCAGCTTTTCTAATGAAATTATATGTTGTGGCATATTTTGCAATGGTCTTTTAACTCTATCCACTATGACAATATACTTCATGTAAGTAACAAACAAAAGAGAGATGATGTAAGCAATACTTTACTCGGCACTGTCGGCTTGGACATATTAGTGAGACTAGGATTAGCAAGTTATACAAGAAAAATTCCTTAATCCTTATGATTATAAATCATTAGGAACTTGTGAATCATGTCTCATGGGTAAAATGGCCAAGACTCCATTAGTGGACATAGAGAAAGGACAACTGAGTTATTAGGACTCATACATACAGAGTATGTGGGCCTATGACAACTCAGGCCAAGGGTGGATACTCTTATTTCATCACGTTTACTGATGATTTTTCAAGGTACGGATTTGTGTATCATATGAAACATAAGTCCGAAGCCTTTGATAAATTTTTAGAGTATCAAAGTATGGTAGAGAACCAAACAGGAAAATATTAAATCCTTCGATCAGATCGAGAGGTGAATACTTATCCATCGAGTTTCTCGATCACCTAAAGAAAAGGGATTATCTCTGAATAGACCCTCCTTACCCCCACACTTAAATGGTTTTGCTGAAAGGAGGAATCGTACCTTATTAGATATGGTACATTCCATGATGTGCTTCACAGAGTTACCTGTTTCCTTCTGGGGATATGCCCTTGGAAACCATGGCTAATATCTTAAATAGAGTACCATCTAAATCTATCTCTAGCCTCCATATGAGATATGGAAGGGTAAGAAATCCAATCTAAGTATCTTAGATATGGGGATGTCCAGCCTATGTCAAAGAGATTTTGGACATAAGCTGATGCTAGAGCAATAAGTGTCTATTTGTAGGATATCCTAAGATAGTATAGGATATCTGTTCTACCACCTACTGAACAAAAAGTTTTTGTCAGTAGGCATGCCACTTTTCTGGAGAAAGAGTTCATCCTACAAAAGGGTAGTGGGAGAAATAGTGAACTTGAAGAAGTTCAACAAAAGATACATCTCAACCAAATGATAACATATTTAGTATAGAACCAGAACACACCACTCCTATTCGTAGATCTGATAGGGTGCGTCATGCACCTGAGATGTATGGGTTCATTATAATGAAGCCCGATCATTGAAAATGATGAGCCTTAACCTATCGGATGCTGTCATGAGTAGGACTCAAACAGATGGCTGGAAGCCATGAGATCTGAAATGGATCCATGTATGTCAACCAAGCATGGACTTTGGTTGATGCACCAGAGGTGTTAACCCTATTGGATGCAAATGGGTCTATAAGAAAAAGAGTGGGGTAGATGGCCAAGTCGAAACTTATAAAGCCATATTAGTGGCTAAGGATTTCAGACAAAAACAGGGAATAGATTATGATGAAACATTTTCTCCTGTTGCCATGCTCAAATCTATTTGGATCATGCTTGCTATAGCAGTATATCATGATTATGAAATCTGGCAGATGATGTGAAAACTGCATTCCTTAATGGTTTTCTTGAGAAAGAGGTCTATATGTCACAGCCAGAAGGATTTTGTCTTGGAGACTAAACCTAATCAGGTATGTAGGCTGAAGAATCCATTTATGGATTAAAGCAAGCATCCAGGAGTTGGAACATCCGATTTGATAAGATAGTCAAAGAGTTTGTATCAAAAATGAGGATGAACCTTGTGTGTACAAGAAGACTAGTGGGAGTGCCATAGTTTTCTTGGTTTTGTATGTGGATGACATACTCCTCATTGGAAATGATATCCCAGTGTTATAATCAATCAAGGTATGGTTATCTAAACAGTTTTCCATGAAAGACTTGGGAGAAGCATCTTATATACTCGGTATCAAGATCTATAGAGATAGATCTAGGAGGATGCTAGGCTTATCCCAGTCTAGGTACATTGACCAAGTGCTAAAGAGATTTAGCATGGAGGGAAGTAAAAGAGGTTACTTGCCCATTGGTCATGGCATACATCTTTCTAAGAAGATGTCTCCTAAGACACCTGAAGAAAGAAATAGAATGAGTTCTATACCTTATGCTTCAGCTATAGGATTTATAATATATGCTAGTTATGTACCAGGCCTGATATGGCATATGCCTTAGGTATAGCCAGCAAATTTCAGGCTAATCTAGGAGAGGATCACTGGAAGGTTGTGAAAAATATTCTTAAGTACTTGAGAAGGACTAAGGATATTTTTTTGATATACGGAGGATCTGATCTTAAACTAGAAGCTTATTCAGATTCTAGTTTTCAATCGGATCCAGATGATAGCAAATCTATTTCAGGGTATGTTTTTACCCTAAATGGAGGAGTTGTAAGCTGGAAGAGTTCTAAACAGCAGACTGTAGCTGACTCAACAACTGAGGCAGAATACATTGCTGTTAGTGAAGCTGCCAAGGAAGTTGTCTGGATGAAGAAGTCATCTCAGAGTTGGGCATTGTTCCAGAGATTGAAGGTCAAGTACCACTTTACTGTGATAATACTGGAGCCGTCGCTCAAGCTAAGGAACCTAGAGCTCATTATAAATCAAAGCACATTCTAAGACGCTTCCATCTCGTTCGAGAGATTGTTGAAAGACAAGAAGTCTGTATTAAAAGAGTAGAAACGAAGAACAACATAGCAGACCCGTTCACTAAGGCTCTACCATAGCGGGAGTTTGATCGCCACCTCGAATGTATGGGGTTAAAATTTAAAGGCAATTGGCTTTAGTGCAAGTGGGAGATTGAAAGGATTATGCCCAAAAAGCCAATCGAAATGTTGTATTTCGATGGGATTTTTTTTGTATCCCAACCAGTGTATTGACATTATCAATTAATAAAGGCATTTTATTTTCATCATATGCTGTGTCTTATTAATTTTATTAAGATATGATGAACCCCATAGATTAGGGCTATGGTTCTAGGGTTATGATGAGATCATACCATTGAGACCTAAAGCCTTAAAATCCTAATCTAGAATATTCTTGGTCGATGGGATATTGAGTAGGGGATCAATGTTTTCGGTAAGACCAGCACATCCTATGTATGCTTGGTGAAGAGGGTGACTGATCTCACAGTCACTTGTGTTTGACACTAATACTAGGATATGGGTGCTCATTAAAGAATAAGTTCACTGAATGGATCCAGCTTAAGAACATCTAATGGAACCTTATCTGTTTGTCAATAGATAGTTCTCATAGTGGGAGTAGTGCATGTGGTTCTTTGACCTGAGACTGCCATGGTACCTTGTATGCATGAATCCATACTTTGGTTCACACTTAATCATGACACTGAGTCATGCATGGGGTGATACTGGGTATGGTGGATTGCATATGGAGGTTGTGAGTATGTCAAAAAGGAATCGATCAACCCTAGTAAGAGGGAAGCGCATCCAGATGATTTCAATCAAATGAAGATTCGGGAAATCTTTGATCAAAGTATGAACATTAGAAATAGTTTCTAATGGTTCATTAATGAATCATCATTATCAGATTGAGCAAGGAATTAATATGAAATTGGATTTGACAAGTATCCATATCCATAGTCATATTCAGGGTGCAAGTAGATCGAAGGACTGAATTGCCCGGTAACTCACCATTGAAGGGTATTTTGGTAAATCCACCAAAATTCCTCATCTTCCGGGTAGGCATGATACATTGCTAGATATCAATCTTGTCTTGTAGGTCTTCATGAACCTATTTATTTAGTTTCATAAGTCAATTCGATGTATGATTCGAATTGGATAATTAGGTGAGCCAATTTGACCTAATTAGGTCAATGGGTTCGATCGGATCAAATTGGCTCAAACCTAAACCTACTGCTGGCTAGATGTGGAACTCAATGGATCACACACAATAGATACTTGGCCAAGGAAGTCATTCATGATTTAATTAGGGTCATAGGATCCTAATTGGTTAGCCGGATTACATACTAGCATATGTAGGCTAACCAAATTCCTAACCCAATTGGATTGGGTCCGGTTGCTTGCTAATTAGGCTAACCTAATTATGGAAAACCTAAATTAGGTTGAGTCCTAAGTGGGGCTAGCCTAATCAGAGCTAAATCTGATTTTAATTTGGATTTAAGGGCATTTTAGGTGCCATACATGAAGAGTCTCAATGGCATGGGACTATTGGTACCTAAATGATACCTTAACTTCAAAAGGGCACAGAATAAGTTATAGATCTCTGATTTGAATATAATTTATATGGTCAGAAAGGAAATTTTATGCTCTTTCCAATGACATCCATATTGCCTATATTTTAATTGGTCAACATTCTTTAAAATTTGCATGGAAGAAGGATGGCGCGCGCGGTGCATGAAGAGTCATAACTCTTCATGTGGCACGCAGTTCTGATGGAGAGTCCTTCTGCTACCAGAATCTTCATAATCTCCGATGTTTGGAGATTGAAGAGGCACCTCTTGGATTCTTAGGGACTGGTAATTGACATGTGGCAAGTGAGAATTCATCTAGATAAAAGAAGGGATGTGAATAAGGCCTTCGGTGCATGAATGGGCTTATTAGATATGATTTTTAAGCCAGATAACTTTTCTTCGGTCTTGAAAAATCATATATGATAAGTTGATGGGAGGACATATCGCATGCCCCTCTTGTATCTATAAATAGGGGGCGGTGAAATGAGTCTGATATAAGAATTCCTTCGAAGTACTATTTTGAGTGTCTCTCTCTCCCTCCTTTCTTTAAGACAAGACTTGTCTTGTTAAGACAAGGTCTTTTCTAATAGGACAAGGCTTTGTTTTAGGACATAAGCCTAAGGGGTCTTAGAGGAGGGTTGTCCTAAAATGAAGAGTGGTTTAGAAGAGTGTCTTTAGTGCCCTACAATAGGACAGGCTGTCCTACAGTGGTCAATAGACCAAAGGCTGCCGAAAGAGTTCTACTTATCCAAGCAACTCGAAGAAGGAGTTCTTCCTTGGTCCGAGTTTCGTGTGGATCATCGTTGGAGGGTGAACGTTTTGGTGCCTGGTGGAGAAGAAGGCTAAATCAGGGTTTTCTTCATCGGATTGGATACTAGCGGTTCAGGTTGGTT
This sequence comes from Areca catechu, assembly GCA_021397845.1. Taxonomy (NCBI): domain Eukaryota; kingdom Viridiplantae; phylum Streptophyta; class Magnoliopsida; order Arecales; family Arecaceae; genus Areca; species Areca catechu. The sequence goes on along the minus strand of CM038042.1, from coordinate 29,286,506 downwards.
CCTAAACTCTAGTTTTATTATATATGCATGTTTGTATGTTTTAATTCTAGTAAGGAGGTCTTGGGTTAAGGGTTTGGTAGTCGTTTTATAATAATTTTTGAAATCCATGCTTCCGCCCTGGTCACCAAAACCCTTACAGCTTCACCCCTGAGCATCAATTAGCAATCAAACAGAAGGTGGAGAAGCTTTTGGAAGCCAAGTTCATCTATGAGTTCCAGCATCCTGACTGGCTCACCAAAATTGTCTTAGTGAAAAAAGGCCAAGGGCAAGTGCGGGCGTGCTTCAACTTCACTGACTTGAACAAGGCCTACACAAAGGACTATTTTCCTCTACCATGGATCAATCAACTAGTGGACTCCTCCTCTAGTTATGAAACTCTCAATTTCATGGATGACTGTTCTAGGTATAACCATATCTGGATGGTACTTGAGGATAAGGAGAAGATTGCGTTTATCACTGGCCAAGTACTATACTGCCACAAGGTTATGCCCTTTGGAATGAAAAATGTGGAAAGCATGAAAGTTTGCTTGGAAGTCAATAATCTATCACTTCGGCCACCCTCATGTTATCATCACCAATAACAACGGGTAATTTGATAATACATCATTCGATGAGTTCTACGACGACCTATAGATTAGCTACTGGTTTACTTCAGTTGCACATCCATGATAAAAGGAGAAGCTAAAGTTACTAACCAGATGATCCTCTAAAAGTTAAAGACCTATTTGGATAAAATTAGAGGATTTTGGTGAAAGAACTACACAGCATCTTCTAGGCCTATCACACCACCCACCGGCTCATGATAGGTGAGATGCCATTCAACCTCACCTTTGGGACCAAGGCCACCATCCCTTTAAAGTTAGGCCTACCATCTCCCCAAGTTGAAGTTTACGATGAGTAGCGCAACTTTAAAGGTCTCAAGATGAATCTCAGCTTCTAGAAGAGGTCCAGGATAGAGTTCGAGTTCGAGTTCGAATGGCATGCATCAACAATGCACTATCCGCACTATCTGCTACTTTAGCACCTATGTGAAGGTGCATCAGTTTTGGCAAAAGAACTCATCGTCTATAAGGTAGTGGTTAGCCAACTAGCAGAGCATAGGAAGCCTAATTGGGAAGGACCCTAGCATGTCACCAAGGTGGTCCAGGTTAGTATGCATCGGTTGTAGTAGCTGGACAACATGCCCATTGCCAGAACTTGGAACTCTAACAATCTCCGACGATACGACCAATAAGATATACCCCTACCTACTGTACTTGACTTGTTTAATGAAAATCCTTTCTTTTTCTTCCCATAAAGAGAATGCGATTGAGGCTAGGAACATCCCTGAAAGTCTTGGGATAAAGCTATCCCATGTAGGGTTGCTACACCCCTTGATCAATAAGTCTTGGAACAAGATTGTTCCAGGTAGGTTTCAATACCACTTATTCCTAAAATCCTAGTTGAGCAGCCAGATGCCCAGGTTAGGTCTCAATTCCTGTGATTCCTAGCTAAGCAATTAGTCTCCTGGGTGCCCTAGATGAGGTCACCCCAAGTAAGAATTCTATACTCTAAAGCCTTGGATGAGGTTGCCCCAAGCACCCTTAGAAAGCAACAAACTTTTGGGCTGGTCATGATACCCCTAAGTCTCGGTTAAGCAGTAAGCATCTTAAGTTCCAAAGCCTTGGATGAGGTTGCCCCAATACCCTGGTGGAGTTGTCAGACTCCTGGGTTGGGTCACGATATTCCTAAGTCTTGTTATGTAGTAAGCCTCCCAAGTTCTAATACCTTGGACGAGGTTATCCAAGCACCTTGATAGAGTTATCAAACTCCCGAGCTAGGTCATGATACCCTTAAGTCCGGTTAAGCGGTAAGCCTCCCTAATTCCAACTCCTTGGACAAGGTTGCCCCAAGCACCCTGGCAGAGTTGTCAGACTCTAAGGCTAGGTCACGATACCCCTAATTCATGGTTAAGTAATAATCCTCTCGCATTCTGAAGTCCTTCATGAGGTAGCCCGGGTGGAGTCAAGATACCACTTCTTCTAAAGAGCTTTGGACAAGGTTGTCTTAAGCAAGATTCACGAGCCCCTTTAATGCAACACAATACACAAGCATGCAAATACAAGCAAGCATTAAAATAATGAAAGTTTCTTTCATTAATAGGTGCTTGGTATACATGTTTTTGGGTCTACAACTAGTTCATATCAAACCAAAGCTACCTTGAGAGGTAGATGGAGGATATGGACAAGTTACATGGGTTGTACAAGACTCCTTGAAGCTTCGAAGCATCTTTAATGCCTCGCCTGCAAAAGGAGGATCAAGACCAAGTCAAAGCTTCTAAAAGATCTCAAGAATTCCATAATTAGATGAGGTCCACTCCAAGAGGTCCTTTCTCTACTGGATCATGAAGTGGCAACCAGATCCTCTGGAGAAGCTCAAAGATGATGTCGGTAGAAAAGGAGAAGATGCGAATCACTCATAGAAGGCCCAATTGGCATATAGGGGAGGTGGAGGCGAGCCACAGGTGTTGCAGAGCCTCGCTCACTATTAACACCTGGATTATTGTGGCCTGTAGCTCTGGTGCATTGCCACTACGTCGGGTGCCTCCTCCTATCGGGAGCGCTCCCGCCTCTTCAGGGGTCTGCTCTCCAGTCCGATCGGCTTGCAAAATAGGGAAGACTCGGGTTGGGGATTCTGGCAATGATACTTCGATAATCAAGTCAGTGAAACGATCAAGGAGAATAGAACCTCTGAGATAGAGAGCTTGGGGACTCCCTCATCCTAGGGGTGACAAGATGATAATGATCAAATAGCAAAAAGAAAGAGAATGGAAAGCGAGGAATGGGGAGGATCCCTCCGATCGGTTCCTTGGTTGTTGAGCTTTTGGCTGCTTGCTTACTTCTCTCCCCTCCCACTTACTTACCTTCCTCCTCTTTTCTGGTAGTGTCCTGGTGTCCTTCTTAGTGTGCCCTCTCACGGTGTCTTTTCCGAAGGGACTTGTCGCTGCTCGTGGCTTCTCCTTCCTCCCCCCCTCTCAGACTGGTCCTTTTGGAGGAGGAGGCCATCCATGGGCCTCCCAAAGCCCCCCCTCTCTTCTCCACCCCTTCTATTGGGGGTGCTGTTTTCCTTAAGAGGGGCAGGTGCTATGCCACTGAGCCTCATGCCATGGTGGGAAGTTCCATTCCTGGAGGGACCATCCGAGAATTGCAGGGCCTATGGCTTTGACAGGATTCTCCTTCTAAAAGAATTTTGGATCTCGTGCCGCGTGGGTCAGCATCCTCCGGTTGTACGATAGTGGATATGGTGGCACATTATAGGGCCCTTGGTCTGATGGGGCTTACCTTGTGCAGAGCATGCAGATGGCGTGTCGTAGAGTTGGCATTGGTGGCAGGGCATGCACCACCTTTGGTGCGGGCACCAGGATTAGACAGAGGCTCCTCAACCCTCTATGGATTTCTGATTAGGATTCTAAGTCTTTTTGGGTCCTGTAATTAGTATCTAGTTGGTTTCAATTTCGGTTTAGTCTTGTAATTTGGCCAAAGTGAGTTAATTTGGTCAAGTTAGGGTCAATGGATCCTGTAATTAGCCAAGTAGGTTCATAAATTCAAGTCAATTTAGGGTCCATAAGTGAGTAAACAAGTCCTGATCAAGCCACTTCTCCTCCATGCCAAGTTAGGACTGCCAACTCATCTTCCAAGCCATGAAGAATGTCACATCACCAATACCACATGTCATAAGAGTGCCACATCACCAATGCCACATGTCATGAGAGGTGCCATATTACCAAAGCCATGTCAAACACCTTGGGTGGCCAAGTCTATGACGAAATTTCAAATTCAAACTCCAAGATGGGCACCCTCTAACCCCCCTTGATCCAAGCAGACAACATCCTCACTCCACTCCACAAATCAAGCCACATTACCAAGATCAAGGCAAGCATTATGGTCGGCCAAGCTTCATGAAAGAAAATTCAAAATTTAAAGTTAGGCACCCCTTGATTCATGAAGACAACCATCCCCATCCCACTCCCCAAATCAAGTTTGTAACCCCTTTTTTCAATTTGAATTCAAATGAGGACTTGGGAGCTTATAAATATGGCCCTAACCTGCTTGTAATGGACAATGATGAATGTTAAGTCAAATGAGATTTTGAAATCTTTTTAGCCCTTGTCTTTGTGACTTGGAACTCTGTGAGAGAGTGAGCCTTCACTTTCGAGCATCGAGGGGTGTGAGGCCCTAGATATCCTCTTCCTACACAAGCCACCAACTGATACGGCATACTTATAGGAAATATGGCATGAATGACTAAAGCAATTAAGCTAATTAAAATTCTAAAACATATGATCTAATTTTAGTCATAGTGGAATCATTAAGATGCATTAAAGAAGACTAAACTAGAAGGCTCATATGATTCGCAGTGCAAATTTGAATTAAGTTAATGAACTAGGACCTACATAGCTAGAAGAACCATCTAATTAGGACTATAACCTATTCAAAAGTTCATACCACAAGAGGAAAGGAAAGGGTTTAGATGCCAATAATGACTCTCCAATAACCTTACACTAGGTTCACTCCTTCACACTCAGGATTGGCGACTAACTGATCAAGCTAACCCACCCGTTAGAAGTAGAGGCTCCTGCTACTGAGTTGAAGGCAAGGAGGATTTCATCCTGGACTGGATACTTCTTAGGATCCTGCAAGAACAACCATTAGTATTATGGAGGAGATGGAAGATAGTATGGAATAGAAATAATGGAAGGGAGGGAAGTAGAGGATTGTTGGTGATCTTGGTGGAGTGTGGTTGGCTACTCTTGAAGATGAGGTAGGTGTCAATGGAAGAAGAACTTTGCTAGAATTTGAGAACTAAAGTACTTGGTTGAGCCTCTCACTCAATCCCTCACGGATGGCATTTGCAAACACAAATGGAGATAAGAAAATTCTGGATTTCATTCATTCAAAAGCATCCCTTTTACAAAGAGATTAGGGGCCTATTTATAACCTTCTAAGCCCCATTTGAAATTCAAACTTTACATGAAAAGAGGGAAAAATGTAGTTACAAATTTGAATTTCAAAATTCATGAAAAGCGGGGCACCAAATCTGAAAATCTATATGCATGGGTGCCAAGTGTCTAAATCTGAAAATCTTCATATATGGGTGCCAAGTGTCCAAATCTGAAAATCTGTATGCATGGGTGCCAAGTGTCCAAATTTGAAAATCTTCATGTATAGGTGCCAAGTATCCAAATCTAAAAATCTTCATGTATGAGTGCCAAGTGTCCATTCTCTTAGATAAGGTGTCTTGGTGAGGTGGCTTCAATCAAAGCTTCATTCCATCCAATGGCTCTTATTTCATGCACCCTTGATTTGAAGATTTACTTGATATAGATTTGGTTCATCCCTTGGTCCAATTATATGCTCCCTTGGTTGGACTTGGCTCAAGCTCAAAAGAAAAATTACAACTCAATTTGGACTTAAGTACATTTGACTCTTACAACTCAATTGACCCAAGGCTTCAAGACCTAATACTTAGCAAGACTCAAACATAAAATTCATGATACAAGAAGACTTAACTAGACTCAAGACTCAGACTAGGAACAAGTTAACAAGGTTGGAAATCAATTTGCAATCTATAAGAAATTGGTGTTGACTAGGTTTGATTGAAGTCTTCGTTTAACCTTGGTACCCACACCAATTTCCCCAAGGTGGGAAGAACTCGACTCTGTCGAGTAGGGATCTGTTTTACTCTGATAGTACTCTAATAAGTTTGGGTTGATTCTTTGTAGATCCTCTCGAGTAATCCACGAGTTTTCGGACTCAGGTCGACCTTGCTAACGAACTAAATAGCGTTGGTAACCTTTATTCTGGGTGGTAATGGCTTGGTTATCCATAATATGCTCAGTCTTATCTCACCATTCTGGTAGAATTGTTGGTGGATACTCAGGGATGGATTCACTCTCAATAATTGGCTTAGGCTCAAATGGCTCACTAGGTATCATTATTGGCTCCTTATACTCTACTAGGTCTGAAACATTGAAAGTTGAGCTGATACCTAAATCAGATGGTAAGTCTAGCACATACGCATTAGATCCTATTTTCTTTATAACTTTAAACGGACCTGCACTGCGAGTATGCAATTTTTTTAAGGTTCCTGGTGGGAACTGTTCTGGTCTAAGCCTTATCATAACATAATCTCTTTCAGTGAATTCTTTGACTCTCCTATGTGAATTTGCCATATGCTTATAAGTTTCATTGCTCAATTGGATCTTTTTGTTAATTTCTTTATGTACATCCCTAATATGCTGTCCATATGATTTAGCTGATTTAGAAATTCGTGCTTGTGTGCGTAAAGGAATAAGATCTAAGGGCTTCTTAGGTTTGTAACCATGGATCGCTTCAAAAGGACTCTTCCCAGTAGATCTATTGACTGAGCTGTTGTAAGCAAATTCAGCATGAGAGAGTAAGAGATCCCAATTTCCCATATTGTCACCAACTAAACATCTTAACAGATTTCCTAGACTCTGGTTGACTACTTCAGTTTGGCCATCAGTCTGAGGATGATAGGCAGTGAAAAATTTCAGTTTGGTTCCTAGCATATGCCAGAGGGTCTTCCAAAAGTAGCTAGTGAACCTAACATCTCTATCGGATACAATGGTTTTGGGTAAACCATGTAGTTTAACCACCTCATCGAGAAAAAGTTTGGCCATTCTAGAAGCATCTAGGGTTTGAGAACATGGGATGAAGTGAGCCATCTTAGAAAATCGATCAACTACAACTTAGATGGAATCATGTCTTCTTGAGGTCTTTGGGAGTCCTAGTACAAAGTCCATACTAAGATCTTGCCATGGACAATCAGGGACTGGTAAGGGAGTGTACAGATTGGTGTTTTGCCTTTGTTGTATAGCAACAGCACATGTTGGGCATTGAGCTACAACTTGGGCCACATTCCTTTTGAGGCCAGGCTAAAATAATTGGTCTTTTACTGTTAACATGGTCTTGTTTCTACTAAAATGACCTGCCAGGCCTCTAGCATGAACTTCCCAAATCAAAAACTCTCTAATAGAAGTTCAGGGAACACACAGTTGATTTCCTTTGAAAAGGAATCCATCTAGGAGAGTATAGTCACTATGTACACTAGATGGTCCTTGTTGGAGGGATTGATAGATATCACCAAATTCTAGACACTTATGATACTCTTCTTTTAGTCTATCAAACCCTACAACCTTGGTACTAACTGATGACAAAAGCATGGATCGTCGGCTTAATGCATCGACAACCTTATTTTCAGAGCCAGCACGGTGTTTCAAAACAAAGGCATATACCTGAATGAATTTTACCCATTTCCTATGCCCGGGGTTCAATTTCTTTTGGGAATTAAGGAATCGTAAGGCTTCATGATCGGAATAAAGAACAAATCCTTGCGGTAGTAAATAGTGTCTCCAATACCTCAAAGCCTGAACTACCACATACAATTCCTTATCATACATTGAATATCTCATCCTTTCCTTATTCAATTTCTCACTAAAGAATGCCACTGGATAACTCTCTTGACTCAAAACTCCTCCAATTCCTACTCTAGAAGCATCACAAGCAACCTCAAATACCTTTAAAAAATCGAGCAACCTCAAAATAGGTGCTTGTATCATTTTTTCTTTATTTCAAGGAAGTCTCTATCGACCGGTTTTGCCATTCAAAGATATTTACTTGGTCCATTGGCAAGGTTGACCGAAATCTGATGATTTGTGGATTATCCAAGAGGACTTGTAGCACCTCGACCCAAATCTTCTTGAGAAATACTAGAGCCATACCAACCCTTACTCGATAGGGTCGAGTTTCTCCCATCCCAGGAGATTTGGCATGGGCACCAGGATTAGACAGAGGCTCCTCAACCCTCTATGGATTTCTGATTAGGGTTATAAGTCTTTTTGGGTCCTGTAATAAGGCTTAAGACATTTAAGCCTGAGTAATTTGCATTCAAGTCATGTAATTAGTATCTACTTGGTTTCAATTTTAGTTTAGTCTTGTAATTTGGCCATAGTGAGTTAATTTGGTCAAGTTAGGGTCAATGGATCCTATAATTAGCCAAGTAGGTTCACAAATTCAAGTCAATTTGAAGATGGGTTCAAGCTAATTTGAAGATGGGTCCACAAGTGAGCAAACAAGTCAAGCCTGATCAAGCCACTTCTCCTCCACATCAAGTTAGGACACCAACTCATCTTCCAAGCCATGGAGAATGTCACATCACCAATGCCACATGTCATGAGAGTGCCACATCACCAATGCCATACGTCATGAGAGGTGCCACATCACCAAAGCCATGCCAAACACCTTGGGTGGTCAAGTCTATGATGAAATTTCAAGTTCAAACTCCAAGATGGGTGCTCTCTAACCCCCCTTGATCCAAGCAGATAACATCCTCACTCCACTCTGCAAATCAAGCCACATCACCAAGATCAAGTTAAGCATCATGGTCGGCCAAGCTTCATGAGAGAAAACTCAAAATTCAAAGTTAGGCACCCCTTGATTCATGAAGACCATCCCCATCCCACTCCCCAAATCAAGTTTGTAACCCCCTTTTTCAATTTGAATTCAAATGAGGACTTGGGAGCTTATAAATATGGCCCTAACCCTCTTGTAATAGACAATGATGAATGTTGAGTCAAATGAAATTCTAAAATCTTGATAGCCCTTGTCTTTATGACTTGGAACTCTATGAGAGAGTGAGCCTTCACTTTCGAGCATCGAGGGGTGTGATGCCCTGGATATCCTCTTCCTACACCCACCTCCCAAGTTTGGATGCCTTCTTGGAAGCTCCTCCTGGACACCCAACAAGAAGAATCTCCTCTTGACTGCCACCCTCAACTTCACCCCTCTTCTTTTATTTGCTATCTTATCTTCTTGTTTTCATAGTGGTTCGAGGTTGCTCTTAGTCCTGTAGGTTCCACGAACAAAGGAGGTCGAGTCGGCTACCTTGGCCTTCAGGACCATCCTGACAAAAAAGCCAGCAAACCTGCAGGATCGAGGGGCTTGATCTTCCAGGCCGCACCATAAGTGTGAGCGAACTCGACATCGGGTGCTTCAGAGTTTTGAAAGGTTTGCACTCCCTAATCTTCTGAGTAGGGTTATTGATTAGAGCTAAGTCCTACTAAGGTTTCTCAATCCGGGGTCCTACTTTATCACTGTTTAGGGTCTATTTCTGCTTGCTAGAGTTTCTTGATCTTTATGTGAGTCTCTAGATCTATCTTAGTTTGATTTCGGGAATTGGTCAATTCATTAAAACTAAAAAGAATAAGGAATCATTTGCAAGCATCTCAGTCCTGCATCAACCTTCCAGAGGTTGTAGGTGGACAGGGACCTCTATGCCATGTTTGAATTTTGTTGATCTTCCCTTCTTCATCGTTAGTGGAAATTCTAGCCTTCGTATGGCAGGGAAGGACTTTCATTTGGGAGGTCCGCCTTCGATAAACATGAGCACAACCCCGGCCATGAGCTGATCTCAATCAAAGGGCTCACCTTATGAGCTCAACCTTGATAGGAGTAGGAGATGACCTCGATAGGAGTGCTCACTTTACGAGCTCGACCCCGACTGGGAGCTGACCTCGACAGGAGGGCTTGCTTCACCCTTCCACCCAAGGACCGCATCTAGGTGGTAGTCCCATCCATGTAGCTACCGGCTGGCAGCTGTGTAGGCTCCATGTCAGTGGATGTCACCATATCAGATGCCCCCCACTCCCAAGCCCGGGGAACGATGCGTTGCTCGGGGCGAAGGGAGTAGTAATGACCATGCTGACATAGAGGGATGCACCTTCTATGCCATCAATGCTTCTTGGCCATGCCTTGAAGACTACACCTTTGCATTAATATGGTATTGCACTCAGTTTTCCATTGGAGGGACATCAATGCCCTAGCTGGATCAAGATGTCCATTCCATGAACCGAAGCATCGAGGGGCACCTGGTGCGACACATGATGGCCTCCGTTGGACATGTAGCTTTTAAAGGGCCTTCGGGCATAGGCACCAGGTTCCACAAAGTTTCCTTCCTTCTTCTTCAAGCCCCTTCTCATTCCAACATTGGCCTCCATGTTCTCCTTCTTCGATCTGTCTCCTTCGGCCTGCACCGAGGGAGGGCTCTTAGTAGATTTTAGGATTTCAACCCAAGACCCGGAGGGCCAAATAAAGGCTCTCTAGGAGTGATCAGCCAGTTTCAAGGTGAGAGCATCTGGTTCGAAGAAGAAATATGTCGAGCTCGAAGCTTCCCTCAAGGATGTGAAGGGGGAGAGCTCTGGCCATGCAACTGGGGCAGAGAAAGAGGCTGCCTTAAAGATGAGGGGCATCTGGAGCCACCTCCCGATTCACAAGACTAAAATCTTATAGGAGGAGGTGGTGGCCCTGGTCGTGGTTGCTATAAAAAGGGCCACGACTATTGTGGTGCTGACAGGAGTATCCTAACATGGAGCCTACAGCTATCCTTGGAATCACGGGATCGTGAACTCTAAGGAGGACAGCACGGTAGAGGCAGATGCATGTTTTCTCCTTCCTAGTAGGCTCGCTTAAGGAAGGTGTTGCCCAGAAATGGAGCCAAGAGGGGGGTGAATTGGGTCTTTTAAAATTTAAAACAGTAATGTGAAGGTCTAGTGGTGTTTATGAGTAATAAATTCAATGCTCAAGATTAAATGCAGCGAAAAGCAGTAAATCAAATGTAATAAGCTAAGAGCGAGAGGGAAAGAAGGGAATCACACACAAACACAATATTTATAGTGGTTCAGTGCAAACCAAGCACCTACATCCACTCTCCAAGCCATCCTTGGGAATTCCACTATAATCCAATCAAGATTATAACCGACTTGTTTTTCAAAAGGCTCACAAGTCAAAACTTATGTTAGTTTTGTCACCTAGGCTCCCAACAACCTTTTACACTTATTTTGTCTTCGGGCTCATAAGTTAACCCTAGTTGGTTTTATCCCTTTGGCTCACCAACAAACCACAACAACCTTCTTTCAAGACATCCTTGAAAGCAAGGTCAATTACAAGATAAAAAAAGATATACAACTTTTAAAACTAAGACAAACTCTCTTCAAGAGTAGAATGGAAGCTTTGAAGCTCAAGTTGATGCTTTGCCTTGTCTCCTCCTTGGAAATCCTTGAAAACACTTCTTTTGGAATGATGTAAGCATGAGCTTGTAGGCTTTCTCAGGGATTTAAACTATAAAAGGCTCTTGATGTAAAGTTCTTGAGAGAATATGGCTTTTTGGTTTTGAATGGACTTCAATACACTTCAATACTTTTAGAATGAAATTGGTGGAGGTTAAATATAACAAGAAACTTTCAAAAAATGGTTTGTGACTGTTGGAGCCTCGAATCTAGTCATTTGGAGCTTGAAAAGCAAGTTCTACAAGTCAAAAAAATATATCCGTTAGGGCTGTCAGGCTTCAAGTGTCGACACTTGGCTTATCAGGTGTCGACACTTGGCTGTCAGGTGTCGACACTTGATTTCTAGGTGTCGACACTTGATCTTTCAAGTATCGACACTTGATGCATAGGTGTCGACACTTGACACAAAAAACCCTCAAATAGCAAAGTTCTAGATTTTCAAAAATCTCAGGCTTGAGTCAACACTTGGAAACCTAGGTATCGAAACTTGAAATGCAGGTGTCGACACTTGAGTTCTAGGTATCGACACTTGGCGTGCCAAGGGTTTTTCTGCATGCCAAATGCTGAAGTGTCGACACTTGGCTTCCCAGGTGTCGACACTTGATATTGAAAAACTCATAATCAAGTGTAATTAGCCAAAAACACAAATATTGATTTTGAAATTTAAATGGAACAAAATAAATAATAATGATCATGTAAAAGTTTTTTTTCTTGAAGAGGATGTCCATAATTGCAAAAAATGCTCCATGCCATGGCATGCCATGATACATAAACTTTTGAAATTTGAGGTGCTTTCTTCCTGAAAACTCTAGCTAAAATACACATTAGTATACAATATGCACTCGATATTTTGTTATTCATCAAAATCACTGGGTGGAGCCAATAGAAGGCCATCCGCCTCTTGGAGTAGAAGGGACTGGAATGCTTCGCTCAATTTCGAGGGCGAAGTCTAAAGCCGGAGTACTAGCCCATTGGTCGAGTGAGGGATGGCAAGGGAGGCCTGAGCCTATCTCTTCTTACTTTGTAACTTAGGATTTCATGAAGTCTCTCGACCTGTCAGGAGCCTCCATAGAATGTAAGAATTTTGAGCAATGAAGGCGCCTCTTTCTTTATGACTACTGTTCTCTCTTCCCCTTTTTCTTTGACCTTAAAACTACTGTACGGCCTCCTCGACTACTAGGGGCCTCCCTCTACTTTGCTTGCTATTTTTCTTTTCTTTGGCTTGGATTGATTCGGGGAATCTCCTCAGTTTTTCAAGCCATGAGTCAGGCGACCGATGGTAGGAGTTCAGGGATTTCCCATCGACATCTCGGGGCCATGAGCAAGGCAACTAGATAGGGCTTTCGGAATATTCTGGCTCAGTTTGCCATGCTATGAGTCAAGCGATAAAAGGTGGGACTTCTAGAGTTTCTCTGTGGACATCTTTGGATTATGAGTAAGGCAATGGGTGTAGGGCTTCATGAGTTTTTCAACTTATAGGTGCCACCTCTGGGCTGTGAGCGAGGCTGGGGCACCAAGCTTCTCGATTTGCTACACTATGAGTCACGCGTATATGGCATCTTGGTGCTACCTCTGGGCAATGAGCGCGGCCATGAAGCTGTGGGGTGCCCAACTTATAGGTGAGCCAAGCTATGAGTCACACAGTAGATGTCACCTTGTTGCCACCTTCGAGCTGTGAGCGAGGCTGGGGGCACCGAGCTTCTCGATTCGCCATGCTGTGAGTCATGCGGTAGATGACATCTTGGTGCTGCCTATGGGATGTGAGCATGGCCATGAGGCTGTGGGCACCAGACTTATAGGTGAGCCAAGCTATGAGTCACGTGGTAGACGGCACTTGTTGCCACCTCTGGGCTGTGAGCTCAGCTAATGAGCACGGGCCTGATGGAATGGGCCTGGCTTGATGATGAGGAGTTACCATGCTGTGAGTCTCACGGTAGACAGGATCTTGTGCCACCTCCAGGCTATGAGCATGGTTGATGAGGGTGGGCCTAATGGAGGGGCCCGCCATGTTGGTGAGTGTGCCGAACTATGAGTCACGCGATAGTTGGTGGGTTGCCCTACCGCACCTCTGGGCTGTGAGCTCGGTGATGAACACGAGCCTGATGGAGTGGGCCTGGCTCGCTAATGAGGAGTTGCCCTGTTGTGAGCCACATGGCAGATTGCATCTTGGTGCTGCCTCTGGGCTATGAGCACGGCCATGAAGCTGTGGGGCACCGGACTTATAGGTGAGCCAAGCTATGAGTCACGCAGTAGATGGTACCTTGTTGCCACCTCCGGGCTGTGAACTCGGTTGATGAGCACGGGCCTGATAGAGTAGGCCCGACTTGCTGATGAGAAATTGCCATGCTATGAGTCTTGCGATAGATGGCATCTGGTGTTGCCTCCGGGCTATGAGCACGGCTGATGAGGGCATGCATGATGGAGGGGCCCATCTTGTTGGTGAGTGATGTAAGGTGCAATGGACAGGGATGAACATTTACGAAATACAGCAACTAATAATTTTAATTAATTTTAGATTTTATATTTGATGGCTACGTTCCCGAGAAAGATGAAAAGAACTATCAAAAGGAAGATGTAAAGACCAACTACACTACCCACAGTTAAGATCATGCAAAGCAATAAAGAATAGGACCGTGAGGTGATCTGGAACTAAAATTGCATGCAAATTATTTTGTAATTTTTTTGATTAAGTTGTGTGTTTAATTCCCGAATAACAGACCATGAATCTAAGAATCCGAATAACAGACCATGAAACTAAGAAAAGGATTCTATGCAAGTAAGAAACTACAGCATGCAAAGTAGAACCTAAACAAAGCAATAAGAAGAGGACCATCGAGGCTGAGAAGTCTTGGTTGGGCTAGTTCATCTCCAATAAGGCTATTGGCAGGCAGAGGGGGTGTACCTGACAATGGTTGATGTGCTTGATGAAGATCGCAGATGAAGGGATCACTCTCGCTCCCAGGTGCGGCCTGGATGATCAAGCTGGAGACCCGTAGATTCTCGGCTTTCAACTCGATGATCCGATTACTGCCCGACTGGAGTCGTTGGATTTGTAGGAGTTGAGGGACCTGCAAACAACCTTTCAGGGGTTAGGAATCGAAGCAAGGATGAAGATATAAGTGGGAAAATTGCAAGGGAAAGAGGAGTTATGGAGTTGGTGGCTAGGGTTGGAGAAGTCTTCTTGGGTTCGTTGATGGTTGGAAGCAGGGTGCAGGGAATAGGAAGAAGAAGAGGCAAACACAGAATCCCCTTAGCACACAGTAGTAGTTGTAAATCAATATTATTTCATGAAAAAAGTGCCTTGATACAAGAGAGTAGAGTCTCTTAAATAGACTCTTAGACTTGGCCCCCAAGTAAGGTCACATTAGTCTATTTCTAGGAATTTGAATCCCACCCAAACCCTAGCATAGATACATGGAAACCCACTCTCCCTCTTTCACTCAAACTCTCCCTCTCTCACTTGCCTTGGTCGACCAAGGGAGGTGACCCTAGTGGCTGACCAAGGGGTGGTGACCACAGGGTGGATGGCATCCTAACTCCCCTCCTGGGCCTTGGTTGGCCCAATTTGCTTCAAGCTACGGTTCAGGGCTTCAGGGCTTCCGACTTGACTCCAAGGCTTTTGATTTCTTCTACCAAGCCTTCCATGATCTTCATAACTTCTGATGCGGGACTAATATGCATGCAATTCTTTTTGTATATTTTATATGTGGGGTTAGGTGATTAATTCCCAAATTTTAGATCAAAATTAGTTGTAGGGAATTTTGTATGATTTTTGAAGCCAAGCATGCAGATTAGAACCTAGAAAAGTACTAAGAAGGATCGTCGGGGCTGAAAGCCTCGGTTAGGGCAAGTTCTCCTACAATAATAAGACTGGAGGTAGAGGGGGTGTACCTGACAACGTCTGAAGTGTCCGGTGAAGATCACAGCAAAGGATCTCTCGTTCCTCGACGGATGCAGCCTGGAAAACTGAGCCAAAGACCCGCGGATACCCGGCTTTCTGCTCGGTGGTCCGATTGAGGCATGGCTAGAGTCGTTGGATTCGTAGGAACTCGAGGACCTGCAAACGACCTATCAAGGTTAGAAAACTCAAAGGAGATCAAAAAAATAAAGGAAAACAGCAAAGGAAAGAAAGTTTGGAGGGCTGGAAGGATGGTTGGCTGTAGGAAGATGATTGCAAACACTGGGAAGAAGAACTCTCAAAACCCTTTATTTACACAGCAGGGTAATCACACAAGCAATTGAAGAACTCAAGGTTTATTTCATATATCAAAATCTCCCTTCATACAAAAGGCTAGGGTCCTTTAAATAGACCCTTAACCTTGGGCTCCAAGTAAGGCACATAAGTCTTTACATAAGAATCCCTTTCCCTCTCAAACCCTACCTAGAAAATAAGAAAATATTAGGTATAAAAATCCCTAAAAATTCTCTTGACTTGGCCAACACTCCAAGGAAGCCTAGGGTGGCATGTTGGGCTTCTAGGAGCAGCAAGAGGCCGGCCCAAAGGGGCTCGGGTGCATGGTTTGGGCCTCTGGAAGCTGGGGTGGCCTGGTAGCCATGTAGCAAGAATATTCCCTGGTATCTTGCTTCTTAGGGGCTTGGGCTTGGCGCCTGGGCTTGATTTCGTTGGGCTAGGATGTAGATGGACCTATGGAATCATGGATACCCTGGTCTATGAATATACTTTGGCATCTGGAAGGGAATTTGGACAGATGGAGGGTATCTGCAAGGAATCAGGGTTTTCTGATTTTCCTCCTGGGGTCTTCAAATCTTCAAGCTAGGTTGGACTTGGGCTCAACTTCCATGTCTTCAATCAGGATGGACTTGGTCTTCACTTGTATGATGTGGTCTTGAGTCTTCAATATGGTGAACAGGACTCAAAAAAATAAAATTAGCTCGACATGAGCTGACTAACACTAGACTGAACTAGCTCAACATGAGCTGACTAATACAGAACTGAAACTCAAAAGACTCAAATAACAACTAAAATGGACTCAGATGGGCTAAGCCCTTATTATAGATGGACTCATAAATTATTGATCAATTCATAGAGGGTTGAAAAGCCTTTGTCTTATTCTGGTGCCTCCGGTGTTCCCACCAATTCTCCCGGGGTGGAGAAACTCGACCCTATCGAGTGAAGATCAAGCTGGCTCACATATCTCTCGAGAAGGTCTGGGTTGAGGTGCTGCAAGTCCTCTCGAGAAATCCATGAATCGTCCGACTCTGGCCCGCCTTGCCATCAGACCAGGAAACGTTGATAACCGCGGCCCCGGGTCATAATGGCTTGATCATCCAGGATACGCTCGATCCGTTCTCCTCTCTCAAGCCAAATTTATTAGTGGACACTCTGGGTTAGGGTCACTCACAATGAAAAGGAATAGGTTCAAAGGCCTCACTAAGTATTGCTGCCGATTCCCTGTACTCAACCAGGTCTATAATATTGAAGGTAGAACTAATGCCCAAATCCGAAGGCAAGTCTAATACCTAGGCATTTGATCCAACCTTCTCTATCACTTTAAAAGGTCCGGCTCTGTGAGCATGAAGCTTCTTTTAGGCCTAAGCCTAACCAAGATAGAATCCACTACATCAAATTCTTTGATCCATCTTCGGAATTAGCCAGTTTGTTTAAAATTAGTGTAGGTGGTGAACTGCTGGGCACATGCAGACTCCTAACAAATGATTCAAAGGACTCATACTAACACCTAACAGACTTGACTATGCATTCCTATAGAAGGAAATTATTGAACTCTTTGGATCTAAACCTAACAGATTATAGTTCCCTAGGTTTGATCCTAGCTTGACATGCATATGAAAATTTACAGTGAACTCCTAGCAAATTCCAAAGAGTATGCCAGAAGTAAGATGCAAACCTAACATCCGTGATGAATGCATGCAGTATGCTAATCTCAGTTAAATAAAATCTAATAATCCTAGAAATGCTGGAGGTGTCAGGAAAGGGCAGAAAATAGGAAGTGGGTTCAGAAGTAGTTTGGTAGGGTAGGGAAAAAGGTTCAAGGTTAGTTGGATAAAGTTTGATATGAGAAGGCATGTCAGGGACTAATCCTAGACTAATGAGGCTAACCTTACGAGATTGCGTATATCTATGGGGTTTGCATAATGGAAGGATGGATTACTAATCTCAGGGAAGAGGTCCTTAATGGAACTATAGGAGGAGGCTCATCCTGAGGGTATTGATTCAAAGAGATCAAGTCCTTAACAAATTCTTCTGGTTCTTGTATTTTAGGACTAGACTCTATAATTTGGCTCTCCTCTATGGTTTCCTCAAGTAAGGCTCTAGTAGCAGTACCTAGGTTCTCTTCCTCTATTTGTTCTTCCACTATAGCTTTAGGTTGGATGTGGTCAAGGTCAACTACCTCTAGGTTGGCTTCTACCTGGGTATCTATTGGGTCAGCTAATTCTAGGTCATCTAAAGGTGTCTCCTCTTCTCCCTCATACTCATCCACTAGGCTCACATCAGCTTCATACACTTCCGCGTTAATGTAAGCCTTGTGAATCTCAGGAATGGTTGGAGAAGGTCAGCTAGCATGAAATTGGTTAGGTTCTGGTCTCTGATTATGGGTACTACTCCTAGTAGGTTTAGGTTGTATAAGGGGTAGTGGCTCACTACTAGGTTCATATTTAGGGATACTAATCCTATGGGGTTCAAGTTGACTACGGGAAGCATGACTAGTACTAGGCTGATACTTAGGGGTTATGGGTTCTCTGGGCTCATAGGACAAGGTGCAGATCTATGGGTCATGGGATTATAGGATCTGGGGTCTTAGATTTTGGGTCAGCTCTATGGTCAGGTTCTAAGGATGGATCATGGTATGGGGTCCTTCTAAGGTTGGGCTCCCTATATGGGTCAGGATATTGGGTCCTCCTCGGGTTGGACTCCCTATATGGGTCAGAATATTGGGTTCTCCTAGGGTTGGATTCCCTATATGGGTCAGAATATTGGGTTCTCCTAGGGTTGGACTCCCTATATGGGTCAGAATATTGGGTGTTGGGTCTACTAGGCTTATAGGGTATGGGTGCGTAGGATCTATGATCATGGGATCTAGAGTCATAGGATCTAGGTTCACAGGTTCTGGTTTCATAGGTTCTTGGTTCATAGGATTTGGAGTCATAAGATCTATAGGTTGTGGGTATACTAGGCTTATAGGATGTGGGTAAATAGGATCTATCTTCCTGGTCTACAAAATCCTGATTGGGTCTTCTAGGACTAACCTTAGGAATTGGGTCATGACGATGGGCTCTCCTAGGTTTAGCCTCAAGGTATGGATCAGGGTTTGGGGTCTTCCTAGGCTCAGGATTATAGTATGGGTCAGGTTGAGGGGCTCTCCTAGGTTCAACCTCTCGGTATGGATCAGGGTTTGGGGTCCTCCTAGGTTGAGGATTGTAGTATGGGTCAGGATGAGGGGCTCTCCTAGGTTTGACCTCATGGTATAGATCAGGATTTGGGGTCCTCCTAGGTTGAGGGGACTCAGGATCTGGATCAGACTGTGACCCATGGGTTCTTTGTATGGTCCCAACAAGGCCTTCTAACTGGTCAAACCTATTGGCAAGATGGTCAATTCTATTATTGGTTTGGGTACTAGACTGAGTTAACTGGGCCATGGATTGTGTTAGTTGCTCAGTGAGTGCTTTTATTTGTGCTTGCAAATTTTCCATGGGTTCAGACATTTGTGAAAGAGGTGGGTGATATGAAACCCCTGATCTAGTGCTCATGCAAGACTCGATTAGACCGACTACAGCTGACTAGACCTAGAGTCCAAACTAGATGCTCAATCAGGGTGGCAAACTAGCCTGTAGTAACCCTGTACTCAGCCAGGCAGGTGTAAGGGGAGTATTAGGTCCCTGATTGCCAATCCTAGACACCAATCAGAGATTGGCTAGGTAAGCAGACCAGCACACAAGCCTTCGGGATTGAATCCCTAAACCACCGTTCTAGACACTGAGCACAAGGCACACACAAGTTATCTTGACACAATGATCTGACACGTAGCCCGGACCCGACCAGTTGGTGTCCCTAGCCCACTAGGGCAAATTAAGTCTAGTTAATTTTAGGTTAAGGCTTGGGACGGAATGCAAGGGATGTGGGTTTGGGCTAAGGAGAGGTGGTCAAATCCTCCCCCATCTGATATAGTAAGAGTGCCCTTAAAAGTAAATTATGCAATGATGGCAGGCAGATGAGGATGCAAATTAGGATTTAGATATTTTTTGGTATTTTTGGAGAATATGTAATTTTTTTTTTTGGTATTTTTTTAAATAGAAGAAAACTTGCAAATCATCCTAATATGCTGGAAATATACTAAAATTAAAAGATATGCAAAAGATGCTAAACAAAACCCTAAAACTTCCAAACTTGTCTTGCTGAAAAAACAGAGCCAAAAATTTACAGGCTGTATTTCGGCTTGAAGAAAATTCACAGAATATAATAAGATTTTCAAAAATTCTTAAATCATTATGAATTATGATGAATCCATCAAAATAAATTTCAGAATTTTTAGAGTTTTACCAGGGAGAAATAATTAAAATAACAGATTATATACGGACTAAAAAACTGTAGAAAACAAGCCCTAATCTAAGATCTGATACCAAATGATGCAGGACTAATATGCATGCAATTCTTTTTTTATGTTTTATATGTGGGGTTAGGTGATTAATTCCCAAATTTTAGATTAAAATTAGTTGTAGAAAGTTTGTATGAATTTTTGAAGCCAAGCATGTAGATTAGAACCTAGAAAAGTACTAAAGAAGGATCGCCGGGCTGAGAAGCCTCGGTTAGGGCAAGTTCTCCTATAATAAGACTAGAGGTAGAGGGGGTGTACTTGACAATGTCTAAAGTGCCCGGTGAAGATCGCAGCAAAGGGATCTCTCGTTCCTCGATGGATGCAGCCTGGAAAACTGAGCCAAAGACCCGCGAATACCCGGCTTTCTGCTCGGTGGTCCGATTGAGGCGTGGCTGGAGTCGTTGGATTCATAGGAACTCGGGGACCTGCAAACGACCTGTCAGGGGTTAGAAAACTTAAAGGAGATCAAAAAAATAAAGGAAAACTGCAAAGGGAAGAAAGTTTTGGAGGGGCTGGAAGGATGGTTGGCGGTAGGAAGATGATTGCAAACACCGGGAAGAAGAACTCTCAAACCCCTTTATTTACACAGCAGGGTAATCACACAAAGCAATTAAAGAACTCAAGGTTTATTTCAAATATCAAAATCTCCCTTTATACAAGAGGCTAGGGTCCTTTAAATAGACCCTTAACCTTGGGCTCCAAGTAAGGGCACATAAGTCTTTACATAAGAATCCCTTTCCCTCTCAAATCCTAGCTAGAAAATAAGGAAACATTAGGTAGAAAAATTCCTAAAAATTCTCTTGACTTGGCCAACACTCTAAGGACACCTAGGGGGGCGTGTTGGGCTTCTAGGAGCAGCAAGAGGCCGGCCAAAGGGGCTCGGGCGCATGGGTTTGGGCCTCTGGAAGCTGGGGTGGCCTGGTAGCCATGTAGCAGGAATATTCCCTGGTATCTTGCTTCTTAGAGGCTTGGGCTTGGTGCCTGGGCTTGATTTCGTTGGGCTAGGATGCAGATGGACCTCTAAAATCATGGATGCCCTGGTCTATGAATATACTTTGGCATCTGGAAGGGAATTTGGCCATCTGGAGGGCATCTGCAAGGAATCAGGGTTTTCTGAATTTTCCTCCTGGGGTCTTCAAATCTTCAAACTGGGTTGGACTTGGGCTCAACTTCCATGTCTTCAATCAGGTTGGACTTGGTCTTCACTTGTATGATGTGGTCTTGAGTCTTCAATATGGTTGAACATGACTTAAAAAAATAAAATTAGCTCGACATGAGCTGACTAACACTGGACTGAACTAGCTCAACATGAGCTGACTAGTACAGAACTGAAACTCAAAAGACTCAAATAACAACTAAAATGGACTCAGACGGGCTAAGCCCTTATTACAGATGGACTCATAAATTATTGATCAATTCACAGAGGGTTGAAAAGCATTTTTCTTATTCTGGTACCTCGGTGTCCCCACAACTTCAGGCTGGGTTAATCTTTACTTGTACTGGCTCGTTCTTCACTTGTACTTGGGCTGACATGTCTTCACTTTTACTTGGACTGACATGTACAGGACTCAGGAAGAAGACTAGCTCAACATGAGCTAACTGGTACAGGACTCAAATAATAAAAGACAACTCAAATCGGCTAAGCCTTTTTTACAAATGGACTCAAATGCTACTAAGTAATCCATAGAGGGTTAAGAAGCCTCTATCTTATTCTGGTGCCTCTGGTGTCCGCACCAATTCTCTCGAGATGAGAGGAACTCGACCCTGTCGAGTGAGGATCACACTAGCTCACATATGTCTTGAGAATGTCTGGGTCGAGGTGCTACAAGCTCTCTCGAGAAATTCATGAATCGTCCGATTCTGGCCGGCCTTACCATCAGACCAGGTAGCATTGATAGCCGCAGCCCCAGGTCATGATGGCTTGATCATCCAGGATACGCTCGATCCGTTCTCCTCTCTCAGGATAATTTATTGGTGGACACTTTGGGCTATGGTCACTCACAATGAAAGGAATAGGTCCAAAGGCCTTACTGGGTATCGCTGCCAGTTTCCTATACTCAACCAGGTCTGCGATATTGAAGGTAGAACTGATGTCCAAATTCGGAGGCAAATCTAACACATAGGTATTTTGTTCAACCCTCCCTATTACTTTAAAAGGTCCGGCTCTGCGAGCATGAAGCTTCTTTTAGGCCTAAGCCTAACCATGACAGAATCCACTACATTAAATTTCTTGGCTCTTCTTCGAGAATTAACCAGTTTGATTCAAAATTAGTGCAGGTAGTGAACATGCTGGGCACATGCAGACTCCTAACAGGTGATGCAAAGGACTCATACCAACACCTAATAGACTTGACTATGCATTCCTATTAAAGGAAGTTTTATTGAACTCTTGGACCTAAACCTAATAAATTATAGGCTCTCTAGGTTTGATCCTAGTTTGGCATGCGCATGAAAATTTACAATGGGCTCCTAGCAAATTCCATAGAGTATGCCAGAACTAAAATGCAAACCTAACATGTGTAATGAATGTATGCAGTATGCTAATCTCAACTAAATACAATATGATAATCCTAGAAATGCTGGGGTCTGGAAAGGGCAGAAAATAAGAAGTGGGTTCAGAATTAGTCTGGTAGGGTAGGAAAAAGGTTCAGGGTTAGTTGGATACAGCAGGATATAAGAAGGGTGTCAGAGACTAATCCTAGACTAAAGAGGCTAACCTTACGAGGTTGGGCTATATCTATAGGGTTTGCATAATGGAAGGATGGGTTACTAATCTTAGGGAAGAGGTCCTTAATGGAAACTATAGGAGGGGGCTCATCTTGAGGGTACTGATTCAAAGAGATCAGGTCCTTAATAAATTCTTCTGGTTTGTGTATTTTAGGACTAGACTCTGAAATTTGGCTCTCCTCTATGGTTTCCTCAGGTAAGGTTCTAGCAACAGTCTCTAGGTTCTCTTCCTCTAATAGTTCTTCCACTATAGCTTTAGGTTGGGTATAGTTAGGGTCAACAAACTCTATATTGGCTTCTACCTGGGTACCTACGTGGTCAACTAATTCGAGGTCTTCTAGAGGTGTCTCTTCTTCTTCCTCATACTCATTCACTAAGTTCACATTAGCTTCATACACTTCTACTTTAATGTAAGCCTTGTGAATCAAAGGGATGGTAGGGGAAGGTTGGCTAAGGAAAAATGGCTAGGTCTTGGTTTTTGATTATGGGCACTACTCCTCGTAGGTTCAGGTTGCCTAAGGGATAGTGGCTTACTACTGGGCTCATATTTCGGGGTACTAATCCTATGGGGTTCAAGTTGACTGAGGAAAACCTGACTAGTACTAGGCTGATACCTAGGGATTATGGGCTCCCTAGGCTCATAGGACAAGGACGCAGATCTATGGGTCATGGGATTATAGGATCTGGGGTCATAGGATTTGGGTTCAGCTGATACGGGATGAAAATCGATGAAACCCTGAATTATTTGGGAAAGGGAAACAACTAAACAAACTAGGACCGTGGGAGGGCTAAGAAGCCTCCGGGACTAGGGTGACTTAAACTAAAACCCTAAAATAGCTGATCTCTTTTGGTTTTCAATTTTCTTGGTGGAGGTGGCAACGGAAAGATGGAGATGGGAGATTCAGAAATGGAACTCATGGCCCTGGGACTCACTCTAACAGGGAGACGCATATAGAAAGTCAGGGGTCAAAGCATAAAGCTACCCTCCTGAGGGATCAAAGCACATAGCTACCCTCCCGAGGGATCAAAGCACTAGCTACCATAAGCTCTCATTGAGCCCATCATCCACATAGTAGGGCTCTCATAGAGGCCACTAGGGTGACTCTCAAAGGACGTGAGGGGATAAAGAAGACGAGATAGGGGATAACTAGGGTGCTCGAACCCATCATCAACAAAGTAGGACTCTCACACCCCCCAACGAACCCATTATCCACATAATAGGGAACGAAGGCAAACGGGCCTCAGCCCAGAACCAGAACCAATGGAGAACCTTAAAAATTTATATCAAATCGTCTGATCTATTACAGGGGGAGAGGGGCCTTTATATAGAAAAATCAAAACCCTCAATTTCTTAACCTCTAAGAAAACTAAAAAAAGAAAATAAATTACATCAAAATTTGTGTTGCATCAAAAGTGGTGCTGATCTGCTTTGAGAAGCGTGTCGACTTGATGATATGCTCCAGAAAGCGTGCTGCTCTGAAAATTGGACTGCTCTGAAATCCATGCAAACTCATCTCATGGCCGTGGACATGGAGGGAACCAACTCCGGTGGGGCACCAGGGACGGCCGGGAAGCGGGCGGCAGATGGGGCTGACGGACGGCGAGCAGCGAATGGCTAGCGATGGGCTGCAGGCGAGGCGACACAGGGGGGCACGGCATGCACAAGGCGGGCACGGCACGCACAGCACGACATGCACAGGGGGGCACGGTACGCTCTGATACCAAAATTGATGTATGACAAAAATCGATGAAACCCTTGATTATTTGGGAAAGGGAAACAACAAAACAAACTAGAACCATGGGAGGGTTAAGAAGCCTCCCGGGACTAGGGTGACTTAAACTAAAACCCTAAAACAGCTGATCTCTTTTGGTTTTCAATTTTCTTGGTGGAGGTGGCGAAGGAAAGATGGAGATGGGTGATTGAGAAATGGAACTCATGGCCTGGGACTCACTCTAACAGGGAGACGCACACAAAAAGTCAGGGGTTAAAGCATAAAGCTACCCTCCCGAAGGATCAAAGCACATAGCTACCCTCCCGAGGGATCAAAGCACCAGCTACCCTGAGCTCTCATCGAGCCCATCATCCATATAGTAGGGCTCTCATAGAGGCCGCTAGGATGACTCTCAAAGGACACGAGGGGATAAAGAAGACAAGATAGGGGATAACTAGGGTGCTCGAACCCATCATCCATAAAATAGAACTCTCACACCCCCCAACGGACCCATTATCCACACAGTAGGGAACGAAGGTAAACGGGCCTCAGCCCAGAACCAGAACCAATGGAGAACCTCAAAAATTTATATCAAATCATCTGATCTATTACAGGGGGAGAGGGGGTGTTTATATAGAAAAACCAAAATCCTCAGTTTCTTAGAATCTAAGAAAACTAAAAAAGAAAAATAAATTACATCAAAATTCATGTTGCATCAAAAGTGGTGTTGATCTGCTCTGAGAAGCATGTCGACTTGATGATCTGCTCCAGAAAGTGCACTGCTATGAAAATTGGATTGCTTTGAAATCCGTGCAAAATCATCTCGTGGCCGTGGACATGGAGGGAACCAACTTCGGCGGGGCACCAGCGGACGGCCGGGAAGCGGGCGATGGACGGGGCCGGCGGACGGAGAGCGGCGGACTGCTGGCGGCGGGCTGCAGGCGAGGTGGCATAGGTGGGGCACGGCACACACAAAGCGTGCCGTTCGGCCTTCCCTCAGTTGGGATCTCTTGGACGCCGGTGAGGGCTCCGGCGGCCGGGCCTTGGCCGGCGGATGGCGGGGGGTAGCAAGACGATGGCAGGCGGGCAGCTGCGGCGGTGTCAGGCGGCGGGCGGTGGCGTCACACGGATGCACGTGGGTGAACGGATGCCTCCCACGTCCGTTCATCTTCCCACGGGCGTAGGCGGTCGGCGAGAATGGTGGTGGGCAGCAGGCCGATGGCGACAGCGGCAGCGGCGGCCATGGGCCATGGCCGGCGGATGCCTCCGTGTTCGTTCATCTTCCCACGGGCGTGGGCGGTGGCCGCGGCTTCTCCGACGAGGGCGGGGCCCGGCAAGCATCGACGGCGGTCCAACACGGGCGACCTGGTTCGGGCGGCCCGGATCTGGGGCCAGAGGGTGCGGTGGCTAGGGTTTGGAGTTAAAAAAAATCATGGGAGAAGATGGAATAGCGTAGGAATAAATTAGGAATAAGATTGGGATAAAAATTGAATAGCAGGAATAGGTGGAATAGCGGGAATAGGAAAAATAAAAAAAACCTGAGAAAATAAGAAAAAATAGTAAAAGAACCTGGACCTGTCCTGGATCCCCATCATCAGCTCTATGGATCTTGGGTCTACTGGGCTCATGGGATATGGGCTCGTAGGTTCAAGAGTCATAGGATTTGGAGTCATAAGATCTATAGGTTGTGGGTATACTAGGCTTATAGGGAGTGGGTGCATAGGATCTATGTTCATAGGTTTGGGTACATAGGTTCTTGGTTCATATATTTGGGTAGTGTGGGTAAAGGTGGCTCAGGTTTGGATCTAGCATGGATCCTACGGGTTTCTCTACCTGATCAAACCTATTGGCTAAGTCATCAAGTCTATCGTGGGTTCGGGTATTGGACTGGGTCATCTAGGTATTCATCTGAGCTAGCTATCAGCTATTCAGTAAGGGCTTCAATCTGGTTTTCAAGATTGTCCATGGATTCAGCCAAAAGTGGAGATGGTGGGTGATATGATGCTCCTGATCTAGTACTCATGCAAGACTCAACACTAACTCAACTATAGCTGCCTAGAACCAGAGCCCAATCAGAATGGGTTGACTCAACTTACATACAACTCAAATCCTAGTCCTTCAACTGGCCAGGTAAGAGGTGCGATGGTGGGAAGCCCCCTGCTCTCGTAGGGACCCAATTAAGGAACCACCGATCTACTTAGGTTGTTTGACACTTACCTCTAGCCTAGACACTAGCATTCAGTAATAGGAAATGGATTGGGTGCATTAGTCGTCCCACAATGATTGAACCCGACCGATGGGTGTCCCTAGCCCACTAGGGCAAATTAAGTCTAGTTAATTTTAAATTAGGCTTGGGACTGAATGCAAGGTAGGTAGTTTTGGGCTAAGGAGAGGTTATCAACTCCTTCCCTTATCTGACATATAGAAAGTGCCCTTAAAGTATTTTATGCAATGATGGCAGGCAGATGAAAATGCAAATTAGGGTTTAGCTATTTTGGAGTTTTATGAATATATGTAAATTTTTTTTATTTTGGTATTTCTAAAATAGAAAGATAACTTGCAGATTATGACCTAATATGCAGAGAACTTGTCAAAATTAAATATATGCAAAAAATTATACTAAAGAACCCTAAACTTTTCGAAATCGGCTTTGCTGCCAAAATAGAGCAGAACTGTTCTCAGGCAGTATTTTGGCTGGGAGAAAATTCAAAGATCAAAATAATTCTTGAGAAAACTCAAAAATTAATTTCAATTATGAGGAATTCAGAAAAATAAATTTTAGAATTTCTGAGTTTTATGCAAGTAGAAATAATTGAAAAAATAAGAGATGTACTGGAAAGGTCAAGAATGCAAAAACCCTAATGAAACTCTTTGTGTTCTTCTTTAGGGGTCAATTCACAGTGGCACCCATACCGCCATAAAAGATCCCATAGATTGGAAATAGAGGGTCTTGCAGCCCTACTAGTCTCCTATGACCGGACGGCCATGGTGAAGCACCCGATTCGAATATCCAAAGAGAATTGAGCCCAAAACAGGCTTTGATACCAAATGATGCGGAACTAAAATTGCATGCAAATTATTTTTGTAATTTTTTTGATTAAGTTGTGTGTTTAATTCCCAAAGAGCAGACCATGAATCTAAGAAAAGGATTCTATGCAAGTAAAAAACTATAGCATGCAAAGTAGAACCTAAACAAAGTAAAAAGAAGAGGACCGTCAAGGCTGAGAAGTTTCGGTTGGGCTAGTTCATCTCCAATAAGGCTACTAGCAGGCAGAGGGGGTGTACCTAACAATGGTTGATGCACCCGATGAAGATCACAGATGAAGGGATCACTCTCACTCCCGTATGCGAACTAGATGATCAAGCCGGAGACCCGTGGATTCTCGGCTTTCAACTCGGTGATCCGATTGCTGCCTGGCTGGAGTCGTTGGATTCGTAGGAGTCGAGAGACATGCAAACAACCTTTCAGGGTTAGGAATCGAAGCAAGGATGAAAATATAAATGGGAAAATAGCAATGGAAAGAGGAGTTATGGAGTTGGCGCCAGGGTTGGAGAAGTCTTCTAGGGTTCGTTGATGGCTGGAAGCAGGGTGCAAGGAACAAGAAAGAAGAAGAGGCTCACACAGAATCCCCTTAGCACACAACAATAGTTGTAAACTCAATATTATTTTATGAAAAAAGTGCCTTGATACAAGAGAGCAGAGTCTCTTAAATAGACTCTTAGACTTGGCCCCCAAGTAAGTTTACATTAGTCTTTTTCTAGGAATTTGAATCCCATCCAAACCCTAGCTAGGATACATGGAAACCCACTCTCCCTCTTTCACTCAAACTCTCCCTGTCTCACTTGCCTTGGTCGGCCAAGGGAGGTGACCCTAGTGGCTGACCAAGGGGTGGTGACTATAGGGTGGATTGCTCCCTAGCTCCTTTCCTGGGCCTTGGCTGGCCCAATCTGCTTCTGGCTATGGTTCAAGGCTTTAGGACTTTTGACTTGACTCCAGGGCTTCTGATTTCTTCTACTAAGCCTTCCATGATCTTCATAACTTCAGGCTGGGTTGATCTTTACTTGTACTGGCTCGGTCTTCACTTGTACTTCGGCTGACATGTCTTCACTTGTACTTGGACTGACATATACAGGACTCAGGAAGAATACTAGCTCAACATGAGCTAACCAGTATAGGACTCAAATAATAAAAGACAACTCAAATAGGTTAAGCCTTTATTATATATGGACTCAAATACTACTAAGTAATCCACAGAGGGTTGAGAAGCCTCTGTCTTATTCTGGTGCCTTTGGTGTCCGCACCACGAGGGTTGAGAAACCACTCAGTTATGATAGTCTTACCTTCAACAAATGAGAACGATGAGTAGGGTTTGGGTTCATACCCGGCAACGATGAGATCTTGATCGAAGACAGGGTGCTCTGCACTCCTAGATCAGTGCTTGGATGAATGAGTCTCTTTCCCGTGGATTAGCCAGCTTTCTATCAGCTGGTCTCAAAGGCAAAAAGGACCTCCTCCTTGGATGGTTTCACTAGAAGGATCCTGCACACATTAACGGTTAGGTTAATAGATGACAAGAAAAATACGAAATATCATGAAGATGGAAGAGGGAGTGAAAAGGGTTGTTAAAAGGTTAGCGGCCTACTTGAGAAGATGGATACTTGGCTTGGAGAGGGCAGCCTTGTTGTAGAGGGGGATGTCTGGGATGGAGCACCTGGCGGCCTTGAGGCTAGGGCATGCTTGGAAGAGAGAGGGTAGGGGCGGCCAAGGGTTAGAGAGGGTTTGGTGTTGGTGGTTTGATGGAAGATGGAAGAGAGGGTGGCGGCCTGGGGCTTGGGTATGGAGGCGTCTTAGGGTTGATGAGGATGCTGGGGTGGCTAGGGTTTAGACAAGAGAGAGAGAGATGCTGGGGCGGCTAGGGTTTGCACACACAAAGAAACATGCCGGGTCTACACCCACTCCAATCTGGAGGAAAATACTTAGCAAAATAACTCTGAATATATCTTATGAAAAAGAGATACTCATACAAGAGGGGAGGGGTGGGTATTTATAGAGTTACCTAGGTCCCTGGACTCCAATATAGACTAGGACTTCATTACTTGAGGGTCAAGAAACCCTGGTGGACCTGGTCGATAGCAGGCTTCTTCCTTGGGCTAGGGCGCCAACTTTGGAGGGCTTAGGTGGGGCGCCAAGCATGAGAACCTAGGGGGGTGCCTTCTCTTGATGGGCCAAGGTGCTGATGGGCTTGAGGGGGTGCCAGCTAGTGTGGACCTGGCAAGGTGCTAGACTGGGGAGGGCGCCATCTCGTGGGGGGCGCCTATACTAGGCTTGGTGACATGAAGGCCCATTCCTTGGGCGCCAAAGCTATGGGGGCCTGAGTAGGGTCTAGGTGTATTAAATGCTACTCTGGTGGAGGGGCCTGGTGACTCTTCTGGTCTAGTGACTCTCCTCTTGAATGAAAAATACAAATTACAAGACTCAAGAGACTCACTTAACTGGGTGGGCTCAACTGAACTCAGTTGCCTCACTCTAATACAATACTCAAACTTTATTACAGGACTTGGCTCACTTTAATACAAGTGACATGGTACTAATGAACTATAGAATTCATTAGAAAACTTAATTAGAAAACCACATCGGGACTAGTAATCATTTTCCTGATTTTGGTGCCTGCACCAATTCTCCGGGGATGGAAGAACTCGACCCTATCAAGTAAAGGTCATTTCGGCTCTCGTACTACTCCAGAAGGTCTGGGTTGAGGCACTAAAGATCCTCTTGGGTGATCCACGAATCATCAGATTCTAGTCAACCTTGCCATCGGACCAAATACTGTTGGTAGCCTTTATTCCGGGTACTAATGACTTGATCGTCCAGGATGTGCTCAATCTTTTCATCTCTCACAGGCCAATTTGTTGGTGGACACTCTTGGATGGGCTCACTCCTAAGGGAAGGGATAGGTCCAAAGGGCTCACTGGGTATCTGAGATGTTGAAGGTTGAACTAATACCTAATTCGGGTGGTAACTCGAGCACATAGGCATTGGGTCCAGGGAATTATGTAATGATTAGGCTTAGGCCTAAGTGGTTCCCTCTAGGGACCGTAAAGAAACTACATGCTCGTACAGTTGGACCTTAAGAGTAATAAAGAGAGTTAGCCAAATTTTCATAGAGTTCATTGCTTATGTTAATCTTTTGACTAATTTCCTTATGCAAATCCCTAACATGCTGTGCAAATGACTCAGCTGACTCAGAGACTTGTGCATGAAAAGGTAAGGGATTAGGTCAAGGGGCTTATTAGGCTTGTAACCATGGATAATTTCGAATGGGCTCTTACTTATGGACCTATTGACTGAACTGTTATAAGCAAATTTGGCTCTAGGTAAGAGAAGGTCCCAATTCTTGGTGTTCTCACCTACAAGGCATCTCAGCAGGTTTCCTAAACTTTGATTTACTACCTTGATTTGGCCATCAGTTTGAGGGTGGTAGAATGTGGAAAACTTAAGCTTGGTTCCTAATAAGTGTTAAAGGGTCTTCCAGAGATAACTGGTAAAATAGACATCCCTATCGGACACTATGGTCTTAGGAAGGCCATGTAACCTAACCACATGATTAAGAAAGAGCTTAGCTACTTTGGAGGCATCAAAGGTCTAAGAGCAGGGTATAAATTGGGCCATTTTCGAGAACCTATCGACCACTACACAGATTGAGTCATGTTTTCTTAGGGTCTTAGGTAGTCCTAACATCAAGTCCATGCTAAGGTCTTGCCATGGGCGATAGGGCATAGGTAAAGGGGTGTATAAGCCAGTATTTTGCTTCTGTTATTTGGCAACAGCACAAGATCGACATCTGGACATGATGTGGGCAACATCCCTCCTTAAGGTTGGCCAAAAGAACTGGTCTTCTATAGCTAAGGTGGTCTTGTCTCTTCCAAAATGACCAGCTAGACCTCCTGCATGTGTTTCCCAAACTAAAAATTCTCTAAGTGAGGTCCTGGAAATACAAAGTCTACTCTCTATGAAAAGGTAACCATCCTGAAGGGTTTACTCACTATGGGAACTAGATGGTCCATGTCTAACAGATTGAAAATTTTCACTGAAGTCAGGGCAGGTCTCATACTCGTCTTTCAATCGGTCAAACCCTATAACTTTAGTCCTAGCAATACTCAGAAGCAAGGCATGGCAGCTAAGGGCATCAGCTACCTTATTTTCTATTCCAGCTCGATGTTTTAGCACAAAGGTATAGGCTTGGATGTATTCGACCCACTTAGCATGCCTAGGGTTCAGCTTTTTCTAAGAGTTTAGAAATCGGAGTGCTTCATGGTCAGAGTAAAGGACAAACTCCTGGGGTAGTAGTTAATGTCTTCAGTACCTAAGGGCTTGTACTACCGCATAGACATAGGTGGAATACTTAAGTTTAGCCTCATTGAGTTTCTCGCTAAAGAAGGCTAGTGGATGATTTTCTTTTCTCAATACTCCTCCTATGCCTACTCCCAAAGTATCACAAGCAACCTCAAAAACTTTTGAAAAATTTGGCAGTCTCAGGATTGGTGCTTGGGTCATTTATCCTTAATCTCTAGGAAGGCTCTATCAGCAGCTTTGGTCCACTCAAGATTTCCTTCCTAATACAGTAAGTAATGGGCACTACAATGGAACTAAATCCCCGGATAAACCTCCTATAAAAAGTGGCTAGACTATGGAAACTATGCACATCATAAATATTAGTGGGTACTGGCCACTCAACTATAGACTTAACTTTCTCAGGCTCAACTGAGACTCCCTCGGGGGTGACTACGAATCCTAGGAAGATGACTCTATGGGTCAAGAAATTACATCTTTAGATTAACATAGAGATTCTCCTTCCTAAGGGTCAGGCAAACTTGTCTGAGATGGTTCAAGTGGTCTTCCTTAGTCCTACTATAGATTAAGATGTCATTGAAGTAAACCACTACAAACTTTTCTATGAACAGACGTAGGACTTGGGTCATGATCCTCACAAAGGTGCTAGGGGCATTGGACAAATCAAAAGGCATCACTACCCATTCGTACAATCCATCCTTAGTCTTAAATACAATTTTCCACTCATCCCTAGGTCTGATCCTAACTTGATGATAGCCGCTCTTAAGGTCAATCTTTGAGAAGATGGTTGCACCGGCCATCATATCTAACATGTCATCCAATTGGGGGATGGGAAACCTATATTGCACAGTAATTTTGTTTATGGCATGACTGTCTACACACATTCTCCATGTGTCATCTTTCTTAAGGGTGAGTAGGGCAGGTATGGCATATGGGCTCAGGCTCTCCCTAATGAATCCTTTCCTAAGGAGTTCTCCTACATGTTTTGCAGTTCTAGGTGTTCAGTTGGGTTCATCCTATAGTAGGGTAGGTTAGGTAGGGTGGCTCCTGAGACTAAGTGTTGCCTAGTAAGCAACCCAAGAGGAGGGGTGAATTAGGTTTCTAAAAAATTAAATTCAAGTGTGTCCCAAGTCAATAAACAACTTAAGTGCAATGAGATGCAAGAGTAATATGCTTTTGAAGAGTATGCAGCAAAAATTTAAAAGCCATAAATGTAAGAGCAAGAGAGAGAGACAAGCAATCACAAACACAATCCAAGTATAGTGGTTCGGTACTTTTCAATGCACCTACATCCACTCTCAAGGTCCACTTGGAAATTCACTATAATCTTCACCGATTACAACGATTAGTTTTCCGGGCTCACTAATTAAAATCCCTTTTGATTTTTACAAGGCTCTCAAAAGAAACCTTTTGGTTTTCAAAGGCTAACCAATAACCTCCTTGGTTTTTAACTAGGCTCACCAAAATCCTCCTTGGTTTTCCAATAGGCTAACAAAAACCTCTTTGGTTTTCCAATAGGCTAACCAAAAACCATTACAACAAAGATAAAGTTAAAGTAAAGCAATAAGAAAAGCTTTCTTAATAAAAAGGATATCTCTTTGAAGCTTTGAGGAATTGCTGTCTTCAACTTGATGAAGCCTCAATCAATGCTCAAGAATGCTGGACTTGAATGCTCTTGAAAGCTTTGAATGCTTTGAGACTTCTCTTTGCTTGAAGGTGGTTGCTCTCAATGAATGGGAGTGAATGCACTTGCTCTTTTTTTTTTATTGTTGATCCTCTTGTGTTCCAATTCAATTTCAATCACTTAAATACCTTTCCAAGGTCTCAAAGTTAGTTTATGACCGTTAGACACGAAAAACTAGCCATTGGGAGACAAGAGGGTCGAGTTCTGCATTTGAAGAACTAGCCATTACTGTTCCCAGAACTCCAAGTATCGACACTTCAAGCTGAGTCGACACTTAGGGTTGACACTTAAGTTCCATGAGTCGACACCAAGTTCAAATATCTTCATTGAAGCTCTCTGGAATTTTCAAGTGAGTCGACACTTCTTTTGGTGAGTCGACACTTGAGTTGACACTTGACATCCATGAGTCGACACTTCAGGCAAGTCTTCAATTTCAGCAAGTTCTGTATCAAAATTTTCTCAGGCCTTGAGCTGATCCTTGAGTCGACATTTGACTAGCATGAGTTGACATTTTAGCTATACCATCTGATACTCTTTCTGCGTACCAGCTTGAGTCGACCTTCCACTATCATGAGTCAACATTTGAGTTGTGAGTCGATACTTTTAATTGACACTTGTTGAGATTTCTTTAAAAATCATTGAACCTCTGCTGAAACCAATTGTGCTGGACTAACCAAGTCCTTTCGAGCAATTTTCATGTACTTAAGTTTATTTAAAACCAATCTTTTATTCATGGAAGGAACTTCTTCATTTTGATAAGCAATCAAATCTTGTTGAATTGATGAGTACATTATTCTAAAAAACACACTTTAAAGAAATAGTTAGTACTCAACTTATACATAAGTGTTTTGTTTATCATCAAAATCAATAACGGAGTCAACAAGCTCTCCCTTTGATGATGACAAAATCTTTAAGTATAATTCACATGATAAGCTTTAAAAGGTATTTTCAATAAATATAAAGCTTATTGCAATATATATTTAAATAAAGAAAGATAAGAGATGAATTTTAAAAGCTCATTTGAATTGAATTTGAACTAAGAGTATCGGAGCTAAAAAGGAAATTCATGTATCTTGATACTCTAAAGAGAACATGCTTAAGAATAATAAATTTAGCAATAAAACAAGATGAAAGTAATCAAAGAAGAATTTTGAACAATAGATTGAAGAGTATAAATACTCCACCTCAAGAGGTGATTCAAAAAATTGATTTTCAAAGATCTTTCAAAGGCAAAAAGCTGAAATTAAACATCTGAAATTAAGGATTTTGCAAGAAATTTTAGCAAAATAGATTTTGCAATCCAAAGGAGGGATTACTCCTTTCACTCAATGCTAAAAACATTTTCTCAAACATAAATGATTTTTATTTTATCTTCATTGCACAAGAAATATAATACCTTTCATCTGTCTTATCTCACCTTCATCTTTTATACTTACTTACCTTTTATCTTATCTCGCCTTTATCTTTTATACTTACCTCTCCCCCTTTTTGTCAACATTAAAAAGAAATAGAGAAAATAGTGAAATTAAAACACTCAAATTAAGTAATGCAATACATTCATTTATAGGAGATCATCCAAAGACATGTATAAAGTAGAACATTTCAATCATTCATAATGTTTCATAATTGATACAAGTTTGATACATAAAAGTAAATAAACATAAAGCATACAGGTAGTACATAAATATAAACTAACTAATCATAGAGACTATCCTAAGCACAGTCCTCATCATTTGAGGATCCAATCTTGATTGGTCCTGTATCAGTAAAAGCACGGGATCGAGGACATATAGATCGAAGATCATGAAGACCGGTCCTAGTCGATCTGATGGAACACGATGGTCTCATCCTCTGCACCTAACATAAGTCCTACCTCTAGCTAGTGCAGAAGAGGTAGAAGCTAGCTATCAGCAGCAGGAACAGAACTGACAGGAATGGCAGTATCAAAAATAGTATCAATCGGTATATGATCAAAGATAGGACCTGAATCAAGATGGTGGAAAACCAGGGGTATAAAATGCCAGTTCCCTAATAAGGGAAGATGTATGCAATGGGGGAGAATGAATATAGGTGTATCAAAAGCTGAAAATATGATAGGAGTAGGTGCTGGAATGGAAGTGTGATCAGCAGGTCTGGAGAGAGGAGTGGGTAAAATAGGAGTCTGGAAAGATGAACTAGATGGATCATGAATGGAACTCCTGGGAAGGTCAGCTGCAGTCTCTGGTACTGGTTCTGTCATTAGATCTACCATATCAAAATCATCAAAGTCAGTCCCATCATCAACCAATTCTGGTCCAAGAGCAGGTGGTGCTGGAGCTAAATCGGCTGGAGTCGAAGTATCAGGGGCTCTGCCGAAAGAGGGTCTAACCAAAGCAGATAGAATGGCAGAGATCAGTCCTCGATGGCTCTCTCTCATCTCCATGTAAAACCTGTCGACTCGTTGATGAATGATCATCAACTCAGTCTCAATGTGAGCGACCCTATCCTTTAGACTCTCTAAACTCCAAGCATATTAGGCTGTGCTGGCTCAGGCTGAGGAGCTGGCTCTAGCTATGCTGAAGGCTCGGGCTATACCTCAGGCATATCAGTGGGTGGCTCTGAGGGCCCTGCCTCACCCGAAAAGATGCACTCCTCCTCCACTATGTCCTCATCTTTGTCAGTGGCCTGACCAGATACGTGCTATCTCCACTGGCCTCTGACAAGCTGGTACCCCATCTGGTGAAGGGATCTAATATCATAGACATCAATGTGCAGTAGCTGTCGATAGGGCTCATCATCCACAACTACTATATATGCTCTAAACAATAGAGTCAGCCCCATCCCGTAGGGTAGACATAATCTCTAGCTGATCGATGCCTTAGTTGCTGATGTACCATGAGTACCGGGAGCATACTGGCATATGTTGTACAAGAGAAACCATCACCAATAGCTCTTGCTCTGTGATGAAGTCAAAATGGTCGGTCTTCGATAGAAGAATCTGGGCTACTATGTGATGCAACAACTTCATCTCAGTAGATAATCTCGAAGCTACAACAGTTTCTCCTCAGGTAAATCATCTGTCTCGAAAATGCAATGGAGACCACTAACCTATCCACTACAGATCCTCTCATGGGTATGTACCATACTTTACTCAGAATCTCTACGACACTGGGACATCTCTACCTCACACCTGAGAAATCCATCCATCACTACCTCGAACGAGTGAACCATAGAACTCTCGAATCTAACCCGGATAAAATCTCTCTATCAAGGAGCAAAATGGCACCAATCCTGCATCCCTAAGCCACTAACCTATCCTAAACTATTACTGATCAATGAAATCAAAGTCTACATGATGTCCTCCGATGATGGTCTTTGATCCCATGTGATTCGCCACAGGAAAGAGAGGTCTAGTCGGAATCTCAGGCTCCATAGTTGCTCTAGCCTCATGTTGTGCCTTGTTCTCCTTTCTTCTTTTTGATTGGATAGTCTTGGATGCCGAACAACTTGCTTCCTAGGCCCCATTTCAAAGATACAAGATGGAAATGCAAGAGGGGAAGAAACCTAGGGTTTCTACAGTGCAAAATCAAAGAGGAAGGGGGAAATGGTAGAACCTAAATGAAAATCAGTCCCAAACAAGGATTTAAGAGATTTGGAGTTGAAATTTGGAGGGAAGTAATCATTGGAATAGTGTTGGGGATGAGTTGGCTCGATTTGGAAAGAAGACAACAAAAATACTTCATTTTCTTACTTTTATTTTGGTCTGTCGCCATTCAAGTGTCGACTCACGACATAGAGTCAAGTGTCGACACTTCCAGGTGTCAACATTTCCAAGTGTCGACACTTCGACTTAAAATCAATAAAACATAGTGATGGGGATCCAGGGCAGGTCCAGGCTTTTTTTCTATTTTTCTTAGTTTTCTCATTTTTTTTATTTTTCCTATTCCCGCTATTCCACCTATTCCTACTATTCCAGCTTTATCCCAAACTCATCCCCACCTTATTCCAGCCTTATTTCATCTTCATCCGTGTTTTTTAAAAAGCTTCCCAAACCCTAGCCACCGCCCCGCCAGCCCCAGATCTGGGCTGCCCGACCCTCGGCCACCGCCGCCGACCCTCCATCGGTGCTCGCCGGCCCACCCTCACCGAGAAATCCGGCCGCCCGCCACCCACGCCGTGGGAAGACGAACGGACGTGGAGGCATCCGTCCGCTGCCTGTATATGGCCACCGCTGTTGCCACCATCGTCGGCCTGCTGCCGGTCGCCCGTCCGCTGCCTGCCCGCTCTCGCTCGATTGTCGGGGGGGGCCCTCGTCGGTGCCCAGGGCCCCATGGCCCGTGGGAAGATGAATGGATGCGTTCGTCTGTGTGACACAACCGCCCGTCGCCTGACGCCCCTGCTGCCGCTCGCCTATTATCGTCCCTCCGTCTCGCCATCCGCTGGCTAAGGTCCGACCGCTGGAGGTCCTTGCTAGTGCCCGGGGCCCCCATGCCCATGGGGACCAAACGGCATGCCCTGGGCATGCCGTTGCATCCCAGTGTCGCCACCCCGCCTGCAACCACCGCTGGCCATCCGCCGCTCGCCGTCCACCGGCCTCGTCCGCCGCCCGACGTCAGGTTACCGCTGGAGATGACTTCCTCCCCGTGTGCACGTCCATGAGTAGAGTCCACACAGATATTGGAGCATCCCAGTATTCAGAGTGTTGGGAATTGTGTCCCAAAGCCAATCACTTGGGTTGTGGGCGGTTGTGCTAAAGTATTGTATTCTTTTTATGAATTAATAAAATATTACTTTTGGTAGCTCATCACATACTAAATTTTCCTGAAATGAACTCTTTCCATGTGATGAAGTCCTTAGGACTACATTGACTTCGATACAAGAGGATGTATCAAGTGGTCCTTAAATCCTGTTCACAACCAAAGGATATATTGTACTGGACGGCAATATATCAAGTATAGGTTGTTGTAGTTCACATCGTTTGGTTGTCCTCTTGACCAAATGAGTGTGGTGACACTGATGTGATCTGCAAATAGGATATGTGATTTTATTGAACGTGACTCCGTGCAGCCCTTTTCTGCCAAAGGGATACTCACGATTGGATATGGGTATATGTGTCCCTCTGACCTGAGGTCATCACGGTAGCTTGCAAGCAACTCCCTGTGCTTTGGTGCCGGACTACCCGGATTTTTAATCTGGTGATGGAAGGTTTCTGGGTACAGGCAAGTACTTGTGGAGCAATGATGGACCAAGATAGAATTGACCTGTCCAAACAGTTTGGATTGAATGTCTCGCCGTATCTCAATTTAGCAAATCCTCGACCGGGGTAGCCCTAGTGAAGAGTCACTGGGCTTGCGAGGTTGAGACACGTAATGGACTGACTCTGTCTGGGTTGGCAGCCCAATCACAGTCGTCCTGAGCATTAGAGGTCAAAGGGATGAATTATACGGTAACCATATGCCAGAGGTTCGATAGTTTGCTCCCGCATCTTCGACCTATCCGGACGCCGGGACCTATTGCTAGATGGTTTCCTGTGCTGGTACTAGAATTGTTCTAGTGCTACCGTTTAGGTTCGAACCTATGAGGTCACATGCCACAGAGGATTACTCTCTAATCCGAATACCGACTACGATTGGGAATCGTTTTGGTTTTATGGTCACAGTATTTTTTGAGCACTCTTTTCCCATCTTGCCCTTGTATGTGTCAACCGAAAAATGTTCCGAGCTGACCAGGACTGCGCCAGGATTTTTCTGAATCAGTTTTGAACTGATTCGGAGCTCGTTTCGGCCTTCAATTGGTTGTGAACCAATTTTAATCCCTTGAACCAATTTTTAATTGGGTTTGAACCGGTTCAATTGGATTGAACCAAGAGGTTTAATGGGATTGAACCTAATTGGGATTGGACCAATTTCTTTTGAATCGGTGATTATTTTCCTCCCAGCGTTTTATACGGTGATTCGTTGGAATTCCCATCATCCGGTTGGAAGGCCAATCGACGCCGGGTGAGCGTCTCTTCTCCTCCCTCCACCTGCTGTTTTTAACTCTTGTTTACTGCTAGTTAAATGAGATCGGCGGCTGCTGTGTCCTCCTCGTTTCCAGCCTTTTCCCTCCCTCTCCCAGCAGCCTATATTAACAACTTTCAGCACCCCTGTTTCAGCCTGATAGAAACACCGTGTGAAGAAGAAAACAAGTAGTGTGTGTGTTCTTCCCTTTGAGAGGCTGAGAGCTTGTTCCTTTCCACCCATTGGGTACTTGTTAGGCTGGGATTTGGAGGGTGTGAGGGAGAGAAAAAAACTCTTTTCCCATTGTTTCTAGTGTTCAATTTTGAACTGCAGCAAAGAAACCTGTGACCGTGCTTCTCCCTTCCAGCGGCTAGCACCGCGCGAGAAGGTGGATCGGAGAGCCCCGGGCATGTCTCCCCTCTAGAGAGAGTACCCTTCTACTCCTGGGAGCAATCCACATGAGCCGGATCACCCGCTGCAGCTCCAAACGCGAAGCAAAAGGCTGCTATCCAGTTCTGTAGCAATTTTTAGCAGTAGATTTTGGGAATTTTCTACACCCGTTTTAGCTTGTTTTGATTGCAGTTTTTGTTGGAGATTGTAGTAGACTTCTCCACCTTGCCGCTGCTACGATTTGGGAGCAAACGGAGGTCCGGAAGGTGGTGTTTGATCGCTGTTTTGAAAGCCAAAAATAGAGCATCCCACGATCCAAGGAGGAAGAAGGCTGGAATAAATTTATTCCAGCTATTCCAGCCTATTCCAGGTTTATCCCAGAGTTATTTCAGGTGGAATAAAGGTATGAAAAATTTTATTTTAATCATGCATAAATAGATGTATTTATTTATATATTTTACAAATATTATATGTCTTGTTACATGCCTATTTTAATACATGCAACTTGAATAGATTAGGTTCTGGACGGAGCAGATTTCCGCTGCACGGATTTTAAAATTATTTTTAAAATCCCCTGTGCTCCGTGCCCTTTTGCATGCCTAGTGTAGGTTTATGTCAAACCACCTGCACCCTTCTTTCAGTGTTTAAACTCAATAAAGCTTTATATGGTTTGAAACAAGCCCCTAGAGCCTGGTACGATAGACTTAGCACTTTCTTAATTAAAAATGATTTCAAAAGAGAAAATGTTGACAAAACTCTTTTTATTAAAAATAAAGAGAATGACATGCTAGTTGTACAAATTTACATTGATGATATTATATTTGGTTCAACTAATAAAATTCTTTATGGAGAATTTGCTGAGTTGAAGGGTGAGTTTGAAATGAACCTTATGGGTGAGCTCAACTTCTTCCTCGGATTACAAGTCAAAAAAATAAAGGAAGGAATCTTTATAAGCCAAGCCAAATACATCAAAGAGATAATCAAGAAATTTGGCATAGAAACATGCAAAGAGGCTAACACACCCATGAGCACTACTTGCAGGCTAGACAAAGATGAAAGTAGATCTAATATTGACCAAAAGCTTTATAGAGGTATGATCGGATCTCTATTATATTTGACAGCCAGTAGACCTGATATCTTGTACAGTGTATGTGTATGTGCTAGATTTCAATTTAATCCTAAAGAAACACATATGCTTGTTGTTAAAAGAATTTTTAAATATTTGAAAGGTACAAGTAATTTAGGTATTTGGTATTCTAAAGAATCATCTTTGAATTTAATTGGTTTTTCTGATGCTGACTATGTTGGTTGCAAAATTGATAGAAAAAGCACTAGTGGTACATGCCAATTTCTATGGTTGAATTTAATTTCATGGCACTATAAGAAACAAAACTTCGTAGCTTTGTCCACTACAAAGGTAGAGTACGTTGCTGCTGGTAGTTGTTGTGCTCAAGTGTTATGGATTAACAACAACTAGAAGACTTTGGTATTACACAATTTAAAATTTTAATCAAATGTGATAATACAAGTGCTTTAATTTGACAAAAAATCCTACTCAGCATTCATGAACTAAGCACATTGAAATTAGGCACTTTTATAAGAGATCATATATTGAATAATGATGTAGTACTTGAGTTCGTGCCAACTGAAAACCAACTTGCTGATACTTTTACCAAACCTTTGAATTTTGATAGATTTGTGATGATTAAAAATGAATTAGGATTATGTGACCCACTCTAGAAACACTCCCATAATCTAAGGAAAAATTATCTAGGTAACCTCCTAATCCTAATTTTTTGTTAAATGAGCTTTGATTGAAATCAAAAAATCATTTGTGTGCTCCCTCTGCTCGAGCCGACTCGAGTAGATGACCTTAGTCGAGCCAACTCGAATGTGGAGCCATCATTTTAGTTCGAGCCATAGGGTTTCTCGTTTCCACTTCTATTCCTAAACCCTACTCTCTTTCCCACCAAGAAACCTTCCAAATACTTCTAACTTCCAAAAACTACTTTGGAATTTGAATATCTTTGCACAATGGCACCAAAGAGGACAATTAGAAAGAAATCAAGATGAGATACAGTAGCTCCTCGTAAGAAAGGAGAACCAAGTTTCGAGAAGACAGTACTTCACAACTTCCACCTCAATCAGAGGAAGAGCCAAGCCCAGTTTCTCCTAGCCACCAGATTTTTTTTGTTATGAGACCTATTACCACTGGGAGAAGGATTTTGTTCGAATATTAAAGGAAATAGGTTTTGTTATTGGAGATTTCATAGAGAATCAAGGGTGGAGAACCATATGCTCCTTGGACATCAAAACCTACCCAAACCTAGTCAGAACCTTCTATGAAAATTTGAGGTTTGGAGAGA
Organism: Areca catechu; assembly: GCA_021397845.1. Lineage (NCBI taxonomy): Eukaryota > Viridiplantae > Streptophyta > Magnoliopsida > Arecales > Arecaceae > Areca > Areca catechu. The sequence continues at coordinate 29,244,600 of CM038042.1, read as the reverse complement.
ACTTTGTTGAATCATCTATTAAGGGAAAAAGAATTATCATTTCTACTGAAATTCTTGGAAATGTATTGGAAATGCCTTTTGAGGGCACTGAGTACTTAGTCCTAAAAGATAGAACTAAAGCTCTGCAGACAGTATTGGAAAGGACTGAAGTAGATGAAATAGGAATTCTTAAAGCCAGCACTTTATCAATTGAAATGAGAGTTCTTCACAGTTTTATCAGTAGAATATTTTTACCCAGAACTGGCCGCTTTGATTGGGTAAGTGAAAGGGATCTTTGCTTCATGGAGCTTCTAATTAATGGTGACAAAATTAACCTGCCAGCTATCATGATTTGTCAAATGAAGGAGGCAGTGATAAAAGTTAAAGCTTGTCTACCTTATGGTATGGTCCTCTCACTTTTCTTTCAAAATGCAAATATAGATTTAACAGGAGATGATAGCAAAACCCTCTTACATACCAATACCTATATAGCCAAAACACTTCAAAGAATGGGTTATTTATTATTTGATGGAACCTGGAAAAAGAAGTCAGATACTCCAATAGTTGAAGAAATAGAGGAAATACAAGAGCAAGGTGAAATGGAGACAGGTGAAGGTACTTCAATGCAAATTCTAGAGTCACAGCCACAGCTAGGGTCTCCAGTCAGACAGACCTCGATACTTCACTTCCAGATGTCCCAGTGCCTGATATGCCACCAAGCACACCAATCTACACATAGGCCACTACCGATGCTCAAGTTCACAGTCATGTTACTACTATTGTGGACACCACCACAATGTTACAAAACTTCATTTCACAACAGTTAAACAATGTGACTGAAACCATTAGCTCATCAATGACTACTATGTTTGAAGAATAACACAAATCTGTTGACAAGAGACTCAATCAATTTGAAGGAAAATAGACTATATGAAAAGCAAAATTGACTATCTTGAAAGCTCAAAGACTACAATACATCAAACTGATACAAATATGCAACCAATTTATAGTGATTACTTCAAGTTCTGAAAGGATTGAAAAATCTATTACACAAGTACTTGAAGCTTACAGAGTTGAGATGGATAATATAAGAATAAGAATGGGATCAGTAGAAGCAGGTAAAAGAATGGAAGAAGATTACACCAGAGGCATTGGAATAATTAGTAGTGAGTTTGGAAGATTGAGAGGCTCGGTAGAAGCGTTTGCTAATGTATAAGCCACAGAAATCCTTACATTGCAAAAGGAAGTTACACAAATAAAAGAATCAATGGAAGATTTAGCTGCTTCCAGAAGCACAAAGAAAGTAGAAGCAGAATTGAAATCTATCTCTAGTTACTATGGAAAATGATGACTAAGATTGAAGATATCCAAGCTGCTCAAAATGCTCCTTCCTCTTCTAGATCTTTTGCTACTCAATCTGCTCATCCAAGACAACCTGCTCCACACATTAGGCCTCAAGCATCCAACAATATCCCACAATTTATTGACCCAACTGCTTCTCTGCCACCTGGCATTCAAATTCCTGGTCAACCTCCACATCCCAAAGTAGATATAGATAGTGACTGAATGTATTACTTTTCATTTTATACTTTGTATTGAACATCCTTCAAATGAAATGAAAATCCACTTTTTGTTTCTTAAATTATTCTATGAATGTTTATGTTCAATTGTTCATACAATGACTAATTTTTAATTAGAATTTAAGTTGAATATGAGAAAGTGAAATTATCTCAAATAAATCTTAAATACTTTCTCATTCTATTTTAAAATCTGAGCTTAACTCTTACTCTACCTTTTGATTGATTGACAAAAAGGGGGAGAAAATTGTGAAGTTGTTGCATGAAAAGGATAAAACATGCTCATAGTTGTATATTTGCTCTGATGGAAAGATTGAAAGCTCTGATAATGTTTTAAATGCTTTAAACTCTGATACTTAATAAGCTATGAATATTTAAACTTCTGTTAGAAAACTTTTTAAGCTTTGAAGTATGAAATTGCATAGAAAAGTGTGTCAAAATATGGAGTATCTTATTGAGGGGGAGACTACCTCTCATTGCCCTAATTCTCCTCCATAGTTTGACTCCAATTAAAGTTAATTCTTCTTACTTGTGCATACATTCTTGCAAATACAATTATACAAGTAATTGTAAAGTTTTATCGTGCTTTTTCATGTCCAGTGTCTTGTCATCATCAAAAAGGGAGAGATTGTTGACCCCATAAGTGATTTTGATGATAACCAAACATTGAGCATGTATATTTATTTTTAATAACTCTTCAAGTGTTTTACAAGTTTTTGTAGGATGAGTTAATTATTCAAACTTCAACTCTTACACCTTTGTTTCTTGTTTGAGTTGTGTTGTAATGTGTTTTGTAAAGAAGAACCCAATGAAAAAGCTAAGAAAAAAATCATGTGAAAAGGGTTACTTCTCTGTGTGTGTGCCTTAGAATTATTTTGAGTTGGTATGATTGAAAATTGTAAGAGTGTTGGTAAGAGTTTTTTTTTTCTTGGAGTTCAATTATAAAAATCTTGAAGTAGATACTTGAGCCGACCCACCCACGATGTTGAAGAGCCGACTCTACTTCATGGCATGCAACAAGGATTCTGGTAAGCAGCAATCCAAGCTGACTTGAAGGTAACCGAGCCAACTCCAATGAATCCGAGTCGACTGGAATTTATCCGAGCCGACTCCTCCAGAGTCCAGTTTCTGAAGATTTCTAAGAACAGCCAAACGAGCCGACCGAACCAGAAAGAGCCAACTCTGCTAGACCTAATTTTGAAGACCTGAGAAAGCGAAATGACCGAATTGCATCGAGCTGACTCTTCCAGAGTGAGGTTTATCGAACCTGAGAAGAAGAGCCAACCCAAGCTGAAAAGAGCTGACTCCTCGAGTTCAAGTTATTCAATGATACAAGTTCGAGCCAACCTGAGCTATTAAGAGCCGACTCATCCAGAGTGATGTTCTGCTCTCTGAGACAGAACCGACCGCATTGAAGATTTGGTGACTCGACCTATCAACCCGAAGGATCCGAGCCGACTCGAAGGAATCCGAGCCGACTCGAACGTCACTTACAGGTATCCAACGGCTAGTTCCAGAATTTATTTTTGAATGCCAAAACATGCTCCAACAATCATAAGTCACATCCTAACAATCAAAAACATCTCTAACTGCCTTGGAGTGATGGAAGACCTTATATTTGAAGGATTTGAACATCCAATAGATAAGTTTTGAAAGTTCTTCAAAGTTTTGAGAGCTACATTGAATATCCTACCGACCAAAAAGAAAGAGAGCACAAGAGTATTCAAGTTAGCCTTCAAGTCTTCACCAACTCAGATCAGAAGCTTGAAGTAATTAAAGAAGCAGTTGATAACTACATTAAGCATAAATATAAAAGTATTAATTTAATATTAAAATATTATTATTCTTTCAAAATTAATACTTTATATGTCATTTATAGGAATATCATTGCCAACATAGAGAGCCCGATTTTAGAAGTCCAATGGCATGAACGGCACTCGAATTGGACTCAGAACGGGCCCAAAATGAATTTTTGAAGAATTAACTAAGAGTTTGCACGAAGTTTAAAGCAGCTGGTCCACAATGGACCGGTCGCTCGGTCCACCGAAAGATCTATGAGCCGCGATCTGCCATTGACGTGGTCCACAGAAGCAGAGCCGTGGACCGCCATGCCCCAGTCATGCCAAGACTCGTCGGAGAGCTATCCCCACCACTGGGGAGGTCGCCGGCATGCTCACCACCGGCCGGAGAAGCCCTGGTGGCCGAAAAAATGCTTTCGAAGTGGGCTGCTATTCGTTCTTCATTTTCTTGGCCAAACCTCACCAAATCCCATCGTCCCACACCGCCGGACCGCCTACCGGTCCACCGCCAGCCGGAGATGAGGGCGGTGCACTCTTCCTCACCACCAAGAGGGTCCTCACGATGAATTGTAGCCATTGATGGTGTTCTTCGGTTTGGACCAAATGGGGACCGAACCATGAGCTGGGTGGACCGAACCATGTGCTGGGTTGAATCGAACCGAGGAGAAACTTCTAGAGCGTCGCCGGATGAGCTGGAGATCGATAGGAGCTCGAGCTTCATTGCAACCATGGAGCGGTATCTGTTGGGCTGGTGCAACGGTGGAGTGGGCTGGTGCAACGGTGGGCGGGCTGGTTCAACGGTGGAGCGGGCTAGTCGGATCGAGGGAGCGGGTTGGGAGTATGAAAAGTCTATAAAAAGGGGTCCAGGGGAGCTAAAGTGGGGGTGTTCGGTCGATCAGTGGAAGCCATCTGCAGTTCTTTTCCCGTGTTTTTCTTCTCTGTGTCTTCTTCTCCACCACAGAGGGCAGTGCTTTCTCTTCCCCATTCCATAGAGAGTAGCAAGCCATCTTCCCACCACTCCAGCTTAATTGTAGAGGCCTCCATTCTAGAGTACAGTTCATCTCGTCATTCTCCCAAACTCTCAGCTCAGTCACAGTCTAGAAATCCCTATTTCTTCCCTGCAGTTCTTTGGGTTTTCTACTATTCCGGTTATCCCAGCTTTATTCCCACTATTCCAACACTATTCCAATACTATTCCAAGCTTATTCCAGCAAACCTATTCTCTATCGGTCAGTGCCATCTTCATGCAGAAATCATTGGAGTCCGGAGCTTCACTTGGGAAAAGGGGGATTTATTTTTGGTTTTATTACTTTGATGTACTCCCTCTTACTTGAAATAAAGATATCATTTGATTAATTGATGTCTTTTGTTTTTGTTTTTTTTTGAATCAGATGCATTGCTAGGGCAAAGCTTTAGAGGTAAGTCAAGTGAAATTAATCCTGACTGACCTATTCCTAAGTGAGTACGGGCTGTACTCTCGTGAGATAGATCATATCTAGGTTATTTCACTAGCATTTAGACCAGTCTATTCCCGACAAGGAACGGACCATGATTCATGGATACGGGCCGTGCTCTCTCTCGGATAGATCATTTCTTGAGTTACCTTTACTGCTGATTACTTGTTAATCTTTTTTTAGTTTTAAGATTTCAATTTTTGTTGCATATTTATTGTTTTCAAAGTAATCAAGAAAGTCCCTATGGATTCGACCCTTGCTCCTGCTATCCTATTCTGGAATAGTAGTTTTAAGGTAATTAAATCGGTGTTGTGACGCACACAAGATTTTTGGTGTCGTTGCCAGGGACTTTTGGCATTATTTTGAAAATTTCAAAAATTCAAAAATAAAATTTCAAATTTCAAAAAGTCAAAAAATTTCAAATTTCAAAATTTCAATTTTTGGTATTTTTGTTTTGATCTCCTTTTTAGAATTACTTAGGTAAACTTACTTTCTTGCAAAATCAAAAAAGAAAAAAAAATTCATAATTCATTAGGGAATTAGATACTTAACCATCAAAATTAAAAAAAAAAAGTAATTAGTTTAGTTTAATTTTGTTTGATAATTTCAAGATTTGGACACCTTGCTTATTGCATCCATTTCATTTCTCCATAATTCATCTTAAGGGCATTAACCTCTTTAATTAGATAAGGTGAGGATTTCGTTACCCTTCCTTGGCCCACAAATCATTTCCCATCATTTGCATTCACCTAAGCCTCTAACCCTAAAATCAATTAGACGCCAGCCCTAAGGAATTCGAGCTCAATAGGACAAGGGAACCCTAGAGTTATACCGGGTTTAGGTCAGTTAACTACTTGGTGTTTAAGGAAAGTGGTTCAGGGACAAGAGCCCGAAGGGAGGTGTTTTGGTTCCGCTTACCTGGCCAATTTTTAATTGGTGTCTAAGGCAAGCGATAAGGGAACCTTCACCAACCTTATACTTACCTGGCCAAGTTAATTGGGTGATCTTGGACTTGGAGTGCTCAAAGGTGACCTTGGAATAGTTAGGAGCTGTCTAGGTCTAAGCTAACCCTAGGATAGAGTTTGTAAATTGTTTGAAAAAAAAAAAAGAGAAAAAAAAAATTCATCTAGTTTTAGGATTCTCTTAGGAGTCTTTCCTTTAAATATTTTCTCATTTTTGCATATAAAAAAAAAAAACATCTTATAAAAATTCTGAACTGCTGTTGTTTGCTCTAGAATACCATTGTAGGGTGTATGTTAGGTCATCGGTCATTAGAACCAAAACTTGTATCCTAGACCTAGAAATTGACAGAACTTGTAGAGCAAAGAAACCAGGTACTATGGACCCCAATCAGGAAATTGATCCTCCACGTCAGTTGAGGGAGTACTTCACTCCTTCAAAGTATACCTATTCACCTTGTATCCAAGTACCTCTAGTTGAGGCTGTCCAGTATGAAATTAAGTCTAGCATAATCCAGATGTTACCATCTTTCTATGGACTTACAAATGAAGACCCTTACAAATATTTAGATGAGTTCCTGGAAATATGTTCAACTATCAAAATCCAACATTTCTTGATGATGCTCTTAGGCTTAAGTTGTTCCCTTTTTTCCTAAAAGATAGAACTAAGTACTGGTTGAATTCTCTAGACACTGTAACAATTTTAACTTGGGACCAACTTCAGAGGGAATTTCTTAAGAAGTACTTTCTACTTGGAAAAACAAACCAAATTAGAAAAGTCATAACAGTTTTTCCCAGTTAGATAGAGAGATGTTTCATGAAACATGGGAGAGATTAAAGGATCTGATTAGAAAATGTCCCCATCATGCCATACCGAAATGGCAATTGGTTCAATGTTTTATGATGGTCAATCTGAAAGATACCGGCAAATGATAGATGCTTCATGTGGAGGAACATTTATGCTAAAAAATGAACATGAAGCTTGGCAGCTGTTTGAAACCCTTAGTGAAAATTCATTGCATCACATGTCTGCTGCCCGTAGAGATCCTTCCTTAGGACCCAAGAGAGGGGGAATGTATGAATTAGGTCATTCTATAGACATCTACAGCAAGGTAGATGAATTGTTCCAAAAGCTTGATCGAATTCTACAAAGTGGAAATCTTTCCTCCTCACCTCATCAAAACCTTCATCAAAACCATGATGTTTGCATCATTTGTTCAAGTCCTACCCATTCGATAGGTGATTGTCCAGCGGCCTATCAATTCCTCGAGTTTGTTCAGGAACAAGTCCATCAAGCACAAACCCATATGGTTCCTATACCAGGAAATGACCCATTTACAAATACTTACAATCCTAGCTGGCGAAACCATACAATTTTTCTTGGAAACCCCAAGCTGCTAATAATCCAACACCAATTAGGACCAACTATCAGGAGACCAACTTTGGAAACATGCCTTATTCCCAATACCTGAGTGCTCCACAACCTCCACCGAATAATCATGGTCCTACATTGAAGAGAAGGTACTTCAAGCATTAAAAGGGCTAGAAATGAACACCCAACTCCTTCACTCCCATACGCAACCATTGCAAAGCTAGAAACCTAGATAGGTCAGCTAGCTACATCTTTCAATAGAAGAGAGGAAGGTAAGTTGCCTAGTAAGCCCATCAGTAACCCAAAAGGACATTACATGGCTGAAAGTTCTACCAAACCTGAAACATTCCCAGAACAAGCTAAATCAATCACAACTTTAAGAAGTGGGAAAATAGTGAATCAACCCGACCTGACCCAAAAATTTGAGTTGGCTAAGCCAGAAGATGAAAAGAATGAAGAGAGAAAGGAACCTATTAGCCAAGCACTAACACCTAGGGCTCTGTTTCCTAAAGCCTTAGAATCACCTGTATTTTTGGATAAGAAAAAGCCTAAAAATGAATGAAATGCTTGAGCTATTCAAACATGTCCAGATAAACCTACCTCTTCTTGATGCTATCAAATAAGTGCTGGCTTATGCCAAATTCCTTAAGGATCTGTGCACACAGAAACGAAAATCTAAGGCACACATACCGAAAAAGATCCAGTTGACTGAGCAAGCGAGCTCAGTTTTTCAACAAATTGTCCCACCTAAATTGAAAGACCCCGGTACCCCAACTATTTCCTGTGTCATAGGGGACCTCACAATCAAGAAAGCTTTACTAGATTTGGGTGCAAGTGTGAACCTTCTCCTGGGCTCAATGTATGATTTATTTGGATTTGGGGAACTAAAACCCACGTCGATAACGTTGCAGTTAGTAGATCGATCAATTAAGGTACCCGTGGATTACTAGAGGATGTGTTGGTGAAAGTCGATGAGTTTTACTTTCCTGTTGACTTTCTTGTCCTAGATATGAAGTCTAGCGATAATCCTAGCCAAATACCCATTATTCTTGGAAGACCTTTTCTAGCTACCGCTAATGCCTGTATAAACTGTAGGATAGGGGTATGGATGTATCCTTGGAAATAAAAAGATGAGATTAAACATTTTTAATGCATCCCAAGGACCACTGTATTTGATGAAGTGAACATGCTTGAGGAAGTTATAGACAAGAAACTCCCCATTTTACTCGAGTCGGACCCTCTGCAAGCATGTTTGACACATGTTGGAACAAATGAGTTTGATGTTGATGAAGTGAGTGCTTTGTTGGAGCCACCAAAGTCTAACACTACTCCTCCTTGGAATGTCAAGTTTGAACCTTTACAACTCAATCAACCCTTAGTGCCATCCATAGAAACACCACCCATGCTAGAGTTGAAGCCTCTTCCTAAAAAGTTGAAATATTCTTTTCTGGACCCAAGGATACTCTCACAGTGATCATTGCATCCACTCTAACCCTAGATCAGGAAGAAAAATTGGTGGAAGTACTTATGGAACATAGAGAAGCAATAGGATGGGCAGTAGCTGATCTTAAGGGAATTGACCCTTTTGTTTGCATGCATCATATTCATTGTGAGCTTGAATCTAAACCACATAGGGACATGCAACGAAGGCTTAATCCGAACATGAGGGAAGTTGTTAAGAAAGAAGTGGTAAAATGGCTCAATGCTAGAATCATTTACCCAATCTTGGATAGTCAATGGGTCAGTCCAACTCAGGTAATACCTAAGAAGTCAGGTATTACTGTTGTTAAGAATGAAAAGGGCGAGTCAATTCCTACTCGAATGATAACTAGTTGGAGAGTGTGTATAGACTATCGAAAACTGAATACCGTCACTAAAAAAGATCACTTTCCTTTGCCTTTCATTGATCAAATTTTAGAACGGCTAGCTGGGCAGAGTTTCTTCTATTTTTTAGATGGTTATTCAGGATATAACCAAGTTCGGTATTTCCTGCTGATCAAGAAAAGACCACCTTTACCTACCCCTTTGGAACATTTGCCTTTAGACGTATGCCATTTGGTCTGTGTAATGCACCAGCCACTTTTCAACGATGTATGCCATCCATATTTTCTGATATGGTGGTCAGTTCTTGAGATATTTATGGATGACTTTTCGATGTTTGGATCTTCATTTGATGATTGTTTCCAAAACTTGACTAGGGTTTTGAAACGATGCATAGAAACGAACTTAGTCTTAGTTGGGGAAGAGCCATTTTATGGTTCGTGAGAGAATCGTACTCGGACATATTATTTCAGAGCAAGGAATTGAGGTTGACAAAGCTAAGGTAGAATTGATCTCGAAATTGCCTTCCCCGATCTCAGTTAAACAAGTACGACTTCCTTGGTCTCATGCTGGATTTATAGATGCTTTATCAAGGATTTCAGCAAAATTTCGCGACCTTTGTGTAATTTGCTCGTTAAAGACAATCCATTTGATTTTAATAAGGAATGTATGGCTACTTATGACATTTTGAAAACTGCTTTAACCATTGCACTAGTGATGAAGCCTCCCGATTGGAATGCCTTTGAAATCATGTGTGATGCCTCTGATTATGCTGTAGGGGCAGTTTTAGGACAGAAGTTTAATAAGGAACCACATGTGATTTATTATGCTAGTAAAACTCTTGCGGATGCACAAATAAATTACACCACTACTGAAAAGGAGTTGCTAGCAGTTTTTACCCTGGAGAAATTCCGATCATATCTGTTAGGGTCTAAGATCTTAGTGTATACTGATCATGCAACATTACGACATCTGTTATCTAAGAAAGACACAAAGCCTAGACTGATTAGATGGATCCTTCTACTACAGGAATTTGACTTAGAATCTTAGATAAGAAGGGTTCTGAAAATTTGATAGCAGATCATATTTCTAGGATCTTAGTAGAATGTAACAAAGAAACAATCAGAGATCAGTTCCCGATGAACAGCTTTTCTCTATTTTGTCTGATAGTCTACCCTGGTTTGCCATATTGTTAATTACTTAGCAACAAGGCAAGTTCCTTCTCACTGGTCCAAACAAGAAAAAGATAGATTTTTCTTACAAATCAAATATTATTTTTGGGAGGAACCTGAGTTGTTTAAGTATTGTTCGGAGACAGGTGATTAGACATGTGTCCCTGAGAGTGATTTCAAGGCATACTCACTTTTTGTCATTCTCTTGCTTGTGGGGGACACTTTAGTAGAAGGAAAACTGCAGCAAAAGTGCTACAGAGTGGTTTTACTGGCCAACTCTTTTAAAGATGCACACGAATTTAGCCGTAATTGTCTGAGATGTCAACAAACGGAGAATATTTCGCGTAGAGATATGATGCCTCTGACCCTATTTTAGTTGTTGAGATTTTTATGTCTGGGGTATTGACTTCATGGGGCCATTCCCTTCTTCTTTGGGTTTGAGTATATTCTGGTTGTAGTTGATATGGGTCTAAATGGATCGAAGCCATCGCAACCCGAACCAATGATCACAAGGTTTGTAATCAAGTTCATTCAGTGTAATATCCTTAGTTGGTTTGGGTGTCCAAGGGCAATTATTAGTGATGGGGGGCGCATTTCACAAATAAACATTTTGAAGGATTAATGAAAAAATATGGAATTACACATAAGGTAGCCATACCTTACCATCCCCAAACTTTGTGGCCAGGTTGAAGTATCAAACAGAGAAATTAAACACATCCTAGAGAAAACGGTAAGGCCCGATAGGAAAGATTGGTCAGAATGTTTGAATGATGCATTATGGGCTTACCGGACTGCCTTTAAGACCCCCCTAGGAATGTCTCCATACCGGTTAGTGTTTGGCAAGGCATGTCATTTACCAGTAGAGTTAGAACATCGTGCATTTTGGGCTCTCAAGCAATGTAATTTTGATCTGAAGACTACTGGTTCTAATAGGAAGCTTCAATTGAGTGAATTAGAAGAGCTGCGAAATGAAGCTTATGAAAGTTCAAAAATTTATAAGGCTCGAACTAAGGCATATCATGATAAATTCATTAATCGAAAAATGTTTAAGCCTGATCAGAAAGTGTGGCTCTACAATTCTAGGATGCGCCTTTTTCCTGGAAAACTTCGCTTACGATGGGATGGAACATTATCATTACTCAAGTATTTCCTCATGGCACTATTGAACTTAAAGATCCCAAACAAGAAAATATTTTTAAAGTAAATGGCCAACGCTTGAAACCCTATGTTGAAGATATCATGATGGAGAAATTGTTGAAATTCTTGACCTTATGGACCCAGTACTACCATCTGCTGAGTCTGGCTGAAGACTTTAAACTTAGCGCTCCAGGAGGCAACCAGTTTATGCTTTTAATTTTAACTAGTTACTTTCTTTTCTTTTTAGAAGAATAAAGTGAGGGAGCACAGCAACAAAAGAACCTGCTACTTCATGAAACCTTCGAAGCACATTTTCCAAGGTGTATTCTTCCTATTATACTTCTCATTTTTCTTCCTACTCCATTGAGGACAATGTCGATTAAGTTGGGAGGGAAGATTAACTTGACTTGCTTAGATCTTCAAGTGCGGTTAGAAATAATAGGTTATGTGTACCTAATTTTTGTCTCAAAACTAGAGTTACTTATGCACCTTAATCAAGTGATTGATTAATGGCCTAGATAATACTAGAGATGCTGAGGGATAAATTATTAAAGAAACTCAATAAATTGTAGGGTATAGATCATAAATAATTTCATGAAGTAATTCCAAAGCCTTTTGACCATTGATCTAAAGATTTGAGGGGATATAATCAAAAGATCAAGTATGCTAAGGTTTTCCCTTGATTAAAAAAAAAAAAAAAAGTTTGTCTAGTCTCACAGCTTTACTTGAACTCTTACTAAGTAACCGGGCCCCTCGTCTAAGTAAGCGGTGCTTCGCGTCAAAATGTAAGAAGGTCAAGAAATCTGTTAAGCAATGGTACCTCCCTGAGTAACCGGGCCCCTTCGCCTAAGTAAGCATTGTGGTTCACGTCAAAATGGAAGAATACTAATACTTATGAGGCTGGGATAAACACAAAAAAAAAAAAAAGAGGGAAGTCATCTAGCATAAGGTATTGAAATAAACCCCAGAAAGTTAGAGGTTTTAAGAGTGAGATGGAAAGTGGCAGAAGAAGAAGTTTAGAAAATCTTTTGACTCTAATAGGACCACTAAAAGGTTGAATAATAATCAAATGAAGTATCTGAGGTAATAGTCGGAACAGGTATCATAGTCTCTTAGGGTTGCTTGGGTTAACATCTAATTCAAGGATGGTTTTTTAGATATCTAGATATCTATCTACTTACTCGAGGATGAGCAAAGTTCAAGTTGGGAGGTATGATAACTGCATTAAGCATAAATATAATAGTATTAATTTAATATTAAAATATCATTATTCTTTCAAAATTAATACTTTTATATGTCATTTATAGGAAGAATATCGCCAACATGGAGAGCCCGATTTTAGAAGTCTAGCGGCGTGAACGGCACTCGAATCGGACTCAGAACGGGCCCAAAATGAATTTTTGAAGAATTAACTAAGAGTTTGCACGAAGTTTAAAGTAGCCGATCCACAGTGGACCGGCCGCTCCAGTCCACCGAACGATCCATGAGCCACGATCTGCCATTGACGCGGTCCACGGAAGCAGAGCCATGGACCGCCATGCTCCAGTCACGCCGAGACTCGTCGGAGAGCTGTCCCCACCACCGGGGAGGTCGCCGGCACGCTCACCGCCAGCCGGAGAAGCCCGGTGGCCAGAAAAATGCTTTCGAAGTGGGCTGCTATTCGTTCTTCATTCTATTGGCCGAACCTCACCAAATCCCACCGTCCCACGCTGTCGGACGGCCTATCCGGTCCACCGTCGGACTGCCTACCCGGTCCACCGCCGGCCGAAGATGAGGGCGGTGCACTCTTCCTCGCCGCCGGGAGGGTCCTCACGATGAATTACAGTCGTTGATGGTGTTCTTCAGTTTGGACCAAATGGGGACCGAACCATGAGCTGGGTGGACCAAACCATGTGCTGGGTTGAATCGAACGGGGAGAAACTTCCAGAGCGTCGCCGGATGAGCTGGAGATCAATGGGAGCTCGAGCTTCGTTGCAACCGTGGAGCGGTATCTATTGGGCTGGTGCAACGGTGGAGCAGGCTGGTGCAACGGTGGAGCGAGTTGGTCAGAGAGGGAGCGGGTTGGGAGCAGGGAAAGCCTATAAAAAGGGGTCCATGGGAGCAGAGTGGGGGGTGTTCGGTCGATCAGTGGAAGCCATCTGCAGTACTTTTTCCGTGTTTTCTTCTCTGCATCTTCTTCTCCACCACAGAGGGCAGTGCCTTCTCTTCTCCATTCCACAGAGAGTAGCAAGCCATCTTCCCACCACTCCAGCTTAGTTGTAGAGGCCCCCATTCCAGAGTACAGTTCATCTCATCATTCTCCCAACTCTCGGCTCAGTCACAGTCCGGAAATCCCTGTTTCTTCCCTGCAGTTCTTTGGGTTTTCTGCTATTCCGATTATACCAGCTTTATTCCCACTATTCCAGCACTATTCCAAGCTTATTCCAGCAGACCTATTCTCTACCGGTCAGCGCCATCTTCATGCAGAAATCACTGGAGTCCGGAGCTTCACTTGGGAAAAGGGGGATTTATTTTTGGTTTTATTACTTTGATGTACTACCTCTTACTTGAAATAAAGATATTATTTGATTAATTAATGTTCTTTTGTTTTGTTTTTGTTTTTGAATCAGATGCGTTGCTAGGGCAAAGCTTTGGAGGTAAGTCAAGTGAAATTAATCCTGACTGACCTATTCCCAAGTGAGTATGGGTTGTACTCTCGTGAGATAGATCATATCTAGGTTATTTTACTAGCATTTAGACCAGTCTATTCCCAACAAGGGATGGACCAAGTGATTCACGGATATGGGCCATGCTCTCTCTCGGATAAGTCATTTCTTGAGTTACCTTTACTGCTGATTACTTGTTAATCTTCTTTTTAGTTTTAAGATTTTAATTTCTATTGTACATTTATTGTTTTCAAAGTAATCAAGAAAGTCCCTGTGGATTCGACCTTTGCTCATGCTATCCTATTCTAGAATAGTAGTTTTAAAGTAATTAAATCGGTGCATTGTGATGCGCACCAGAAGCCACTGAAACATTTATAGCTTATCCAAGTGCAAGTCAAGTGGACTTCTATCAAGCTGCACCGGCAACTATCCGATAAATTGAGTTTGTCATTTATTATTGCATTTACTTCAATTCTTTTTCTGAATTGTTGTTGGGTTATTGGTAAGCCCGATTGAAAAACCAAATAGGTTCTTGGTGAGCCTTGTTAAAAACCAAGTGTTGGGTTCTTAGTGATCCTGGTAAAACCAAGTTAGGTTTCTTTGGTGAGCCTATTCAACATCAAAGGGTGTTGGGTTTTCTTTGGTGATCTCGTTAAAACCAAAGTGTAGAGGTTTTGGATTGTGATCCTGCAAAACAATCCTACTATATTCAGGTATAAATATAGGGAAATCTCAAGTGATATCTTGGGTAGTGGATGTAGGAGCTGGGTTGCTCCGAACCACTATAAAACTTGTGTGTTTGTATTGTAATTCTCTGATCTCTTTTAGCTTATGCATTTAACCTTTAATCACAACACACAATACTCTGAAAAGGAATTTCAATTGCACATTATCTGCTTTAAATTTTAAAATTCCCAACTCACCCCCCTCTTGGGTAGCCACCTGGGCAACAAGCCGATTGTGCCATCGTGTGGCCTTCCCCTTCCTCCCAGCCATGCCACCATGTCCTTAAAACAGGGCCTCCATGCTATAGCTTTGGACGATCTAATCGTGTGCCGACCATCATTCTTCCATCATCACCGACCTCCCACCACCGACAAGCCTCACCGTACACTTCCCGTCATCGCCTCCATTGACGAGTGCAAGCCCTCTAGCCAAGAGGATTCACCATCTGCCACCAAACTAGCCATCCTCTATTTTTTCCTTCCACAGTGTAAAAGCACTAAGCCCCTTTTGCATGAATGTGAAAGTAAGAAGGAGTTTATTTTGCATGGTTCTCAAAGCAATTCCAGTCCACATTATTGACTTATGGAATTTTGAGCCTATTAGCCAATTTGGAGTTATTTAATTTGGGATTGGCTTATGCCATATTATAACTAACCATCTAGTATTTTGGTAATCTAGATCTCGTAACTTCCTCCTGTTTCAACCATAAACCATTGACTAGATACCTCAACCACTTTCGAGTTGATCTCCCTTTTCTAGGACTCTATGACATCCCGCGCTTAGTGAAAACTTTTCATGGTTTAAATTAGGATTTAAAATCATTTCTAAAAACTTATCTTTATTAGTTGTCCTATGTTTAATTCAATCAAATTCAGATTAATTGAATTGAATAAACCTAGCCTAGTGGTTATTCCTTAGTGACCAATGATCCAATTTTTGAAAATATTTGACTGTGCATGCCGATCGGGTCACTTCCTAGATCGGACATTAATTTCAACTAGATCTAAATTAGTTTTATTATTGCTTGCCTTGATTATTTGCTTTTATATTTTAAATTGCTTATTTATTTTATCTGTTAATCTCAATAGTGGGTCTTTAGATCTAAGATAGCTAGCCCATCCCGCATCATCTAGAACTTGTAGATTTTAATTTTCAAGATTTTGATGGCAATTTTTTTGCTTTCAACATCTCTAAATGGCTAGAAATAATTGAGAACCAATGAAAAAAATTTTGAGAAATATAAAAGAGGGGATTAAAGTCAAAACACCAATATTTTTTAGAAGATTCCAAGCTAATCATTGTAAACAAAAGAAAACTCAAGTACTATCACCTAATAACTCATGAAAAGCATAACTCCTTCACACCTACTCTCTTGAAACTTTAAATAAGTTGCTTAGAGATCATTGAAGATCAATCATTGAAGACTGAAGGGTCTTTAAGTGGAATCAAAAGAGTTTCAGCAGGCATGCATAAAGTATCGACTCATGAAATCCAAGTGTCAACACATTAGTCGACTCATTGTCAAGCAAGTGTCGACTCCAGGCTTGAGACCAAAATGAAGACAGAACATGCTAATTTCTAAATTTTGCCCAAGTGTCAACTCATGAATATGAAGTGTCGAGTCTAGTATCGACTCACTAGAAGAAGTGTCGATGCACCATAATACTCCAGAGAGCTTTAAAAAATATTTTTGACCTAGTATCGACTCAAGTATCGACACATGAGTCAACTCATGACCTGAAGTATTGACACCTGTAGGTCTGGATGAATAGTAATGGCTAATTTTTTAAGTGTAGAATTGATCTTTTTTGTATCTAACGGCTATTTTCTCCTCTCCAATGGTCATAAATGGTCATTTAAGACTTGGAAAGGTATTTAAAGTAGACCAAACACAAGAGGGAAAGAACTAATGAGAACTAATGAGAGAATTAATGAGCATTCATTGAGTATTCATTACTTTCAAGTAAGTTGAGCCTTCAAGCATTGAAGAGCATTCAAGAAGCATTCAAGTCCAACTCTCAAGTATTGATTAAGGCTTCAACAACTTGGAGACAAGCTTCTCAACAATAATCAAAGAGCTTCAAAAGATATTTTGCTTTTATTTTAAAAGCTTATTGTACTCTTATGTTATACTTGATTTATCTTATTGTTCCTAGTTTCAAGTAAATTGAAACTAGTGTTTGGATTGTTGGTGAGCCTTGTTTGAAAAACCAACTAGGTTGTTGGTGAGCCTTGTAAAAACTAACTAGATTGCTGGTGAGCCTTAATTGAAAACCAACTAGGTTGTTGGTAAGCCTTGTGAAAACCAACTAAGTTTTTAGTTAGCCTTGTGAAAATCAAGGAATTTTGATTAGTGAGCCTGCAAAAACAAATCTACTATAATCAAGGAAGGATTATAGTGAAATACCCAAGTGGATCTTGGAAAGTGGACGTAGGTGCTTGGTGTGCACCGAATCACTATAAATTATTGTATTTATGGCTGCTTATTTTTCTTTTCTTGCATTTTATTATTACTTATGTTGTATACTTTTGCTGAGCACACAAACACTTGCAAACATACTAGCACTTATTTAATCTTTGTAAAAAGTTTTTAAAACTAAATTCACCCTCTCTCTTGGGTTGCTTTAGCTGGGCAACAAGTGGTATCAGAGCCTTGTACTTAGCTAATAGGTCTAACCACCTTGAGTTAAAGATTTATGGCAACCCCTATAAAAACTAGTGTAGTTGAGGGTCAACTCTCAAATAAACCTTCACTTTTTAATGGCACTAATTACACATATTGGAAAACTCGTATGCAAATTTATTACATTCTATTGATTACAATCTTTAAAAAGTTATTGTTAAAGGTCCCCATGTTCCTTCAATAATGGTTAATGGCATTTCCATTCTAAAACTAGAAGAGAATTGGGATAAAAATGATACTAAACAATCAGAGCTTAATGTCAAGGCAATGAATTTGCTTTATTGCATATTAGATCCTAGTGAATTTAATAGGATATCCACATATGCATCGACAAAGAAAATTTAGGACACACTTGAGGTTACTTATGAGGGTACCCATCAAGTGAAGAATACTAAAGTAAATATGCTCATTCATATATGTGGAATGTTTAGAATGGAGCCAAATGAATCAATAACTGATATGTATACAAGATTTACCAACATTATAAATAGCATGAGAAGTCTTGGAAAAGTTATGTCTAATGCTGCCCTTGTAAATAAAATTCTCAGGTCTTTACCAATATTATGGGATCTGAAGGTCACAGCAATCCAAGAAGCAAAAATGTTGAGACACTTTCCTTGGAACAACTTGTCGGTTCACTCAGGACTTATGAGTTGAACTTGAAATAAAAGGCAGTGGATGAGGATAGGAAGAAAATAATTGCTTTCAAATCCACTACATCAAATGAGCCTTCAAGCGAAGAATCAAATGAAAGTGAAAATGAAAATGAAGAGGCTCTAGTGGCAAAAAAATTAGAAGATTCATAAAGAAGAAAAAGTTCCCTTACAAAAAAGCCAGGGCCTGGTAAAGATAAAGACAAAGATAAAGAAAAAGAAAAGAGAAGGAGAAGGAGAAGGATCAACCTACCTACTTTGAATGTAAGAAGCCCGATCACTACAAGGTTGATTGTCATCTCCTTAAGAAGTTTAAAAAGAAGTTCAAGAAGAAAGCAATGATAGCAACCTAGAGCGACAGCGAAGACTCCAGTTCAGAAGAAGAATAACAAAAAGTTGCCAATCTCTACCTTATGACAATAGAAGATGAGGTACAATCTGAACTTGAATTTAAATTATTTTTTAAGAACTTAGAGATGCTTTTGATGAACTTGTGCATGAGTACAAATTGTTAAAAATTGAGCATAAGAAGTTAAAAAAGCATGTTGATTCTGTCAAAAACAATAATATTGTCAATGAAAATAATGATCTAATAGCCAAGATTGTTGTTTTGAAAAAATAAAAGAATGCTTTATCAAAAGAAATATAAGTTTTAAAAAGATTTGAGGCCTTTGTTCCAAATAATGAGCTTTTAAAGAAAAACGAAAATCGTGAGATAGAAAACAAGAAATTAAAAGATGAGCTTGATAAAGTAAAACCTTTTGTTGAAAAATTTGTATTTAGTTCTAAAAAATAAATTTATTATTGAATAATCAAAGAGCTGTATTTGATAAAGCTGGACTCGGTTACAAGCAATAAAAGAAATAAAAGTTTTTCAAGAATTTCTTTGTTTTAGCATCTTCTAATGTTACTTGCTTTGTTGTAGAAAATTTGGGCATAGAGCTTATCAATGCAATCTTAGAAAAATAAATAATCATAGAAAAGTTTGGGTTTTAAAAGGAACCACTACTACTAATCCTAAAATATCCAAGATAACTTGGTATCTAACGCAAAAACTTGATCTATTTTACAAGTATATCTTGCAACCAAGGAGAAAAGGAGATTATGGTATCTTGTTAGCAGTTACTCAAGTCACATGACGAAAGATGTAAAGCAATTCATCTCTTTTGAAGCTTTGAATGGAGGGAATGTAACTTTTGGAGATAACGGTAAAGGCAAAATCATTGGTATCGATAAAGTTTATATCTCTCCTTCCACTTTTATTGATAATATATTATTAGTCGAAGCACTAAAGCATAATTTACTTAGTAACAGTCAATTTTGTAACAAAGGTTTTAAAGTAGTTTTTGAATCATTTCTTTGCATGGTATCTAGTCTTGATGATAATGGAGTGAAATTCATTGGAAATAGGCATGGCAACATCTACCTTGTTGATCTTGATAATTTACCTATCCAAGATAGTGAATGCCTAGTTGCAAAGAATGCCACGATAAATGAGACTACTTGGTTAGGCATCATAGATTAGGTCATACAAGCATGCATTTACTTCTCAAATTGTGTAAAAAGGATTTAGTTAAAGATTTACCAAAACTTAGATTTGAAAAAGATAAAATTTGTGATGCTTGTCAATTTGGAAAATAAACAAAAACCTCTTTTAAAATTAAAAGAATTGTTTCAACTTCTAGGCCACTAGAACTACTCTATATGGATCTCTTTGGATCAACTAGGACCACTAGCCTAGGAGGCTAGAGATATGGATTAGTGATAGTTGATGATTTCTTTCGATTTTCTTGGATTTTGTTTTTAGCACATAAAGATGAATCCTTTTCTGCTTTCATAAAGTTTTATAGAAAGGTTTCAAATAAAAAAGGTACTTCTTTTATTTGTATTCTAAGTGATCATGGAACTGAATTTGAAAATCAAAATGTTGAAGATTTTTGTAATGAAAAATGTATTGAACACAACTTCTTTGCACCTAGGATACCTCAACAAAATGGGATGGTAGAAAGAAAAAATAGGACTTTAGAAGAAATAGCATGCACAATGCTTTACGAAATGATATTCATAGATATTTTTAGGCTGAAGCTATCAATACTGCATCCTATATTTTAAACCATGTTTGATTCGACCAATTTTAAAGAAAACACCATATGAGCTTTGGAAAGAAAGAAAACCTACTTTAAAGTATTTTCGTGTATTTGGTTGCCGATATTTTATATTGAATAACAGAAAATATAATGTTGCCCAGAAATGAAGCCTAAAAGAGGGGGTGAATTAGATCTTTAAAAATTTAAAATAATTATATCCTAGTCTTGAAGTGTTTGTGAAATAAGGTGATTTAGCTCTAAGAGATATGCAGCGGATAATAGCAAATTAAATGCAAGTATTGAAGAGCAAGTAATAAAGAAAGCAATCAAAGATTTATAGTGGTTCGGTGCACTCCAAGCACCTACATCCACTCCCTAAGCTTCCCCTTCAAGATTACAGCCGACTTGTTTTCCAAGGTTCACAAGTCAAAACCTAAGTTGGTTTATCATCTAGGCTCATCAACAATCTTTACAACTTGTTTTATCTTCGAGCTCACAAGTCAAACCCTAGTTTGTTTATCCCTTTGGCTCACCAATAACCTTTACAACCTAGTTTCAAAACCTTTGAAAACTAGATCAACAAAGTAAGAACTAAAATGTAATAAAAGAGCACAATACAAAGCTCCTAGAAAGAGCTAAAATGAAGGTCATTGAAGCTCTCTTGATTGCTTGAGTTGACTTCTCCTTGGAATCTCTTGAATACACAATTATGGCCAAGCATTTGAAACCTTAACAACTCAAATATGGAAGGCTTTTTGCAAGGGAAATCTTTAAATACATTCTTCTTGTCTTTTCAAATGATTGAAGTTTGTCTCATATGATTTCACTCTTCCTTGTTAACTTTAAGAGTTTGGTGAGTGTTAAATACCTCAAAACCACTGAAAAGACCATTGAAGACCGCTGGAATTGAAAAGTAGCATTAAAAGTCGTTTGGAGACAAATCTGAAATTCTAAAAACTAGTGTTAGCCCTTGAGTCGACACTTGATGCAAGAGTCGACCTCGTGAGTCGACACTTGATGCAGAATCCAAAAATCTTCAAGTTCTATCCCAGAATTTTTCTCAGGCGATGAGTCGACACTGAAGTGTGAGTCAACCTCGTGGGTCGACACTTGGGCATGCTACTTGAAACTTTGCATGCCGATCTTCTGAAACTTCTGAATTTTCTTCATGAGTCGACACTTGATTATGTGACATCCAAAAAAAGCTTGCCAAACTTGAATTTCTTAATGATTTGTCCATTAATCCATTTGATGGTTCTTCATAAAGGCCAAAGAGGTTGTTTTGACAATGTTCCAAGATGAAAAGCTCAATCAAACATGAGAAACTTCTAGCTCTCAGATTAGTAAACTTGATACCTTTTTGTTGGAGAAATTGATATACCTAAGGCCTGAAATTCATACTCCAATTGAAATGTTAGTCCAAACATATACTTACATTTTGTTATTCATCAAAATTAAAGAGCCAAAGCCAACAATCTTCCCATTTTTGATGATGACAAAACCTTGAGTATATAAGCAAATAAATTTCAAAATTTGACTAGTATGGTATCAAGAGTTTTGAAAATGTATGAATTTATCGAAGTATCTTCTTATTTATCAACAAACAAGATTCATACACTTATTTTAATGAAAATGAATCAGATTTTCAGTTCATAGAGCAATGTTTCAAAAAGTTTTAAGGTAAGAGAATTCAAGATCTCCCCTATCTTAAGTAATCTGTGAGAGCTATGAAAAAATTTGAATACGATGTTGCTTATAACTCCAATATATCTTTCTTTATATCTTTCTTACTCCCCCTTTTTATAATCATTAAGTAATAAAAGGAATTGCTCCCCTTGAATTATTGCATACATCACTACTTAAGGTTTTAAAGGTACAAAGAAAGAGTGAGCAAAGAAATAACAGAAGCTTTCATATATCAAACTGAGCTTTCATATATCAATACTTTCAGTACAACATGAGCTGAAACATACATAACTGAAAAGATACATAAGCTAAAACATGCAGAAACTGAAACATACATAGATATAATCTGAAACATAATCATACTAAAGAAACTAAGAGTTTGTGAAGCTTCTCTCCATCAGATGGAAGTTCAAAAAAGATCGGTGCCATGATCCTAGTAGTAGTGGATCTAGGAGTCTTATGGATAAGGCTTCTAGTCCTAAGAGAGGGTCCTCATCTAGGTATGACCCTAGCACTCCTGGATCTGGCACGAGTGAAAGTCTCGGAAGGAGTCTGATAGGCTGAAGAAGCATCTGGCTGAACCTTAATGGGGGTAACTGAACTGTGATCAAGTATAGCAGGTGTCTGATCCTCCTTACTGACAACCTGGAAGTCTTCACAATCACCACTATCAGACTCAACAACTGTATCATCACTAACAATAGCAGTCTCACCATGTACATCAGTGTGCTCAACATCATCTGCTGCTGGAGGAGGATCTGTAAAAGGATCAACTATAAGAGCAGGAGTAGGATCAGCTAGAACTGCACTATCGCCACCAGACTGGTTACCATGATCATCATCTCCATCACTACCGCTATCACTATAACCATCACTATCTGACTCATCAGAATCACCATCAGTAGGAGGAGGTGGAGGTGCAGACTGACCAGCAATGCCAGAAGGCATCAAGGATCTCAACATGCTCTGTATTTGCTCAAATCCAACCTTAATCATAGCACGAAGAGAGCTGATCTATAAGTCACTATGCACATCCAAACCCTACAGCTTAATCCATACTTGTGATATCTCCCTATGGATCTCTATGATCTGATCTATAATCCTCTGCTCAAGGTCCAAGTCAGTTCTGATAGTGGGCTAAGGTATAGAAGCAGGAACAGGGTGCAACTGGTGGAGTGACTGGCTCATGCTGCTCAAGCTGTACAGGTGCAAGCCTAGGAGGTGTAATCTACTCAATAGGTCTAGAAGGTTCTGCCTCTGCTACTCTAATCTCATCCTCCTCATCTGGCTCCTGGCCAGACTCTCTATGAACCCATCATCCACCAATCTATCAGAATCCCATCCTGTGAAGAGATTTACCTCCATATGTATCTGTATGGAGGATCTCTTTGGAAGGCTCGCCCTCCAATGGAATACCAAAGTCTCTGAATAACTAGGTTAGCGCCATACCATATGGTAAACACAATCTGCGCTGAGTGGCTACCTCTCCCATCTGGTAGATCATGATCATAGGCAAGTTGATGGGGGTCTGCTATCTCAGAGCCATCATTAGAACCATCTCCCTCTCAATAATAAAATTGAATTGCCCGATCTTCGAAATCAGAATCCGAGCAATAATGTGATGAAGAACTCTAATCTTGATGGAAAGCTGGTTCGCAGAAACTACTGAGATAACACTACATCCTCCCACTCCAGGATACATCGAAAGGCTGCCTTTTGATTCCCAACACTGTTCACGACTTTGCTACGGAGTGGGATCTGCCATACCCTGCTAATCACTTCAAGGGTCACCTGGATCTCAACTCCCCTAACTAGTGCTGTCCATCGAATGCCATCATGCCCATACTGCCATAAAACTCTCTAATGAGCTAGGGGTAAAATCACTCTCGCATAGTGCAGAAATGAATGAGCCCAGCTGCTCTTAGTAAGTCTCCAATAATAAAGCTCTATGAATTCGAAAATTGAATGTCCACACGTTTACCACTGGCAATAATATTCCCCATAACTCAAGCTGCTCCAGGGAAAGAAGGTGCAGGCTGCTCTTGAGTATCATGCTCTGCCTGCTCAGCTGGATCTTGACGGGCCCTGGTTCTTCGCTCTCTACTAGGCTAACCCTTCTCAAACCTCCTTTTTTAGTATGCCAGTTGCTTACGGGGACCCATTTCACAGACAACACCAAGAAGAGGGACACGGAAAAAGAAAGAAGGCTAGGGAAAGAAGAGAGGGAAGAACAATGGGCTGAAAGAGGACCTACATTGGAGAAATAAGCTGGAGAAGAGTGAGAGGGATGGAATGCAGGAAGAACCGGGAGGTGAGGATGGAGGAGAAAAGGAGAAATCGAGCAAGCCACGGGCAAAAACGAACCAAAAGAGTAGGAATGGCTTGGATGAGGGGGAAAAATCATGAGAGAATCAAGGATACCGGCCAAAACATAGAAGGATTTGCAATGCTCGGACCAAATGGAAGGAAAAACGAAGAAATTTGGTTCGACCAAAAGAAAAACGAGAGAAAAAGGAGAGATTTTACCTAAAAACGAAGCTTAGAGGTGGAAAATCACTGTTCTTGGAGGTTTAGAGTGAGTTTGAGGACCACATGGCGCTAAGGAAGAAGAAATGAGTCAAAATGAGTTTTTGGAAAGCCCTAAAAAGTCTCAGTCCGATGGTCATGAGTCAACACTTAAAAAGTTCTCAAGTATCGACACTTCAGGTAAGTTGACACTTGGAGAAATTATGTGAGTCGACACTTGACCATGGGAAAGCAAAAAATAAATTTCAATAAAATCCAGAAAAATCCAGGAAAATTCTAAGAGATATCCTAAGAGATATTTAAAGGATTTTGAGACATTTTGGAGGATTTCAACAAGAATTTGAAGGGTTTAGATAAAAGGATCAATGACACCAAGTTCCCTTCTAATCATGCAAAATCTATCTTCACTTAGAGGTTTTATGAAAATATGTGCTAATTGTTATCAGTACACACAAAATCAAGCATTACATTACCATTTTGCACATGATCTCTTATAAAATGATGTCTTATTTCAATATGTTTCCTTCTTAAGTGTTGAACAAGATTTTTAGTCAAATTAATTGCACTGGTATTATCATATTTTATTGGTATCTTAGTTAGTTTGATACCAAAATCTTCAAGTTATTGTTTGATGCATAAGATTTGACCACAACAACTTTCTGCTGCTATATATTCGGCTTGCACCATAAATAGAGCAACTGAATTCTATTTCTTGCTAAACCATGAAATCAAATTAACTCAAAAAAATTGACAAGTTTCACTAGTACTTTTTCTATCAAGTTTATAACCAGCAAAATCAGTATCAGAATATGCAATCAGTTCAATAAATGAATCTCTAGAGTACCAAAGTCCAATATCAATAGAGCCAGATAGATATCTAAGTATGCATTTAACAACCAATAAATGAGACTCTTTAAGAGCAGACTGATATCTTGCACACATACATACATTGAACATTGTATCTGGCCTACTAGCAGTCAAATAAAGCAATGAACCAATGATACCTCAATATAATTTTTGATCTATAGTTTTACCAGATTTATCTTTATCTAATTTACAAGAAGAGCTCATAGAAGTACTGATGGAGACATTCATAATAAGAATTTATACTTTGATTAACTCACTTTGTTTTTGCAGCTATAGTCAATAAAGTTTTCAAAGCAAGTTACAAATTTTCTTGAAACATATTCATAAGACAAATTTTTTTAAAGCATGATTTGGCTCATAAGCCAACACATGGAAGAAGCCCATTAATTTTCTTGAAGCATGTTCATAAGCCAAATTTTCTTGAAGCATGACTTGGCTCATAAGCCAACACATGAAAGAAGCCCATTCGACTCAAGCCCAAAGCATGATGGAGGGCATCCTCTTCAAGTCCAAGACCAACCATTCAAGCCTCTTCAAGACCAAGCCTAATTCATGCCAAGATTTGAAGCACATGGGGAAACAACTCATCAAACAACCTTGGGGGAGAAGGAATTACACTATATCAAGAATTTTATATGGAACATAAAGATTCCTTCCACTACCCCAACAATATTTAACATGTGGCATGCCACAACTTATGACACCTAAGCCTCCACATCAGCATTTAGAAGATATATTAGGATCTTCTAGATGCCACATGTCAAAGTGGTTGTAACTTTCTACCAATAATTTGTTTTTAGTTAAAACCACTTACCTAAAAATTGTTGGAGCCAACTAAACCAACCTTATCCCCTCCTCTCCACCCTTGGATAAAATTTCTAGCATTGGATCCTATAAATAGGGCCCCTAGGCTCTCATTGTATTCATTATATGCTATGATTTAAATTAATGAAAGGATTGTTTCCTTGTGTTCTAGTTTTCTTGAGTTTTTATTTAAAGTGAAAATTCTCTAGCTAGTTTGAATGTGTAGATCCTTATCTAAGGAGAGAATGAGAGTTTTCTAAGTTTGAGTTTGAGAGTGAAGAGCACTCTTGCAAGGAGTAAAGGATGGGATGCCCATTGATGGATCTATGATCAAGCTCCAAGTCCCAAGCCATCGGCCACTTTCTTCTTCTTCCTTTTTTCTCTGTTTCCATTCCAACTCCAATTCTTCTTCCATATCTAATTCCAAATTTTATTGTAGGTTCTCTTAGGTTCCTAGGTCAAGGATGAAGGTCTCCATGCCATGGATCAAGGCCAAGGTGAGTCTCAAAGTAAAGAGTGATAATCTTAACTTCTAGGCCTCAATCCTTGAGTGATGAGAGCTCCTTCTTCTACCAAATAATTAGCCATCATTGTTGGTAGGAAAACTCTTCCTAGACTTTATTAGATCTGATCATTTGAAGGTTAACTTTTTCTAGTAGTGATGGTTTCCTTGCCATGAAGATCCTAATCCTTATTTTGAACTAGATCTACGTTACGGATCTTAAAAATTAGATCAACTAGTCTCCTTATGAAAATTCTTTTCTTGGATTAATTTAGCCTATTTATTTGATAATTAATTGATCAAGTTTGCTTGCTGGTTAGCTTGCTAAAACTCTCCATTCATCATTTTATTTTCATCCCCCATCAATTTTTTGGTATCAGAGCTATGGTTTACTAGGTCAAGTGTTTGATTGCTAAGATTTCTATTCTAGTATTCACCTAGAATTTTCATAAATTTTAGTAATTTTTTCACATTTCAAAAAAATTCATAAAAATACTTTTCCAGTACCATAGTATGTTAAGATTATAAATATAAAATTAAAAAAATATTTTTTTTATTTTTGGATTTAAAAATATGAGTTCTTAGATTATTTCTGAAGTTCTGTCCAGAATTCTATTTCTGCCTTCCACTTCATTTAATTTTAAAAGAAATATGAAAATTTTTTTCTAGATTTTTAATTTTAGATCTAAAATTCAGACTTATATTTTTGTTATTTTCCACTAGAATTTTAAATTTTAGAAGGATTTATAATTCAAAATTTGAAATTTGAATTCATGTTGGTAAGAGTTAGCTAAACTGCTGGAATCTTCTAGCAACTGTTTTCAAACTTACCTTCTCAACCAAAATTTAAGTTAATCCAAAGTCAAAACTTTAAAATTTGAGAATTCTTATTTGAGAGTTAACCAAATTAGTTTTATTTTAAATTTTTGAATTTTTAAAAAAAAATAAATTTTGAATCTTTAAAACTAGCTAGTTGAAAATTGTTCCCTGCTGAAATTTTCTTTTACAACAAGCTTTCAAAATGAATTTCTTAACCAAATTTCAGGAATTAAATTTCAAAATTTGGAATCTGGAATATTCACTAAGATTTGACAATTTAGATTTTAATTTTAATTTTTTAAAATTTTAAAATTTTAATTTCAAATGTTTAAAACTAGTTGACTAGTAGTTGTTAGGGCTAAAACTGTCTTGCAACAACTCTAACTTCTAGAATGAATTTTTAATCATAATTCTAGATTTAAATTTTAAAATTTGATTTCTACAATATGGACTTCAAAATCTAAATATTTCAATTTTTTTTTTTTTTTTGAATTTTTTAAAATTTGGGTTTGAATTACATGTTTGTGCTAATACTAGTTGTTGTGTTATCTAGTTATTGTGTTATCTAGTTAGTGAATTTGTTTGTGCATCCATTCCTAAATCTAATTAAGGGCATTCAATTATAACATAAGGGAAGGAGGTCATTACCTTTTCTTGGCCCAAAATAATCACCCACATTTGCATTGACCTAAACCATAATTGAAATCGAGTAGGAACCTAATACTAGGGATCCCACAAGTCGGGTTCAAGTGCAAGATGAGACCAAATATTAGTTGAGTTTGTACTTACTTCTTGAAATTGGTATCAAGGCTAGAGGTCCAATGGCAAATGCCTTAAGTGACTTGTGATTTTTAATTAGGACCTCATGAAAGCGAGAGGAGCCTCCCGCAACCCCACCTCTTACCTAGCCAGTGGAAAAGGTAATTACAACTTTAACTAGTACTTAGTCAATTCCTGTATTTTGAACTTTTAGGTCTAGGAGCCCTAGAAGTTAGGTTCGTATTACTTGCCCTTTTGATCTGAAGCCCTATACCAACAGTCCTACACGTATCCATGGATCCTAATCTTGGATTCTTTATGAGAACCCTGACTAAAAAGTTTGATACCATAAATGGGAAATTAGGGCAAATGAGAAAGGAATTAGGTCAAGTGAAGGATCATGTTGGGACACTTGAAGAGACCCCAATGACCCCCACCGAACCTGAGTCACTTAGGTCAATTCCTCGAGGTCCAAGAGTCCATCATCATAAATTCACTCCTGAATACAACCCAAGATGACTTCACCATGACTTCATAGAAGAAGCCAATAGGATCCATGCAAGCCTAAATCACCTAGTCCACCTCCCCTTGGTCCAAGAGCCCAATGTCATGATCTCACTCTTGAGTATAGTCTTAGATATCCCTGCCAAGATTTTGTAGATCAGGAGGAGAGAGTCTTTAGGAGCAATCGACCCTATGCACCCACTTTCGATGGAAATTTAGATCCTGAAGTGTATATCGATTGGAAAGAAAAAATGTATCAATACTTTGAATTTGATGAAATGTCAAAAGTAAGAAAGTGTCAATTTGCCAAATCAAAGTTAGTCCGACATGCTAAAGCATATTGGAGAGAAGTTGAGTGAAAAAGTTACTAAAGTGGGGATAAAATAACTACTTAGAGAGAAATGAAGGGTAAACTGAGGGAAAAGTACCTAGGTAAATATTATGAGCAAAAACTTTTAGACCAATAGTACAAATTGAGACAAGATGATACAACTATATCTGATTATATTGCCAAATTCAATGAGTATATCGGGAGATGTAGTACAGTCGAATCTGAAGCAATGATCATATCTAGATTTCGAGTTGGTCTACATAAAGATATACAGTGAAAAATATTTCAATGGAAAATTCACTATCTAGAAGATGCATATCAAATTCTAGGAAATTTGATACATATTAGAAGGAACTCTTGATCAATCAACCTAAGTCCAATATAAATTATACATCTAGACATAGGCAGATTCTAACCAAATTCCTTCAAGCAAGCCAACTCCTATCATCCCACTAATTAGTAAGGAAGAAATCATTGAACCCATTGAAGAGCCTAAAGTGGAAATATATAAAGCTGAACCAAGTCTAATTAATGAATATGAAGAAGAAGAGGATGAACCCACTGAGAATTTAGAGAAAAGATCTCCTGAGCCAATTAAAGAATTAAAAGATGAAATAGAATCAAAATCTTATCAAATGAAGGGATAGAAAGAGAAAATCCTAAACCCGTTGAAGAACTTAAGGAAGAAGTTTATGAAGCTAGGTCTAACCTTATGGACGAATATAAGATAATTATCCAGCCTAAAGAAATCAACAACGGGGATGATCAAAATGAAATCCAAGGAAAAAATCATGGAGATCAATCTGAGGATAACATAAAAGATCCGGAATTAATTGATGTTGAAGGTTTAGATCTAGAGATCGATGAAGGATCATATATTGGGGTATTGACCGTCAAAGAACAAACCCTACAGATCAGCCCCAAGAAGCTGTAAAACCTTTAAAAACCATGCAAAATATTTTTCCTAATAATTTTTCTATCCTTGATTTCCCATTTTTGAACATCCACCATCCCGATCTACCATTACATTTCATTCACTCTTCTATCCCATCCGACTGGGACATCTACCATACTATTGATCTAATCCCAGTGATATTCAATAGTTACTTTATTAAGACTCTTGGCATATGTTGAGAGCCAAATTAAGATTCATTGCCACTTACTTGAAGTTTTGTGCCAGAGTCTTCAAAGCCATTTAGGGAATATTGAAAATTAGGAACCTTGTTTCCTAGCCCAACAATAAAGTTTAGTCCATAGATAATAAAGTCCATTTGAGCTTGTTTATTTTTGTTTGTCTTTTACCATTTAGTATCATTTGCTTTTGTCTCTTGTCATTTAGTGTCCCATGCATAAGTATCCATGATTACTAGAGTCATATGCATAGCGTGATTAGTAAAACAAATTTTGAACAATGAAATTAACAAGCATATGGCTAAATTTTGTTAAAAAGCCAAAGAATTTTAGGAAGGAAACTGTCTTGATTACGCTCAAAATGATTATATGCCCGTGGTGTAGGTCCTTTTCAAAATAGTAAAGAAAATTGGACCTAATATGTGCTAGATATACCATTCAACTTTGGTATCAGTTCCACTTTCAACATTTCAGATCTAGTAAAGTATAAGGAACAAACAATGATACCTAGTGAGCTATTCATGCCTGATTCCATCTTTAAGAGTGAACCAATCCTTGAGTGTCCACCAGCCATATTACCAAAGCGACAAGATAGGATTGAGCGAATCTTAGATGACAAGATTATCACTACTCGAAACAAAGACTATTAGCGCTACTTGGTTCACTGGCATGGACATCCTGATTTTGAAGACTCATGGATCACTTGAGAGGACTTACAAAAAATCGATCCTGACCTACTAGAGTACTACCAAAGCTAGATGAATTCATACTCGATGGAGTCAAGCTTCTTCCACCCTGGGAGAACTGATGGGGACATCCATAATAAGAATATATACTTTGATTAACTCACTTTGTTTTTGCAGCTATAGTCAATAAAGTTTTCAAAGCAAGTTACAAATTTTCTTGAAACATATTCATAAGCCAAATTTTCTTGAAGCATGATTTGGCTCATAAGCCAACACATGGAAGAAGCCCATTAATTTTCTTGAAGCATGTTCATAAGTCAAATTTTCTTGAAGCATGACTTGGCTCATAAGCCAACACATGGAAGAAGCCCATTCGACTCAAGCCCAAAGCATGATGGAGGGAGTCCTCTTCAAGTCCAAGACCAACCATTCAAGCCCATCAAGACCAAGCCCAAGCCCAATTCATGCCAAGATTTGAAGCACATGGGGGAACAACTCATCAAACAATCTTGGGGGAGAAGGAATTACACTATATCAAGAGTTTTATGGGAAACATAAAGATTCCTTTCACTACCCCAACAATATTTGACATGTGGGATACCACAACTTATGATACCTAAGCTTCACATCAATATTTGAAAGCCATATTAGAATCTTCTAGATGCCACATGTCAAAGTGGTTGTAACTTTCTACCGATAATTTGTTTTTAGTTAAAACCACTTACCTAAAAATTGTTGGAGCCAACTAAGCCATCCTTATCCCCTCCTCTCCACCCTTAGACAAAATTCCTAGTATTGGAGCCTATAAATAGGGCCCCTAGGCTCTTATTGTATTCATTCTATGCTATGATTTGAATTAATGAAAGGATTTTTTCCTTGTGTTCTAGTTTTCTTGAGTTCTTGTTTGAAGTGAAAGTTTTCTAGCTAGTTTGAATGTGTAGATCCTTATCCAAGGAGAGAATGAGAGTTTTCTAAGTTTGAGTTTGAGAGTGAAGAGTGCTTTTGTAAGGAGTAAAGGATGGGATGCCCATTGATGGATCTATGATCAAGCTCCAAGTCCCAAGCCGCCGGCCACTTTCTTCTTCTTCCTTTTTTCTTTGTTTCCATTCCAACTCCAACTCTTCTTCCATGTCTAATCCCAAATTTATTTGCAGGTTCTCTCAGGTTCCTAGGTCAAGGATGAAGGTCTCCATGCCATGGATCAAGGTCAAGGTGAGTCTCAAAGTAGAGAGTACCAATCTTAACTTCTAGGCCTCAATCCTTGAGTGATGAGAGCTCCTTCTTCCATCAAATAATTAGCCATCATTGTTGGTAGGAAAACTCTTCCTAAGCTTCATTAAATCTAATTATTTGAATGTTAACTTATCCTAGTAGTGATGGTTTCCTTGCCATGAAGATCCTAATCCTTATTTTGAACTAGATCTACATTGCGTGTCTTAAAAATTAGATCAACTAGTCTCCTTATGAAAATTCTTTTCTTGGATTAATTTAGTCCATTTATTTGATAATTAATTGCTCAAGTTTGCTTGCTGGTTAGCTTGCTAAAACTCTCCATTCATCATTTTATTTTCATCCCCCATCAAGTACCTAATGGCTTAGTGCTCTCCATCCCAAACTTCTTTAATATTTCTTTTGTGTATTTGATTTGGTTAATGAAGATCCCTTCTTTGGTTTGCTTAATCTAGAGTCTGAGAAAAAAAATCAGTTCTCCCATCATGCTCATCTTGAACTCACCCTGCATAAGCTTGGCAAACTCTTGGCATAAAATTTTATCAATAGCATCAAAAATAATATCATCAATATATACTTGTGCTACTAAGAGATCATCATTCTTCTTTTTTAAAAATAATATAGTGTCTACATTTCCTCTAGAAAAACTATTTTCAAGCAAAAATCTACTTAATCCATCATACCAAGCTCTTGGAGCTTATTTTAAACCATACAAAGCTTTATAAAGTCTAAAAATATGATTGAAAAATTCATGATTTTCAAAACCGGGGGTTGTTCAACATAAACTTCTTCTTCAATAAATCCATTCAAAAAATCACTTTTAACATCCATTTGAAATAGCTTGAAATTCATGATATATGCAAATACTAATAGTAGTCTAATTACTTCAAATCTAGCAATAGGAGCAAAGGTTTCATCAAAATCAATTCCTTTCTCTTGATTGTAGCCTTTGGCAACTAGCCTAGCTTTATTTCTAGTAACCAAACTATTTTTATCAAGTTTATTTCTGAAAATCCATTTTGTTCCTATTATTAAAATATTTGATGGTCTTTCAACTAAAGTCCAAACTTTATTTTTTTTAAATTGGTTTAGTTCATCTTGCATAGCATTTATCCAATTGCAATCATTTTCAGCTTCTTCAAAAAATTTTGGTTCTACTTGAGAAACAATAGCTAAGTAATCACATACATTTCTCAAAGAGGAATGAGTACTTATCCCTTTTGATGGATCACCAATTATAAGTTCTTTGGGATGTCCATGAGCATACCTCCATTCTTTAGATAGTGGATTGGGTGTAGATGAAGCTCCTACTTGTTTGTTCTCTATCATTGTCCTGATCATCATCTTGCTCCTTAGAAGGTTCTTCATTAATTATCATTCTTTCAAACTTTTGAGTACCTGTAACATCATCAACAATATCTTCTTTTCTAGAATATTTATCATTAATCTCATCAAACACTACATATATGGATTCTTCAACTAGAAGAGTTCTTCTGTTGAAGACCCTGTATGACTTGCTAGAAGTAGAGTATTCTAAGAAGATACTCTCATCTGACTTGGCATCAAATTTGTTAAGGTTATCTTTACCATTATTTAGAATGAAATAACGGCATTCAAAAATACGAAAATATTTAATAGTGGGTTTTCTGTTTTTCCAAAGTTTATATGGTATTTTCTTCAAAATAGGTCGAATTAAAACTTGATTCAAAACATAACATGCAGTATTTATGGCTTCTACCCAAAAATATTTAGGTAAATCACTTTTACAAAGCATTGTGCATGTCATTTCTTCAAGAGTTCTATTTTTTCTTTTTACTATCCCATTTTGTTGAGGTGACCTAGGTGCAGAAAAATTGTGATCTATACTATTTTCATTATAAAAGTTTTCAAAATCATGATTTTCAAATTCAGTGCAATGATCACTTCTTAAAGAGATAATTAAAACACCTTTTTCATTTGAAACATTTTTATGAAATTTAATGAATGCTAAAAAAGTTTCATCTTTATGTGCCAAAAACATTACCCATATAAAACATGAATAGTCATCTACAATCACTAGCCCAAACATTTTACCTTCCAAACTAATTATTCTAGTTGGTCCAAAAAGGTCCATATGAAGTAATTCTAAGGGTCTAGTGGTAGATACTACTTTTTTAGGTTTAAAAGAAGGTTTTGTCTGTTTTCCAAGTTGACATACACTACAAATCTTATCTTTTTCAAAAGTGAGTTTTAGCAAATCTTTTATAAGATTTTTTCTATTTAATTTTGAAATCAAATGCATACTTGCATGTCCTAGACTACGATGACAAAGCCAACTAGTTTCTGTTGGGAATCCGGTGCACCATTGTGAAAAATAATTTCAAAAATGATGAAATTTGCACCATAAACCCTTAGCCAGGATCTCCTTATTCAGGATTAAAACATATATTAAACATGCAAACTTATATTGTTAGAATTAGGGCACCAACCTGTTAACGCTAAATCCAATTTTGATGTAGAATCAACACTTGATGTTGAATGCCCCTTTTGAATTCACCAGGCATCCAAATGTCCACCCTCCAATGGTGATCCACAAGAAGAATGATCAAGATGCTAGCTTCTTCAAAATTCCTTCACTTGAATTCTTATCCTAGAACTCAAGAGGACTATGGCTTTAAAACTCCACGGTAGGGACTCCTTACTTCCTTTCTTTCTTCTTCCTCTCCCTTTCTTAAGACCTTGTCCTAAGAATAAAACTCTTGTCTTGAAGGAGGAGGAGGATTTAAGACACTAATGTCTTAATGTAAAAGAAAATAGAAACAGAGTAGTAATTCTTTTCTTTTACCGATCGAGAGATTCTTCCTATCTCTTGTTTTAGACTTGAGTTTCAACAGAGAAGAGAACTCTGTAAAAGGGAAACTCTCTGTGTCTTAAACAAGATAAGGAGGAATCAGTCTCCTGGAAAGAAAAGAAAAATAAAAACCTCTGTCGTACATTAGTCAATCACCCGAAGTCTCTGTTCCTTAAATAGATTACAAAAAGGTGCCTTTTCAAAAGAACACAACTCTCCGTAAAATATTTCTCACGGTCTTCCATATTTCTCACGCCCCCTTCCATCCTTCTCATGCCCTTCCAGATTAAAACTCATGGCTTTTCCTAAAAGAAAAGTCATGAAATTCCAGAAGAAGGGAATCACGATGTTTCGGTCTCCGAAGAGATGTTATTTCGCGCAACCGGGAAGAGTCAGCGCCTTTTATCTTTCTTAAAAAACCATCAGCCATTGGATTCCCATCCAAGGGGGGACAAGTGAAGCGCTAACTCTAAGAAAGGAGGCCGCCCCATCTTAATTCATCAGAGAATTAAGTGGGGCGCGCCAAGAGTCCATGCGCCATGGACTCTTCCAAATGGCGCGCCAAGAGTCCATAAGCGCATGGACTCTTGGCATTTTGGCATGAAAATGCAAAGGGGCGGGTGGGGAGGCTAGCCTAGTTACATGGCTAGCCAATAGGGTTAGCCATAATCCCTATAAACTCAATTGGGGTCTAATTAGATCCAATTAGAACCTAAATTGAACCAATCCGGAACCCTAATTCGAATCCGATTCGAATAGAAGCTAGGGTTTGCAACACCTGCTAGAGTGTTATCCTGCAAAGATGATTTAATCATAAATTAAACTCTTGATCAATCCTCTTAAGTGTGTGACCCATTGGGTTCCACATCTAACCAGCAGTGGGTTCGAATACAAGTTGACCTAATTTGATTAGAACTCTTTCTAATCGATTTAGGTCAAACCGGGCTTTCCCGACTTGATCAATTAGGACTCTTCCTAATAAGTGATCTTTAAATTTTGATCAACCCACAAGACAAGATTGACGTCTAGCAAC
The DNA here is from genome assembly GCA_021397845.1 of Areca catechu. Classification (NCBI taxonomy): domain Eukaryota; kingdom Viridiplantae; phylum Streptophyta; class Magnoliopsida; order Arecales; family Arecaceae; genus Areca; species Areca catechu. The sequence goes on along the minus strand of CM038042.1, from coordinate 29,208,828 downwards.
GTGTCATGTCTACCCGAAAGATATGGAAATTCTGGTGAAATACCAAAACTACCCTTCAGTAGAGAGTTACCGTTAATTAAATCTTTCGATCAGCCTGCACCCAAAATATAACTATGGATATGGATATATGTCAAATCCAATATTATATTTATTTCTAGCTCAATCTTATATTGATGATTCAATTATCATGATATTAGAAATCATTTCTAATATCTTTACTTTGATCAAAGATTCCCTGAATCATCATCCGATTGATAACTAGCTGGATGCAATCTCCTCTTACTAAGAGTGATCGATTCCTTGTTGACCTACTCATTACCTTCATATCCAATTCACCATTCCCAGTATCAATCCTGTGCATGACTCAGTGTCATGATTAGAATTGAACCAAAGCATGGGTTCATGTACATAAGGTACTTATGGTAGTCTCAGGTCAAAGGATTACTTGTACCACTCCCACTATGAGAACCTTCTATTGACATGTAGCTAAGACTCCATTAGATGTTCTCAAATTGGATCATATCAGTGAACTCATTCTCTAATGAGCACCCACATCCTAGTATTAGTGTCATACACAAGTGACTGCACCCTTTCCAGTATAAATGGGATGTGCTAGTCTTATCGGAAAACCCTGATCCCCTACTCAGGGTTCCTTTGACTAGGAATATTTTAGTTTAAGGTTTTAAGACTTTAGGTCTCACTGGTATGATCTCATCATAACCCTAAAATCATAGCCCTAATCTATGGGGTTCATCATATAATATAAACACAGCGTATGATGAAAAATAATGCCTTTATTAGAATATTGTCAATTACAATGGTTTGGGAGATACTACATAGATTGGCTTGTAGGGCATATCCCTTTCAATCTCCCACTTGCACTAAAGCCAATCGCCTTTAAATCTTAATCCCATACACTCGAGGTGGCGATCAAACTCTCGCTGCGGTAGAGCCTTAGTGAATGGGTCTACTACATTGTTCTTTGTATCAACTCTATTTATGTAGACATCTTGTCTTTCTACTATTTCTCGGACGAGATTGAAGCGTCTTAGAATGTGCTTGGACTTATGATGAGCTCTTGGTTCCTTAGCTTGAGCAACAGCCCCAGTGTTGTCACAGTAAAGTGGCACTAGGTTTTCAATCTCAGGAATAACACCCAACTCTGTGATGAACTTCTTCATCCAGACTGCTTCCTTGGCGGCTTCACTGACAGCTATGTATTCTGCCTCTGTGGTTGAGTCAGCTACAGTCTGCTGTTTGGTACTCTTCCAACTCACTGCTCCACCATTTAAGGTAAAAACATATCCCGAAATGGATTTGCTATCATCAGGGTCTGATTGAAAACTAGAATCAGAATAAGCTTCTAGTTTAAGATCAGAACCACCATAAACCAGAAAAATATCCTTAGTCCTTCTCAGGTACTTAAGAATATTTTTAACTGCTTTCCAATGATCCTCTCCTGGATCAGCCTGAAACCTACTGACAATGCCTAAAGCATATGCCACATCAGGCCTGGTACATAACATGGCATACATAATGGACCCTATTGCCGAAGCATAAGGTATAGAATTCATTCTATTTCTTTCTTCAGGTGTCTTAGGAGACATCCTTTTAGAAAGATGTATGCCTTGACTCATAGGAAGATAACCTCTTTTACTTCCATCCATTCTGAATCTTTTCAGTACTAAGTCAATGTACCTAGATTGGGATAAACCTAGCATCCTCTTAGATCTATCTCTATAGATCTTAATACCTAGTATATAGGATGCTTCTCCCAAATCTTTCATGGAAAACTGGTTTGATAGCCAAACCTTGACTGATTGCAACATTGGGATATCATTCCCAATGAGGAGTATGTCATCTACATACAGAACCAAGAAGACTATGGCACTCCCACTAGTCTTCTTATATACACAGGGTTCATCCACATTTTTGATAAAACCAAACCTTTTAATAGTTTCATCAAAGCAGATGTTCCAACTCCTTGAAGCTTGCTTTAATCCATAAATGGATTTTTTTAGCTTGCATACTTGATTAGGTTTATTCTTTGAAATAAAACCTTCTGGCTGTGACATGTAGACTTCTTCCTCAAGGAAACCATTGAGGAATGCAGTCTTCACATCCATCTGTCAGATCTCATAATCATGGTATGCTGCTATAGCAAGTAAAATCTGGATTGATTTGAGCATGGCAACAGGTGAGAATGTTTCATCATAATCAATTCCTTGTTTTTGTCTAAAATCTTTTGCCACTAATTTGGCTTTATAGGTTTCAACTTGGCCATCAGCCCCAATCTTTTTCTTATAGACCCATTTGCACCCAATAGGATTGATACCCTCTGGTGCATCGACCAAAGACCATACTTGGTTTACATGCATAGAGTCTATCTCGGATTCCATGGCTTCTTGCCATCTATCTGAATCAGTACTCAAGATAGCTTCGGTATAGGTCAGAGGTTCATCATTTTGAATGACTTGGGCTTCATTATTTTCAATAATAAACCCATACCTCTCAGGTGCCCGTGGCACTCTATCAGACCTACGGGGAGGAGTTTTGTGTTCTGGTTCTATCCTAACTATATGTTCTAATGGTTGAGAACTGTCTATCTGTGTTTCTTGTACTTCTCCAAGTTCAACAGTTCTACCATTGCCCTTTTCTAAAATGAACTCTTTTTCTAGAAAAGTGGCATGCCTGCTGACAAAAATCTTTTATTCAGTAGGATGGTAGAACAGATATCCTCTACCCTCTCTAGGATATCCTACAAATAGACATTTATCCGCTCTAGGTTCCAACTTATGTCCAAAATTTCTTTTAACATAAGCTAGACATCCCCATACCTTAAAATATTTAAGATACGGTTTCTTTCCACTCCAAATTTCATATGGAGTACTAACAACGGATTTAGAAGGTACCTTGTTCAGAATGTAAACAGTAGTTTCTAGGGCATGACCCCAGAAGGAAATGGGTAAATTTGTGAAGCACATCATGGATCGTACCATATCTAATAAGGTACGATTCCTCCTTTCAGCTATACCATTTAGCTGTGGCGTATAAGGAGGGGTCGATTCAGAAAGAATTCCATTAACTTTAAGATAGTCTAAAAACTCCGTGGATAAGTATTCTCCTCCTCGATCAGAATGAAGAACTTTAATACTTTTCTCGGTTTGTTTTTCGACCATACTTTGATACTCCTTAAATTTATCAAAGGCTTCAGATTTATGTTTCATAAGATACACACATCCGAACCTAGATAAATCATCTGTAAAAGTGATAAAATATGAGTATCCATCTCTGGCCTGAGTTGTCATTGGACCACATACATCAGTATGTATAAGTCCTAATAACTCAGTTGACCTTTCTCCATGTCCAGTAAATGGAGTCTTGGTCATCTTACCCATGAGACATGATTCGCAAGTTCCTAATGATTCATACTCATAAGGATCAAGGAATTTTTCCTTGTATAACTTGCTTATCCTAGACTCATTAACATGACCAAGTCGATGATACCAAAGTAAAGTATCATTAAAGTCTTTTCTTTTTCTTTTATTATTGACATGAAAAACACTTTCATTGGAAGAAAGAGTTAAGAGCCCATTGCTAAATATGCCAGAACCAATAATTTTATTAGATAACATTTTTGAGCAACCAGTGCTCGTTACATCCATTAAATATCCTTGTTTTAATAACAAAGGAATAGATATAATGTTCCTAATAATCTTAGGCATATAGTAACAATTTTCTAACTCTAAGATCTTCCCTAAAGGCAACTTCAGAATATAGGTCCCTACAGCTTCTGCTTGGATGATATCACCACTAGCACCATAGAGATTGAAGTCACCTTCCTTCAATACTTTAAGCTTATGGAGGTCCTGCAAAGATTTGCATATATGGTAACCACAAGCGGTATCCAATACCCAAGTATTTGATATAGATGAATTTAATGTCAATATAGCATGTATCTCATACATACCTTTTGGTGCATCTGACGTACCAGGCTTCACAGTTGCAAGGTAAGCCTTGCAATTCCTTTTCCAATATCCCGCTTTGCCACAAAAGAAACAGGTTGACTGTTTTGAGGCCTTCTTTCCTTTCTTATTCTTATTGATGCCACCCTTAGGGTTTAGCCTCCTATTAAAATCCTTTTTGCCTGATTTCTTCTTATTGGTCTTATCAACAAGAAGAAGTGGAGCCTTTTCTTTCTTAACGTGGCTCTCTGCTATTTTTAACATATGTAACAGCTCAGGCAAGGAAGTGTTCAGTTTGTTCATGTGATAATTCAAGACAAACTGAGAAAATGACTCCGGGAGTGATTGCAGGATTAAGTCCTGATTCAGCTCCCCATCCATAATAAAACCTAATTGACCCAATCTGGTGATTAAGTCAATTACCTTCAGAACATGATCCTGAACGGATGTTCCCTCTGTTATCCTAGCACGGAATAACTGCTTAGATATTTCGTATCTAGCAGTTCTGCTTTGTTCTCCATAAAGCTCTTTTAAATTGAGCATTATGGATTGAGTGTCCATGCTTTCATGCTGTCTCTGTAACTCATTGGTCATAGAGGCCAGTATGATACACTTGAAAGTGAGGGAGTTATTCTGCCACATTTTGTATATGGCCATATCTTCCTGTGTGGCATCGTCCCCTAGTGGATTAAGACTACGGGTATCAAGAATATAAGAAAGTTTTTCTGAACTCAGTACAATCTTTAAATTTCTCAACCAGTCCACATAGTTTGGACCAGTCAGTTTGTTGGTATCTAAGGTACTTCGCAGTGATAATGAAGATGCCATTTATCTACATTTAATAAAGAACAATATATAAGCAAACAACCATGAAATGACTTACATAATTAAATTAGGTCTTCAATTTAATTATGTCTCCCACTATTTTATCAAAAATCATAGCCCTCACTATGATAATCGAGAACCCTGATCGGTTTTTCTTAGTGAGATTGAGATCCTAATAACTTATAAAAGATCTTGCAGATAACACAACAAATCTTTTACAAGCTCAAAGGTAGGAAACTCTTCCAATTATATCTCATATAATTCTCAAGAAGTAACTTGACCTCTAGAACATTATTAGTCTTGCAAAAAACATAACAAATCATAATGTTCTAGTTAAGTCAAGACCCTTTCATTTCAATACAGTCAGTACTCAAATATAATGCCCTTGCAGATAACACAACAAAGCATTATACTGAATATACTGTAAGCATATCTATGCACTAAACTAGTATTATGTCAATCACCATATTAGGTCTTGCAGATAACACAACAAACCTAATGTGGTTCATAACACAATAATGATCAAGCATGAAGGAAGGCCAATATATAGTATTTTTAACACTAAGCATTTTAGTCAAGATTTAAATATAATCAAATCGGCCAGGCAAGTGGAAGAGATGTGGGAGTCCCCCCGTTGCTTTCCTAGACACAAATAAAAATTGGCTAGGTCAGTCAACAGAACCAATTAAAAACCATAATTCTTTTTACCTTCCCAGAACCACCTTTCTAGACACCGAATGATCAATTGTTCATCATGACTAGTGATGCTTATTAGTTAAATATACTATGAATTAATATAATTTTTAAGAGGAGGGTTTTATAAAATTGCCAGCACATTCTTATAGAACATATCATAATCAAAAGAAATATGTGCTAAGTGTGTCATCATACTAGGACAACCATTTACCACATAATGGGTCCACCATTATGCCAGGGCAACCTTATTTCAGTATGATGACTTCAAAACTAAACATATCTCTATAATAATTAGGGTTTGAGTGAAAAATCCTAATTAGTGACACACATATAACATAAATTATCATACATGCATCCCATAAATATGCTAAGTGTATCAACATTCAAGGGTTTAAAACCCTAACATGCGACACTACAACAAAAACACATATAAATAATTTTCATATGTTTTAACTGTAATAAATCTGGCTCTAATACCACTGTTGGGAATCCGGTGCACCATTGTGAAAAATAATTTCAAAAATGATGAAATTTGCACCATAAACCCTTAGCCAGGATCTCCTTATTCAGGATTAAAACATATATTAAACATGCAAACTTACATTGTTAGAATTAGGGCACCAACCTGTTAACGCTAAATCCAATTTTGATGTAGAATCAACACTTGATGTTGAATGCCCCTTTTGAATTCACCAGGCGTCCAAATGTCCACCCTCCAATGGTGATCCACAAGAAGATTGATCAAGATGCTAGCTTCTTCAAAATTCCTTCACTTGAATTCTTATCCTAGAACTCAAGAGGACTATGGCTTTAAAACTCAACGGTGGGGACTCCTTACTTCCTTTCTTTCTTCTTCCTCTCCCTTTCTTAAGACCTTGTCCTAAGAATAAAACTCTTGTCTTGAAGGAGGAGGAGGATTTAAGACACTAATGTCTTAATGTAAAAGGAAATAGAAACAGAGTAGTAATTCTTTTCTTTTACCGATCGAGAGATTCTTCCTATCTCTTATTTTAGACTTGAGTTTCAACAGAGAAGAGAACTCTGTAAAAGGGAAACTCTCTGTGTCCAAAACAAGCTAAGGAGGAATCAGTCTCTTGGAAAGAAAAGAAAAATAAAAATCTCTGTCGTACATTAGTCAATCACCCGAAGTCTCTGTTCCTTAAATAGATTACAAAAAAGTGCCTTTTCAAAAGAACACAACTCTCCGTAAAATATTTCTCACGGTCTTCCATATTTCTCATGCCCCCTTCCCTCCTTCTCATGCCCTTCTAGATTAAAACTCATGGCTTTTCCTAAAAGAAAAGTTGTGAAATTCCAGAAGAAGGGAATCGCGATGTTTCGGTCTCCGAAGAGACGTTATTTCGCGCAACCGGGAAGAGTCAGCGCCTTTTGTCTTTCTTAAAAAACCATCAGCCGTTGGATTCCCATCCAAGGGGGGACAAGTGAAGTGCTAACTCTAAGAAAGGAGGCCACCCCATCTTAATTCATCGGAGAATTAAGTGGGGTGCACCAAGAGTCCATGCGCCATGGACTCTTCCAAATGGCGCGCCAAGAGTCCATAAGCGCATGGACTCTTGGCATTTTGGCATGAAAATGCAAAGGGGCGGGTGGGGAGGCTAGCCTAGTTACATGGATAGCCAATAGGGTTAGCCATAATCTCTATAAACTCAATTAGGGTCTAATTAGATCCAATTAGAACCTAAATTGAACCAATCCGGAACCCTAATTCGAATCCGATTCGAATAGAAGCTAGGGTTTGCAACACCTGCTAGAGTGTTATCCTGCAAAGATGATTTAATCACAAATTAAACTCTTGATCAATCCTCTTAAGTGTGTGACCCATTGGGTTCCACATCTAACCAGTAGTGGGTTCGAATACAAGTTGACCTAATTTGATTAGAACTCTTTCTAATCAATTTAGGTCAAACCGGGCTTTCCCGACTTGATCAATTAGGACTCTTCCTAATAAGTGATCTTTAAATTTTGATCAACCCACAAGACAAGATTGACGTCTAGCAACATGTCATGTCTACCCGGAAGATATGGAAATTCTGGTGAAATACCAAAACTACCCTTCAGTAGAGAGTTACCATTCAATTAAATCTTTCGATCAGCCTGCACCCAAAATATAACTATGGATATGGATATATGTCAAATCCAATATTATATTTATTTCTAGCTCAATCTTATATTGATGATTCAATTATCTTGATATTAGAAATCATTTCTAATATCTTTACTTTGATCAAAGATTCCCTAAATCATCATCCGATTGATAACTAGCTGGATACAATCTCCTCTTACTATGAGTGATTGATTCCTTGTTGACCTACTCATTACCTTCATATCCAATTCACCATTCTCAGTATCAATCCTGTGCATAACTCAGTGTCATGATTAGAATTGAACCAAAGCATGGGTTCATGTACATAAGGTACTTATGGTAGTCTCAGGTCAAAGGATTACTTGTACCACTCCCACTATGAGAACCTTCTATTGACATGTAGCTAAGACTCCATTAGATGTTCTCAAGTTGGATCATATCAGTGAACTCATTCTCTAATGAGCACCCACATCCTAGTATTAGTGTCATACACAAGTGACTGCACCCTTTCCAGTATACATGGGATGTGCTAGTCTTACCGGAAAACCCTGATCCCCTACTCAGGGTTCCTTTGACTAGAAATATTTTAGGTTAAGGTTTTAAGACTTTAGGTCTCACTGGTATGATCTCATCATAACCCTAAAATCATAGCCCTAATCTATGGGGTTCATCATATAATATAAACATAGTGTATGATGAAAAATAATGCCTTTATTAGAATATTGTCAATTACAATGGTTTGGGAGATACTACATAGATTGGCTTGTAGGGCATATCCCTTTCAGTTTCATTTGTCTTGGCTTCTTTTGCCACTAGGCATTGACCATTTTCCTTAGGTAGATCATCAAGATCAACCATATAAATGTTCCTATACCTATGACCAATGAACTTGATGCCATTGTCATCTAGACTAGATACTATGCATAAAGAAGATTCAAAAAATACTTTAAATCCTTTGTCACAAAATTGACTTATGCTAAATAAATTATTCTTTAAACCATCAACTAACAAAACATTATCAACAAAGGACGTAGGGGTGATATGAACTTTACCGATACCAATGATTTTGTCCTTTCCATTATCACCAAATGTCATGTTTCCACCATTCATAGCTTCTAGAGATGAGAATTGTCTCACATCCCCAGTCATGTGCCTTAAGCAACCACTATCAAGATACAACATTCTTCTTTTATCCTTGGTTGCAAGACACACCTACAAAAATAAGTCAAGTGAAAACTTTAAGTATCCAAGTCATCTTGGGTCCTTTAGGGTTAGTTGAAATGATTCCTTTTCGAACCCATACCTTTCTAATAGGATTTAATTTTCTTTTATTGCACATATATGATTTATGCCCTACTTTACCACATGCATAACAAGTAATATTAAATGAAGCAGGTACAAAAAAAATTTTAAAATACTTTTATTATTTTTGTGGTTTGAAGCCTAATCCAGCTTTGTTAAAAATAGCTCTTTGGTTATGTTAAAGCATGTTAAGTTTTTCCGAACTATAAGTAAACTTTTCAATAAAAGGTTTTAGTTTTTCAAGTTCTTCCTTGTGCTCCTTATTCTCTTGCAAATACTCTTTGTTCTCTTTGACAAGCTTTTCATTAGTAGCAAATAATTTATCCTTTTTCAAATCTTTCTTTTCTTTTCCAAAGAAGTAATGTTCATAGTTAACTATTTATTTTCTTAAAACAAACAATCATTTTCTATCAAAGACTTATCATTTGTTTTAATCAACTCCAAATTTTGCTTTCTTAGTTCTTTGTGTTTAATCTTAAGCTTTTGATATTCAACAACTAATTCATCAAAAACTTTATGCAATTCTTTGAAAGTAAATTCTTCTTCAAGTTCAAAGCTTACCTCTTCTTCTTTATTGACCATAAAGCAAAGGTTGGCGACCTCTTGCTGCTCTTCATCAGAACTTGAGTCTTCACTCTCACTCCATGTTGCCATCATGGTCTTTTTCTTGAGTTTCTTTCTGCTTTTCTTGAGTATGGGGCAATCTAACTTGAAGTGACTGAGTTTCTTTTACTTGAAGCAAGTGGGTTGCTCCCTTTCCTTCTCCTTTTCTTTTTCTTTGCTATAGTCTCCTTTTTTAGGCTTTTTCTTGTAAAAACCTTTTTTCTTCCTCATAAATCTTTTGAACTTTTTAGTCATAAAGGCCATCTCATCTTCATCATTCTCTTCTTCAGATTCATCACTCGATTTTTCTTAAGTGGACTTGAAGGTAATGGCTTTCTTCTTCTTATCATTGTCCACTATCTTTTATTTCAAGGAGAGCTCATAAGTCATCAATGAGCCCAAAAGCTACTCAAGTGGAAGTGTATTGACATCTTTGGCTTCTTCTATGATGGTGACTTTAGCATCCCAAGAAGTCGGAAGAGACCTGAGAAGTTTATTAACAAGTTCACCATTAGAAATAACTTTACCTATGCTTCTCATGCCAATTATAATATTTGTAAATCTAATATACATTTCACTTATAGATTCAGTTGGTTCCATTCTAAATATTTCATAGGTGTGAATGAGCATATTCACTTTGGTAGTCTTCACTTGATGTGTATCCTCATGGATAACTCCAAGCGTATCCCATATTTTCTTGGCAGAGAGACAATTTGAAATTCTATTGAATTCACCAGGGTCAAGTGCATAAAATAATAAGTTCATAGCCTTGGCTTTAATTTTAGCTTGCTTAATGTCATTCTCATCCTAATCTTCTTTTAGTTTAGGGGTGAGAATGCCATTAACCAAGTGAGTGGGCTGATGAGGCCCTTTAACTTTAATTCTCCAAATATTGTAATCAATAGCTTGTAAGTAAATACGCATGCATGTCTTCCAATATATGTAATTTGTGCCATTAAATAATGGGGGATGGTTAGAGGCTTGTCCTTCTACAACACCCATACCAATTGGAGCTGCCATGATCTTTCACTCAAGATCGTTGGACCTACAAGTAGAGTACCGATGCTCTGATACCACTTGTTGCCTAGAAATAAAGCCCAGGAGGGGAGTGAATTGGGTCTTTTAAAAATTTAAAATAATTATGTGCTGGTCTTGAAGTGTTTATGAAATAAGGTGATTTAGCTCTAAGGGATATGCAGTGGATAACAGCAAGTTAAATGCAAGTATTGAAGAGCAAGTAATAAAGAAAGCAATCACACACAAACATAAAGATTTATAGTGGTTCGGTGCACTCCAAGCACCTACATCCACTCCCCAAGCTTCTCCTTGGGTATTTCACTATAATCTCTTTAAGATTACAGCCAACTTATTTTTCAAGGCTCACAAGTCAAAACCTAAGTTGGTTTTATCACCTAGGCTCACCAACAACCATTATAACTTGTTTTGTCTTCGGGCTCATAAGTCAAACCCTAGTTGGTTTTATTCCTTTGGCTCACCAACAACCTTTACAACCTAGTTTCAAAACCTTTGAAAACTAGATCAACAAAGTGAGAACAAGAATATAATAAAAGAGCACAATACAAAGCTCCTAGAAAGAGCTGAAATGAAGGTCGTTGAAGTTCTCTTGATTGCTTGAGTTGACTTCTCCTTGGAATATCTTGAATGCACAATTATGGCCAAGTACTTGAAACCTTAACAACTCAAATATGGAAGGTTTTTTGCAAGAGAATCTCTTTAAACATACTCTTCTTATCTTTTCAAATGATTAGAATTTGTCTCATATGATTTCACTCTTTCTTGTTAACTTTAAGAGGTTTGGTGAGTGTTAAATATCACAAAACCACTGAAAAGACTGTTGAAGACCATTGGAGTTAAAAAACTAGCCATTAAAAGCCATTTGGAGATAAATTTGAAATTCTGAAAACTAGCCGTTAGACCTTGAGTCAACCTCATGAGTCGATACTTGATGCGTGAGTTGACCTCGTGAGTCGACACTTGATGTAGAATCCATAAATCTTCAAGTTTGTCCCAGAATTTTTTCAAGTAATGAGTCGACCTCTTAAGTCGACACTTGAAATATGAGTCGACCTCGTGAGTCAACACTTGGATGTGCCATTTGTGTTGGGGATTCCAGTGCAGCGCAGAGGAAGTGCAATTTCAAAAATGATGAAATTGGCACCAAAATCCCTTAGCCAAGATCTCCTTATTCAGAATTAAAACATACAAACTAACATTGTTAGAATTAGGGCACCAACCTTTTAACGCTAAGTCCAATTTTGATGTAGAATCAGAACTTGGTGTTGAATGCTTCTTTTGATTTCACCAGGCGTCCAAATGTCCACCCTCCAATGGTGATCCACAAGATGATTGATCAAGATGCAAGCTTCTTCAAAATTCCCTCACTTGAATTCTTATCCTAGAACTCAAGAGGACTATGGCTCTAAAACTTCAGGGTAGGGGCTCCTTACTTCCTTTCTTCCTTCTTCCTTTCCCTTTCTTAAGACCTTGTCCTAAGAATAAAACTCTTGTCATGAAGGAGGAGATGGATTTAAGACACTAATGTCTTAAAGTAAAGGAAGTAGAAACAGAGTAGGAGTTCCTTTCTTTTACCGATCAAGAGATTCTTCCTATCTCTTGTTTTGGACTTGAGTTTCAACAGAGAAGAGAACTCTGTAAGAGGGAAACTCTCTTTGTCCTAAACAAGCTAAGGAGGAATCAGTTTCCTGGAAAGAAAAGATAATAAAATAAACTCTGTTGTTCATTTTTTAAACACCCGAGACCTCTGTTGTTTAAATAGATTACAGAGAGATGTCTTCTCAGAAGAACACAACTCTCCGTAAACCCCATTCCACTTTGTCTCACGACCCTTTCCTATTTCTCACGCCCAATCCACCCATCTCACGGCCTTCCAGATTAAATCCCACGGCTTTTCTTAAAGGAAAAACCGTGGTGTTTTAAAAGGAAGGAAGTCGCGACTTTTCATCTCCGAAGAGATGTTATTTCGCACGCCCGGGAGGAGGTAGCGCTTTCCTTCTTTCTCAAAATCCCATCAGCCATTGGATTCTCATCCAAGGGGGGAGAGATGGTGCGCTAATTGCTTAAGAAGGAGGCCGCCCCAAATAAAAACATCGGAGAAATTTTGGGGCGCGCCAAGAGTCCATGCGCCATGGACTCTTCCTTAAGGCGTGCCAAGAGTCCATATGCGCATGGACTCTTGGTATTTGGCATGGAAAAATAAAGGGGGCGGGTGGGGAGGCTAGCCAAGCTACATGGCTAGCCAATAGGGTTAGCCATATTCCCATTTTCTCAATTAGGGTCTAATTAGGTCCAATTAGAACCCAATTTGAACCAATCCGGAACCCTAATTCGAATCCGATCCGAATAGAAGCTAGGGTTTGCAACACTTGCTAGAGTGTTATCCTGCAAAGATGATTCAATTCCAAATTAAACTCTTGATCAATCCTCTTAAGTGTGTGACCCATTGGGTTCCATATCTAGCCAGTAGTGGATTCGAATACAAGTTGACCTAATTTGATTAGAACTCTTTCTAATCGATTTAGGTCAAACCGGGCTTACCCGATTCGATCAATTAGGACTCTTCCTTACATGTGATCTTTGAACTTGATCAACCCACAAGACAAGATTGACGTCTAGCAACGTGTCATGTCTACCCGGAAGATATGGAAATTCTGGTGAAATACCAAAATTACCCTTCAGTAGAGAGTTACCGTACAATTAAATCTTTCGATCAGCCTGCACCCAAAATATAACTATGGATATGGATATATGTCAAATCCAATATTATATTTATTTCTAGCTCAATCTTATAATGATGATCCGATTATCTTGATATTAGAAACCATCTCTAATATCTTCACTTTGATCAAAGATTCCCTGAATCATCATGCGATTGTTGACTAGCTGGATGCAATCTCCTCTTACTAAGAGTGATCGATTCCTTGTTGACCTACTCATTACCTTCATATCCAATTCACCATTCCCAGTATCAATCCTGTGCATGTCTCAATGTCATGATTAGGATTGAACCAAAGAATGGGTTCATGTACATAAGGTACTTATGGCAGTCTCAGGTCAAAAGATTACTTGTACCACTCCCACTATGAGAACCTTCTATTGACATGTAGCTAAGACTCCATTAGATGTTCTCAAGTTGGATCATATCAGTGAACTCATTCTCTAATGAGCACCCACATCCCAGTATTAGTGTCATACACAAGTGACTGTGAGAGCAGTCACCCTTTCCAGTATACCCGGGATATGCTAGTCTTATCGGAAAAATCCTGATCCCCTACTCAGGATTCCTTTGACTAGGATTACTTTAGATTAAGGTTTTAAGATTTTAGGTCTCACTGGTATGATCTCATCATAACCCTAAAATCATAGCCCTAATCTATGGGGTTCATCATATAATAATAAAAAAATAGCGTATGATAAAAAAATAATGCCTTTATTTAGAAAATTGTCAATTACAATGGTTTGGGAGATACAACATAGATTAGCTTGTAGGGCATATCCCTTTCAATCTCCCACTTGCACTAAAGCCAATCGCCTTTGAATCTTAATCCCATACATTCGAGGTGGCGATCAAAATCTCGCTATGGTAGAGCCTTAGTGAATGGGTCTGCTACATTGTTCTTTGTATCAACTCTATCTATGTAGACATCTTGTCTCTCTACTATTTCTCGGACAAGATGGAAGCATCTCAGAATGTGCTTGGACTTATGATGAGCTCTCGGTTCCTTAGCTTGAGCAACAGCCCCAGTGTTGTCACAGTAAAGTGGCACTGGGTTTTCAATTTGAGGAACAACACCCAACTCTGTGATGAACTTCTTCATCCAGACTGCTTCCTTGGCGGCTTCACTAACAGCTATGTATTCTGCCTCTGTGGTTGAGTCAGCTACAGTCTGCTGCTTGGTACTCTTCCAACTCACTGCTCCACCATTTAGGATAAAAACATATCCCGAAATGGATTTGCTATCATCAGGGTCTGATTGAAAACTAGAATCAGAATAAGCTTCTAGTTTAAGATCAGAACCACCATAAACCAGAAAAATATCCTTAGTCCTTCTCAGGTACTTAAGAATATTTTTAACTGCTTTCCAATGATCCTCTCCTGGATCAGCCTGAAACCTACTGACAATGCCTAAAGCATATGCCACATCAGGCCTGGTACATAACATGGCATACATAATGGACCCTATTGCCGAAGCATAAGGTATAGAATTCATTCTATTTCTTTCTTCAGGTGTCTTAGGAGACATCCTTTTAGAAAGATGTATGCCTTGACTCATAGGAAGATAACCTCTTTTACTTCCATCCATTCTGAATCTTTTCAGCACTAAGTTAATGTACCTAGATTGGGATAAACCTAGCATCCTCTTGGATCTATCTCTATAGATCTTAATACCTAGTATATAGGATGCTTCTCCCAAATCTTTCATGGAAAACTGGTTTGATAGCCAAACCTTGACTGATTGCAACATTGGGATATCATTCCCAATGAGGAGTATGTCATCTACATACAGAACCAAGAAGACTATGGCACTCCCACTAGTCTTCTTATATACACAGGGTTCATCCACATTTTTGATAAAACCAAACCTTTTAATAGTTTCATCAAAGCAGATGTTCCAACTCCTTGAAGCTTGCTTTAATCCATAAATGGATTTTTTTAGCTTGCATACTTGATTAGGTTTATTCTTTGAAATAAAACCTTCTGGCTGTGACATGTAGACTTCTTCCTCAAGGAAACCATTGAGGAATGCAGTCTTTACATCCATCTGCCATATCTCATAATCGTGGTATGCTGCTATAGCAAGTAAAATCCGAATTGATTTCAGCTTGGCAACAGGTGAAAATGTTTCATCATAATCAATTCCCTGTTTTTGTCTAAAACCTTTAGCCACTAATCTGGCTTTATAGGTTTCAACTTGGCCATCAGCCCCAATCTTTTTCTTATAGACCCATTTACACCCAATAGGATTAACACCCTCTGGTGCATCAACCAAAGACCATACTTGGTTTACATACATAGAGTCTACTTCGGATTCCATGGCTTCTTGCCATTTATCTGAATCAGTACTCAAGATAGCTTCCGTATAGGTCAGAGGTTCATCATTTTGAATGACTTGGGTTTCATTATTTTCAATAATAAACCCATACCTCTCAGGTGCCCGTGGCACTCTATCAGACCTACGAGGAGGAGTTTTATGTTCTGGTTCTGTCCTAACTATATGTTCTAATGGTTGAGAATTGTCTATCTGTATTTCTTGTACTTCTCCAAGTTCAATAGTTCTACCATTTCCCTTTTCTAAAATGAACTCTTTTTCTAGAAAAGTGGCATGCCTGCTGACAAAAATCTTTTGTTCAGTAGGATGGTAGAATAGATATCCTCTACCTTCTTTAGGATATCCTACAAATAGACATTTATCCGCTCTAGGTTCCAACTTATGTCCAAAATTTCTTTTAACATAAGCTGGACATCCCCATACCTTAAAATATTTAAGATATGGTTTCTTTCCACTCCAAATTTCATATGGAGTACTAACAACGGATTTAGAAGGTACCTTGTTCAGAATGTAAACAGCAGTTTCTAGGGCATGACCCCAGAAGGAAATGGGTAAATTTATGAAGCACATCATGGATCGTACCATATCTAATAAGGTACGATTCCTCCTTTCAGCTATACCATTTAGCTGTGGTGTATAAGGAGGGGTCCATTCAGAAAGGATTCCATTAACTTTAAGATAGTCTAAAAACTCCGTGGATAAGTATTCTCCTCCTCGATCAGAATGAAGAACTTTAATACTTTTCCCGGTTTGTTTTTCGACCATACTTTGATACTCCTTAAATTTATCAAAGGCTTCAGATTTGTGTTTCATAAGATACACATATCCGAACCTAGATAAATCATCTATAAAAGTGATAAAATATGAGTATCCTCCTCTGGCCTGAGTTGTCATTGGACCACATACATCAGTATGTATAAGTCCTAATAACTCAGTTGACCTTTCCCCATGTCCAGTGAATGGAGTTTTTGTCATCTTACCCATGAGACATGATTCGCAAGTTCCTAATGATTCATACTCATAAGGATCAAGGAATTTTTCCTTGTATAACTTGCTAATCATAGACTCATTAACATGACCAAGTCTATGATGCCAAAGTAAAGTATCATTAAAGTCTTTTCTTTTCCTTTTAGTATTGACATGAAAAATACTATCGTTGGAAGAAAGAGTTAAGAGCCCATTGCTAAATATGCCAGAACAAATAATTTTATTAGATAACATTATCGAGCAACCAGTGCTCGTTACATCCATTACATATCCTTATTTTAATAACAAAGGAATAGATATAATGTTCCTAATAATCTTTGGCATATAGTAACAATTCTCTAGCTCCAAGATCTTCCCTGAAGGCAACTTCAGAATATAGGTCCCTACAGCTTCTGCTTGGATGATTTCACCACCAGCACCGTAGAGATTGAAGTCGCCTTCCTTCAATACTTTAAGCTTGTGGAGGTCCTGCAAAGATTTGCATATATGGTAACCACAAGCGGTATCCAATACCCAAGTATTTGATATAGACGAATTTAATGTCAATATAGTATGTATCTCATACATACCTTTTGGTGCGTCTGCCGCACCAGGCTTCATAGTTGCAAGGTAAGCCTTGCAATTCCTTTTCCAATGTCCCGCTTTGCCGTAAAAGAAACAGGTTGACTGTTTTGAGGCCTTCTTTCCTTTCTTGTTCTTATTGATGCCACCCTTAGGGTTTAGCCTCCTACTAAAACCCTTTTTGCCTGATTTCTTCTTATTGGTCTTATCAACAAGAAGAAGTGGAGCCTTTTCTTTCTTAACGTGGCTCTCTGCTGTTTTTAACATATTTAACAGCTCAGGCAAGGAAGTGTTCAGTTTGTTCATGTGATAATTCAAGACAAACTGAGAAAATGACTCTGGGAGTGATTGCAGGATTAAATCCTGATTCAGCTCCCCATCCATAATAAACCCTAATTGACCCAATCTGGTGATTAAGTCAATTACCTTCAGGACATGATCCTGAACAGATGTACCCTCTGTCATCCTAGCACGGAATAACTGCTTAGATATTTCGTATCTAGCAGTTCTGCTTTGTTCTCCATAAAGCTCCTTTAAATTGAGCATTATGGATTGAGTATCCATGCTTTCATGCTGCCTCTGTAACTCATTGGTCATAGAGGCCAGTATGATACACTTGACAGTGAGGGAGTCATTCTGCCACATTTTGTATGTGGCCACATCTTCCTGTGTGGCATCATCCCCTAGTGGATTAAGACTAGGGGTATCAAGAATATAGGAAAGTTTTTCTGAACTCAGTACAATCTTTAAGTTTCTTAACCAGTCTACATAGTTTGGACCAGTCAATTTGTTGGTATCTAAGATGCTTCTCAGTGATAATGAAGATGCCATTTATCTACATTTAATTAAGAACAATACATAAGCAAACAACCATGAAATGACTTACATAATTAAATTAGGTCTTCAATTTAACTATGTCTCTCACTATTTTATCAAAAATCATAGCCCTCACTATGATAATCGAGAAGAACCCTGATCGATTTTTCTTAGTGAGATCGAGATCCTTATAACTTATAAAAGATCTTGCAGATAACACAACAAATCTTTTATAAGTTCAAAGGTAGGAAACTCTTCCAATTATATCTCATATAATTCTCAATAACTTGGCCTCTAGAACATTATAAGTCTTGCAGAAAACACAACAAACCATAATGTTCTAGTTAAGTCAAGACCCTTTCATTTCAATACAGTCAGTACTCAAATATAATACCCTTGCAGATAACACAACAAGGCATTATACTGAATACACTGTAAGCATATTTTTGCACTAGAACAATATTATGTCAATCACCCTATTAGGTCTTGCAGATAACACAACAAACCTAATGTGGTTCATAACACAGTAATGATCCAGCATGAAGGAAGGCCAACATATAGCATTTTTTTAACACTAAGCATATAAGTCAAGATTTAAATATAATCAAATCGGCCAGGCAAGTGGAAGAGATGTGGGAGTCCCCCCGTTGCTTTCCTAGACACCAATAAAAATTGGCCAGGTCAGTCAACGGAACCAATTAAAAACCACGATTCTCTTTACCTTCCCAGAACCACCTTTCTAGACACCGAATGATCAATTGTTCATCATGACTAGTGATGCTTATTAGTTAAATATACTATGACTTAATATAATTTTAAGAAGAGGGCTTTATAAAATTGCCAGCACATTTTATAAAAACATATCATAATGATATCACTCTGATAAACATATATGTGCTAAGTGTGTCATCATACTAGGACAACCATTTACCACATAATGGATCCACCATTATGCCAGGGCAACCTTATTTCAGTATGATGACTTCAAAACTAATCATATCTCTATAATAATTAGGGTTTGAGTGAAAAACCCTAATTAGTGACATACATCAAAACATTAATTATCATATATGCATTCCTTAAATTATGCTAAGTGTGTCAGCATTCAAGGGTTTAAAACCCTAATTGCGATACTACAACAAAAATGCATATAAATAATTTTCATATGTTTAAACTGTAATAAGGATGGCTCTGATACAACTGTTGGGGATTCCAGTGCAGCGCAGCGGAAGTGCAATTTCAAAAATGATGAAATTGGCACCAAAATCCCTTAGCCAAGATCTCCTTATTCAGAATTAAAACATACAAACTAACATTGTTAGAATTAGGGCACCAACCTTTTAACGCTAAGTCCAATTTTGATGTAGAATCAGAACTTGGTGTTGAATGCTTCTTTTGATTTCACCAGGCGTCCAAATGTCCACCCTCCAATGGTGATCCACAAGATGATTGATCAAGATGCAAGCTTCTTCAAAATTCCCTCACTTGAATTCTTATCCTAGAACTCAAGAGGACTATGGCTCTAAAATTTTAGGGTAGGGGCTCCTTACTTCCTTTCTTCCTTCTTCCTTTCCCTTTCTTAAGACCTTGTCCTAAGAATAAAACTCTTGTCTTGAAGGAGGAGATGGATTTAAGACACTAATGTCTTAAAGTAAAGGAAATAGAAACAGAGTAGGAGTTCCTTTCTTTTACCGATCAAGAGATTCTTCCTATCTCTTGTTTTGGACTTGAGTTTCAACAGAGAAGAGAACTCTGTAAGAGGGAAACTCTCTTTGTCCTAAACAAGCTAAGGAGGAATCAGTTTCCTGGAAAGAAAAGATAATAAAATAAACTCTGTTGTTCATTTTTAAACACCCGAGACCTCTGTTGTTTAAATAGATTACAGAGAGATGTCTTCTCAGAAGAACACAACTCTACGTAAACCCCATTCCACTTTGTCTCACGCCCCTTTCCTATTTCTCACGCCCAATCCACCCATCTCACGGCCTTCCAGATTAAATCCCATGACTTTTCTTAAAGGAAAAACCGCGGTGTTTTAAAAGGAAGGAAGTCGCGACTTTTCATCTCCGAAGAGATGTTATTTCGCACGCCCGGGAGGAGTTAGCGCTTTCCTTCTTTCTCAAAATCCCATCAGCCATTGGATTCTCATCCAAGGGGGGAGAGATGGTGCGCTAATTGCTTAAGAAGGAGGCCGCCCCAAATAAAAACATCGGAGAAATTTTGGGGCGCGCCAAGAGTCCATGCGCCATGGACTCTTCCTTAAGGCGCGCCAAGAGTCCATATGCGCATGGACTCTTGGTATTTGGCATGGAAAAATAAAGGGGGCGGGTTGGGAGGCTAGCCAAGCTACATGGCTAGCCAATAGGGTTAGCCATATTCTCGTTTTCTCAATTAGGGTCTAATTAGGTCCAATTAGAACCCAATTTGAACCAATCCGGAATCCTAATTCGAATCCGATCCGAATAGAAGCTAGGGTTTGCAACACCTGCTAGAGTGTTATCCTGCAAAGATGATTCAATTCCAAATTAAACTCTTGATCAATCCTCTTAAGTGTGTGACCCATTGGGTTCCATATCTAGCCAGCAGTGGATTCGAATACAAGTTGACCTAATTTGATTAGAACTCTTTCTAATCGATTTAGGTCAAACCGGGCTTACCCGATTCGATCAATTAGGACTCTTCCTTACATGTGATCTTTGAACTTGATCAACCCACAAGACAAGATTGACGTCTAGCAACGTGTCATGTCTACCCGGAAGATATGGAAATTCTGGTGAAATACCAAAATTACCCTTCAGTAGAGAGTTACCGTACAATTAAATCTTTCGATCAGCCTGCACCCAAAATATAACTATGGATATGGATATATGTCAAATCCAATATTATATTTATTTCTAGCTCAATCTTATAATGATGATCCGATTATCTTGATATTAGAAACCATCTCTAATATCTTCACTTTGATCAAAGATTCCCTGAATCATCATGCGATTGTTGACTAGCTGGATGCAATCTCCTCTTACTAAGAGTGATCGATTCCTTGTTGACCTACTCATTACCTTCATATCCAATTCACCATTCCCAGTATCAATCCTGTGCATGTCTCAATGTCATGATTAGGATTGAACCAAAGAATGGGTTCATGTACATAAGGTACTTATGGCAGTCTCAGGTCAAAAGATTACTTGTACCACTCCCACTATGAGAACCTTCTATTGACATGTAGCTAAGACTCCATTAGATGTTCTCAAGTTGGATCATATCAGTGAACTCATTCTCTAATGAGCACCCACATCCCAGTATTAGTGTCATACACAAGTGATTGTGAGAGTAGTCACCCTTTCCAGTATACCCGGGATATGCTAGTCTTATCGGAAAAACCCTGATCCCCTACTCAGGGTTCCTTTGACTAGGATTACTTTAGATTAAGGTTTTAAGATTTTAGGTCTCACTGGTATGATCTCATCATAACCCTAAAATCATAGCCCTAATCTATGGGGTTCATCATATAATAATAAAAAAATAGCGTATGATAAAAAAATAATGCCTTTATTTAGAAAATTGTCAATTACAATGGTTTGGGAGATACAACATAGATTGGCTTGTAGGGCATATCCCTTTCAATTTGAAACTTTGCATGCTGGTCATCTGAAACTTCTGAATTTTCTTCATGAGTCGACCTTGTGAGTCAACACTTGATTCTGTGCCATCTAAAAAAAGCATGCCAAACTTAAATTTCTTAATGATTTGTCCATTAATTCATTAATGGTTCTTCATAAAGGCTAAAGAGATTATTTTGATAATGTTTCAAGGTGAAAAGCTTAATCAAACATGAGAAAATTCTAACTCTCAGATTAATAAACTTGATACCTTTTTGTTGAAGAAATTGATATACCTAAGGCCTGAAATTCATACTTCAATTGAAACGTTAGTCCAAATATATACTCAGTATTTTGTTATTCATCAAGATTAAGGATCCAAAGCCAACAGATAATTTAGGCAAATTTGATACCAAGTCAGATGAAGGTATCTTCTTAAGATGCTCTACATCTAGCAAGGCATACAGAGTTTTTAATAAAAGAACACTTGTAATAGAAGAGTCTATGCATATTGTATTTGAAGAGTCTACTAACAAGTCCTCTAAAAAGGAGGATATTTTTGATGATCATACAGGTATTGAAGGACTTAAGAAGCTGATTTTGGATGATCCCCCTTCCAAAGAAAGTGAAGAAGATCAAAACAAGGAAAATGAAGGTGAAGCCACAAAATCTTCACCAAAGGACAAATGTCTATCCAAAAAATGGAGGTATGCTCATGGGCATCCTAAAGAATTAATCTTAGGAGATCCAATAAAAAGGATAAGAACTAGATCCTCCCTTAGAAATGAATATGATTACATTGCTTTTGTTTCACAAGTAGAACCTAAATGCATAGAAGAAGCCGAAAAAGATCCAAATTTGATGATTGCTATGCAAGAAGAATTAAATCAATTTATAAAAATAATATTTAAACATTAATAGAAAGATCATCTAATGCTTCCATAATTGGTACCAAATTGGTATTTATGAATAAATTAGATGAAAATGGAATAGTAACTGGAAACAATGCTAGATCGGTAGCTAAGGGTTACAATCAAGAAGAAGAAATTGATTTTGATGAAACCTTTGCTCCCGTAGCTAGACTTGACGCTATTAGATTACTTCTAGCTTTTTCATGTTTTATGGATTTTAAATTATTTTAAATGGATGTTAAAAGTGCATTTTTGAATGGTTACATAGCTGAAGAGATTTTTGTAGAGCAGCCACGTAGTTTTGAAAATCATGCATATCCTGCCATGTTTTTAAATTGCACAAAGTATTTTGTGGTTTAAAATAGGCCTCTCGAGCATGGTATGGAAGACTAAGTAAATTTTTAATTGATAATGGATTTACTAGGGGTCATGTAGATACAATCTTGTTTTTAAAGAAAAGGGATGATGATTTCTTAGTAGTACAAATCTATGTTGATGATATTATCTTTGGTGCCACTAACGAATCTCTTTGTCAAGAATTTGCTAAGCAAATGCAGGAAGAATTCGAGATGAGCATGATGGAAGATTTGAGCTACTTTTTCGGACTCCAAATCAAGCAAACTAATGAAGGGATCTTCATCAACCAAGCTAAATATACAAAGAAAATTCTGAAAAAGTTTGGGATGGAGAAGACTAAACCTATTGGTATACCTATGAGCCCTTCATGTAAACTTGACAAAGATGAATCTGGTAAGAAAGTTGATCAAAAATTTTATAGTGACATTATTGGTTCTTTACTGTACTTAACTGTAAGTAGACCAGATATTATGTTTAGTGTATGCATATGTGCTAGATATCAGTCTGAGCTTAAGGAATCACATTTAATGGCTATTAATAGCATACTTAGATATTTATCTGGTACTCTTGACATTGGATTATGGTACTCTAAGAATTCAGCTATAGATTTAATTACATATTCTGATGCTGATTTTGCTGACTGTAAATTGATAGAAAAAGTACTTCTAGAACTTATCAATTCCTTGGAGTTAACTTAATCTCATGGTTTAGTAAGAAATAAAATTTAGTTGCACTATCTATAACTGAAACTGAATATATTACAGTTGGAAGTTGTTGTACTCAAATCTTGTAAATTAAGCAACAACTCGAGGACTTTGGCATCAAACTAACTAAAACACCCATAAGATGTGATAATACAAGTGCAATTAACTTAACTAAAAATTCAGTTCAACATTCAAAAAGTCAGCATATAAATATTCGACATCATTTTATTAGAGACCATGTTCAGAACAATATTGTTATGTTTGAATTTATTTGTACTGAAATGTAATTAGCTGATATACTGACCAAGCCTCTTAATGAAGATAGGTTCAATATGATTAAAAGGGAATTAGGGATCATTAATCTTTTTGATTAGATCTCAATCATCTTTTGGGACCCTTGGAATTCTCCTTGAAAATTTCTTAATCAAATATTCTTGAAGATCATATTCAATCATTTATTGGCTATTAAAATCAATTACCTTGATTTTCTATGATTCTTTTTCTATTTTTCTGATTTTTTCTTGAAGTGTCGACACTTTGAAGTGTCGACACCTCGAAGTGTCGACACTTGGCTTAAGCCCGTGAGTCGACACTTGACCGATGGAAAATCATGAACAAATAGGAAAATCAAACTGATTTTTCTCATTTTTCTTCCATTCTTCTTTAGCCGACACCTCCCCCTACTATTCCCTCTATTAGATCTTATTCACTTTCCATTTTGATCAAAGTGTCGACACCTCAAAGTGTCAACACTTGGCTTAAGCCCGTGAGTCGACACTTGATCGATAGGAAATCATGAGCAAATAGGAAAATCAAACTGATTTTTCTCATTTTTCTCCCATTCTTCTTGAGCCGACACCTCCTCCTACTATTCCCTCTGTTAGATCTTATTCACTTTCCATTTTGATTTTGAGCCCTTTTTGCCCCTCGTTTTCTCTGGTCTTCATAGTTTAACCATGATCTATGCTTGTTCTTCCCTTTCCATTTTTGTATTCCCTTTTTCTTAGATGATGGGGCCCATGAAATAGTTGGCTAGGAGACCTCGACCTTCCTTTCAGGGTGTGGAGCAACACACCAAAGCCAGATATGATGATCAACCTATGGAGGTAGCTGTTCAGCCCGAGATTCCAATTCGACCACCAGTCCCTGGAGTAGACCTGATGGCCTCCAAGGCTGTTGTCGGGGGATGGAAAGTGGATTTCGACTTCATAAACCAGTAGCATTTTAGGATTGGTGAGTGGTTGAGACATGCTGGTCTTGCTTAGTTTTGTTCCCTCAGTGAGAGATTCTATCCAACATTGATGAGGGAGTTTTATGGTATACTGACCAGAGGAGCTGATGGGTGGATGGTAGAGGTCAGAGGGACCACTATACCATTGACAACAGAGATACTGAGAAGAGTTTGGGAGATCTCGATGATAGGGACAGTAGCAGACTCACTTGTAGATAGGATTAGTGGCTACAGGGTTATTTTAGAGAGAGATGACATTGGAGAGGGAGCTAGCATTGTTGCTTCATGACTATCATAAGAGATGCGATTCCTTCACCATATAGTTGCTCAGATCTTGCTGCTGAAGATCGGGAGGTTTGACTTCTTCACTAAGTAGGAGCTTCTAGTGATGGTTGCCCTGATACAGAGGACTCCTATCTGCCTACTCGTGCTCATGGTACATCAAATGATGGAGGCAGTGACCAGCAGGAGACTCTGTCTGCCCTATGGGATGGGTCTGACTATACTATTTAGGGCATATGGAGTGTATCCTGCTGGAGAGCCCTATCGACAGCTACTTCATATAGATGTGTATGATGAGAGGTCTTTACACATGATAGGTTATCAGAGACATAGAGCTCAGTGGAGCTGCAGGAACACCAGATACTGACCAGGATGATGAGGAGGATGTTGATGTAGATGCTGAGGAGGAGGATGTACATAAAGATGAGGCCATGCCATCTGAGCCACATAGAGATATACCTGAGAAGCCTGAGCCATCAATACTGGCACATGTAAAGGTGCCACCTCTTATAGATAGTACAGAGGACCAGATCAGTCGACTAGAGGGTGAGATGCAAATTATTAGACAGCGAGTGGATCTAATGCACATGGAAATGAGAGCAGGTTTTCAGGAGATGAGGGAGAGTTTCACTGCTGTTCTGGCTGCTATTCAGGGATATCTTTTAGCAGGCCACCTTCACCTCCACCAACACCACCTGCTCTACCAGCTCTACCTGCAGACACTAAGACAGGAGATGGCCAGGGTGACTCACCCACTAATTTTGATGTTACTAATTTCATAGCAGATCCTGAGCTGGATACTGTAGCTGATCAGGATGTTGAGCCCATGATGGATATTGAGACGACCTCAGAGGCTACTCCTGCTCCACCCAGTCCAGTTGTTCAGACTCCCATCCTTTCCAGTACCCCCATTTTACCTGATACTTTAGATCCTATTATTTCCACACCCATTCTTTATACTGACCCTTCTGATACTTTAGCTGGCCTTCCTACACCTTCCATTGGTGTACCCCCTACTTTCTCTGATAGGACTCTAGTGATTCCTTCCACTTCTTTACACACTTCTTCCTTGACCAGAGAACTAGAATTTTATACTCCTGGTTTTCATATTCTTTTATCCGGTCCCATGTTTGATATCACTCCATATATTCCTAATACTGATACTGACCTTGACCCTATCCCATTTCCTGATTCTGCTATGGGTGTTGCCTCTTCTTCAACACCAGCCAGAGGGAGAGCATGATGCAGGAGCAAAATCCAAGGACATGGTGGCATCCCCAGGGCCGTTCGTACTAGACTTACTGATCTCCAGTCGATGTGGCCGTGACCCCATTCCTCTAGGATTATAGGTCCTATTATTCTAGAGATTGCGTCTTCCTCTGATGAGGACAGCACCCCTTAGGTCTGGCCATTGTATTAGTTAGTATCATTTTAGTTGACTGTATGAGATTGTTATATATTAGTTAGTTATGTTTATAGCAAACCATGTTTCATTGTATCAAAGTTTGAAATTATATATATGATGATGACATTTTCAACATCTTCTTGTATACTTCTACTTACTGTAATGCTTTTCATTTTATCTCCACTTTTCACCTTTTTTTATGATGAAGATAAAAAGGGGGAGAAATATGGTAAAATAAGTAAAATGAGAATATTGGTAGTAAATGTGCACAACGTTTAATATTTTGTGGTATCAAAATGATAAACAAAGGGGGAGAATAATTGATAAGTAATGGTTAAAGGGGGAGAAAATTGCTAAAGAACAAAATTTTAAAAATTTTGAAAAACACTAATACATGTAAGTTTTTGAAACATATTTTCAGATCATATATTAAGGAGAAGCTTTGGTTGTATACTCTGATACTCTTTAGTTGCATGCTCTGATACTCTTTAGTTTTATGCTCTAATACTTTAATTTTTATGCTTTGATACTTTTGATTTAGTTTCATGTTCTGATACTCGTTAACTTTATATTTTGATACTCCTTATTTTCTTTATGCTCTGATACTCTATTATTTATGCTCTGATACTTCTTAATTCTTATGCTCTGGTACTCTTTATTGTCATGATCTGATACTCTTCATGCTCAAATATTTTTACTCTGATACTCTCAATCTTTATGTTATATTTACTATAATATGCTTTGATACTTTTCATGCTGCTCTGATTCTCTCTATGATTGCCTTGATACTCTTAAAGATTTTGCTCTGATACTCTTCATATTCAACTTGTTTTTGCTCTAATGCTTAACTTTCAAATCTATTTTAACTCTGATACATCTTTTGAACATCTCATATAAGCATATAGATCTAATATATTTTAATTATAGCTCTGATACATTATAATTATAGTTCTGATACATTGGAACTATATGAATCAAACTCTTCCTATAAAATATATCTACAGCTCTGATATGTCGAAACAATATGAATTGAATTCCTTCTTATATATACATATATAGCTCTGATACATTGCAGATAAGTTTTTTGCTCCTGGTAATCATTTCAACTTAGTTCTGATACTTATTATCATTAGCTCTGATGTTGATAGACAAATGCTCTGATACTTGTTGCAAATCTTTTGAGCTTACTATATTTTTATACAATTTTGCTCTTATACTCTTAGTCAATTGCTCTGATCTTATTACAACCCTTTTGAGCTTATAATATATATACTTAAAGATTTTGTCATCATCAAAAAGGAAGAAATTATTGACTCCTGTCTTGATTTTGATAAATTATAAAATACTTAAGTATATTTGAGTACTAACTATGTGTTACAAGTGTGTTTAGCAGATTAAAGCACTTATCAAAGCATACTTTGTTGAAGCATTCAAATGCTTGTCAAACTGTTGAAGAAGTCATCTAAATTAATGGAATTTTAAGTTATATGGACTTTGGCACATAAGAATGACCTTGAAGGAGTCAAATTTTGAATATGGCAAAGGTTTAGCAAGTTTTAGCAAAGTTTCAAGCAAGTATCGACTCATGAAGATCAAGTATCAACTCAAGATGTCGACTCACAGAACCCTGAGCTGATACACAGAAAGAGTTTCAGCCAGCATGCATGAAGTGTCAACTCATGAAATCCAAGTGTTGACATATGAGTCGACTCATGGTCAAGCAAGTATCGACTCAAGGCCTGAGACCAAAATGAAGATAGAACATGCTGATTTTTGGATTTTGTCCAAGTGTTGACTCATAAATATGAAGTGTTGACTCAAGTGTCGACTCACCAAAAGAAGTGTCGATGCACTAGAACACTCCAAAGAGCTTCAAAAAATATTTTTGATATGGTATCGACTCAATTGTCGACACATGAGTCAACTCATGACTTGAAGCATCGACACTTGCAGGTCTGGATGAACAGTAATGGCTAGTTTTTTGAAGTACAGAATTGATCCTTTTTGTGTCTAATAGCTATTTTCTCTTCTTCAACGATCATAAATGGTCATTTAAGGCTTGAAAAGGTATTTAAAGTGGACCAAACACAAGAGGGAGAGAACTAATAAGAGAACTAATGAGCATTCATTGAGTAATCATTACTTTCAAGTGAAGTTAAGCTTTCAAGCTTTCAAGAGCATTCAAGAAGCATTCAAGTCCCACTCTCAAGCATTGATTAAGGCTTCAATAACTTGCAGACAAGATTCTCAACAACAATCAAAGAGCTTCAAAGAGATATTTGCTTTTATTTTGAAAGCTTATTATACTCTTATATTATACATGATTTATCTTGTTGTTCCTAGTTTTAAGTAAATTAAAACTAGTATTTGGGTTATTGGTGAGCCTTGTTTGAAAAATCAACTAAGTTGTTGGTGAGCCTTGTGAAAACCAACTAGGTTGTTGGTGAGTCTTATTTGAAAACCAACTAGGTTGTTGGTAAGCCTTGTGAAAATCAACTAGATTTTTAGTTAGCCTTGTGAAAACCAAGGGATTTTGATTAGTAAGCCTAGGAAAACTAATCTACTGTAATCAAGGAAGGATTATAGTGAAATATCCAAATGACCTTGGAAAGTGAAACATAGGTGCTTGGTGTATACCGAACCACTATAAATTCTTGTATTTATGATTGTTTATCTTTCTTTTCTTACATTTACGTTATTTCTGCTACATACTTTTGTTGAGCACACAAATACTTGCAAACACACTAGCACCTGTTTTAATCTTTGCAAAAAGTTTTTGAAATCCAATTCATCCCCCTCTCTTGGGTTGCTTTAGCTGGGCAACAAATCTAAATGATGCCACTTATGTGCATCTATCCCTTCCACATGTGCCAAGAGAAGGTGTGACAAAAATTAGCACCCCCTCTCTCTATTTTACATGAAAATAAAGAGAGAAACCCACGGAAATCTAGGTTTAGCTTCTAGGTTTGATTTGGCTTAATTTAGATCAATTTTAAAATTATTTTAAACCTGATTTGAACCAATTTTGAAAAGGTTATCAACCCAAATTCAATTAAACTTGCAATCCAAGTAGAACTTGGATAATTAACCAAATTAGCTTTAAATTAGGCCAAGACTATTTTAATTTAATTTTATTTAATTAAAAATTAATTTTTAATTTAATTAAGCTAAATTATATTGCAACATTTATAAATAGGTCCTTTGTACTAAAATTAGCAACTGCTAAATATGTAACCATTATAAAATTGGCAACTACTAAATATGTAACCCTTATATAATTAGCAGTTACTAAATATGCAACCCTTATATATTAATCCGAGTTTTAGTCAAGTCGAGCTCTTTTTATATGTGATCCCTCAAGTCTATTCTATCTAGTTATGGATATACTATGATCTTTATCATAGTATCCTCAAAACTCTTCCAATGGACCGAAACCTTTCTAGCTCAATGCTAACTTGGTGGGGATACCAAAGGCACCAGAATAAGATAGAGGCTTTTCAATCCTCTATGAATTGATCAATAATTTATGAGTCCATCTGTAATAAGGGCTTAGCCTATCTGAGTCCATTTTTGTTGTTATTTGAATATTTTGAGTTTCAGTTCTGTACTAGTCAGCTCATGTTGAGCTAGTTCAGTCCAGTGTTAGTCAGCTCATGTCGAGCTAATTTTATTTTCTTGAGTCCTATTCAACCATATTGAAGACTCAAGACCACATCATACAAGTGAAGACCAAGTCCAACCAGATTGAAGACATGGAAGTATAGCCCAAGTCCAACCCAGCTTGAAGATTTGAAGACCCCAGGAGGAAAATTCAGAAAACCCAGATTCCTTGCAGATGCCCTCCAGATGTCCAGATTCCCTTCCAGATGCCAAAATATATTCATATACCAAGGCATCCATGATTTTAGACATCCATCTGCATCCTAGCCCAAAGAAATCAAGCCCAGGCGCCAAGCCCAAGTCCCTAAGAAGCAAGATACCAGGGAATATTCCTGCTACCTGGCTACCAGGCCATCCCAGCTTCCAGAGGCCCAAATCCATGCGCCCGAGCCCCTTTGGGCCGGCCTCTTGCTGCTCTTAGAAGCCCAACGCACCCCCCTAGGTGTCCTTGGAGTGTTGGCCAAGTCAAGAGAATTTTTATGGATTTTTCTACCTAATATTTCCTTATTTTCTAGCTAGGGTTTAAGAGGGAAAGGGATTCTTATGTAAAGACTTATGTGCCCTTACTTAGAGCCTAAGGTTAAGGGTCTATTTAAAGGACCCTAGCCTCTTGTATGAAGGGAGATTTTTTATATGAAATAAACCTTGAGTTCTTATATTGTTTTGTGTGATTACCCTACTGTGTGCATAAAGGGGTTTGAGAGCTCTTCTTCTCGATGTTTGCAACCATCTTCCTGCCGCCAACCATCCTTCCAGCCCCCTCCAAAACTTTCTTTTCTTTTCTGTTTTCCTTTATTTTCTTGAGTTCCTCTGAGTTTTCTAACCCCTGATAGGTCGTTTGCAGGTCTCCGAGTTCCTACGAATCCAACGACTCCAGCCAAGCCTCAATCGGACCACCGAGCAGAAAGCCGGGTATCCACGGGTCTTTGGCTCGATTTTCCAGGCCGCATCCATCGAGGAACGAGAGATCCCTTCACTGCGATCTTCACCGGGTGCTTCAGACATTGTCAGGTACACCCCCTCTACCTCCAGTCTTATTATTGTAGGAGAACTTGCCCTAACCGAGGCTTCTCAACCCCGGCGATCCTTCTTTAGTACTTTTCTAGGTTCTAATCTACATGCTTGGCTTCAAAAATTCATACAAAATTCTCTACAACTAATTTTGATCTGAAGTTTGGGAATTAATCACCTAACCCCACATATAAAACATACAAAAAGAATTGCATGCATATTAGTCCCGCATCATAACTTGGATCGTTGATCCAAAAATAATCCTAGTAAATTCTTACAATCTACCAGTGATACCGGTAGTATGTAGTTGCAATCCAGTAGAATAAAAAGTTGAATCCTAGGTATAGTTACCATGTGATAGTGTTCCTCTATCGAGAGTCTCATCATGATGGGTCATGGAACCTCATCAAATTCTAAGCATCCATCATATGCATAACTTAATTAGCTTGAGTGCAAACATGATTTCTTTTGAAACTCTTTTCATAATCATGCTGCTATGGCCATAGACTCAAGGACTTAGCCTCTTAGATCGTATAGGACTACTCCTAAACTACTAAGACTCAGAAATCCCTATAAGTGCACACCCTACTTCTATAGTGAATCTATTGTAGCCAACGAACACCACACGACCCCGAGTGGCTAGGAACTAAGTTTATATATGATAAATCACGATGTTATCATTACACCGTGATTATTAGTTTAATATTCAACTTATAATTAATTAAAATTACATAAAACATAGTAGTCAAGTCGAAGCTACATAGAAGGTAATGCTAAGGATAATTTAAAATCTTTAATTTTAAAAAGAAAAGAAAAATATTTTGAAGTTAGAAAAATAAAAATTATAATTGTAAAAGAAAATTAAAACCCAATACATTCAATATGCTAATCAAATCTTAACATCTATTTACAATAAAAATAAATAACAAAAAATTAAAATGTATAAAAATAAACTTTACATTAATTAAAATCTAATTACAAAAAATTTAAAATAACAACTAAAAAAATAAGAAAAAGAGATAACAAAGTTTCCAAAGTTGATTCACCATAGCCTCGTCGAGAATTTGGTTGATGACATCTCGCCCTCTTCTATCGTACTTCACAAAGTGAATTGGGCTTTCTCTTTTTCTTTCTCTTTGGATCTTGATTAGGAGATTAGTGTAGACAAAAAGATGGCATAGAAGATAGAGCTTCTTTTCTAAGAAATCTTACTCTTAGAGGCTATCCATAACTCAAAGCTAAGCCCTCTACCTTGTACCGTACCTCTCTCTCCCAAATGGATTTCACTTGTAGCTTTGGGGTCCCTTAAATAGAGAATGGTGAAGGCCGAATCAGTGTAGGACTGCGGATAACTCCTAAACTTCTAAAATTTTCTAGTCATCGAATCACTAAAATCATGCTGAATCAAGTTAGAATTAGCCTAGGCCATTGATTTGCTTGTAATCAATGCAAAACATGCTCAAAATTATTGCAAATCTCATCCAATTCATCCCTACTCAAGTTGGACAGAAGCATGGCCATCGGATCCATTGATTGGAGCATCGCAAGTTAGCACTAGATCTATCGCAAATCATGCTTATAGAGTCTTTTTCCAATTAAGAAAAATAGAAACTATTGGATAGCCAAGCATCTCATCAAAATCCGCCTCAAATCATGCTGGGATCATTCCTTAGAAATCTTCTACAAGCTGAGTGCTTTTGTCATCTATTGGATTTGTTTCCAGGAAAGACTCCAGTTGCCTGAGTGGATCCCTCGAAACAAACCAACACCTGGCTTCCACTACCCCATCATTGCAATGGTGGAGCTATGGACTGTGTGGTAGCAGTGACATAGGATAGCAGGCAAGCTCGAGACGGTAAGGAGAAAGGTAGTAGCAGTGAGATGGGGAGGAGAAGGCAGCAACGGTAGTGTTGTCTCAAGGAAGATGATCGGGGGTGAGGAAGAAATGCGGTGACAGCTCTAAGAGGTGGCATCAGGGATGAGCAAAAATGGTAGCTTGGTGGTGTTGTTTCAATGGATTGATAGAGGAGGTGACACGACTGGACTGATAAAGAAGGTGGTGATAGCATGGTGGTGTCTCGGCAACTTAGGATAGGGAGAGGGCGACATGGATTGCTTATGATGAGAAACATGGCTGATAATGAAAGATTATGTAAAGAAGACAGCGAGTGGACAGGGATGGGGGTGATGGCAATGAGCTAGGGGAAAGGAAGAAGAAGGCGACTCAGGTGGTGTGGTGGCTATTAGGAAGCAATGATAAGCGGTTGCTTTGAGATTGGAAAGGAAGAAGAAGGCGACTCAGATAGGGAGGATGGCAATATAGCAGC
Source organism: Areca catechu (assembly GCA_021397845.1). NCBI lineage: Eukaryota > Viridiplantae > Streptophyta > Magnoliopsida > Arecales > Arecaceae > Areca > Areca catechu. Next base: position 29,175,393 of record CM038042.1, on the reverse strand, counting down.
GCGATGGAGAGAAAGATGGTGGCATGAGAGGTGGAAGCAATGGTGGGGAGGAAGACGAGGATGGTAGCCAATAGTGTGAGAAAGGATGGAGGCATGATAGTGATGGCAAGTAGCATCTCGGGCTGGGATGAGGTGTCTTGGGCCGGCGATGATGGCAGCAGGTAGCAACGTGGTGGGCTGCGATAGTGACGATGGCTTGGAACGATTGAAAGCTCGGTTGGGAAGAAGATGGTCCATGGGAATGGACCTACTGATCGAGTGGCCGGTCCATTATGGATCGACTACTCTAAAAACTATGCTAATCTTGGATTTTAAGTGATTCTAAGTTTGTTTGAGCTCTGATTTGGCTCTTGTCTATGTTCTTAGAATCTATAGATCGAGCTCTTCATATTGGTGAGCTTGTAAGTTAATAATTCTGCCAATTCTCCAGAATTTTGGGATTTTGAATATCTCCATTAATCTTAATATACTTGCCAAAGAGGAAAAACATGAATTAAACTTTTTTATTAAATATGTTAATAGGTGTAAGATTATTTTGGTGCTTAGTTTAATACATGGCTCGACATCTACTTATCATAAACATATATTAATTTCATAGTTTTCAAAATTATTTTAAAAATAATTAATTTTGCAAGAAAGTCTAATTTAGTTATAAAATTAGGATTTTTATAAGATGTTAGTACTTTTAATTGCTTAAAATACCTAAAATAAGTACATAAAAGTAAGATTTATTAATATGCTATCAAATTATAGTAGCCCTACTATAAGTAGCCGAGGCACCATAGGTCAAGGAATTATTCATACAAGTACAGCATCAAGAAATCACAGACGAGTGAATAGACATCCATATTACTTCTCGTAGTTGATCATGCTCAGTACTATTATTCTCTAACTACCACACTCTTGCTCTAGTATCTCCACACTATAGACTTAAGACTCACTTATCCAAAAAAGAAGCTATTTTATGCATTGATCTTGATAGATCATGATGATCAATGATCAAGTATCCTTGTGATGATCCAATGATCGAGAGCGTTTAGGAGTAAATCTATAATGGCACATATCTTAAATTCTTAACTCTTGAGAATATGTGCCATTATCCATTAACTCCATGAATAATTTGTAGATACATTAAATATGAATAAAAAAATCATAATTTTATTGATTTCAATAAATTAAGAAATAAAAATATGTTCTAGAAAAGATATAATATGTCATGCCAACTTGGCTTCTAGAACATACATCTAATAATTAGTTGGTGACAAATATAATACACGGACCTATTTAGATATTAGCATGTCACAAAATCCCCTCATAATATTATAAAATCCTCACAAGATGTCATGAGTGAGTGCCAATCCTGATTTCAGGTCAAAATAGGATATCGAGGCATCATAAAATATTGTTAGGATGTCAAAGAATCACTTAAGATGTCATGATTTGGTGCCAAACCTTATTTCAGGACCTACTAAACTTCGAGGTCTCATAGAATCCCCTCAGTATTCATGAAATTCCCTCGGGATATCATAGAATGGTGCCAAAGGTGATTCCGGGAACTATTTAGATACTGAGATATCATATAATCCCATCATGATGTCATAAAATCTTCTTGGGATGCATGAGTTGGTGCCAATCCTCATTTTGGGACCTATTTAGAAATGGGGTGTCATAGAATCCCCTCTAGATATCATAAAATACCCTCAGGATGTCATGAAGCGATGCGAAACCTTATTTCATGATCTATTTTGATACCAGGGTATTATAGATCCTATCAGGATGTCATAAAATTTCCTGGAGATGTCATGAGATGGTGCTAACCCTAATTTCGATACCTATTTGGAAATCAGGGTGTCACAAAATCAACTTAGAATGTCATAAAATCCCCTATATTATCATAATAAACCTAGAAAACATGATCCATCATGTTTCAATGAGTAATAAAAAAAACTTGAAGACATATTCACCAAGCCTTTAATTTAAATGATGTTGACTCCATTATTAATTTTGATGATTAAGAAAATACTTAAGTATAATTGAGTACTAACAGTTTTCTAAAATGTATTTTTATTAAGGAAAAGGTACTCATCAAGTTAGTTAAATTGAATTACTTGTCAAATGATTGAAGAAGCCCTTTCTATGGATAAAACATCAATGTTTAATGGACTTAATATAAGGAACAGTTCCTAAAGGGTGATACATGCATTTTAAAACTATTATAAAGGCATGCAGCAGCGAAAAATGATAAAATTATTTTATCTATACATGTTAATCTAATTAACACAAGCCCCTACCAGGATCTTGATGCATCTAGAGTAATGTAAATATGAAATCATGCAAACATTGTATGAAAAATAGAACCATTCCATATATCACACAACGATATAGCAATGATAATTATGTCATACATAAAATAAAGACATACCTTAGTGACGTTCACCAAAGAATGCAGCAAACTACGGAAAGAGCTTCGGGTCTATGTGCAAGGAAGAGATCGAGCTTTGCAAACGATGCACGCGCACCGCCTCTATGGGTGGTTCACACTGTGTAGCATGGTTTCTTCTCCTTCCTTCGAGGTGCTAGCCTCACCGGAAACACTGATGGCAGCAGCGACTCTTTCTTCAACTCCTTGAAGATGTGTGGATTCCTTCAACTCCTTGAAGGGCTATTACTGCAGTGGTATTGGAACAAAGATGCTTGAGAACCCCTTCCCAATGCTCTGTCCTAAACCTTCAACAGAAGGCATACACACAGCAATCCCAAAACCCAAACTCACTCAATCCCGGAGATCAAATCTCGTAATCTCTCAAGGATCAAGCAAGATCTCTATCTCAAGAATTTTTTGGGCAGAGTCTCAACTTTGATCCAAATCTGGAGTGGGAATGTTGAACATGAAGAACAACAACCATACACGTTCTTCAACCCTGCTTTTATAATAGTAGCCCTCAAAATAATTAAGAGGACACTGTTGGGAATTGTGTCCCAAAGCCAATCGCTTAGGCTGTAGGCGGTTGTGCTCCATATTGTAATTTGTATATGGATTAATAAAACTTTATTTTGGCAACTCATCACATTATTCATTTTCCTGTAATGAACTCTATTTATGTGATAAAGTTTTTAGGACTACACTGACTTCGATATAGAGAGGATATATCGAGTGGTCCTTTAAAAAGGTTCACAACCAAATGATACATTATACAGGATGGCAATGTATCAAGTGTACGTTGTTGTGGTTTACATGATTTGGTTGTCCTCTTGACCAAAGGAGTGTAGTGACACTAATGTGATCTGCAAGTGGGATGTGTGACATCTCATTGAACGTGACTCCGTGGAGCTCCTTTCTGCCAAAGGATTGCTTGCGATTGGATATGGATATATGTGTCCCTCTGACCTGAGGTCACCATGGTAGCTTGCAAGCAACTCCCTATGCTTTGGTGCAGGACTACCCAAATTTCTAATCCAATGATGGAAGGTTTTTAGGTACAAGCAAGTACTTGTGGAGCAGTGGTGGACCAAGATGGAATTGACCTATCCAAATTATTTGGATTGAATGTCTAGCAGTGTCTCAATTTAGCAAATCCTCGACCCGGGTAGTCCTAGTGAGGAGTCACTAGACTTGTGAGGTTGAAACATGTTATGAATTGACTCAGTTAGGGTTAGCAGTCTAATCCTAGGTCATCTTAAGCATTGGAGGTCAAAGGGATGAATTATACGGTCACCATATGCCAAAGGTTCGATATATTGCTCTCACATCTTCGGCCTATCCGGACGCCGGGACCTATTGCTAGATGGTATCTTGTGCTGGTACTGGAAATGTTTCAATGCTACCATTTAGGTTCGAACTATAAGGTCACACGTCATAGAGGATTTCTTTCTGATCCGAGAACCAATTAATGATTAGGAATCATTTCGGTATTAAGGTAAAACGGTCTAATTGAGCACACATTGGATTTTTTCTGGTCCACCTGGTATGATTTGGATCGACCAGGATTGGTTTGGGTCAACCAGGAACTGTTCCTGGTAGACAAGGACTGGACTCGATTTTTCTTACTGATCGGTTTTGGTCTGACCAGAAATTTTATGAACCAATTTTTTTGTTTTTGGGTTTGATGAACTGATTTAAGCATGTTTACATGGTTATTTTTTGGTTCAATGATGTTTGTTCCTTTCTTCCCCTGTTTTACCGTTTGAATGGGTTTGAAATGCTTGTTGATCGGATGCCACATGGGATAAAATAGCCTGTGATCGGATCCTACTTGGGATTTCATCCATAGCACCGTGATCTAGATTGGGTCTCTCCGTGGTTTCCTCCTGCATGTCACTCCTACCTCTTGGTCTCTGTTTTCACGATGATTCAGCCCGCTTGTTTCTCTTCCAAGCCTGCATTCCTAGCTTTATTAAACCGATTCAAATGCATTTTAAAAGGTCGTAAGAGAGGTTGATGAGGTGAAGAATAGAGCACGGCATAAGAGAGGAGCAGAGAGCGATTTATTTCCATCTTGTGTGCTTTTGGTGGAGTAAGGATGTTTTTGGAGAAGACCGTCCGTGAAGATCTTTTGGTTTTACCTGCTCCACATTACCATGACCTGTTGATTGATTCCTGGAGGACTAGCATCCATCCAGGAGTTGGATCAGCAAGAGCCCGTGCATGGAAACTCTAGAGGGTGGATATTTGGACACCTTTAGAGATTGGAATGATCTTTTCTTCTTCTTGCTATTACAGATCAAGTAGAAGCTCTGTTTGCTGATTTGAAGACTGCTGGAGTTCAACCGACTGCATTGATTTGCTGTTGAAGGGAGTCGGCTTCTTCCTACTTTGATCCAAAATTCAGAACAAAAGGAAGCTCTATAAGGTATGTTATTTCTTTTTGTTATCATGCATGTTTATATCTAGATTTTATCATATTGTTTATAATTATTACATTTGCATATACATGCCTGTGTATTTATTACATGCATCATGTTTATATTAGATCCTGTGCATGAGTAGGTTGTTTCGTATACATGTTTAAAATTTTAATTATGCAATACCTACTCCTTAGTGTAGCATGCCTAGGGTAGGTGTCCAATGCACTGGTTTTCTTTCAGTGGTATCAGAGCAGGGTTCTTGTGTAGCATATCATGATTGCATGTATTGTTGATTTTGGATCTGTATCTAGGTTAGGGATTACTTTTAGGAACCTAGATGAGACCTTCACCATGGTCGTGTGTCCAGATTAATCAGGGTTTAAAACCCCTAATTTTCTATGGCACGAGGCAGTTCGTCTGTGTTGGCCTTTTTAGAAGGATCCTTAAAGGAAACCAATGGTATTAAAAATATTTTAATTCTGATACATGATTATACATTGGCATGTCTAAAATTTTATGGCTTGCAATATTATAAATTGATATGATAAGACTAGATATGATGCATGAAAGATGTAAAAGGGTTTTACATGAATTTAATTAAAAATATTTTAATTAAAAGTTGGCTTATAATCTAACAATTATGAATTGAAAGATTAATTAAATGACAAGCCAGATTAGGGATTATGAAACCTAATATCATTTGAATAAGCCATCCGGGTTAATTGGGTTAGCTGTCTGATTGAAAGGATTATGCCCTATAAGCCAATATTTGTATCTCCCAGACCAATTGTAAATTGACAAGTTAATAAAGGCATTAATTTTTCATCATTCGCTGTGTCATTATATGATGAACCCCATAGGTTAGGGCTATGGTCCTAGGGCTGTGATGAGATCATACCAGTGAGATCTAAGGCCTTAAAACCCTAATCTAGAATATTCCTAGTCATAGGAACCCTGAGTTGGGGATCAGGGTTTCCGGTAAGACTGGCACATCCTATGTATGCTGAAAAGGGTGACTGCTCTCACAGTCACTTATGTAGGACACTAATACAAGGATGTGGGTGCTCATTAGCGAATGAGTTCACTGAATAGATCCAGTTTGAGAACATCTAATGGAGCCTTAGCTGCATGTCAATAGATGTTTCTCATAGTGGGAGTTGTATAAGTAGTCCTATGACCTGAGACTACCATAATACCTTATGTACATGAACCCATGCTTTGGTTCAATCTCATTCATGACACTGGGTCATGCACAAGGTTGATGCTGGGTGTGGTGAATTGTATATGAAGGAAATGAGTAGGTCAACAAGGAATTGATCACTCCTAGTAGGAGGAGATTGCATCCAGCCAAATTAGGTCAGATGATGATTCAGGAAATCTTTGATCAAAGTACAGATATTAGAAATGATTTCTAATATCAAATTAATTGAATCATTAGTGTATGACTGAGCTGGGAATGAGTATAAACTGGATTTGACATAATTCCATATCCATAGTTACATTCGGGATGCAAGATGATTGAAGGATCGAATTGTACGGGAACTTTCCACTGAAGGGTAGTTTTGGAATTACACCAGAATTTCCATATCTTCCGGGTAGACATGACACGTTGCTAGACGTCAATCTTGTCTTGTGGGTTGATCAAATTAAATGGTTTAATTGGATCACTAATTAGGAGGAGTCCTAATTGACTGACTCGAGTTAGCTCGATTTGACCTAAATCGATTAGAATGAGTTCTGATCAAATTAGGTCAACTCGCACTCGGACCCACTGCTGGCTAAGTATGGAACCCAATGGGTCACACACTTAGGACAGATAATCAAGGTTTTAATTTGGAATTAAATCTCGTTTGCAGATGAACACACTAGCATGTGTTGCAAACCATGGCTTCTACTTGAATCGGATTCAAGTTAGGGTTCCGATTTGGTCTTTTTTAGATCCAAATTCCTTCCGGTTTGAATCTAATTAAAGATTCAAGACTTTGGGTTAATAGTAGGCTAGCAATTGGGCTAACCTAAGAGGCTAAACCCCTTTCCCACATCGCCTAAGCCCTTTCCTCTCTTTTCCCACGCGCGCGCGCAAGGAGAAGAGTCCACGCGCGCGTGGACTCTCTAAGCGGCGTTTCTGCGTGAGAAAAAGAGAGGAAGTCGGCGTCTTTTGGCTGATGAGGCATGGATCAGAGTCCACCTAGGAGTGGACTCTTCAAAATAAAAATTACCGTGAAAAAGAAAAGAAAAAAACACCGAAGGGGCGCGACTCTTCTTTCTGCGCGCGCCCTTCTGTGTTTTTCACGATCCTTCTTCACGTCTTCCCATCCCAAAGGCCGTGAGATTAATCCCAAGGGCCGTGAGATAAAGAGAGAGGACGTGAGAAGGGAGAGAGGGACGTGAGAGGATGATTTCAGATGAGAAGGCGCCTCTCTGTCACCTATTTAAGAAGAAGGCTTCACCGTAAAAATTATTCCAGATTTTCTACGGCGAAGCCTTGCTTCTTTTTCCCTCTCCCTCTCCAGAAGATTGTTTCCCCCTCCTCTCTTTCCTCTTTGATTCCTTTACAGAGCCTAGGCTCTGTCGAATCTCAGAACAGAAGGAGAGTCAGAGAGAGAAACTCTCCGACGGTAAAGGAAGAAGGCGCCTCTTTTCTTTCTTTCTTACATTAAGACAATTTTGTCTTAATTCTCTTCTCCCTCCAAGACAAGCCTTGTCTCATTTTAGGACAAGGGCTTATTCTTAAGACAAGTGTGTCTTAAGGGGCCTAAGTTGCTAAAAAACTAGGAGAAGGGTAAGAGAGAAGGTTTAGTCCCAGTTTGGCTAGAGGAGTCCTAGCCAATAGCCCATATATCAAGTTCTTGGGGTAGAACTTGATTGGAAGGAACCCAATTAAGGAGTCACTATCTTGATCATCTGCCCGTGTGGATCACCATCGGAGGGCGGACAAGTGGACGCCTGGTGTGTTCAAAAGGTTACTCAATTTGGAGTTTATTTCTACATCAGACTGGATATAGCGATCTGAGGTTAGTATCTAAACTATGTTTAAATTTGGACATGCATGTAGTCATAAGTTTTAATTGCTAATAAGGAGATTTTAGGATTAGGGTTCGGACCTGATTTCATAAAATTTTGAAATCCACGCTTCCGCACTGGTTCCCGAACCCTACAGTGGTATCAGAGCCACCTTATTAGGATTAAAACTTATGCAGTTCAATTCATGATGTAGTATCATGTTAAAGTTTTTATATTGATGCACAATGCATGTCTTTGATTGAACATGAGTTTGATGATTGCCACCAGTTAGGGTTTTCCACTGAAACCCTAATTGTCTTAGAGATATGATTAGCCCTGGAGCCATCATACTGAAATAAGGTTGCCCTGGCATAACGGTGTATCCATTATGTGGTAAATGGTTGTCCTAGTATGATGGCACACATTTCACATATTTGCTTAGTTTAAAGCATGATAGCTTTTAATTGAATGTGCTGGCATTGCATGAACCCCTCTTAAAATTATATTAAGTGGTAGTATAGTTAACCGATAAGCATTATTAGTCATGATGGATAATTAGTCATTTCGGTGTCTAGAAAGGTGGTTCTGGGAAGGTAAAGGGAATCGTGGTTTTTAATTGGTTCCGTTGACTGACCTGGCCAATTTTAAATTGGTGTTTAGGAAAGCAACGGGGGGACCCCCACATCTCTTCCACTAGCCTGGCCGATCTGATTGATTTAATTCTTGACTAACATGCTTGGTGTTAAAATACTATTATTGGCCTTCCTTCATGATAGGTCATTATTGTGTTACGATCTATACTAGGTTTGTTGTGTACACACAAGACCTAATATGGTGACTAACACCATTTTTGGCCTAATACAATTATTTGTTTATGGCATGATTTAAAGTAATATTTTGTTGTGTACACACAAGGGTATTACTATTAAAGTCATGACTATATGGCTATGAAGGGTCTTACTTAACTAAAATATTATAGTTTGTTGTGTATACACAAGGCTATTAATATTTTAGAGGCCGAGATAAGTTGAGAATTGTACGGGTTACAATTGGAAAGAGTTTTCCTACCTATGAACTTATATAAGATTTGTTGTGTACACACAAGGTCTTTTATAAGGGATTGGGATCTCAACCCCACTAAGAAAGACCAATTAAGGTTTTCTCGATCATCGTATAGAGGGTTATGATGCTCGATAAAATAGTGGGAGACATAATTAAATTAAAGTCCTAATTTAATTATGTGTTGTCATTTCATGGTTGTTTGCTTATGTATTGTTCTTTGTTTAAATGTAGATAAATGGCTTCTTCACTCTCACTCCGTAGTATTTTAGATGCCAACAAATTGACTGGGCCTAATTATGTTGATTGGCTGAGAAATTTAAAAATAGTACTCAGTCAAGAAAGAATTTCCTATATTCTTGATACCCCAATTTTGGAACCACCAAGGGAAGATGCCTCGCAAGAGGAGAAGACCACATATAATATGTGGCAAAATGACTCACTTACTGTCAAGTGCGTTATGCTTGCCTCTATGACCAATGAGTTGCAGAGGCAGCATGATAGCATGGATACTAACTCCATACTGCTAAATTTAAAAGAACTTTATGGAGAACACAGTAGAACTGCTAGATATGAAATATCTAAGCAGTTGTTCCGTGCAAGGATGACAGAAGGTACATCAGTACAAGACCATGTATTAAAGATAATTGATCTAATCACTCGATTAGGTCAATTAGGTTTTGTAATGGATGGGGAGTTGAATCAAGACTTGATCTTGCAATCACTCCCAGAGTCATTTTCACAGTTTGTTCTTAATTACCATATGAACAAACTTAATTCTTCCTTGCCTGAGCTGTTGAATATGTTGAAGACAGCTGAGAGCCATGTAAAGAAAAATAAGGCTCCAGTTCTTCTTGTGGATAAGAAGAAGACAGGCAAAAAGGGTTCCAGTAAGAGGATGAATCCCAAAGGGGGCATTAAGAAGAAGAAAGGAAAGAAGGCCTCCGGACAGATGACCTGCTTTCATTGTGGCAAGCCGGGTCATTGGAAAAGGAACTGCAAGGTTTACCTTGCAAGTGTGAAGCCTGGTGCATCAGAGGCACCAAAAGGTATGAAAGAAGTTCATACTATTTTGTCATTGGATTCTTCCATTTCAAATACTTGGGTGTTGGATACCGCCTGTGGTCATAACATCTGCAAATCATTGCAGGGACTTCAGGGGCTTAAAGTATTGAAGGAAGGTAGCTTTGAGCTCTACGGTGCTGGAGGGGACCCCATCCAAGCAGAAGCTGTAGGGACTTATGTTTTGAAGTTACCTTCAGGGAAGATCTTGGAGCTAAGGAATTGTTACTATATACCAAAAATCATTAGAAATATCATATCTGTACCCTTGTTACTTAAACAAGGATATACTATGAATGTAATGAGCAGTGGCTGCTTAATTTCTTTATCTAATGAAATTATATGTTATGGCATATTCTGCAATGGTCTATTAACTCTTTCCACTAATGACAATATTTTTCATGTTTCTAACAAACGGAAAAGAGATGATGTTAACAATATCTTACTTTGGCATTGTCGACTTGGACATATTAGTGAGACTAGGATTAACAAGTTATACAAAGAAAATTTCTTTGATCCTTATGACTATGAGTCATTAGGAACTTGTGAATCATGTCTCATGGGTAAGATGACCAAGACTCCATTTAGTGGACATGGAGAAAGGACAAAAGAGTTATTAGGACTCATACACACAGATGTATGTGGGCCTATGACAACTCAAGCCTATGGTGGATACTCATACTTCATCACATTTACTGATGATTTTTCAAGGTATGGATTTGTGTATCTAATGAAACATAAGTCCGATGCTTTTGAAAAATTTTTAGAGTATCAAAGTATGGTAGAGAAACAGACAGGAAAAAGTATAAAGATCCTCCGATCAGATAGAGGAGGTGAGTACTTATCCACTGAGTTTCTTGATCACCTTAAAAATAAGGGGATCATCTCTGAATGGACTCCTCCTTACACACCACAATTAAAGGGTGTTGCTGAAAGGAGGAATCGTACTTTATTGGATATGGTACGGTCCATGATGTGCTTCACGGAGTTACCTTTTTCCTTCTAGGGATATGCTTTGGAAACAGCAACTTATATCTTGAATAGAGTACCATCTAAAACTGTCTCTAGCACTCCATATGAATTATGGAGAGGTAAGAAGCCCAATCTTAAGTATATTAAGATATGGGGATGTCCAGCCTATGTAAAAAGAAATTTTGGACATAAACTAGATGCTAGAGCAGACAAATGTCTATTTATCGGATATCCTAGAGATAGTATAGGATATCTGTTCTACCACCCTACTGAGCAAAAGGTTTTGGTCAGTAGGCATGCCACTTTTATGGAAAAAGAATTCATCCTACAAAAGGGCACTGGTAGAAATATCGAACTTAATGAAATTCAACAAATAGACACATCTCAGTCAAGTAACAACATAGTTAATATAGAACCTGAACACACTCCTATCCGTAGGTCTGATAGGGTGCGACAAGCACCTGAGAGGTATGGGTTCATAATTGAAAATAATGAAGCCCAAATCATTCAAAATGATGAGCCTCTAACCTATACGGAAGCAATCATGAGTAGAGACTCAGACAGATGGCTGGAAGCCATGAGATCCGAGATGGACTCCATGTATGTCAACCAAGTATGGTCTTTGGTTGATGCACCAGAGGGTATTAACCCTATTGGGTGTAAATGGGTCTATAAAAGGAAGAATGGGGCAGATGGCCAAGTTGAAACTTATAAAGCCAGATTGGTGGCTAAGGGTTTCAAACAAAAACAGGGAATAGATTATGATGAAACATTTTCCCCTGTTGCCATGCTCAAATCTATTCGGATTATGCTTGCTATAGCAGCATATCATGATTATGAGATCTGGCAAATGGATGTAAAAACTGCATTCCTCAATGGTTTCCTTGAGGAAGAGGTTTATATGTCACAGCCAGAAGGTTTTGTCTTGGAGACTAAACCTAATCAGGTATGTAGGCTAAAGAAATCCATTTATGGATTAAAGCAAGCATCAAGGAGTTGGAACATCCGATTTGATAAAACAGTCAAAGAATTTGATTTTTTCAAAAATGAGGATGAACCTTGTGTGTACAAGAAGACTAGTGGGAGTGCCATAGTTTTCTTAGTTCTATATGTTGATGATATACTTCTTATTGGGAATGATATCCCAATGTTACAATCAGTCAAAGTGTGGTTATCGAAACAGTTTTCCATGAAAGACTTGGGAGAAGCATCCTACATACTGGGTATAAAGATCTACAGGGAAAGATCAAGAAGGATGCTAGGCTTATCCCAGTCTAGGTACATTGACCAGGTGCTAAAAAGATTTAGCATGGAGGAAAGTAAAAGAGGTTACTTACCTATTGGTCATGGCATACGTCTTTCTAAGAGGATGTCTCCTAAGACACCTGAAGAAAGAAATAGAATGAGTTCTATACCTTATGCTTCGGCTATAGGGTCGATTATGTATGCTATGTTATGTACCAGGCCTGATGTGGCATATGCCTTGGGTGTAGCCAGTAGATTTCAGGCTGATCCAGGAGAGGATCACTGGAAGGCTGTGAAAAATATTCTTAAGTACCTAAGAAGGACTAAGGATATTTTTCTCATATACGGAGGGTCTGATCTTAAACTAGAAGCCTATTCAGACTCTAGTTTTCAATCAGACCCAGATGATAGTAAATCCATTTCAGGGTATGTCTTTACCTTGAATGGTGGAGCAGTAAGTTGGAAGAGCACTAAACAGCAGACTGTAGCTGACTCAACTACCGAGGCAGAGTACATAGCTGTCAGTGAAGCCGCCAAGGAAGCTGTCTGGATGAAGAAATTCATCACAGAGTTGGGAGTAGTTCCTGAGATTGAGAACCCGGTGCCACTCTATTGTGATAACACTGGAGCAGTTGCTCAAGCTAAGGAGCCGAGAGCCCATCACAAGTCCAAGCACATTCTGAGACGCTTCCATCTTGTCCGAGAGATAATCGAGAGACAAGAAGTCTGCATCAATAGAGTGGATACAAAGAACAACATAGCAGACCCGTTCACTAAGGCTCTACCACAGCGGGAGTTTGATCGCCACCTCGACAGTATGGGGTTAAAGAATAAGAGCGATTGGCTTTAGTGCAAGTGGGAGATTGAAAGGATTATGCCCTATAAGCCAATATTTGTATCTCCCAGACCAATTGTAAATTGACAAGTTAATAAAGGAATTAATTTTTCATCATTCGCTGTGTCATTATATGATGAACCCCATAGGTTAGGGCTATGGTCCTAGGGCTGTGATGAGATCATACCAGTGAGATCTAAGGCCTTAAAATCCTAATCTAGAATATTCCTAGTCATAGGAACCCTGAGTTGGGGATCAGGGTTTCCGGTAAGACTGGCACATCCTATGTATGCTGAAAAGGGTGACTGCTCTCACAGTCACTTATGTAGGACACTAATACAAGGATGTGGGTGCTCATTAGCGAATGAGTTCACTGAATAGATCCAGTTTGAGAACATCTAATGGAGCCTTAGCTGCATGTCAATAGATGTTTCTCATAGTGGGAGTTGTACAAGTAGTCCTATGACCTGAGACTACCATAATACCTTATGTACATGAACCCATGCTTTGGTTCAATCTCATTCATGACACTGGGTCATGCACAAGGTTGATGCTGGGTGTGGTGAATTGTATATGAAGGAAATGAGTAGGTCAACAAGGAATTGATCACTCCTAGTAGGAGGAGATTGCATCCAGCCAAATTAGGTCAGATGATGATTCAGGAAATCTTTGATCAAAGTACAGATATTAGAAATGATTTCTAATATCAAATTAATTGAATCATTAGTGTATGACTGAGCTGGGAATGAGTATAAACTGGATTTGACATAATTCCATATCCATAGTTACATTCGGGATGCAAGATGATTGAAGGATCGAATTGTACGGGAACTTTCCACTGAAGGGTAGTTTTGGAATTACACCAGAATTTCCATATCTTCCGGGTAGACATGACACGTTGCTAGACGTCAATCTTGTCTTGTGGGTTGATCAAATTAAATGGTTTAATTGGATCACTAATTAGGAGGAGTCCTAATTGACTGACTCGAGTTAGCTCGATTTGACCTAAATCGATTAGAATGAGTTCTGATCAAATTAGGTCAACTCGCACTCGGACCCACTGCTGGCTAAGTATGGAACCCAATGGGTCACACACTTAGGACAGATAATCAAGGTTTTAATTTGGAATTAAATCTCGTTTGCAGATGAACACACTAGCATGTGTTGCAAACCATGGCTTCTACTTGAATCGGATTCAAGTTAGGGTTCCGATTTGGTCTTTTTTAGATCCAAATTCCTTCCGGTTTGAATCTAATTAAAGATTCAAGACTTTGGGTTAATAGTAGGCTAGCAATTGGGCTAACCTAAGAGGCTAAACCCCTTTCCCACATCGCCTAAGCCCTTTCCTCTCTTTTCCCACGCGCGCGCGCAAGGAGAAGAGTCCACGCGCGCGTGGACTCTCTAAGCGGCGTTTCTGCGTGAGAAAAAGAGAGGAAGTCAGCGTCTTTTGGCTGATGAGGCGTGGATCAGAGTCCACCTAGGCGTGGACTCTTCAAAATAAAAATTACCGTGAAAAAGAAAAGAAAAAAAACACCGAAGGGGCGCGACTCTTCTTTCTGCGCGCGCCCTTCTGTGTTTTTCACGATCCTTCTTCGCGTCTTCCCATCCCAAAGGCCGTGAGATTAATCCCAAGGGCCGTGAGATAAAGAGAGAGGACGTGAGAAGGGAGAGAGGGACGTGAGAGGATGATTTCAGATGAGAAGGCGCCTCTCTGTCGCCTATTTAAGAAGAAGGCTTCACCGTAAAAATTATTCCAGATTTTCTACGGCGAAGCCTTGCTTCTTTTTCCCTCTCCCCCTCCAGAAGATTGTTTCCCTCTCCTCTCTTTCCTCTTTGATTCCTTTACAGAGCCTAGGCTCTGTCGAATCTCAGAACAGAAGGAGAGTCAGAGAGAGAAACTCTCCGACGATAAAGGAAGAAGGCGCCTCTTTTCTTTCTTTCTTACATTAAGACAATTTTGTCTTAATTCTCTTCTCCCTCCAAGACAAGCCTTGTCTCATTTTAGGACAAGGGCTTATTCTTAAGACAAATGTGTCTTAAGGGGCCTAAGTTGCTAAAAAACTAGGAGAAGGGTAAGAGAGAAGGTTTAGTCCCAGTTTGGCTAGAGGAGTCCTAGCCAATAGCCCATATATCAAGTTCTTGGGGTAGAACTTGATTGGAAGGAACCCAATTAAGGAGTCACTGTCTTGATCATCTGCCCGTGTGGATCACCATCGGAGGGCGGACAAGTGGACGCCTGGTGTGTTCAAAAGGTTACTCAATTTGGAGTTTATTTCTACATCAGACTGGATATAGCGATCTGAGGTTAGTATCTAAACTATGTTTAAATTTGGACATGCATGTAGTCATAAGTTTTAATTGCTAATAAGGAGATTTTGGGATTAGGGTTCGGACCTGATTTCATAAAATTTTGAAATCCACGCTTCCGCACTGGTTCCCGAACCCTACACTGATTAGGTCCGTTTATCGGGTTAGACCTAAGGTTAATTGAATTAGACTTAAGAGAACTAATTAAATGTTAATTAAGGACCTTCTCTTTAGTATCTATCTAATAGTTAGATGGGTTAGTCCATTCTTCTAAAATGGACTAATTAGTGGCTCTGTGGTAAGCCCGAGTTCTTAGGCTGATCTAATCGAGTCTGGTAAATCGATTGATGTTTAGGCAAGTTTGGCAATTTTGATCATGGTTGCATGAGGCTACCTCTTTCCTGGCCAACTTGGTTGGTGTCTAGGAAAGATGGTTAATGGAGGATACTCACCCATGATCTCACCTACCTGGCCAATCCAACCAACTAGAACTGATTAGAAGAGCTTATTGATTCGTGTTAACCCATGTCACCCAAGTTGATCAACTTGTCTGATCTTTAGGTGCCCATAGACCAACTTGTTGAATTTAATTCAACCCTCCTGAGAATTGATTTGATCAGTGGGAGGTTAATCCATGTTCTTCTCTCTATTCTTTTGTCACAATTTAATTAAAATTCTCTAAAATTATTAGGTCCTGAAAAAAGACTAAATTAATGAGTTGATGATGGTGTCTTAGCCTCCCATTAAGTGGGTTAGTAATGAGTCCTTTAGCTTGGTGTACATCGGCAGTTCCAAAGAATGGGTGTGCATCCGGTTACTAGGAGTACTCTCCTATAGATGATGGTTCAGTGCAACCTTCTTAACGGTGATCAGGTGGGCCGGTCAAAGTCGGGCTTGGTCATTCGTTAGCTGGAAGTATCGAATTTGTCATATTAATGGTTGGACCTAACCAGAGACCCGCAATAGGAGGCCCCAAGGCCGATTGGGGGTTCTGTAGGGCAAAATTTATTACTGGAAGTTGCTTAGGGAAGCAATTGGTTAGAGAACCTACTATAAGCGCGTATGGGTGAGCCAGTCAAAGTCGGGCTCATACATGGTCTATTGGATTTCAGTACCCACTTTGAAATGATGATTTCATGGTTTGGAGTTAGAGGCTCCCAATCTAAAAAATTAGTGGAATGGACCTTTAGACTAAAGTCCAAGTCTTTTGGTTTAATTGATTAATCCATATACTAATTTAGTCTTAATTTCCATTTCAGATGTCTTCAAACCTTTCGCTCCGGTCACTTCTCGATAGTGAGAAGTTAAAGGGTCCCAATTTCGATAGTTGGTATCGAAAATTGAGGATAGTCCTGGAGCCCGAGTAGATCCTTTATGTGATAACGGATCCAGCACCCGAAATCCCTCTTGCCAATGCTCGGAGTTCGATCAGGGACACTTATTTGAAGAGGGTTTCTGATCGGACTATTGTCCGATACATAATGTTGGCGACGATGAACGACGAGTTCAGTCACAAATTCGAGGAGGCTTGGCCAGATGAGATCCTTGAAAAGTTGAAGGAGTCTTTCAGCACGCCAAATGATGTGGAGCGGTACAAAGTATCTTGTGCCATCTACAATACCAAAATATGGAATGGCAGTTCAGTCACTGATCATGTATTGTATATGATCGAGATGATCAAACGATTGGGCAAGCTCGGATGTCCTTTGCACGAGCAACTCAGCAAGGATGCAATCCTGAATTCTCTACCCTCCTCCTATCTTGACTTTCTCGATCATTATAGAATGAATAGCCTGCAGTCAATTACCATGGTTTGATGGGTTTGCTGTAGACTTACGAGAAGGACCACCAACTGAATAAGGGGGTGGTGAATTTAGTGGGAGGTTTTAGAGGCCATCGTCCCTTTAAGAAAGGGAGGAAGAAAGGTAAGGGAAAGAAGGTGCAGAGTGCTCCTGGCCCAAGTCAGACCAAGAAAGTGAAAGCTGATCAAGCAGTGTAGAGTGCTTCTATTGTAAGAAGCAGGGACACTGGAAGAGGAACTGTCCTCTTTATCATGCCTCCTTAGACCCGAACAGGCCAAGGAAGGGAAAGCAGCAGGGTGCTGGACAAGGTATTTATATGATAAAACCTTGTAATTTCTCTATTTGTGGCACTACTAACTGGGTATTGGATACTGGTAGTCCTATTCATGTTTGCAATTCATTGCAGAGACTGCAGGTTAGCAAGAGATTCGAGGATAGGGAGCAGTACCTGAGCATCAAAAATGGAAATCGTGTTCCAGTGCTGGTAATCGGAGTTCTGAGTCTTGTTTTTGAGTTTAGTATTATTGAATTAGTCGACTATCATTATTGTCCTAGTTTTATTATGGGCATTATCTCTGTAGGCCTATTGGCCAATTATGGTTATGAACTTTCAATAAAAGAAGATTTTTGCCAAGTTATTGTGAATAACTCTGTTGAAAGCTAAGTTAAATAATGGCATTATGTTTTGTCACGGCCTGTTAATGTAATGTACATGTCTAGCAAATGCCTAAGGATAGAAAATGTCAATGACTTGTATCTATGACACTGTAGGCTAGGTCATGTTAACCAGAATAGGATAAACAAGTTGCGAGGAGAAGGCCTCCTTGAGGTCAGTGATTCTGACTCACTGCCCACTTATGAATCCCGTTTGCTTGGTAAAATGACCAAGGAAATTAGATCTAATTAAATTAAAGACAAGGAAATAAAATGATTCCAGAAATTGATCAGTTTCTATGCTAATTAATGATGATTTCTTATCCGAAACACGGAATATCAGGATTCTTGGAAGAGGGAGATCATCCTAGAGGCGGTGAAAATGCTAGACCAGTGGTTCACAAGCGAAGTGGATTAGAAGCCGTCGGATCTGGATCACCAAATATAAGAGGGTGAGCCACTCACAATTTTTAAGCAATTCAAAATAAAATAATCCAATAATAAAGTTGATCTACTCCGAAATTCATGTGCAGAGATCGGTGCATAGATCTTTAGAGGTAGCTTGAAGATCCGTGCAGGCTTCCTTTCCTTTGGCTTGAAGTCGGCAACCAGGAGGGTGGCACTGCTTTAAGAAACGTACAGAATACTCTGCACTTGAAGTGGTAGAGAAAATCAATTTGGCTTTCATGTTCATGCATGGCTTGTCTTCCTCACAGGACCGTAGAGCTTCCGAACAGGAGAATGGGTCTTCTGGCTAGATCTCATCGCAATAGTGTCGTGGATGGAAGAGAGCTTGCCGGAGACGAAGGGGATGCTGGACAGCTCAATTACCGCGAGGGTGAGCAGAGGGTTTCAGCGACGATGGAGGATAGGCACAGCGGCACAGGCATGCCTGGCATTGATTGGTGGCAAATGGCGGTGGAAGCATCTCAGACGGTAAGGGGGCGACCCGATGATGGGTGGATTGTCAGTTTGGTTGGCGATTTGAGGAAGACTCATCGAAGGAGGGAACGGATGAGGCCAGTGGAGTCGAACGGGGATTTTGCCTGTGGCCAGTGACTCTCTGAGGCTTCATGGATGGAAGAGAGATGGCGGGGATCGATGATTGCCAGTCGAAGGAGGTGGATTTGGATGGTCATGGGAGGGAAATCAGTGTTGAACGATGACTGGACGGTGGGAGGAAGGATCTGGCATTAAAAGGCGACCGGAGAGTGTGGGATTGGATATGGGTTCTCGGTGGGAGGCGAGGCAACGGTGAGTCATTCGTGAGGGAGGTTAATGGCACTTGAGGCCTGAGGGGGGAGGACTTGGTGGTGGGAGGGTGTTTCAGGCTAATTAAGGAAGTAGAGAGGATGGTTCTGGGGGCCTTAAAGAGATAGAGGAGAGGGACGAAGAGCAGATAAGAGGGGGGAAGAAAAAAGAAACAGGAGAAGGAAGAGGAGATGGGAGAGACGAAGAATTTAGGAGAGAAGAAAGATATCTTAAAATTTTATTCCCAAATGTTGATGATCCCTTTACGAGGCTTACATCTTTTAAGTAGACTCAAACAACCGGTACTTCCCAACAAACTAAGAAATTCAAATCCTAACAAATTCATAAATTAAAAACAAATCCTAAAACAAACTTATTCTCCAAAATAAACTGATCCTAAAAATTGTGATTCAAATGAATTGAAGATAAAGATTATTAAGATATCCCATACCCCATACACCCATAAAAATAATCAAAAAAAATTATATCCATCTACATCAGGATTAGTGCTAGTCATGCATCAAAAGTCATGTCGGATGATGTCCCCATCAGATATATATTTAAGCAATAGATGTTTAATTATGAAGAATTTTTATTAAAGATCCTCACACATCCATAAAGAAGGTTGATGGCATTGATGTCCCTAAATCAGAATATGAATGAAATGATCATGATATGACAATGCTGAGCTAAATGCAAAAGCCATAAGCCTTTTGTATTGTGCACTAGACCTCAATGAATTTAATCAGATTTTCACTTATAATTTTATAAAAAAAATTAGGATAGATTTCAAGTTACACACGAGAGTACTAACCAAGTTAAGAACTCAAAAATTAAATTGCTTATGCATAATTATGAATTATTCAAGATGGAACCCACTGAAACTATTTTAGAAATGTTCACATACTTTATTGACATTATCAATAGTCTCAAAAGTCTTAGTAGGATAACTTTAATAGTGATTTAGTAGACAAGATACTTAGATCATTGCCAATTAAGTAGGATACAAAGGTCACTATAATTCAGCAAGCAAAGGATCTCAACAATTTCCTTTGAAAGATCTTCTTAGATCCTTGATGACTTATCAATCGAACATGAAATGCTACATTGAAGAGGAAAGAATAAAGAAGAAGAAAACCATAGCTCTCAAGGTAGCGGCTGAAAAAAAAGGAAGAAGAAAAAAGTCCCTTATCTGAATAAGAGTTAGGAGATGAAGACATGGCACTTATAATGAAAATATTTAGAAGATTTATGGGTAAGGGCAGATTGAAATATAGGAGAAGATATTTGGCTAAGGGAGAGCCAAGACAGAAAAAAGAAAAGAAAAAGAACAAGAATCAACAATCCATATGCTATGAATGTAAGAAACTAGGGCATTATTGGTTCAACTATACAAATCTAAAGAAAGTTTATATGTGCAAGAAGAAGAAAGCCATGGTAGCCACATAGAATGACAGTCAGGATGACGGAAGACTATTAGACTTACGAGGTGGAGGAGCAACTACGTCTACTAGTTCATTGGATTCAACCTGATTTCTAGCTAGCCACTCTTCAGAGATTTTCTCATTATTAACCTCTCACTACCCCCATCCTAAACAAATTGTTTCTCTAGTAACGTGGCACATGGCATGCCAGCTCATAATTACATTTTAATCCTCTAGGACATAAAAGTAGTATCCTATTGATTCTTTGGAATAACCTATAAGTGAGCTTTCCTAGATATGGACTCTAACTTGTCTACCATTAATCTTTTGACATAGGCTAGACATCTCCAAATCTCAAGATAACCAAGGCTTGGTTTTTTACCATGACATATCTCATATGGTGTTATAGGAATAGACTTAAAGGAAACCCTTAAAATGTAAATTGAAGTTTACAGGGTATGTCCCCAATGAAACATATGTAGGTTAGTGAAGCTCATCATAAACCGAACCATATCTAATAGGATCCTATTCATCCTTTCTGATATCCCATTGAGTTGATGCATACCAGGAGTCCATTGTGAGACTATGCCATTATTCTTGAGATAACCGAGAAATTTTCTACTATTCCCCCTCCCCCGATCTGATCGAAGGATCTTAAGAGATTTTCCTGTTTACTTTTCTACTTCATATTTGAACTCTTTGAACTTTTCAAAGGTTTTAGACTTATGTTTCATAAAAACACATACCCATACTGTGAGTAATCATCGGTAAAGATAATGAAGTACTGAAAGCCATCCTGACCTGCACATCAAATGGTCCACATGTTAGTGTGTACCAAGGTAAACAATTTAGTATCCCTCTCCCCATGTCCCACAAAGAAAAACTTGGTCATTTTTCCTTGAAGGCATGATTCACAAATTGGGCATGACTCATAATTAAATGAGTCTAGGATTCATCCATTTCCAGTTTGTTAATCATGTCCTCTCTGATGTGACCAAGCCTAAAGTACCACATATACTTTTGGTTTAGATCATTTCTAGATCACTTGTGTCTTACGGCATTCATATTTACTCATTAATATTTATAGATGATCAGCATACAAATGGAATAGACTATCGATCAAAAGAGCTCTTACAATTAATTTATTTCTCAAATAAATAGAACAAAAATCTTTATTGAATATAAATTCATAATTTTCTTGTGCTAGCATAGATACAAAAATTAAATTTCTGCTAGCTACAGGTGCATGATAACAGTCATTTAGAGTCAAACTAAATCATAATAGCAATGACAGAGGGTATGCTCCAATAGCGACTATAGCAACTCTTGCTCCATTACCGATGCACAGGATCATCTCTCATTTCCTCAGTGCTTTACTTCCTATATGATCCTGCATTAAAGTACATATATAAGCATTTAAACCAGAGTATAATACCTAACTAGAAGTAGAAGATACCATAAGGTTTGATTTAATAATGAGTATGGTGCCTTCTATTTCTTTAGGCTTCCTAGGTATAGCGGATAATTCTCTTCTAGTGGCCATCTATGTTGTAGTGGAAATACTTTCCTATTCTTGCAGTAGGCTTCTTTAGAGAATCCTTCTTCTTTGGCTTGTTCTTCCTTTTCTGCTTCTTTGTAGGCTTCTTCTTCTTCCAAGTAGACTTTCTCTTGGAGAAAGATGCCTGCTCCATAGCTAGAACAGTGCCCCTTGAACTCTTCAAGGTCCCCTCATTGCTTGCCAGTATATTCAATAACTTAGACAAAGTATAACTTAGCTTGTTCATATTGTAGTTCATAATGAACTATGCAAATGAACTAGTTAAAGACTAAAGGATCGAAGCCACTTGTAGTTCCCTATGGATCGGAATACCCAGCTTCATAAGTTATTCAATGTTCTTGATCATCGTCAAACAATGATCATGGACTGACTGCTCTTCATGCATTTTGGTATTAAAAAGTCTTTTTGAGATCTCAAAATGTGTGGTGTGACTTTGCTTACCATACAACTTCTACATATTAGTCATAATAGGCCTGTAGTAGGCATGTCCTCATACTGGCTCTATAATTTGTTTGACATGAAGGCCAACTTGTAATACTTTACCTTGTTATCATCCTTCATCTATTTCTCATGTGCTGCCAATTGATAAGCACTAGGATGGTTAGGTAAAATGGGGACTCCTAGTCAACAGTAGCCCAACTTCTCTAAACTCAAGACTATTTTGAGATTCCTAAACTAGTCTTTATAGTATAGGCTAACAAGTCAATTGGGGACTTAAAGGATGCGGGCTAATAGCTTGGAGGCCAACATCGTTTAGCTGCAAGAGTAAAAGATTTGGGTTAAACTTTTTTATTCAATTACAAAAATTATTCTAAGGATTTTAAGAAGCAATTTAGATTTCCACTATTTTTACAAATCTCTCGCACTCCCTCATAGAGATGTAGAAACCACTATGCAACCAAGGTTTCTAGTGAGTGTTGCGGTCCCATCAATATGTGGTACCTCATCATACTCGGTTATTAGTAATATGCTATATCGATGAGTGAACAACTCTTGTCCAATATTTCTTAAGCATATTGTAGTAACTCGATCTCTAGTCATGAAGCCTCAACATGCCCGGTTATTGGCTCAATCCTTAATTAAGCCAAGACACACCATTCATGCTTAGGCAAAGCTATCATTGGATCTCTCACCATAACTAGTTATTGGGCCCCACCCATTGGCCTTGCAACATCTCATGCTAATACAGTGGTTGCATCTTTCCAGTGCAATTGAATCATTGCAACTAGCTAAGAATAATCAACACCAGTAGGACACCCAAACACTTATAATGGTGGAAGATCTAAGACTTAATATTTATGGAAAGGTTTGAGTTTAGGCTTTTCAAAATTAGTCAGCCCGATCCCATGTCTAACTAACCAAGTTCAGGTTAGCATAGTCTCATGTCTGACAAACCTAATCAACATGGATAAACTCAAATCAAAAGTAACCTTTTTTTAAAAACTTAATTAACCAAGTTGGCCAGGTAAGTAAGATCAATGGATGAGTTCTATCTTTTTTCTCTTTTCTTAGATATCAACAAAGTTGGCCAAGTAAGAGTTAGCCTTAATTAAAAATCATGATCGAGACTTGTCTTGGACATCAATTGGTCAATAAAAATTGATTAGGTCAACCTAGTGACTCAAACTCTCCTCTGAGACAAATTAGGTCTTAAATTGATCAATTCATATCAAGTATGAATTGATATGACCAAACTACATCTGAGCTCGATTTCAAGCCCTTTTGACCTAACCCTAATTAACCATTGATTAGATCAAATTAAAACCTTAATGTGTAGTCCAATTGTTAGACCTAATTGTTCTACCTACTCTCATACACAAATTATAAATTTAAATTATAAAAATAATTTTTAGATTACGTTTAAGTACATGAAATTAATGATTTATGATCTTGAATTATTTTTCAGATCTAAAATAGTATGTATGTCTCATACATACTATTTTAGATCAAACTAATTAACCATCTCATGTAATTAATTATAAATCTAAAACATGTAAAAGCATATATCTCATATGTAAATTAGATCTAAAATTTGATTAACATATTTTTAAAAGTATTTTTCAAAGAATCGATTCCTATCATAGTACACAACCTTTTCATTATAGAGGGTAAACCCTATAGCTAGAAATCTTTTAATTTACTTTAATGCAAACCTAATTGATTTATTTCAAATCTAAATTAGAAGCATGATAGAATATATATCATAAAATTAGATCTAATAGTTATTGATTTTAATTTTGGAAGTCCTTTTTCAAAACAAATTAAATTTGTGCTAGGACAACCTTTTTATCATTATAGGGAGTAAACCCTATAATAGGACGATCCCATTTCAGCATAAATTTGATAAAATACTATCCTAACTTTCATATTTGAAAAAAAAAAATAGATCTGAATTTATTCCAAATATATTAGAAACCATGGGTCAATACTACTGTTGGATTTGCAAAGATGAATTGCATGTTAAAAACAAGGTTCAAAACCCTAGCACAACAAAAACAATGATACGAAAACATTTTCCTAATCAGCATGTAAAATTAAAATAAATTATATAATCATCTATACAAGTCACTAATATGTTGGAATAGTAAAAATACATCAATTCTAAATAAATAAAAATTAGAAGAAGAAGATTCACTTATCTGAATCGCTTTTATCCTTCTTAAATTAGGTCAGATCTTACAGTTTCCCAGGGTTTTATTGGAGCCATGCACATACCTAGTCTCTGCTGGTATCTACATGGAGACTTCCTGATCGATGTACCAAGACCCCCGAAATGATAGTTTCTTGTAAGCTTTCCTTCAAAATCAGATATAAAGATGCTCTTTTCGAACTCGAATAACTAGACCCCTGCACAAACCTTTCATATCGATTTTCTAAAGGAAATGGAAACACCAAAAGGATGAAACTTTTTCTCACTTTTTCTTCTCTCAAATCCTCACCCTCTCTGCTACTTTTGGATGTGCAGAATAGATGGGACAGGGAGAGGAATTATTTTTCACAGTGGAGAAGAAGATGTGTGATAAGAAAAATAGCGCTACTCTGAAATTCACCTCATAAAAACTCCATTCTAAAAACTCCTTTCCATGCCTTCTAAAATCTTAATAAAATAGAAAACTAATCTAATTAGAATCAAATTCAAATTAAATATGAGTCCATGTCAATTTGGAGAGAAAGAGTTCCAAATAAATCTAAATGATGCCACTTATGTGCATGTATCCCTTCCACATGTGCCAAGAGAAGGCGCGACAAAAATTAGCACCCGCTCTCTCTATTTTGCATGAAAATGGAGAGAGAACCCCAAGGAAATCTAGGTTTGGCTTCTAGGTTTGATTTGGCCTAATTTAGATCGATTTTGAGATTATTTTAAACTTGATTCGAACCAATTTTGAAAAGACTATCAACCCAAATTCAATTGGACTTACAATCCAAGTAGAACTTGGATAATTAACCAAACTTTAGCTTTAAATTAGGTCTAGACTAATTAAATTAAATTAAATTAAAAATTGATTCATAATTTAATTAAGCCAAATTATTTTCAACATTTATAAATAGGTCCTTTATGTTAAAATTAGCAACTGTTAAATATGAAACCATTACAAAATTGGTAGCTGCTAAATATGTAACCCTTATATAATTAGCAGTTATTAAATATGTAACCCTTATATATTGATCTGAGTTTTAGTCAGGTTGACCTCCTTTTATATATGACCGCTCATGTTATATTATATTTAGTTATGAGATATACTATGATCTTTATCATAGTATCCTCAAAATTCTTCTAATGGACCGGAACCTTTCCAACTCAATCCTAACTTAGATCACTGATCCAAAAATAATCATAGTGAACTCTCACAATCTACGAGTGATACTAGTAGTATGTCGTGGCAACCCAATAGAATAAAAAGTTAAATCCTAGGTATAATTACCATTGATAGTGTTCCTCTATCAAGAGTCTCGTCATGATGGATCATGGAACCTCGTCAAATCCTAAGCATTCATCATATGTATGATTTAATTATCTTGAGTGCAATTATGATTTTCATTGAAACTCTTTTCATTATCATGCTGCTATGGTCATAGACTCAAGGACTTAGTCTCTTAGATCGCATAGGACTTCTCCTAAACTACTAAAATTGAGAAATTCCTATAAGTGCACACCTTACTTTTATAGTGAATCTATTACAGCCAACGAACACCACATGACCCCGAGTGGCTAGGAACTAAGTTTATATATGATAAGTCACGATGTTATTGTTAGGACATCATGATTATTAATTTAATATTCAACTTTTAATTAATTAAAATTGCATAGAACATAGTGAGTTAAGTCAAATCTATGGAGAAAGTAGTACTAAGGTTAATTTAAAATCTTTAATTTTAAAAAGAAAAGAAAAATATTTTGAAGTTAGAAAAATAGAAATTAAAAGTATGGAAGAAAATTAAAACTTAGTACGTTTAATATACTAATTAGATCTTAACATCTACTTATAATAAAAATAAATAATAAAAATTTAAAATACATAAAATAAACTTTGCATTAATTAAAATCTAATTACAAAAAATTTAAAATAACAACTAAAAAAATAAAGAAAAAAAGATACAAAGTATCCAAAGTTGATTCACCATAACATCATCGAGAATTTGGTTGACATCATCTCGCCTTCCATCGTACTTCACAAAGTAAACTGGGCTTCCTCTTTTTCTTCCTCTTTGGATCTTGATCAGGAGATTAGTGTAGGAAAAAAGATGGCATAGAAGACATAACTTTTTTTCTAAGAAATCGCACTCTTAGAGGTGACCCGCAACTCAAAGCTAAGTCCTCTACCTTGTACCGTACCCCTCTCTCCTAAATGGATTTCTCTTATAGCTCAGGGGTCTCTTAAATAGAGATTGGTGAAGGCCAGATCTGTGTAGGACTGTGGATGACTCCTAAACTCCTGAAATTTTCTAGTCACCGGATCACTAAAATCATGCTAAATTAAGTCAGAATTAGCCTAGGCAATTGATTTGCTTGTAATCAATGCAAATCATGCTCAAAATTGCTGCAAATCCCATCCAATTCATCCCTCCTCAAGTTGGACAGAAGCATGGCCATCGGATCCACTGATTGGAGCATCGCAAGTAAACACTAGATCCGTCGCAAATCATGCTTGTAGAGTCTTTTTCCCATTAGGCAAAATAGAAACTGTTGGATGGGATGCATCTCATCAAAATCCACCTCAAATCATGCTAGGATCATTCCTTAGAAATCTTCTGCAGGCTGAGTGCTTTTGTCATCCATTGGATTTATTACCAGGAAAGATTCCAGCTGCCCGAGTGGATCCCTTGAAACAAACCAGAGCCTGGCTTCCACTACCCCATGCATTGCAATGGTGGAGCTATGGACTGTGCGGTAGCAGTGATAGCTCTAAGAGGCGACATCGGGGAGGAGCAAAAATGGTAGCTTGGTGGTGGTGTTTCAATGGATTGAATAGAGGAGGCGACACGACCAGAGTGATGAAGAAGGTGGTGACAGCATGGTGGTGTCTCGGCAACTTGGGACAGGGAGAGGGTGGCATGGATTGCTAATGATGAGAAACATGGCCGGCACCATGTGATTGTGTGAAGAAGATGGTGAGCAGATAGGAATGGGGGTGATGGTAGTGAGCCAGGGGAAAGGAAGGCGATGTGGTGGCTCTCAGGAAGTGGCCATGGGTAGTTGCTTTGATGTTGGTACGGAAGAAGAAGGTGGCTTGGATGGGGAGGACGGTGATGTAGCGGTGCAATGGGGAGGAAGATGGTGGCATGAGAGGTGGCAGTAGTGGTGCAGAGGAAGACGAGGATGGTAGTTAGCAGTGTGGGGAAGGATAGCGATGTGATGGAGATGGCAGGTGGCATCTCAGGCTAGCAAGGAGGCATCTCGGGCTAGCGATGATGGTGGCAATGTGGCGGGCTATGGTAGTGATGGCAGCTCGGAACGATTGAAAGCTCAGTGGGAAAGAAGGTGGTCCATGGGAATGGACCTATGGATTGAGCGGCCAATCCATAATGGACTGACTACTCTAAAACTATGCTAGTCTTGGATTTTAGATGATTCTAGATCTGTTTGATTTCTGATTTAGCTCCTATATGGGTCCTTAGAATTTGTAGATCGAGCTCTTCATATTGGCAAGCTTTTAAATCAATAATTATGCCAATTCTCTAGAGTTTCAAGATTTTAAATATTTTCATTAATCTTAATATACCTGCCAAAATGGAAGAAACATGAATTAATTTTTTTATTAAATATTTTAATGGATGTGAAATTATTTTGGTACTTAGTTTGACACAGTTTGACATCTACTTATCATAAATGCACATTAATTTTATAGTTTTTAAAATTATTTTAAAAATATTTAATTTTATAAGAATATCCAGTTTAGTTATGAAATTAGGATTGTTATAAGATGTTAGTACTATTAATTACTTAAATATATAAAATAAGTGCATAAATATAGGATTTAACACACCCCCCAACTTACTCATTACGAGTCCCTTAGCAAGTATTAAATTATAACCATGTATCATTAAGAACTTTCTTTACAAAAATAGATTTGGGATTGAAAGTAAAAAGATCTAGCAAGTATCACTAAGTATTGAGTTTCAGAAGTAAATTTCGCAGTCAGTACTATTAGAAACTTTCTTAAAATTTATCCAAAAATCTACAGCACATGTTTGTGATGGCTAACTTAGAATTTTGGTACTAACTTGTAAAGGACAAATGTTTCTTTGCTTATTACCTATTTTAGTTAATTTTCTATACACCCCTAAATAAAGCTCTTGAATTAAGGTAGTTTTTAAACTATCAGAAATTTTTTCTTTTTTTTTGAAATGCTGAGCATCTTGAACTTTCCTTCACCATTTGACATGAATCTCCATACTTAACTTAGGTGTAGAGACCCGATTACTAAGCTTAGGGCAATCCATATATACTTTATATTTTATACTTTTATTTTGGACATGTAGCTCTTTCCTTAAATTCAATAGCTGATTTTTTTTGGATAGGTAGTTCTTTCCTTAAATTCAACTTTTAGTGATAATTGAGTCTTTAGCTGGTCTTAAACTAACATCTACTTTGTCTCATCAGTATGCATGTGCAATCGAAAGTGCTAATAGCCTTTAGGTAACCTAAGTAGGACGCTAAAAGACCAATCACTAGTCTACTTCTTGACTTATTACGGTCATTAGCAAATACTTTCTAACTCTATTATTTTTTCTAATCTATTTTGGTTTAGATTTTTTTTTTAACACATGATTTATTCAAAATAGAAGTTTTCTCTTTAAAAATTTCAATTTTTTTTTAGAAATTTTGATAGATTTTAAAAAGATTTTAAAAAAAATTTCAAGAGATTTTTCCAGCCTCCCAACTTAAATACCATTATCACTAATGGTATAAACAAGTTAAAGAAATAAATTCAAACTATAAGAACAAAACAAAAATATATTAGGATAGAGGTTGCTTGAGAAGAGGAGCTCATCAATAAGATAAAGGTTGCAACAATCAATTCAAATTAATTTTTTTTTTAAGATAAGGTTGCTTGAGAAGAGGTTGCTCATCATTAGCAAATACTTTCTAACTCTATTATTTTTTTCTAATCTATTTTGGTTTAGATTTTTTTTTTAACACATGATTTATTCAAAATAGAAGTTTTCTCTTTAAAAATTTCAATTTTTTTTTAGAAATTTTGATAGATTTTAAAAGATTTTTAAAAAAAATTTCAAGAGATTTTTCCAGCCTCCCAACTTAAATACCATTATCACTAATGGTATAAACAAGTTAAAGAAATAAATTCAAACTATAAGAACAAACAAAAATATATTAGGATAGAGGTTGCTTGAGAAGAGGAGCTCATCAATAAGATAAAGGTTGCAACAATCAATTCAAATAATTTTTTTTTAAGATAAAGGTTGCTTGAGAAGAGGTTGCTCATCATTAGCAAATACTTTCTAACTCTATTATTTTTTTCTAATCTATTTTGGTTTAGATTTTTTTTTTAACACATGATTTATTCAAAATAGAAGTTTTCTCTTTAAAATTTCAATTTTTTTTTAGAAATTTTGATAGATTTTAAAAAGATTTTTAAAAAAAAATTCAAGAGATTTTTCCAGCCTCCCAACTTAAATACCATTATCACTAATGGTATAAACAAGTTAAAGAAATAAATTCAAACTATAAGAACAAAACAAAAATATATTAGGATAGAGGTTGCTTGAGAAGAGGAGCTCATCAATAAGATAAAGGTTGCAACAATCAATTCAAATTAAATTTTTTTTTAAGATCATGAAAATAAATATTGGGTTGCCTCCCAACAAGCGCTAAATTTATTATCTTTAGCTGGACTTTTTTAAGACTACTCCTAAGAAATTAGATTGTCTCCCAACAAGTGTTAAGTTTAATGTCTTCAACCAAACATTACAAGGAAGTCTCATATATAATCAATGTTAGCATTTCTCTTAAGATTTTAAAAGGACATGGCCAATCAAGAGGCTTTATTATTATTACAGAAAAACATCCATAGAGTATTCTACGATGATTAGCTCAACTCAATAGAGTATAATGAGCAAGCATATTATACTAGGATTTAGAAGTATTATTATAATTTGTATAATGATCAGGAAGGAATTATGTTTGTTGGATCGAGATAGGGATGGTAGTTTAGAAATTTCTTTTTTAATTATGTTGATATACCCTACTCTCGTTCTGATCAATATCCCTTTTCATTTTAAATCTAGGTACTTTTTTTATATTAATATTAAATCATCTCCATACATCATTTTAATATCATGAAAAGATTTTGGAGGTGATCCTTGAAAGTCATACCAAAAATTAAAAAAATTGATTATAAAGTTTTTAAGATCATAATTTCTCATTTTAGTAATATCTTATTCGATAGCTTCTTTACATGCTTTTAGAATATCATTAAGTTGGGTTTCCTGAGTAAGGATCATTGAAAAAGTATCAATAGGTATATTAGAAAGTGGTTTTAGTTCTAGATCAGGTGGTGATTCTAATAAGGAGTTATTAGTAGATTAGGTGATGGCTCATGTTTATCAATCCAAAGTGGAATGATTTCAAAGTAGGATGTTTGTATTAAGTTGTAAATTTCTATGGTATACCCATATGCATTAGAATTGTCTATCTTGAAATGAGTTAGACAGGGATCTACTAAATCCTCGGAGAGAACTTTGGGGGTGGCTTCCTCTATTATATTATGCAATTGTAGTTCTTGGAAAGGATCAACTAATTCCATCATTGCATCTATTTGTTCTTTCATCCTATTAAAAGGCATGAATACTCTAGGGTACTAGAAAATGGAACCATAGGTGAGTGGGGTAATGATGGAATTGGTTTGTCCCACCAGTTTAATTTCTCTATATATTTTTTTGCTTAGCCAAATTGTCTATATTGGTTTTTATGTTTGTGCAGTCTCGAGGGTTGCGATTGATTGTTCAAAAAAAATTAGAGGGTTATTAAAATTTTGGGCTAAGTATGGTCCCTCTAGGTTACTCTCGGGTTGAGTAGGCAGTTCACATCCCTCCTCTCTATTAAGTTCGAATAATAGTTGGTCAGTTTTATCCATTATTTCATCAATAGATTGTTGTTGAATTATAATTATTTGTTGAAAGTGAGCAAACCTATCATAGTCTGGATTGGTTTGTTGAGGAGGTGAGCATGATGCTTGTAGAACCTTATCTTCAAATGATGAGCTATAGATAGTTAGAGAATGTTGATATTGTGATCGGGCATGTCATAGTAGGGTGCATCTACGAACTGAGATCTTTGTGTCACTGGGATAACCACTGGATGTGGTTACCATAAAAAAATTGGTTAAGCCCCTGGCCAGAATTATAGGCATTAAAGTATAGGCTTCCTGGTCTATAAACCATTTGGATTTGATCTTGATAAACTAGCTCATACCTAGATAAAGGAAATTGGTATGTAGCTCGACATTCACTCACAAGGTGATTGGGGCTTGAACAAACTTGATGTGCTGAAAGAAAGAATAGAGAGAGAGTTTGATATATAATTGGCAATCTAGATGATTTAACTTATGAGACAATACATCTAATCTACTATTAGGATCATGTTCCTGCATTGTTCTAATTCATTAGATTATTCTGATTATTCGGATACGTAATCAAGATTTTGATTAAAGTGATTCTTTTTTTAAATTATTTAATTATTATTATTATTATTTAAGAGGAGAGGTGAGATGAGATAGAAAAAAGATAGAAAAAAGTTCTAAAGATGAGAGCCTAAAGAGTTCTAGAGCTAAGAGAGAGAGAAAAATATATTTAAGATTTGATGTTATTTATCAATAAGTAAGCATAACATGGACTCCCGATTCTAGGATTATCCTAAATCTAGATAGCTCCTAATTATTAAGGCCATCTTGAAGCCCTTCAAGTCACAAATTAACTAATCAATTATCCAGGTAAGGATAAGATCGGTGGGGTCCCCATTGCTTTTCTTAGATACCAATTAAATTTGCCAGATCAATCAACAGAATTAATTAAAAATCATCTGTTTTCAAAGTTACATCATTCTTAAATCCCTTTTCTAGACACCAGTCAACTAGCTAATCTAATCCCAGTCCAACTCTTCTAAGTACTTGTCCTATTGAGCTCGAGTTCCTTAGGGACTGATATCTAGTTAATTTTAATTAGGACGCTTAGGTATGCAAGATGTAAGGTGATAGTTTGTGGGCCAAGGAAGGATGATCAAATGCTCCCTTACTTGTTAATAGGTTAGTGCCCTTAATATGCTTTATGGAAGCATGGAATGCAGAAAGAAATATATCCAAAACAAGTAGTAAGTTTTTAAGGATTAATTAGTTTTTCTATTTTGGTTAAGTATTATGTGATGTTTTTATTTTCTTTTAACGTTATATTATTTTATACAAGAAGAATATCGGATGCATTTTAAATTTGGTTAGTTAAATATAAGACAAAGAAAACTAAATTAGGTTAGGTATATAAAGCAGCTAGATATCATAAATAAAAGTAGAAAATTAAATCTAGTATTTAAGATAGTTAATTAAAATGTCATGTATTTTTTTAGGTTAATTTGAAAAGGAAGAAACTAAAACAGATTTTTTTTTCTTTTAGGTTAATTTGAAAAGAAAGAAACTAATTAAAAGTAATGAAAAATATTTTCTTTTTATGTTAATTTGAAAGGGAAGGAACTAATTAAAAGAGAGTAATCAAAAAAAGAAATAAATCTAACTAAAAGAAATTTTTAGATAGATTTAAAAAGGAAGGAGACTAATCAAAAAAATAAAAAAAGAAATTATTTTGATTAATTTGAAAAGGAAAAAATTAATTAAAAGTAACTAATAAAAAAAGAAATTGATTTAGAGTTAGGGTTGATCTCACCAAAATTATAGATGACTTTCCTTTTGCTTTTTGCTTTTTCTTCTTTTTTTATAAAAAACAAAAAAGTTAGAAAATTATATTACAAAAAATCAAAGAAATCAAAAATAAGTGTTGCCGCCTAGATCGCAATGGCCTGCAGCTCCTACATAGCATCGATAGTGTGCTTCCTGCCTGGTACCTTCCAAGCACGGTTGGTCCTGCAAAAAAGATGAGACCCGGGTTGGGGATCCCGATGGGGCACTCTGATGATCAAGTCAATGGACAATCAAGGATAACAGATCCTCCTCGATGGAGCCAAGAGTGGTCTCCACATTCGGAGGATTCTTGAGGAGATAGAGTAGAGATTAGAGTAGTGGGAGCTGGAATAGTGGTAGATGTAGCAGGAGGAGCTCTTGGGGGAGTGTTTGGATGTTCCTCCTATCTCTAAGCTTCTCTCGCCTGTTCTCTCTTGCACTGGTTTCTACTCGCTGCCATTGCTACTAGCGCTTACCTTTGCTAGAGGTCCCTTTTGAGCTCCTTATAGAAGCATGATTCGTTTGGTAGGGCATTGGGCCTCGGTCTGGTGCTCTCTGAGAGCGTCCCCTATGGGCAAAGCGTAGGCCTGTCTCTTTTCCTCCTCAGAAGAGGGAGACAAGACCTATAGCCCTCGTAGGGAGGTCCTGCCATGGGTGCAGGCGAGGTACTATGAAGTATGCATCTCTTCCGCGGTGAGTGCAAGTGGCATGCCACGGGGCTTGACACCCCGACAGAACACTACTTCTTATGGTCGCCGTGCCATAATGTTTGGGGACCTGGTAGGGCATTGGCCTGGTGGAAGATGCTACAGGGTCTGAGACTCCTGGTAGAACCTTCCTCTTTTGGATGGTGCAGGTGGTAGGTCGAGGGGCACGATGCTTCAGGTGGAGTGCCTTTCTATAAGGGTGCTGATAATAGGTTGAGGGACCTAGTTCTCCGGCGGGATGCTCCATCGCAGGGGATATAGGTGGCACGCCTTGGCAGAGTGCCACTTCTTAGAGGTTGCAAGCGACGTGCTCTGGTGGAGCGCCACTCAACAGTGGTGGCAGGCAGCGTGCCCTAGCGGAGCGCTACTTCATAGAGGTGGCAGTCTCTCTAAGTAACATAAGGGTTCCAGTGGGGATGGTGACACCTCTTGCTGGGGTCACTATCTCGATCGCTTCTAAGGTTGCTCGAGGAGAGACTGAGTCTACCTATCTTTGCCCATGCTTGGCTTGGTGTAAAGTTGACTTTGACCAGGAACTCGACCTCGATAGGGAGCCCGATTCTGGCAAGGAGCTCGACCTTGGCAAGGAACTCGACCTCAGTAGGGAACTCGACCTCGACAGGGAGCTTGACCTCGACAAGGAGCTTGACCTTTACAGGAAGCTCGACTTCGGCAAAGAGCTCGACCTTGGCAGGGAGCTCGATCTCAACAGGAAGCTTGGCCTCGGTAGGGAGCGTGACTTTGGCAAGGAGCTCGACCTCAGCCTCCATGATGGCATCCAGGTGGCACCTTCTGCCAGCCAGTCTGCCAGCCAGTCCGCTAGCTAGATCAGACGTGGACTCCATGTCGACAGTCATGCCACATTAGAAGCTCCCCACTCTCAAGTCCAGAGCATGACGCGGCACTCAGGGTGAAGGAGTTATGGTGATGCTGATGTGGAGGGACACTTTATCCTACGCCATTTAGTGCCTTAACTGCTAATGACTCGCAGATCGTGCCTTAGTGCTAATGAGATAGTGCCACATCAGCAAGCACAAGAGGGGAGTAATGATTTGCGCTTGGCCTGGAGCGGTTTTTGGTGTGTCAAAGTGCCAATCCCGGTAGATCTCGACACGTGGCGAGCATCAAGCAGTCTGCACTTGGCCCAGAGTGACTTCATGCATATTGAAGCACCAATCTCAGCAGATTTCGGCACGTGGTGGGCATCCATTGGGCGAAGAGGCGAAAGGATGCATGCTTTGATTGGTATGATGCGATGGGGTGCTATCAAGCCATTTGAAAAGAGGTCATTTTGCCTTAGCCATTCCTTTAGAACCTTCAAGCGAGGGAGCAGGGAGAGCCAAAGCCTTTTCACCCAGTCCCAACTCTTTCACCTGAGGCATCTAGGGTAGTCTTCTTTCCTCCTTGCTGCCTTCCTTTTCCTTCGGTCTGTGCTGAAGGAGATTAGTTAGGATTTTTAGGTCCTTCCTCTTTTTCTTCTTCCACCCTTCTCTTAGAATGAGTCCTTTTGGCTAGAGGCGCCATCGCCCAGATTACTCCGACGAGGCGGGGCCATCTTGGTCAAGGCCTCCTTCCTTCAAGAGCGAGGAGGGGGAAGTTCCTCATAGGATCCGTAGGGGTCCCCGGCAGACGGGGATAGTAATAGGTCCCCCTAGGGTTCCTTCTCCCCCTCCTGTTGCTCTTGTTGGCCATGATTCAGCCGGTTCTGCTAGTATTGCTTCGGCGATGATCCAGGAGGATCTTCTCTGGCTTCGAAGCACATACGGGATCTTGAACTTTGTCCGACTCTTGGTCCTGGGATCGGAGGAGCGGGTCACTTCTAGTGGCCCGTGCCGAATCGTCCTATATGAGGAGTTTTTCTTTGGGGGCCTCCATCTTCCTCTTCATCCATTTTTCCTTTCTTTCCTTAG
This sequence comes from Areca catechu, assembly GCA_021397845.1. Taxonomy (NCBI): domain Eukaryota; kingdom Viridiplantae; phylum Streptophyta; class Magnoliopsida; order Arecales; family Arecaceae; genus Areca; species Areca catechu. The sequence goes on along the minus strand of CM038042.1, from coordinate 29,139,351 downwards.
CAACTTCCATCTTGTCTCGGCCTAGCTCTCTCCGAATGCAGTTAGAGCCATCTCCTATTTTTCCATTCTTTGTCACTTCCATGAGATTGTTGTCAATTTTTCTTTGTTCAGGGCCCTCTTCAACCTGAAACGCCATCCAATCAATAACAGGTGGTGGTTTGTGGCCCCCCGCCCGGGGGTCATCAAATTTGATTTACCTACTTCTATCAAATGATGGAAGAATATATTTTTCTTTGCCTCGATTGAGGGAGTTGACTAGATTTGGAGTGACCCAGATCGCACCCCCAACCAGAATGTCCTGGTGGAGGCTACGGACCGGGAGGTGTATGACCGGCTTGTAACCTTTGAGATTCCTCTGCTTCGGGATCTGCTGACCGAACATTACTTGTTTGAGACCAGGGTTAGCCCAATCCAATCCTTGGGTAAGGCCCAAAACCCCTCCTTTTTTGAATCCTTCTTTGCTTTGGGTCCAACTGAAATCTTTTCCTTGCAGACATGAAGTTTTCCATGGATTAAATCCAGGAGATGTCCTAGAAGAGGCATGCATCCCCCTGGCCCAGGGAAGATCCACTAAAGAGGGCCCGGGAAGAGCCAGCGTACAGGCCCACCACGAAGCCATCGATCGACCAGGGAGAGGGGAGGCCCAGGCCGAGCCCATCCTTGTCTAGAGCAGTGGCCCAGCCCCCGACCCGTAGGCTTAGCGAGGATTTTGCAGCTGGAGAGAGGGCAGTGCGGGTCCCTCAGGAAGCTCCTTCCCATGTTGAAATCCCACCATCATCGAAGGTGGTGGAAGTGGTAGCCAACATGGCAACCAGAGAGAGGCCGGTGCCACCGGTGGCCACAGAAGTAGCTACCACCCAACCAGTGACCTTGATGCCTCCGTCGTCGACCGCTCTGGGCCTGGGGGCATCCTCCATGACATCCGCCCCGGGGTGGCCATGGTTTCGATCATGGTACCGTTGAATGCGGCGGTCACCCTCGACCCTGCATTGGTGGAGAGGATGGTCGAGTTCGCCGTCCAGCCGTGCGACTGTCGGGAAAGGAGCGGAGCAGCTGGCGGCCACTATCACAGGCATATTCCCCTAGCTAATGACGATAAGTCTTCACTTTCTCAATCTCTCTTATTACTTATATGCTGTTTTGATTGACATTTCTGTTACTATAGGTGGCCACTAATGCCCTGCCAATCTGGAACTCCTGCCTAGTATTGGCCAAGTGGGACATCAGTCACTGAAAATGCCTGGAGGCCATGGAGGTGGATGCCCAGGCACAGACCAAGCAGGTGCAAGCCTTGGAGGGGCAGACCAGGGCCCTATAGATTAAGGTGATCTGCACCAAGGCCACGGTGGCGGAGCTGGAGAACCGGATGAGGGACCTCGAGGTGGCCTTGGTGGTAGAGAGGGAGAAGGTCGCATGCCATGCGGAGGAGTTTTCCATGGAGGTGGCATGCCTGGAGGGGCGGGCCAGACCCTCCATGCCCATCTTGACGCAGCAATGGCTCGGGTCGCGGCTGCAGAGGAGAAGGCAACGGTGGCACTGATGAAGATTGCTAAGAAGGAGGCCACCGAAGTCGTGCCGAGGTTTAAAGTTTTAGAGGTGTTTGTCGATGAGGTCCGGGAGGTAGTCCTCGATTCCTTCCCCCAGGGGTTCAAGGATTGCAAGAAGAGGGTGGCCCGGGCCTTCTCTTGCAAAGGCCTAGATTCCATCAAACTAGACCTACCAGGTGTCGATGACGGAGAGGAAGCTCCATCAGAAGAGATTGATGCAGGGATGAACACAGAGATGAACATCGAGGTCGAGGCTGTTACACCGAAAGCCAAAGTGGCGGAGGTCAACGATCTGACCATCCCTCTAACTGAAGCTCCTCCGCCAAGGATGGACGAGGTGCCCTGACGCCCTGGCAAGGCACCGACGGTGTCTCCATAATGTAAATTTTTGTTTTCTTTCTGTACTTAGATATTTTTGGAGGACCTCCTGGCTTGTCGTGGAGTCCTTTCTATTATAAATGTTTTCTCACATCAATGGAAGAAGACAAAGTGCAAACCACCTCATCTCTTTCTCCTTCAACTTTACTCCCTAAGCAAAGTTTTCATTCTACAATGAGTTCCTCTTGTTTCTTTTCTTTTCTTTTTTTTTGTATGGTATAGATGTGAACTACGGGAACATGGCATAGTAGCCAAGAATGAGGCTTCCAATGTCTCGACCCTCTTTGCCAAGTTTATAAGCTGATAGATGGACGAGGGGGATCTGGAAGTTTTCTAGTTCCACTTATCGGATTGGAAATCACGTAATTGAGTATGCGAGGCTTCGGGAGTTTCCCGACCTTTCTCGTCGAACTGTGAGTCAAGCGGTAGATAGCGGGGCTTCGGACATCTCTCGGCTTACATCTTTGGACCGTGAGCAGGACAGCTGAGTGCGGGGCTTCTGGAGTTTCCTGGCTTAATTTGCCAAACTGTGAGTTAAGCAGTAGATAGCGGGGCTTCAGAAGTTTTTCGGTTTACATCTCTAGATTGTAAGTAAGGTGGTTGAGTGTGGGGCTTCTAGAGTTTTCCTGCTTAATTTGCCAAACTATGAGTCTAGCGATAGATAGTGGGACTTCAAAAGTTTCTTGGCTTACATCTCTGGACTGTGAGCAAGGCGGTTAAGTGCAGGGCTTCTGGAGTTTTCCGGCTTAATTTGCCAAACTGAGTCAAGAGATAGATAGCGGGGCTTCGAACATCTCCAGGCTTATATCTCTGAACCGTGAGCAGGGCGGCTGAGTGCTGGGCTTCTGTAGTTTTCTAGCTTAATTTGCCAAACCATGAGTTAAGCTATAAATAGTGAGACTTTAGAAGTTTCCCGGCTTACTCTCCGGACTGTGAGCAAGGCGGTTGAGTGTGGGTCTTCTGGAGTTTTCCAGCTTAATTTGCCAAACTGTGAGTCAAGCGATAGATAGTGGGATTTTGAAAGTTTCTTGGCTTACATCTCTGGACTGTGAGCAAGGCAGTTGAGTGCGGGGTTTCTGAAGTTTCCTGGTTTAATTTGCCAAACTATGAATCAAGCAATAGATAGCGGGGCTTCGAAAGTTTCTTGGCTTACATCTCTAGATTGTGAGCAAAGCGGTTGAGTGCGGGGCTTCTAAAGTTTCCCGGCTTGCATCGTCGGATTTAGAGTCTGATGGATCGAGTTTCTACATAGGTTGGAAATAGTGTTGCACCAAAAAGAAACTTTTTTTACTAAGAGAGAGTCTTACATTATTGGTAGTACATCCTCAGGTTGTTGGCATTCCAGGTCCGAGGAAACTGGGTGCCATCAAGTCCGGTAAGGTTGTAGGCTCCATGTAATAGGGCCTCGATCACTCTGTAGGAACCTTCCCAGTTTGGGAAAAGTTTACCACATTTTTTAGGCTATGAGATTTCAGCTCGTCGCAAGACTAAGTCGGCCGGGTGAAAGGCCTTCGGCTTCACGCGGGAGTTGTAGTATCGGGCCAGCCATTGCCTGTAAGCCACCTACGGAGTCGAGCTTTGTCCCTCGTCTCTTCTAACAAGTCTAGGTTGAGTAGGAGGTGGGCTGGATTCTCAGCACTATTGAATTGCTCCACCCGCAGTGCGGGAAAACCCACCTCCACTGGAATCACAACCTCAGAACCGAAGACAAGATTCAAAGATGTCTTACCTGTCGCCGTTCGAGATGTGGTGTGGTAGGCCCATAATATACTGGGGAGCTCTTCGGTCCATCGGTCCGTGGTCTCGTCTAGTTTGGTGTGGAGCTCTTGGAGGATGGTCTGATTGGTCACCTCGGCTCTCTATTGATTTGAGGGTGAGCTACTAAAGTAAAGTGGTGGTGGATGTTGAAGTGGTGCAGAACTCCTCAAATACTTGGTTATCGAACTGCTGTCCGTTGTCGATGATAATTGAATGAGGAAGGCCGGAATGACAGATGAATGACTTCCAAAGAAAGGATATGGCCTTGGCTTTAGTGATCCGCACCAGGGGCTTGGCCTCGACCCACTTGGTGAAGTAGTCGATGGCCACGATCCAGTACTTCCATTGATCGGATGCTGGAAAAAAGAGATCCAGGATGTCCATTTCCCATTGAGTGAATGGCCACGAAGTAGAGAGTTGGGAGAGTGGCGCAGCCGACTGACATTATATGTGAGCGTGCCGTTGACAGCAATCGCACTTTCTCACGAAGTTAGCTACATCTTCCTACATAGTCTCCCAGTAGTATCCTTGTCGAACGGCTTTGTATGCCAGCATCCTGTCCCCCATGTGGTTTATACAGAGGCCTTTGTGTATTTTCTGGAGCACGTAGGCCACATCTGAGGGTTTTAGATACTTTAGTAGGGTATAGGAGTTGGACTTCCAGTAGAGCTGCCCGTCCATCAATACGAAGCATGCGGCCTTCTTCTTGAGCAGATCGACCTCCATGCGGTTCTCGAGTAGGGTGCCATCGATGATGTACTTGCTATAGCAATCCATCCAACTAGCCTTATGGGCGACTTACTAGACCTCACTTGGGACCTCGCAGCTTGGTATCTCTAGGTATTCGATGTAGGCACATCCCAATGATGAGTCCGGTAAGGTTGCGAGTCTAGAGAGAGCATCGGCGTAGGCATTTTTTTCATGAAAAATGTGGAAGATGCTGAAATGCTTGAAGCCTGTCGCACTCGAATGCACCCATTCCAGATACCTCGCCCGAGACTTGACCCGCGACTAGCTATGAGTCAGTGAAGACTCTTAGGCTTGACATGCCCAGCTTATGAGATACCTTCAACCCCGCGAGGAGGGCTTCATACTCAACCTAGTTATTTGTGGCTTTAAATAGGAAGTGCAGCACATACTCGGCCATGACCCCATCAGAATTGGCAAGGATGAGGCCGGCTCTACTTCATCCATCATTAGATGCGCTGTCCACATGGAGGATTCATGCCGTGTCATCAGTCGGCGGTCCCATGGGATGCAGGGGAAGCCTCTTTTGGCTCTTCGTCTGTCCAGGCACATTCCACCAAGAAGTCAGCCAGCACTTGAGCTTTCTAAAAGGGCCTGAGATGATAGGTGATGTCGAACTCACTGAGTTTCATTGCCCACTTAGCTAGACACTCGGATATGTCTGGATGGCTAAGTATGGCCCTCAGAGGCTGATCAGTGAGGACCGTGATTGAGTGTGCTTGGAAGTATAGCCTGAGATGTTGAGTAGACATAATGAGTGCGAAAATCATTTTTTCAGAGCGAGTGTACCTAGTCTCCGCATCTCAGAGTAGCTTGCTGGCATAGTATACCTGTCTCTAGACTCCGTCTGTGTCTGTGCGAACAAGCACTAAGCTGACGGCCCCTGGAGAGATCGCCTGATATAGGAGTTCTTCCCTAATCTCCGGCCTAGAGAGTATTGGTGGTGATGTGAGAAACTTCTTCAGCTCCTCAAAGGCTCCTTGACATTCCTCCATCTATGTGAAGTCATGCATCTCGCATAATGCCTTGAAGAGGGCAAGCATCGATCAACGGAGTGCGAGATGAACTGGCTCAAAATCGTGATCCTGCTGGTCAAGTGATGGACGTGCTTCTTCGAAGTAGGGTGCTCTATGTCGACGATTGCCTGGACCTTCTCGAGGTTGGCCTCGATTCCTCTTTGGATGACTATGAATCCTAAGAACTTTCCAACGGTGACATCGAAGGAGCATTTGGTGGGATTCAGCTTCATATAGTGAAGATAGAGGTTCTAGAAGGCTTCTGCAAGGTCCGCGATGTGGTCCGACTCTTGATCGCTTATAACGAGCATGTCATCCACGTATACCTACATGTTGCGGCCAATTTGGTCTTTAAAGACCTTATTAACCAAGCGCTGGTACATGGTCCCAGCATTCTTTAGACTGAATGGCATCATCTTATTGCAGTAAGTCCCTCAATCTGTAATGAAGGAGTGTGCTCCTCATCTTCTGGATGCATCCATATCTTGTTGTACCCAGAGAATGCATCCATGAAATTGAGTAAGCGATGCCCTAAGATGGCATCCACTAGCTGGTCGATCTTAGGAAGGGAAAGCTATTCTTTAGGCAGGCCCGATTGAGGTCGGTGTAGTCTACACAGATCCTCCACTTTTCGTTAGCCTTCTTGACCATGACCACATTTGCCAGCCAATTGGGATACTAAACTTCCCGGATAAAGCCCGTAGTGAGAAGCTTTTCCACCTCTTTATTGACTGCCTTCTGTCTTTTCGGGGTGAAGCTCCTCTTCTTCTACAAACCGGGTGACATTTCGGATCGACGTTCAGCCTGTAGGTGATGATATCGGAAGGAATCCTAGGCATGTCCATCTCGGTCCAGGCAAAAATATTGGCATTAGTTCGAAGGAAACTCAAGAGGCGAGCCTTTTCATCCTCATGTAGCTGGGCCCTACTCGCACCATCTTCAAGGGGTCCATCCAAGGAGAAATGATAGCAGGCACTCGACCGGGCCACCCTTGGTGTCTTGTGCCCTTCGATTAAGCTAGTCAGCAACTGGGTCCTCCTCGGTACTCTTGGCCCCAGGGATGGCTTGTAGGTAGTGTTGAACTGGCTGCAGGGTCCCCCTCTTCTCTCCTACTCCGTAGGGGGTTAGGAACTGAACTAGGAGCCGTCTTGTAGATATGATCACATCGAGCAGATTAAGCTCAAGGCAGCCAAAGATCATGTTGTAGGCCGAAGGGAGCCTTACAATTATGAAAGTCATCATAACGGTCTTTTCCATGGAGGCATCCCAGCAGTAACTAGGAGAGTAATTTCGCCTTCTACCCCTACCGAATTTTCAGTAAAGACAATAGAGGGGTGTGCACCGTCTTCAATAGGATATGAGATAGATTTATCTTAGAGAAAGCATCATAAAAAATGATGTCAGCTGAGCTTCCACTATTGACCATAATCCATTTTATAGTATGCTTAGCTATCGTCATCTGACGACAATAGCATCATTATTTACATTCTCGATCCTGGTTCTCCTTTCCCTCATAAACGGGAGTACATTGTTAGACCCTTCCCTGCCTTGGCCCTTTTTGAGCCGCATTCTATCCCCTAGGAGATCATGCCCACTGGCCTTTCGGTGGGCTGGTTGTTGATAGGAGGAAGAGCCATGAGTGCTTGGGGTTTGGATGGGGTCTTGTCCTCTACAAACTTTTCGAGGTAGCCCTTTCTGATGAGATCTTCAATCTCCCTCTAGAGGTGGTAGCACTCTTCGGTGTCATGGCCGTGATTGCCATGGAACTAACAATATTTCGTCTTGTCGCGACCACCTGACGGCCTCAATGGAGGAGGGTGGCGTAAGTAGCACTTCCCGTCGATCTCCATGAGGAATTTGGATCTCGGGGCGAGGAGAGGGGTGTACCTCTCCTCCTGGGTAGGAGTGCTCTTCGACTTCGAGCCCACTCGAAGGTTTGGGATTGTTTTGGGCCCCCATGTCCTGGGTAGGAGTGCTCTTCAACTTCGAGCCCACTCGGAGGTTTGGGATTGTTCTGGGCCCCCACATCCTGGAGGGCTCCCCTTGGGGCTGCTTTTTCAGTGTCCTCCCATCCAGCTCTCTTCTAGTGTGGTCTGTCTTTTCCGCGTGGATGTACTTGTTGGCCCGAAGGAGGAGCTCGGAGTAGGTCTTTGGAGGTTTCTTGTCGAGAGAGTAGGTGAAGCGGGATATCTTGAGCCCCCTCTTTAGCGCCAACATGACGACAGGCTCGTCAAGGTTGTAGATCTCCAGGGTGGTAACTTTGAAGCAAGACACGTAGTCCTGTAATGACTCATGGTCATGCTGGTGAATGGAGAAAAGGCTATCGGCTTCACGTGGCACCTTCCGACAGGCGTCGAAGTGTGCCACGAACTTTTTCTCCAACTGCTCAAAGGAGTCAATGCTCCTTGGCTCGAGGCGAGTGTACCAAACTCGAGCGACCTTCAAAGCATGGCCGAAAAGGCAAATAGAGAAGGGCATCAGTAACCCCTAGACCCTTATGAGGGTCCTATAGCTTTCAAAATGGTCCAGGGGGTCGGTGGTCCCATCATAGGGATCCACTTGAGGCATACGGAACGACTGGGAATCAGATCCTCTTGAATTCTGCGGAAGAAAGGGAGGTCGGTGTCATAGCCCATGGGTTCGCATGAGAAGCCCTGTACATTGGCAAACTGGTGGGATAGCTCGGCTAGCTTGCGCTCTTGTTACTCCAAGCGTCTCTTGGCTCGATGCCTGATAGCCTCGTCGATGGAACCTTCTACTGAGGTTATTGGAGGAGAGGGAGATAAGGCCCAAAGGAAATCATGCCTGGGGGCCTTGCCGTGGTGATGCTTGCGGTGCTAGGAGGCACCGTGGTTTGAGACCCGGGACTGACTCTCCCGGCCAGCCGAACCACTCCATTGCCTCTTTCTTGGGATTTGGAGACTCCCCCCGGGGCAGTATGTGGCCCGTGAATGCGACTGCCTTTCATGGAAGGATTGCAAGCTACTGCGGGGGCCGATGGCTTGCACTGTAGGAGTCCCTAGCTATTGTTGGGTTGCTAGGGATCGGTACTGATGGTGTAGCTATCGCACCGCCATAGTTAGGGTCTGGACCTGCTAGGTGAGTGTAGTGAGCTGAGGTCTACCGGAGGTGGTGGTGGCGAAGCGGGGAGCTCCCTCTCTGGGCTGTGCAAGTCACTGCGATGAAGAGGGTCCCCCAAGTGGCTAACGGAGGCTTCCCACATGCGGGTCACCACCTTGTCATAGTGGAATTCTTTTAGTAGTGAAGGACTGGTCTAAACTAGCTGCCCCTCCACCTGGCATGCCAATCTGTTACCGTCTAGATCGTCATGGCCTACAACTCCTACATGGCACCGGTGAGTGTGCTTCGTGCCTGGTACCCTCCAAGCGCGACTGGTCTTGCAAAAAAGAGAAGTTCCAAGTCGGGGATCCTGGCGGGGGCACTCCAAAGATCAAGTTAGTAGGTAATCAAGGGGAATAGATTCTTTTTAATGGAGCCTAGAGTGGTCTCCACATTCGGAGGATTTTTTAAGAGATAGAGTAGAGATTAGAGTAGTGGGAGATGGAATGGTAGATGTAGCAGGGGGAGCTCTTGGGGGAGTCTTTGGATGTTCCTCCTATCTCTGAGCTTCTCTTGCCTGTTCTCGCTTGCACTGGTTTTTGCTCGCTTGCCCTAACTACTAGTGCTTACCTTTGCCAGAGGCCCCCTTTGAGCTCCTTATAGAAGTGTGATTCATTTGGCAGGGCACTGGACCTCGGTCTGGTGCTATCTTCTTTCCTCCTTAGAAGAGGGAGACAAGACCCGTAGCCCTCGTAGGGAGGTCTTGCCATGGGTGCAGGTGAGGTACTATGAAGTATGTGTCTCTTCCGCGGTGAGTGCGAGTGGCTTGTCACGGGACCTGACACCCGACAGGACACTGCTTCTTACGCTCACCATGCCACCATGTCGGGGACCTAGTAAGGTACTGGCTTGGTAGGAGATGCTACAGGATCTGAGACTTCTAGTATAACCTTCCTCTTTCGGGTGGTGCAAGAGGTAGGTCGAGGGGTGCGATGCTTCGAGCGGAGCACCTTTCCACAGAGGGTGCCGATAATAGGTTGAGAGACCTGGTCTCCGGTGGGATGCTCCACCATAGGGGATATAGGTGGCACGCCTTGGCGGAGCGCTACTTCTCAGAGGTTGCAGGTGGTGTGCTCTGGTGGAGTGCCACTCCATAGTGGTGGCAAGTGGCGTGCCTTGGCGGAGCGCCACTTCACAGATGTGGCAGTCTCTCTTAGTAACATAGGGGTTCCGGTGGGGATGGTGACACCTCCTACTGGGGTTATCCTAGCCACTTCTAAGGTTGCTCGAGGAGAGATTGAGTCCACCTGTCTTTGCCAATGCTTGGCTTCAGGTATAAAGTTGACTTCGACCAGGAACTCGATCTCGGTAAGGAGCTCGACCTCGGCAAGGAGCTCGACCTCGGCAGGGAGCTCGACCTCGGTAAGGAGCTCGACCTCAACAGGGAGCTCGACCTCAGCCTCCATGATGGTATTCAGGTGGCACCTTCTGCCAGCCTGTCCACCAGCTGGATCAGACGCAGACTCCACGTTGGCAGTTATGCCACATCAAATAGCATTCGTGCCTTTCCCAGTAACGATGCCAAAAACTTGATAGGTCATGATATTATCATTAGGACAGTATTATTATCAGTTTAATTAACTGACTTCTAATTAATTAAAATTATGTATAACATAGTAAGTCAGATCGAATCCATGGAGAAAAAGTACTTAGGATAATTTAAAATTTTTTATTTTAAAAAGGAAAGAAAATATTTTGAAATCGAGAAAATAGAAATTAAAAGTATAAAAAAATTAAAACTTAGTACGTTTAATATGCAAATTAGATCATAGCTTCTACTTGCAATAAAAATAAATAACAACAATTTAAATTACATAAAAATAAACATTGTATTAATTAAAATTTAATTACAAGGAATTGAAAATAATAACTAATTAAATAAAGAAATGGGATAATAAAGCATCCGAAATTGATTCACCACAGTCTCGTTGGGAAATTGGTTGATATCACCTCGTCTTCTTCCATCGTACGCCATGGAGCGAACTGGGCTTCCTCTTCTTCTTCCTCTTTAATCTTAATATGAAGATTAATGTAGACAAAAAAATAGTTAGTAGACAGAGTTTTTTTTCTAAAAAATCACATTCTTAGAGATCAATCTGTAATCCAAAGCTAAGCCCTCTATCCTGTACCGTACCCGTCACTCTAAAATGGATTTCTCTTATAGCTTAGGGGTTCTTTAAATAGAGATTGGTGAAGGCCGAATCAGTGTAGGACCGGGGGTTGACTCCTAATAGAACCCTTGAAATTTTCTAGTTGTCGGATCATTGAAAACATGCTGAATCAAGTCAGAATTAGCCTAGGTCATTGGATTTGCTTGTAATCAATGCAAATCATGCTCAAATTGCTGCAAATCCCATCCAATTCATCTTCTCAAGTTGGATTGAAGCATGGCTTTTGGATCAATTGATTGGAGCGTCGCAAGTCAGCACCGGATCTATCACAAATCATGCTTGTGGAGTCTTCTTCGCATCGGGCAAAACAAAAATTGTTGGATAGCCTTACAGCTCGTCAAAATCCACCTCAAATCATGCTAGGATCATGCCCTAGAAATCTTCTACATGTTGAGTGCTTTCATCATTTGTTGGATTTGTTACCAGGAAAAACTCCAACTACCCGAGCGGATCCCTTAAAACAAACTAGCACCCGGCTTCCAGTACCTTATGCACTGCAATGGTGGAGCTATGGACTGTGAACTAGTAGTGACATAAGAGCAGCGGGCAAGCTCGGGATGGCAAGGAGAAAGGTGGTAGCACTGAGATGGGGAGGAGAAGGCAGTGACGGTAGTGTTGTCTTAGGGAAGATGACCAGTGATGAGGAAGATGCACGACAGCAACTTTAAGAGGTGATGCTGAGGAGTGGAAATTGTGGCTTGGTGTCAATGTTTCAATGGATTGAATAGAGGAGGCTGCATGGACTATGGGGAGGACATGGCTAGACTGATGAATAAGGTGGTGGTAGCAAGTGGTGTCTCGACAACTTGGGACAAGGAGAGGGCGGCATGGATTGCTGATGATGAGAAACGTGGCTGGTAATGGGAGGTTGTGTAAAGAAGACAACGAGTGGACAGGGCTAGGGGCGATGGCAATGAGCTAGGGGAAAGGAAGAAGAAGGCGACTCAGATTGTGAGGTGGCTCTTAGGAAGTGGTGACGAGTGGTTGCTTTGAGATCGGCAAGGAAGAAGAAGGTGACTCGGGTAGGGAGGACGGTAATGTAGCATCATGATGGAGAGGAAGACGATGGCATGAGAGGTGGCAGTAGTGGTGGGGAGGAAGACGAGGATGGCAACCAATAGGTGGGAAAGGATGGAGTTACGATAGTGATGGCAGGCAGCATCCGGGCTAGGGTGAGGTGTCTCGGGCCGGCGGTGATGGCAGCAAGCAGCGACTTGGTGGTCTACGACAATGACGACGGCTTGGAACAATTGAAAGCTTGATTGGGAAGAAGGTGGTCCATGGGAATGGATCTATGGACCAAGCGGCCGGTCCATCATGAACCGATTGCTCAAAAAACTATGCTAAACTTAGATTTTAAGTGATTCTAAGTTTATTTGAGCTCTGATTTGGCTCTCGTCTATGTCCTTAGAATCTATAGATCGTGCTCTTCATGTTGGTGAGTTTTTAAAACAATAATTCTACCAATTCTTTAGGATTCCGGGATTTTGAATATCTCCATTAATCTTAATATACTTGCCAAAGAGGAAAAACATGAATTAAAATTTTTATTAAATATGTAATGGGTATGAAATTATTTTGGTGCTTAGTTTGATCATGGCTCGACATCTACTTGTCATAAATACATATTAATTTCATAGTTTTCAAAAATATTTTAAAAATAATTAATTTTGCAAGAAAGTCTAATTTAGTTATGAAATTAGAATTTTTATAAGATGTTAGTACTTTTAATTGCTTAAAATACCTAAAATAAGTATATAAATATAAAATTTGTTAATATGCTATCAAACTATAGCAACTCTACTATAAATAGCCGAGGCACCATAGGTCAAGGAACTATTCATATAAGTACAGCATCAAGAAGTCATTGATGAGTGAATAGACATCCATGTTACTTCTTATACTTGATCATGCTCAGTATTATTATTCTTTAACTACCGCACTCTTGCTTTAGTATCTTCATATTGTAGACTCAAAGACTCACTCATCCAAAAAAAGAAGCTATTTGTGCATCGATCTTGATGGATCAATAACTATCCCGTGATAATCCAATGATCGAGAGTATTTAGGAGTTAATCTATAATGACACATGTCTCAAATTCTCAACTCTTGAGAATATGTGTCATTATCCATTAACTCCATGGATAATTTATAGATACATTAGATATGAATAAAAAGAAAAAAATCTTAATTTTATTGATTTCATAATTTAAGAAATAAAAATATGTCCTAGAAAAAATATAATGTCATGCCAACTTGGCTTCTAGAACATACATCTAACAATTAGTTGGTGACAAATATAATACACGGACCTATTTAGATATTGGCGTGTCACAAAATCCCCTTAGAATATTATAAATTCCCCACAAGATGTCATGAGTGAGTGCCAATCTTGATTTCGGGTCAAAATAGGATATCGAGGTATTAAAAGTCTTGTCTGGATGTCATAGAATCTTTTCGAAATGTCATGATTTGGTGCCAAACCTTATTTTAGGACCTACTAAGTTTCGAGGTGTCATAGAATCCCCTTAGCATTCATGAAATTCCCTCGGGATATCACAGAATGGTGCCAAAGGTGATTCCAGGAACCATTTGGATACGGGGTGTCATAGAATCTCATCATGATGTCATAAAATTTTCTTGGGATGTCATGAGTTGGTGCCAATCCTCAATTCTGGACCTATTTGGAAATGGGGTGTCATTGAATCCCCTCTAGATATCATAAAATATCCACAGGATGCCATGAAGTGATGTGAAACCTCGTTTCATGATCAATTTTGATACTAGGGTATTATAGAATCCTATCAAGATGTTATAAAATTTCCTAGAGATGTCATGAGATGGTGCTAACCCTAATTTCAATACCTATTTGGAAATCAGGGTGTCACAAAATCCACTCAGAATGTCATAAAATCCCCTCTGCTATCATAATAAACCTAGAAAACATGATTCATCATGTTTCAATGAGTAATAAAAAAAACTTGAAGACATATCTACCAAGCCTTTAATTTAAATGAAGAATGTTGTTAAACAATTTTGACATCTTATATCAATTATCCCCTAAATCAATATATGTTACAAAGAAGAATGTTCTTAAAATAAAAATTAAACGGCTACATTCTAAACTCTCAAACATTCCTAGATTTTTCATTATGTGCCATCCCCTCCTTTATAATTGTCAATGCAAGCTCTACTTGGTATATTTTGATGTCATCATATATGAATTTCCATCGTTTTGGCATTTCCTTATGAGCTAAATGATCTATGTACTTTAGATAGTATAAGCCACAGTTTAGAGAGTTGTCAAGTTAGGAGGGACAATCAAAATCTTCCTCCATCTTTCACTATATCACTTTAGCATTGTTATAGTAAATATAAAACATTGCTCCAAGGATCTTGTGCCACTTTCTGGCACTAGCTTTGTACCTCACATTATATTTGATGGAGTTTACATAAATAACCCATTTACATTGTAAGTCTGTCGCTACTAAGTGCTAGTGGATGTTATTCGTGTTGATGATGGTAAAAAGGAATGTCATTTCCTTCTTATCATCATTGCTAATTGAATCATAAAGCATACTCCCTATCATGCTAGCAAGCTCATGATATAGTGATGGTGCCAGCTATCATGATGAGGGAACAATACATTTGTGATAATCATTTGGGTATGAATTCCATTTGTTAAACTACTGCCCAGCATCAATAATCAGTGCATGGAAAAGAATATTAATACATTAAAAAACCAATATCTTAAGTAGGTAAACAAAGTCAGTAAATTATATATTAGAAGCAATATATCATCTATAATTAGGATACCCAAAATGAGATCACAGATATTAGACCTCTCGATGCAACCTCCTTTCCCATTTATGTAAATAACATCAGTGTAATGTAAAAAAAAAGGAAAGATGGTTATAGAATGTTAATAAATCATAAGTGTATTTCCTATACAATTACATGATGTTTGAAATTCCTTATGATGTGCCTTTTTTGTACAAAAATTTGTTGATGAGGAAATAGCCATCCTCGAGTACACCACCTTTATCAATATACTCCCAACTAGTAGGAATGATTCTCCGCGATATTGATGTCTAGAATGTAAATGATACACTATATGTGATAAAATTAATGCAATATTAAAAACTAAGGTTGCATTTGATAGTAGGCAATCCATATAGATTACTGGTAATTTAATAGGCCCCTATCATATTACTATATTTGGTATATTTTTTTTTGGATATCGATCTATTTTGTTTGGTAATCTGGATTGTCTCTCAGAAGGTAATCTAGATTATTTATGGGAGGGTAGTAATTTGATTACCACCTCTCAAGTAATCTTTCGAACAATAGTACCCTCTCTTTCTCCCTTTCTCTTATAATATAATATAATATAAAATACAATATAACATTATAATAATATAATATAATTTTAATATTATATTATTATAAAATTATATTAAATAATATATTATAAACTATATATAATATTATTATAGTATATAATATAATATAATATAAACATCTTTTATTAATATAATATAATATAATACAATAATATTATAGTATGTAATATAATATTATACTATATTATATTAATATATTTATAATATTTATATAATATTATAAATATGGGCTAAATTATAAATTTTGTATTATATTATAAAATATTTATTATATTTATTATATTTTTATAATATAATATATAGTATATAATTTAATATATTATAACATATTTATTATATTTATTATGATATTTATAATATTTATTATATATTATAATGAATTTTATTTTATAATATTAATATTTTATATGATTATTAAGGAATAATTTATAACTTTATTTATATTTTTTATTTTTTAAAATTTTTAAAAATTTTTAAATTTTAAATTTTTAAAATTTTAAAATTTTAAAATTTTAAATTTTCATTTTAAAATTTGAAGTCACAGGCTTGGTCGGTAGTTTTGATGTGGCCACCACATAGGTAGAACTATGCTAGTTTTTAAATATATATATATATTTTTTATGGTACAGAAAAAGGATAAGTAGGAGTACAAATGGGTTGGATCAGACCGGTCATGAATGAGCTCAATTCGATCCTATTCTTTGACCATGTTCTAATACTAGATCCATACACAATCCACTAAAAATTCGAATCGGGTCGAGTCTGATCCACTACCAGAATTTTCAATCCACCGGATTATTCTGGTTGGATCGGGTTCATAAATAACCCAATTCTAATATAAAATTTGGATCTATGTATGATTCAAATAAGATATAGATAATTATATTTAATTATTACATAGTCAACTATCGTTAATCCTGAAATAGATAACAAATAATATTATTTTCAAAATAAATTAAGATAAAAAATAATTATAATTTTATTAAAATAAGTTTCATATAATTTTAAATTATAATTTAAATGTTCAATAGATATTATCCTAATGTTATTAGTATATTCGAGTCGAATTGGATTAGTTCGGATCTGAATTAAGTAAATTCAAATTTGACTCAAAAAATAGAATGGATTTAATTTTTAGGATCTGATCTAGATTTAATGGTCTTTAAAAATAAGTTGGATCAGGTCTAAATAGATCAGGTTGGATCGGATCACGGGTCAATCCGATCTATTTGCAACTTAGGACGGGATCAATCATACATAAGTAAATATTTATTTAAAATATTATTTTAAAAAAAATCTAACTATATTTGCTAAAATATTTTCTAAAAATAAAAATAAAAAATAAAAGTCAATTTCCTTTTATTCCGGCTATTGTTCTGCTTGAAAACGGAGCTCGCACTCCTACCAGTTGAACATCCTCGGTGAAACCCTTCCACCAATGGAGGAGTCGGAGTCGCAGCCCTCCGCGGAGAACCCCTTCCGCCCTTCTCCACCAAGCCCAAACCTCCTCCCAAGAAGCCTCCCCCTGTCCCCAACTCGCCAACCCCACCTCCATCGACACCGACCGCGGCGATCCCGATGCCAGTGCCGGTCTCGATGCCTTTTCCGACCTGGGCCTCTCCCAGTGGTCCGTCGACACCTGCCGCGAGCTCGGCATGCGGCAGCCCACCCCCGTCCAGCGCCGTTGCATCCCCCGCATCCTCGCCGGCGACGACGTCCTCGGCATCTCCCATACTGGCAGCGGCAAGACCGCCGCCTTCGCCCTCCCCATCCTCCACCGCCTCGCCCAGGACCCATACGGCGTCTTCGTCCTCGTCCTCACCCCCCCACCCGCGAGCTCGCCTGCCAGCTCGCGGAGGCAGTTCCGGGCCCTCGGCTCTTCCCTCAACGTGCGCTGCACCCTTATCGTTGGGGGGATGGACATGATCGGCCAGGCACGGGCCCTGGTGCAGCGGCCGCACGTCGTCGTCGCGACTCCGGGAAGGATTAAAGTCCTCCTCAAGGAGGATCCTGATATCCCTGCCGCGTTCTCCAAGACCAAGGTGAGTTCTAGATTTTTCGGAAACTTTGAAACTAATCTGATTCTGATTGAAGCTTTTTTTTTTTTTTTTTTTTAATTTTAATTTTTTTTAATAACTTATTACTTTCAAATTCCAGTATTGAATATTTCTTGAACATCCTTTAAATTGGCTGAAAGTGTTGCTGTCATGAACCAATTAAATACTATTGGAGTCCTTGGACTTAAAGGAATTTGTTCGTTGTTAATTTTAGTTATACATGTTAATGACCTGTTGTTCATGGAATGTGCTAAGGTGATCGTTAGGGTTCTGACTAAAAAGTTCAAACATGAATATGCCATCACGTGCTTCCATCTTGTTTACTGCATGATGCTTTTGTGATAATTATACTATTTTATAATTCTTGCTTGCATGTTACTCTCTGTGTTCCATCTTTTTATTAGACCAATGTATAAACAACCTTTGTCTCCTTATTCTTTCCTCTCTATTTGTCTTGTTGCTAGATATTTTAATATTTTATCTTTGAAAAACTTCATACATGGATAACTAGTTTCAATGAATTGTACATACGTAAATCCTCAAAATAAGGGCACATTTATGAATTTTTTTCTTAACTCTTGATGCAATACTTGCTTAATCAAGTTATGATTGAACTGGTGAAACCAATATATCACAAGGCTTTAACTACTAGCAAATATCAAGTCTTGGGTATCTAAATGATAATTTAAATTTAGAAGTTTGTTTGAGGATTTTCATTAAATGCAGGATCAATCACTTAGCATCATTTCGCTTTTCCTTGCTATCTGAACTAATTGTTCTATGCTCCTCACAAGCTGTGCAAGCAACCAAATGCAAATATGCTGTTGGAAGTGGAACAACCACTGTAGCTTCTATTTCTTTTGACCTTCAGTGCAAGACTCGCAAATTTATTCACTTAGAATCATTTCCCTCTTCCTACTATCCTGACTAATTGTTCCATCCTCATCATGAGGCTGTCCAGTGACCAAATTCAAATACACTGGTCAGAAGTGGAACACCACCAAGGTATTTTTGGACCTTAAGTGCAAGATTCACTGTTTATGATTTATGAAATCCAATTTGTACACTTCCACTTCTGTCCACTTTGAATCATGACAGGTAAACTATGGTGCCTTTAGTGCTCTTGTTTCTGCGCTCTTGGACTTAGGTTCTATGGTTGAATATGAACCGGTGGCATTGGAATAGAACATGATTTTCCCTCTATTTCTTCATTCAGTGTTATAATATTTCCCTTACAACCTCACCCCAGGTATCTCTCCCCTCTATTTTTTTGTTCAGTGTCATAATATTTCCGTTACAACCATCACCCCCGGTTTTCTACAAATTAAACATGCTGGAATGATTTGTCAAGGGAGTCACTGATGGAGATACAACATAAATGTTAAAATGCCTCACCACAATATCGGTCAGTTTGCTATTGAATCATGAACTTTCCATTTAAACTACCGTTTGAATTCAAAAAAGAAATTTAACAGAATCTAATAAGTCTTTTATCTTAGTCATTAAGAGAGCCAGATTTACTTTGTTATGTTGTTTTCCTATTGCCTTGAGGGTTTAGATAATATTTTAGATGAGGTATCCAACTCCATAAATAATGATAAAAATTATCTTAAAGGAAAAAATATTTAGATTCCATGCTTATGTCTATAATCTTTAATAGTTAGCCTTGGAAGAAAAGAAGCCCACTTTTCACAAATTATTTTCATTGAAATTCAGCTACGCTTATTCGAATCTCCTATGCTAGCTAAAACATGGTTTGAACTTCCATTTGAACTCCAAAAATTGACACTGCAACATACTTATTTCAGTCAAAATTCTGAAGCTTGGACTGATTTCAAATTTTTGGCCAAAACTTTTTTATCGGGCCTAAACTGATAACTTTTAGGCAGAAAACTTATTAAGTTTGTGCTTATAAATTAAGAATTAAAGAGCATTTTTGCAAGATTTAACATGTCTTTCGCATGTTTTTAGTAGATTTACAATTGATAAATGTTGATTCTCAAGGTAACTAAAGGAAAATATATTTTCAGAAGTATGCTATCATTTTTTTTGCAGATCTATGAAGTGTCTGTACTGATATATAAAAAAGAGGATATTTTATTAAAGTAAAAAAAAATGTTTTTTGACATGATGTATAAGTTTTGTGCATTAGATTCTTACCAAATAGCATACCCAAATTTTATAACTTCTACTATTCTTTAAGTATTCTTTTAGTTTTTAAATTTTTGGTATCTTTTATTTTTAACTACTAATACAATTTTTAGTTAGTGCCTGACTATTGAGATCATACATAATACAATAAGGGTTCATAATTGGGATTCACTTTAAAATAATATCCAAAATATTTGTTTTGTTTTCTCTATTCTTACATTATTTTTTGGTTCAAATTTTAAAAGTTTGAACCAAAGTTACAAATTCCATCCAAGTTTGCTGAAGTTGAAACTCATTGACTTGGCTGAAAGCATAAGCAGAACCAAGTTTACAAACCTGGTTTGGAGTAGCATGGTATCAGCATATGATATTTTGGAGGGAATATAATATAAAGCATTACTAAGAATGTAATGTATTGTTCAAAATCAAATAGATTGAGGAACTGTGTTAACTGGATAATACTGATACAAATTGTACTTTCGTGGCTAGACTAAAGAGGTGATAGGTACTACAAAACTTAAGTAAAAGGTAAGTTTTCTTCTTAAACATTTAGTTAAGTCCAAGTATCATAGGCTAGATCTTTATGAACAAAAATATTATATATTTTTAAAGCTCAAAGCTTCATGGAGCAGTGCTTAGCTACATCCCTATCAATTCAAAGGATATTGAATTTATTTATCACTGGACATGTATTGTCAATTGAATCTATCTAACGTATACTGCACAAGCAAAATATATGTCAGCTTTGGTAGGAAGTTTACTTTGTCCTAAGATATAAGGATATGGAATGAATGAATCAGATCAACTATAAATTTATTGAGCTGAACCAAACAAATCAAAGATCGCAATTAGCATAGGAGGGTGGTGGAGCATGATGCAATTTAATTCAGAATTTTTCTCTAGCATGCCTGGATTTAAAGTAAAGTTTGGAGAGAGCATGGTGTGATCAGGAGGAATATTTGTTGTATTTATGGGTCCTGATGGTATAAGGAAGACTTTGGATGTTCACCTTAAATCTTGAATTTAGCTAGAGTTGATCTTCCGAAATGGTGGTAGCACTAACTTGATAGCATCTCTTAGATTGTTGTTAATTATGGTATAACTGAGGCTTGCATTGTTCAACATATACACCTTCTAGTTATAAGTTTGCTTATTTATTTGTGGATTATATGACAATGAACTTGTCATAAATCTATGATGCCCTTGCGATTTTCACTTGATCACGAGACAAAGTGTTGGAAGCATAATTTGCTGAACTATGCTGAATCAATTGGTTAGAGGCATACTAAACGGGACTGGTGTTATCGGTACATCCTATATATTTGAGATGGGGCTCATTGGCTTAGGGTTCGTTGAACAAGGGCTTGTTTGTCTTGGTCCCTCTTGTTTGCGCATGCTCATTTTGCCCTTGCCAATCAACGATCATCCTAGGTGCACCAACCATCGATGCTCCCTCCCTCCTCTCCCCTTTGTTGACATCTTGGTTACCTTGCCTAACCTTGTTGCCAGGGCCAAGCCTCCCCACCTCTTGGATCCTTTGTTTCACCTCTCCACTCCCTCTCTTCCTCTTACTCTCTCTCTCTCCCCCCCCCCCCTTTTTCTCACTGCCCTTCCTTGCCTCTGTTAGTGGCAGCCGCGCCGTGGTGGCTCTGCCTCCATCTTTCCTCTTGTTCTCACTCCCCTCCCTTCTCTCCCTCTCCCTCTCCCTCTCTCTCTCTCTCTGCCTCTCCTTTCTCTCCCCCTCCCTCTCCTCTCTTTCTCTTCCCTCTCTCTCTTCCTCCCTCTACTTCTTCGTTGCCCCCTCCCTCCCCTTACGTTTTGGCATGGCCTAGTGTGAACTAGTATTGTATCAAACTAATAGCTGACCGATACATGTCATGGTACTAGTTTGGTAGACCTTGGTTGGAATCATTTGATGTGTCAACTCCTAGACATATATGTTGATCTATTATTTGTAGAAAACCGAACTCATTAACACAACCTTTTCATCTTTAGAGTACAGTACATCCTACTAGCATAAAAGGATCTCTTATAATCACAGAGGATAGTGGAAGCTTTTGTCAAACCAAATGGAGGAGAAATCCTTCTTCAAGTATTCAAGAAGACAATAAATATCATGGTGATGCTGGATTTTTTTATAAAAGAAGTTCTCTTAAAAATAAAATTTGCATGAAGCAAACAAATGAATATATTTTTCTTTTGTAATGAGTTTACCACTAAGTCTTTCTATGAGTTAAAAAGGGTAAATTCCTTTTGGGCATGCTTGCCATGCTTGTTTCCAATTTTGAAACAAAGGCATTACACACACACACATGGATAGATAGGTAGCATAGGAATGTTATATTTGGTGATCTTAATTTGGACATATATGTTCTAACATTTTTAACATCACTAACTTCAAGCTACCCTAGAAATTTTCAACCTATAAGCTAACTATGCCAAAGCCATGGGAGTTTGACTGTTGGTATACTGCTGTATTGATACTGTATGAACCCGGTCCCAAGCTGATACCTTCATTGATACCAGTACTTTATCCCTTGGTCAAGAATTTCTTGGGCTTGGTGAAATGTTAAATAGAAATTTCCAAAATTTTAGATAAATATGTTAATGAAGAGTAACTTAGGTTAACTGAAACTGTGAAATGTTAAATAGAAACTTCCAAAATTTTAGATAAATATGTTAACGAAGAGTAACTTAGGTTAACTGAAACTGTGATGCAGAAGCAATTTTTTGGTGCATATCAGAGTCATGGGCATCGGGTCGATGCTATTGGAGCTCTAGTTTCAAAGTAACAGCTTTTTTTAACTGATCTAGAGGCCACCAATCCACACTCTTAGGAGGGTGGTAGTGAGTTTTAGAGGGTCTGTAATGTTTGTTACTGTAGCATTATCATGTCAGTACTATTGATTGTAATATATGTAGTAATAAAGGCCGAGAACCTCCATGGTAATGTACTGGTGTTTCTTACAGAGTATTTTTCTTTCTTACCAAGGTCTTTTCTTTCTTTTTTTAGTTTTTTCAATTGATGTTAGGATTTATTTAATTCAAGGGTCAAGATCTATGTTGCTATGGTTTTAAATCAATATAAAGTTTGTATTTTATTTGTTTGATTGTTGGCTTTTGTAACGTATTAACACCTAGTGGGTCAATCCTTCATCCCACAGCTGATATGTTTGGGTTGAATAGAAAGGAATTAGATGAAACAAAACATTGAGGTCTGATCCTGGCAGTTCGTTGCTTGAACTGCTTGTTTCAAACTATCGTTAGGCTGTCACTTCAGTGATTGAAACAGGAAGAAAGATAATTAAGGAATAAGGTATGCACCAAAAAATAAATGAATAAGGTAAGTAAATCTATTTATTCTCCCCTCCACTTTCTGTCATCACCTGTTTCCTCTTCTTGCTCTCTTGGACACCATTATTGGGTAAGAAGAGAAGGAAGCTGTTGTCTGACATTTTGCCGGCCAAGAAGAGAGAAAGGAAATCACTGAGATTAGTTTTGTCCCTGATGTCTGTAAGACAAGGAAAATGCTGTTTGATTTCTCATTTTATCCCTCCTTTATCCTCTACTGCTGACTCTGTGGATTGGAAGGAACCTGCAAGCAAAAGGAAAATTTCTTCTTCTTTCTTCTCCTTGTTTATTATGGGTCTAATCTTCATTGAATCAGTTGTTGGTGCTACCCATAGGAGTTGAAGATCTGGGGAGGCGGGTTAGCTGTCCTGGATCAGATGAGGAGGCCAGACATAAGGAGTGGAGGAGGGTAAGTCGGAGGATGGGAGGACAGGCAAGGGATTCTCTACAAGAAATCAGATGTCATCACATTTTTTGTTAAATTCACTGTTGCATGGTGGTTGAACTGTTGATCATGACACACCCACCAAAGTTGGAATGGCTGGGTCAGCGGTTTTAACCTCTGGGTTTTTGAGTTGATTCTGATTTAAATAAGAGAATCTACAGTCTGGCAGTCTTCACTCCCCTTTTTTTACTCTGTGTATGCATGTTCTTACACGTGTGTTACCTCTTCTTCTTCTTCTTCTTTTCTTTTGCTGATTCTTCATTCTTTAATTAGTCTACTTTTCTTCTTATTGATCTGTCTTCTCAACTATTTATTTTCTATGGTTAATAATTGATCTGAAATTTATTATATTTAGATATCCTCAACTTGTTATGTTCTTTGTTGTTTTATCCAGGCCTCCCTGCCCCCCGGTTGACATCATAAAACCATGTCTTCACCATTTTTTACCAAAAGAAATCTGTACAAGGACTTTTTCTCTCCCT
Organism: Areca catechu; assembly: GCA_021397845.1. NCBI lineage: Eukaryota > Viridiplantae > Streptophyta > Magnoliopsida > Arecales > Arecaceae > Areca > Areca catechu. The sequence goes on along the minus strand of CM038042.1, from coordinate 29,115,725 downwards.
CTTTCTCGATAGTGTTTGATTAGTTCTGAACTCCCTAGATTTCTGGTATTGGATAGCAAGCTACTACCCGTTTCCCCTCCTCTCTTTTTCTTCTTCTTCTTCTTCTCTCTCTTTCGCTTTTTGAGGGAAATGGTTTACTTGTAGGCCCATTCTTGCTCTTAGGCAGCCTTCAAATCTAAAATCTTTTCTTCTCCCTCTCTGAGGGGAATGCTTTACTTTTAGGCTCATTCTCTCTCATAGGCTACCTAAACTTTAAACTCTTGCATCGGACTATCGATTGGTGACTAGTGCAGCTGATTTCTTGGCAGATATGATTGACAAGAGCTTGAGATGCTGTCAAATCTCATTCCTCCGGTACTGCAATTATCTTGGAGGCATCTAGATGACTGCTTCTAGCTTTTATTCCCTTTTATTTGTTTTGGTCTTTTTGGATGGGTTCAGGTGCTATATAGATGGAAGTCAAATGTTTGTTATGTTTGCAGATTTTATGATCCTTTTTCAGATGCCAAACCCCTAATTGCATTGAAAAAATTAGTGGCACCTAATTTACAGTTCAATCTTTGAATGAAATTAAATTGTATATACTGAAAAGCAATTGAATTATTAAAAAATTTCTGATAGCACACCAAAAATCAAATTAGTGCTAAAGTTATTTTCAGGACAATTGGTAATTAGAATGTTTCTTATTTTCTCCAATACTTAAGTAATCTGAGGATACCATGTATTTGCCAATGGACTTCTATCTGCTCCCTCTTTGCTTTAAATGTGTGGGTGAAAATGAAATTAGGATTGGCTAGAATTTATTGCTTTTGCACATGTGGTAACAAATATTTGATCTTCTATTGTCTTCAGTTAGTACTTGCTTTCTGCATCTGTTATACCTTTCATTGTAACTTGATAGGTTACGTGCTTACAAGTTTATTAGAAAGTACTTAGTGTGTCACTTTGGATTAATATTTACTATTAGTTTTTTTGGTGTCTCTCAGTTTCTAGTTCTGGATGAGGCTGATAGGGTTTTGGATGTTGGTTTTGAGGAGGAACTGAGAGTGATATTTCAATGTTTGCCTAAAAATAGGCAGACTCTTCTGTTTTCTGCAACGATGACAATGAGCTGCAGGCGTTGCTTGAGATATCTGCAAACAGATCATATTTTTTTGAGGCATATGAAGGGTTCAAAACAGTAGATTCTTTAAAACAACAATATATATTCACCCCTAAAAACCTGAAGGATCTTTATCTTTTCCACGTCTTGTCTAAGATGGAGGTGGAGGGTATCCGTTCAGCTATTGTATTTGTTTCCACTTGTAGGTATGCTTTCTGTTCAAATCTTTTGTACATATTTAAGACCACATTTAACATTTTGCTTGAAGTCATGGTTTGCCCTGCTAGTATAAGTTCTTTGATAGTATCTTTTGCACTGTATATGTGAAACTCACCTCTAATAGTTCTTATGATTGCAAATAGCTAATGAATTTATTTTTGCATTTGAAGTTCATTTATATTGCTTGAAGGCATTTTGATTACACCGAGTGGATGTCTAAGCAATACTAAACAACCCTATAGTGATTGTATTTTTTATGTCCGGATTACCTACAATGACAAAACAAAAACCTACAAACCAAGATCATTGTGCAAGTATTGGGGCCCGTATTGGTTGGTCGGTGGCTTGGTTTGATATTCCCTTGTGCTGTTCTGGCTAGGTCTTCACCGACACAGTAGAGGATGGGGGCGAGGAAGAACGAGAGAGAGGAAAAGGGAGAGAAGGGGAGGGGAGGGGAGGGAGGGAAAGGGAGAGGGAGGGGGGAGGGTGAAAGCTGGTGGAGGCTAGCAAAGCACAGCCCGACATGGCAGTGAGAGTGGGGAGAGGAAGAATGAGAGTGGAAAGAGAGAGGGAGAGGGAGGGTAGCGGATGGTTATTTGAGTGTTCCGGAGTGGCATGGAAAGGTGGAGGGTCTCCACCCTTTAGACCCCTATTTCTTTTAAAGCAAGGATACCGAACGTGGCCTTGCATTTTTGTTGAAAATTTTAAGTGAAGTCAGCGACCCCTTGCTAACTTTACTTAATATTTCCAAAATATTTTTTTTTCTATTTTGAAAATTTTAAGTGAAGTCGGCAACCCCCTTGCCGACTTCATTTAAAATTTTCAAAATAAAAGAGGCCCGTCTGAGACCCTTATTTGAAATAGGGGTTGGGCCTCCCCTCCTCTGCCCCTTCACACCCCTCCCAACCCTTTGTGGTCCTTTGACAGCTTCTTGCGGCTATCCACCACCCTCCATCTCCCTCCCTCGCTCTTGCTCTCTTTCCCTCTCTTTCCTTTTCTCCCTCTCCTACTCCATTGGTTTTTTGTTTTGAACACCGAAACCTTCCCAGTCTACGCTATTATAGTTCGGTATGCTCTGAATTGGACAGTTTGGGATGGTTCTACATTCTTTGGCTACATATATTGTTTCCAATCAATTGTTTCTCTATCATGGAGAATGTTGAGCATCGTTAGAATCCATGTTAATAAATCATGAAATTATGCCGAGAAAGTGTTATGGGCATAAAACTATAGTTCAGAAAAGGGCATAGATCTTTAATCTTTACTTTAGACATTACATTTATTATTATCCATAAACCTAATTGCTGCCTCATAGTAATTAAAAAATAGACTCTCCAAGGTTGATCCTAGTGTTCTAAAAGGGGCTTGAATTGCATAGTTTGTAGATATAAGGCAAATTCTTAAATAGATGCTTAGGTTAATTATTTTTGGTATAAAAATATGAGGGTGAGTCTTGATGCAATAGTAAGATTGCTTCATTATGACCTGGTTGTCATGGGCTTGAGGCATGGAAGTAACCTCTCCATATGTGGGGTAAAGCTGCACACATCTAACCATTCGCAGATCATGTAGTGGTGAAAGCCTTGTGCATTGGGCCATCCTTTTTTAGAAATTTACAAATATTAAAATAATAAACTAGAATAATGTAATGGCAATAATATGTTAGTCAAAGAAATACTTTGTCAAAGAAACACTTCTATGTTTATTTCAGACTATTTTAGTCCAATATTGCATGTGAACTCATAAATCTATAATATCTGCCCACAAATTACGCAAATAAATTGATCATATGAAAATGACAAGTGGTTCATTTAGGTTAATGCAGCAAGCTGCTCTACTGAACAATGAATATAAATACAAATTATTAAGAATTAGTGAAACTGTTAAATTATCAAAATAGTGTTTGGGCACCAGTGAAATTGAACAATGGAATGGTGATATGCCCACAGGACTTGCTAATATCATCATCACTCACCATTCATAATACCTGATCATTGCCAAAACATCTGCTCAGCCATAAAAGCAGGTCAGACCAAGACATATACTAGGTTGCCAACTTGTTTATGGGCAATCTAGGTGTTGTAGGGGTTTTTCTTTCATGACAATGACTAATGAACAGCTCAATTGGGGAAGGCTAAGGCACAAAAAATGTAAAAGCAGCATTGCATTCCCAAAGCCTTGGAGAAAATCAATCACCGAAAGCAGTGAAAGAATATTGTTTTTGCTAAGGATTACATATCTTGGATCTGAAGATTAAAATCAGCAGTATTGGATTCTATTGTCATTTGAACAAATTTTGTATTGCTTATATTTGTCTATTACCAAGTCAAAAATAGCCATTGAATGCAAACTGTGTAGAAAAATAAGTAGAGTTTCTGATGGTCTGGCATTTATAGTCTCTGCCAGTTTTTTGGCTTTTGTTTGCAGAAAGCTCCAGCTTTTCCCATTTTCTACTCTAGATTCAATAGGGACATAGAAGTAACCTGACTACTTGTGGTCTTTGGAACTTTGGATGGTCAGCTGACTTCCTGAGTTAGCAGGATATACTTTGGTCGAATGTAGTGATTATAAAACTCCTCAAAGCCTTAGAGTAGTGGTCAGGGTTAATTTTAAGTTTTCATAGGGTTCAGCAGGCTTGTTCTATAAAAGAAATCATATATTGAAGCTTGGAATACAAGTTTGATAATCAAAAGTTTGATTCTTGAGTTTCTAGTTAGTCAATAAAGCTTCAGGTTGAATTTTTTTGTTATCTTATTATCCTCTCCTTCCATTCCCTTCTTATGTTTTGTTTTTTCCTCTTTCTTTTTATTTCGTACTTTGGTATCAAACTGCTGAAGTTATCACCCTCCTCAAAGTTGTCAGAGTAAAGATAAAAGCTGTTGGCTAATGTAATCATGACCAGAGAATTATATGAGCATTGGTAAGAACTTTGGTGGTTCAAAATGGATAATTAAGAAAAACCTAGAATACTGATTGACAAAGCAAAGTCATGGAGCACAACTAATGTAGATTTGATATGGAATACCAAATCCACCATTTTGTTATATCTGATATACAATTCAAATCTACTTGTTTTATCCTGTGAGTTTGAACTTTTTTTATCTTTCATGTCGAACTCTTGTATCACATTCATCCTTGATCCAAGAGAATGTTCTACCATTGTGATGATGTTAACCCAAGCCTTGTGTTGAAATTATAAAGCAAAGTTGAAAGATCATGGAACCAAGAAACTAAAGAAGGAAACTGAAGAAACAAAAGTTTGCAGTACTGGTTTGTACTACCCTGTGGCAGTGTACTATTATCATTACTGGTAGTCTGGTACCAAGCCAACACTTAGTACAGAGCTGTACCTAGTGTTGGTACATTGAACTAACCTTGTGTTTGGCAAATCGATATTGTATCAATATGATACTACTACAGGGTCCTAAATTGAGATGGAAACTTTAGAACAACCTTTATTAATTTTAATGCAAGAGCCGGCTCCATGTTACTTGTCTCACTTTTATTGCTCCAAGACTTAAATAATTCTACAGACAATACATAACCATCCCCATCCAGCAATTATGACTGAGGACGTGCTTGGTCTTGTTTTATCTTTTTTTTTAAAAAACATCTTCGAAATGTAGATTCATATAAATTCTTAATTAAAAAGTACTTGTTGATATATTTTATTTTGGCAACCACATTTGTATAACTATTTTTTATGTGTAGCCTGACCCCTTACTGTTTCAATGATATGGAGCAATCTCCTAAAACTAGCAGTTAGAACCCATAAGTAAGTTTTTCTAGCTTCTTCTAAAAGTGCTTTTTTGATGTCTGTTTCTCATAGAAGCACTTCTCGAACAATATTGCTACTCACCTAAACTTTTTTAGGAAGTACATTTCTTAGTTTACCTTAAAAATTTCAAAAGACTTTTTAAGCATCAACTTATATGCCTTCAAAGGAGGGACCTTTGAGAGGTTTGGTTTTATTTTTCTTTTTCTTTTTTTTTTTTTTTTTTTGTTGGGGGTAGGTGGGGGGGAATGGGTTGGCTGGTTAGGCCATCTTTCTCTTCCCCCTGCTTTTTCCTTCTCCTTTTCTTTTACTTTTTATTTCTTTCAGCCTTTCTTTCCTCCTGTTTTCTTTTTACTTTCTGTGTTCGCACCACATCAACTTATTGGATCATCTAGATGGATGCCATGGGGATAAATATGATGAATGAAAAAGGATGGACAGTTTTAGATGGGTTGCCATGAAACATCTGACATGCCTGAAGTTTGGCTAGGGAAAGTTGAATGGTTGTAGTCTTGCAGGGTGCATCATAGAAGTATAGGTCAAGTGGTGTTTACTTGGGATATATCAGGTTTTCAGACAATTTAGTCCAATGAGGTGTGAGAATTGGACCCTTGACCTAATAATAAAAGTTGAGATGTGGGGGAGAATGTTAGCGGTTGCCATAACGAGGAAAAAAAAGATCGTTGATATGACTATTGGAACCACCAGAAGGACATGGAGATAGATGTGGACAAGTGTCGGCACGGGAAGCAAATGGTTTTCTAACTGTCTACAATATGATGTATAAAAAATATAATGTGATTCTAGAGGACCTTTGGCCAATCGAACACCAATCATTTCATTTATCTTTTTCTTCACCTTGTGCTTACCTTTATTTATCTTGCTTTACCTTAGTTTACCCATAGCTCACTGTTGTTAGCCTAGATTCGTAACCCTAGCTACTACCTCCTCTTTCGAGAAGGTGGTTTCTCAATAGCAAAAATCCTTAAAGCTCAAGATTTTTCATGACCCATGCTATTACCTATTTCTGGATTTAGACATAGGTGGCACACCAGCAAGTTTGCATGATTTGGCTAGTGATGCACGCACCCTTCCACCTGATGGAAAGGACCGGCAACATTGTCTCTCATATCTTTCTATTATTATGTCTCCATATCTTTTTGCCAAGCTTAATATGTTGGCAATTCCTCTTTTGCTCATGAGAGGAGGGAGGGAGGGAGGGGGGGAGAGGGAGAGAGAGAGGAAGGATGGTCTTGCTGTCTTTTCCTCTCATGAAAGGGGCTGGGTCCTTAGAAAACTAGCTGGTCTCCTTAACTTGCTGATTATATCACTTATTACCAATAGGAGGAAAAATGTTGGATTGTAAGTTTTAGCCACTAGAACAGAAATCCTAAAATACTTGCAAAAAGCCCCCTTAAAATGTTTTAATTACTTGAAGCCAGACCCCAAGCCAATGTAGATTTAGGTTAGATGCTTCCAGTCCACTTTACAGATCTCACTACATGATCTTCTTGAGGATGTCAAAATGCAAGCTATACGGTCAAATCACTGTGATAGATGGATGCTTACCTGCCTTATGATAAAGTGATTAATGGCTCATTTGGTGATTCCTGAGCTTCGATCATGAAGCAACCTATCTTTTAATGCAATTGACCATGGTTGGGTGGTTCATTAATTTGTGCTTGATCATGATCTTGGAACAAACATAGTCAGATTCTTTTGATGAACTCTTTTTGGATCAATGATGGTGAAATTCCTATAAACAGTCCCTTGTTGGATCAGTGATGGTTGGATCCTAGCATCAAGAATCGTCAACTGATGATTCTGCACCTTTCACTAATCACCATCCTTTCACCCTTCCCAATAATTTCGAAATCTAAAATTGATCACCAAATCCTGGTACAGCCAGTGTCCATATTTGTGGTCCTTTCTACCATTTCATGAACCGTCACATTCCTCTGCCCTTAACCCTGCTAATCCTTGTTATACCTCAAAGAAAATAGTCAAGGTCCCTTATTTAGTTCCTTAACAAGAAAATATTGTTATGTTATGTCCAAGGAGAACTAGTGCTAGAACTAGAAGCCTAGAACCAAGGAATACTGAACCGGTACCGGGTTCCACACCAATCACCGACTGGTACGGATGGTACCGTACCATACCATACCATACCGTACTGGATCCAAGAAATTAAGAAAAATCAGTATTCTTTGATTGTTTGACCTGAATCGGATCCAAATTGGACCCGAACTGGACTGAACTTGGCAAAATGCACCGGCGTAGTATTGTACCGTACTGGTTTGGTATAGGGATTTTCTAACACTCCGGGATTCCGGACTATTTTTCATGATTGAACCGTACCGGCTTTTGGCTGGTACAGTATAGTATGCCCCGAACCGGGTGGTTCGGGATGGTACCGAGAATCTTGCCTAGAATAACTTTGTAGTGACATCAAAATCCAATTGGAGGTGCAATAGGACCAACTGCAACATATTCAGTATTCTTCCTTCTTCTATGGTAATCTTGTTCTAAGCTACACTTTCTTGTCACTCAAATGATAAATTACTTCTTTATGGATGAATCTGGCTATTGGTAGGTTAGATTGATTACTTGTTCCTTCAAACCCATGAAATCCTACCTTTTGTTTTTTGTGCACTTCTTAACCTCAATCAACATCTCCGATTTTCTTGGTTATGGTGAGACCTGGAAATCCCCCATTGATTATTGTATGCCACTTTTCCTTTTGTATTTCACTCAGAATTTTGTTAAAGAAAAAAAATATATAGGGTTGACTGTTGTAGTTACACCATGGCTGGAATATCACTACTGTCATTGCAGTGTCTTTCACTGCTTCTTTGTGGTAGATTTCATATGCTCTTCAAATGCACTTTCCTTCCAAACATTACCAAGTAATCTCTAACATGGTTCTGTATGATTTCCATTAGTCAATAAAGACTATAAGTAAATGCTTTCCTTCTTAACCATCAACTCCCCAAGGAAAGAAAGTGACTAACATTTTCCATAATTTAGCATCTAACTTAAATCCATAACTATCCTTTTTTTTGTCAAATGGGAATTTTGCAAAAATGACCTGTTCTTTAGTTTATCTGTCTTATTTGAGTCACTTTTTTTTCTGTCTTGTTTGATTACTTAACACCTAACTTACAATTAAAAAAATACATTGAATATCTATTTATGTGTATTAAGAAGTGCAATGGGGCTAGGCTCAGGAAAATCATTAAATTAATGTATGATGCTGAAGATTATTGAGATTTGAGGTGAAATAGTCTACTACAAGCATTAATTTGACAATGATGAATATTCGGATGTTGTTGCCATATAACTAAACAACAATGACATTTACCCAAAATTTGATCATAGATTCATGCTCTGAGGCATGAGACCTTAGTTCCTAAACCATTGAACCTTACTAAAAAAATAATCGCTACCTGATTTCTTCTTGTTTCCAAGGATTCAGGTCTTAATGGGATGTTCTGCGGGTCACCGGGATGGGGTACCATCCCATATATCGGGATAGGACATTCCGCTAGCATTCCAGTGTCCCGATCAGGATATCTTGGGACATCCCTTGTCCCAAGTGTTGAGACGGTGGCACATCCCGTTCTATGGAAAAAACTGGATAGTTCCATCCCATGGGATTTAAAACCTTGCTTGTTTCAATTGATGTAAAAGGGGGAAGAGAGTTCATCAGCAAGACAGGAGCTTGTTTATAATTCCAAATCCAGCAATACTTGCTTCAATTGCATGACTCCTCATTGTCTCATACTCCTTGTGGAAAACACAATGAAACGGGGTTTAGAAGGCGTCCTGATAGGTATTAGGTGGTATCATTCAGTTTGGGACTAGCTCATGTCTGATCCACTCTAACCAGTGCAATCTGAGCAGTTTGAGCCTCGTTCAGCCTAATTGGTGCATACGGGCTGTGGTTATACTGGCACTTGGCGGCTATTGGCTGTTACAACCAAGATTTCAATCATTGTACTCTATATAATTATAAGACTGTAAAAGCGAACATGATATAGTTCAACAGCTACACATAGACATCCTTGAAACCAACAGATCACATAAACACAAGAATCTGCTAGTCTGAAAATAATGGACATAAAATACAGCTCTTCAAATGAGACAATGAAGTACGTAGTAAGAAGAATAATTAACTGCAAATGAATTAAAAGTAAAGCAAGGGAAAATAAAGAAAAGAGTAGAGAATGAAAAGGAATGACTTCGATGACTTTGATGTCCCTCAGATATGGCCAAATGGCTAAAATGCTTCTACTTGGGAAACTGATTAACATATGCTTCATAACATCAAAATGGTTGCTCACTAGTTACAATGTTCTCTATTATAATTTAAAAATTCAAAATATCATACTTGAGATGATCAAAACTTGCAGTAGTTTCTTGTTTTGGCAATTCAGGATCACAGATGCTTCTTTCAATGTCCATGCAGGACTTGTCATCTTCTGAGTTTGTTGTTGGAAGAACTTGATCAGGCTGCGGTAGCTCTGCACTCACATAAGTCACAGTCTCTGAGACTTTCTGCATTAAATCGATTTAAGTCTGGTCAGGTTCCTATATTACTTGCCACTGATGTAGCTAGCCGTGGTTTGGATATTCCAACAGTTGATCTTGTTATCAATTATGACATTCCAAGGTTCATTACCAGCAAAAAGTTATTTTTATGTTTTGTTGCACTAAACATTTTGGGAATGATGAGAAGCACTTAATGAAACCTATTTCCATCCTTTGATATAGGTATCCAAGAGACTATGTCCACCGTGTGGGAAGGACTGCAAGAGCTGGCAGAGGAGGACTCTCTATAAGCTTTGTTACACAGGTTTACTGTTACAAATATTATCTTTCATAGAGAAAGTTATATCTCAATATAACCTACTTATGTATTGCTTAGATTAGTATCATGTCACCAGATGCAATGGAAAATATAAAGGTATCTGCTAAAGAAAAGAAAGGAAGGATAATGCATAGTTACTACCTGAACAATAAAGTAAGAATTGGTCTATCATTTGGATGCTGGGCCGAAAATGGCTTGCCCTTTTGTGTGTTATTTTATGTTTTGGTTAGTATTCCATTGCAATTAGAACATTTCAAGAAATGTTAGATATTCTTTGCTATCCATTAAAATTTATAGTTGATCAGCTCGTTGAATTAAATTTGATTTGAGGAGATTTATTCATAATAGTTTGGTCTTCAAATGTTTGTTGATTTTCTCAATCTTCCAAAATGCTTGACTCTGAGATCATAAGAACCTAGTATGCTGACATTTTTCAATGAGCTTTAGTCAGATTTATGATTTGGTTTTTCAAATCTGAATCTTATATCATCATTGTTGTGATCATATTTTTCAAATATTATTTTGTTGTGTACATTTTAGTAGCTAAAGTCTCAGAAGACAGAGAATTTATGCAAAAATGTATTTCTCTTTTCAAGTAACTGCTTAGTCATATGTCAAATTAGTTGTGTTTTCATTTCAAATCGACAAGCATCATTACTTTAAATTAAGTTATAGTAGTTTAAATAATCCATTGCTAATTCTTTGGCATTAAATTATCAGCCTGCGCATATATATTGGTCTTTTTGGTGGTGTTTGAAACTCATGTTTTGTCTTAAGCCCATCTCCTCTCCAACACCAAAACGTGTTAAAGTTTTAACCCAATCCTAGGGTTGCATTTGACTGTAGAAATGGAAAGCTAGATTAGTTTGGTTAAATGAAGTTAGAGACAGAAAGTAGTGGGTTAAATTTTTCCATCTTGCCATCGGAGTAAGTTACTCTAAGCAGTATAAGTGTGTTAGGAGGAGAAAAAGTAAACTATTTGTGCTATGCCAATTTTTCTGAAATATTCATTTTGCCTCTTTGACAAGGTTTTAATCCATGTGCTCAAATATATGTTTGGATCAAAGATGGAATAAGTGGGTTAAAAACTTTCTATTCCTTGTTATTCTCCAGCTAAATGTAGCTTTAATTATGTGGTTGGTCTTCATGCCCATCTCCTAAAGTATGTCCTTTCAATATTTCAAGACAATATTATTGTGACTTGATTCACTTTGAAGCAAGGTTTTAAAACCCAATGTGTACCAACATGTCCCTGATCAGACCATTGGGTTATTAAGTCTAGGGATAGGTCCAGGACCTAAGTATTTGAGAAGTTAGGTAGTCTCGGTTTGGCACCAACTAGCACGAATTGGTTTGGTGACTGGCACTAGCCAACGCCCAATGATTTGAATTAGGTTTGGTGACTGTCAAGAGGGGTGCTCGAGCCTCTTTCTTTTCCTTAATTGCTTTGCATGTGAAAGGAGGATAGAGAGAAGTAAGAGAGGAAGAATGGAAGCCTCTTAGATCCATATTAAAACTTAGTAATTTCCCTTTCTACCTTTTGTTTTTGCCATTTTTTGGCCAAAAATCAAAAGAAAAACAAATAAGGGAAAACCATGCCATTTTTTTCATTTGACATGATATTTGATCTGTTGTTGTTTGGTGATTAACATACAATGCCATTCTTTTGGCAATGTATTTTATTTTATGCAATTGTATTATTTTTAAAATAAAATAATTATTAAATGTAAATAATAGTTTTAGTGTCATAGTGAATTACCAAGATGTCAAGCTATCCTAAGGAAGTTTTGTCAAATCAATGTTGAAGGGCATATTGGATGGTGACTGGTTTAGCATGATATGAGTCCATACCATGTTCCAGGATGTACTGGAAGTCTGAAACAGGAAGAGCCGGAAGAGAGGAGATGATGGGAATCGGGAAATTCGCGCCTATTTTAGAAGAAAATATCATGTACTTTGAGGAATTCCAATCCTAATTCTATTCTAGAAGGAAGGTTTATTTAGGGTTTATTTCATTATTATCTTTATTAGTGCTTTTACTTTTATTAGGATTTGGTTATTTGACTTTCATTAGGTTACGGTTTGTTATTCTATTTAAGGGCTCCAATTGTATGGAGGACAGACTTGAATGATTGAATTGAATTTCTGAGTTATTTGATTTTTTTCTTGAATTTATTTTTCTTTTTGTTTCGTTTGTGTTCCCCATCAGGAGATAGGGAGAAGGAGAAAGATGAAAAGAGAGGAAAGGAGATGGAGGGAGGGAGAGAAATAGAGGAGAGAGAGGGTTGGAAAGCTCTCGTCGTTGTCGAGGGGCAAGAAACCAAAGCCATAGGGTTAAGACAAAGAGAGAGAGAGAGAGAGATAGAGAGAGATGGGCAAGATGCTTATCGGTGATGTTGGGAGGCAGCAGGGTGAGCGTCGAGTAGGGTTGTGCGCCAAGTATTTGTGAGTGCCCAAGAGGGGGAATGATTGTGAGTGATGGAGGAGAGGGGGGGTTCCTTGAAAAATTGCTAGCTGAAGGGGTTGGAAGGGGGAGGTTTTAATTGAAAACTTTGGTGGGGGTGAGGGGTGTCTAATCAAACCAAGAAGGGTGAGGGAGTTTTTAATCGAACTGAGCTGGGCAGGAGGCGGGGGGCTTTGATTGTTCCGAGCCTAGAGGAGGGTTTGAGTTAGTTTAATCAAATTGTAAACCAAGATTAGAGTCGGTTCGGCCTATTTATTGAGCTGATAGGGTGAACTACCCCTGTTTCCATCTATTTGGCTTGGTATGCCCAATTTGGGCTGTTCAAGGTGGTACGGCAAGTCATGGTCCCAAGATTTGGTACCATCAACTTGGTTTTGACCAATTACTAAGGTCACAGTCTTGGATTTGAACTTTTTTTTAAAGAATATTTCTAACTAGAGAGCGAGTGGGGAGATAGGTTGAGAGAGAGAGGGGTCGAAAGTCCTTGTCATTATTGGGGGGATAGAAGCCAGGTCTCTTGAAAGATTGTGAGTCGGGAAGGGGGGCCTTTTTTACCAAGCCCGGGGAAAGAAATTGAATTGATCTTGGTCGGGGTGGACTGGGGGGAAGGGGCGGAGCGGTTTAATCAAACTTAGTTGGGTGTGGGGATTTTTAATTCAATTGAGATGGGTGAAATGGAGAGGTTTGATTGAACCGAGCCAAGGGGAGGGTTCTAGCTGGTTTAATCAAATTGTAAACTAAGGTTAGAGCTAGATTGGCCTATTTACCGAGCCAACAGGGTGAATCATCTTGATTTCCATTGGCTCGGTTCGGTATGCCCTGAATCGGGCAGTTCGAGGTGGTATGGCAAACTATGGTCCCAAGTTTTGGTTCTATTACGGTATTATCAACTTGGTCTCGACCAATTATTAAGGTCGTAGTCTAGGATTTGAACCTTCTTTTGATGAATATTTCCAATTAGAATATATATTTGAGTTAAATATCCATGATGGGGTGAACCATCCGAAGGTAAACAAAACGAGCAAATTTTCTTTCATCCTTTGACCAGTATTGGCCCTTCCTCATCCTAGGTTGGTATTCAGTATCTATTTTTGTCATTAAACAGTTGAAGTTTTTGAGCATAAACATCAAGTCAGCCTTGTCTCCCATGATTTTCATGCCACAGCATGTTGTTTTTGCATATGCTATGCTTTTCTTGGAACTTCTATGTGTAGCATGGTTTCTGTATTGGCTTCAACATTTGTACCTAGTCTAAATTTTTCTACAACAGAGAAACTAATAAAATTGGTCCTAAGGTTTTAAATCATGTGGGATTAAGGTGTCTTGGTATCTCCATGGAATGGGACGCCATGTTGTCCTATCCCATTCTCATTCCAGCAGCAGTCAATCATGATCTTGGTAGATATTCTATATCTCTCTTTCTTCTTTCTTTTCTTTTGTTCCTTTATTTTTTTTCTTTGCTTTTGCCTTTCTTTTTTTAAAATTTCCTTTTTCTTTCATATTCTTATCCCTTTCTTTCTTTTTATCTTTTTCATATTCTCTCTTTTCTTTCTTCTTCTTTCCTTTGTTTTTCTTCTCCTTTCCTTTCATTCTTTTTCTTTTTCTTTCTTTCCTTTCACTTTTTTTTCTTTATTCATCTTCCTTTTTTCTTTCCTTTTTCTTCTTTCGCTTCATGGATGGGCTTTGGAGTCTCGACCTTGTCCCGGTCCTGTTTTCTCATAGGAACATAATGTGATAGCCATCCCGCACCCCATTCCACCAGGACAAAATCTTGATTGGTCCAATGACGTAAATTACCAACATTGGATTTAATAGATTATGTATTGATTAGTATTGATTGGAGCTATATGGTCCAGTTTTTTAAAATATTTTTATTTTCTATACTATGTACTTGACCTGTCATGGCTGAGTTAATTAGGAGTCCACTTCCTAACCTCGTACTGTGGAGGTTCAATGTTTGTCATTTGAGGTGGCTTTAGAGAATTTTAGAATGCCTGTTTGAAGGTGGGTTCTATAAATGATTGTATTCCACATAGTGGTCAAGCTTGGAATATGTTGGCAGTTAGACTTGATTCAATGGTGTGGAGTATTGTTTTCTGGCATTTGGAGTAGCATTTAGGTGTTATTTGGTGGGTAGTTAGGGGCTTGACTTGGTACAAATGGGAATGGTATATGGTGCATTTGAATGTTGTTTGGATGCTCTCAATGGTTGCTTTCTGATTGAGCATCATGGATTGGTGCAATTAGGATTGTAATTTTGGATTGTTCAGGAATGTAGGTGCTTGTTTTCGGATGCGGGGCTGAGATGGTGTTAATATAGGCCATCATGTACTAGGTCAATGGGGTTCAATTGCACATAAGCCACCCAAAATGAAAAATCAAGTGTCTATGCTATATTACATGTCTCATTTTAATTGATATTCATTTGTTTTTGAATGCATTGCTTTAACCTTTATTCTGATGAATTGCAAAATAAGAATGTTTAGTTGAAATGTTGGATTGCCTTTTATAAGCTTTTGAATGACCTAGACAATTCTCCACTAGTCTGGTTCCCTATGGTTCTTGGTTCTATGGAATCACTACAATCAAGAGTTTGTAATGACTAATGATCTATGATCTCATCCAAAAAGGCTAGCTGGAAGGTACTATTTGAGTTCCTCAGCTTTGTATAAGTATTCAAGATCTTTTCAACAAATAACTGATGTGACACTAAATACATACCCGCTTGGGTCCTTATATATTCCTCTTGTTTAGGACTTGGTATCCTTACCAGATTAAGGGTTCTAATATATGTATCTATTCATAAACACCACGATCAGCTTGTAGTCAGTCTAATGGATTTATGCTACAGTATTTCTTAGTCCGCATAAGCTATGGATTGGATCGGCTTTGATACGATTTGTAATGATTTAAGACCTCACCTAGAAAGCTAGTCGGAAGGTATTAGAAAGGCTAGTCGGAAGGTATTATTTGAGTCTCTCAGTCCTATATAAGTATCTAAGATCTTCCCAGCGAATAATGATGTGAGATTAAAATACATGCTCATACAAGTCCTCACATATACCATTTGGTCTTCTTAACTCCTTGTGGTGACAATCTCAGGTGTCAACATGGTTCTTGTGCTTTCAGTTGGGCATTGATGCTTCTTATAGCAAGCTTAAACTTTTAATAGCCATTGATCTATATTGTGCTCTATTTATATTTTAAATAATGATGTTAGGTTGCATACCATGATCTTTAAAAAAAAAGTGGTAGAACACTCTCCTTGTCATGCCGCTCTATGGTTTTCAAGTCCTTTTATCAATTTAGGAAATTGTCTCACTTAAAATGATTGGAGGACAAATAATCCACGACCAACAATCTGATGAGGTCACTTATGATAATGAGTAACACTTAATTGAAACTCATCATGAAAATTCAGCACATAAGATTTATAACCATGCATGGAGAGATATTAAAATAAACTAAATGGCAGCCCCATTAATTAAGAGGAAATTGTGACAAAGAATAAATATAATCATGAGAGCTATGGCATAAAAGTGACAAAGAATGATTAAAAAAAATATCTGAAAAGAATGGTGATGTCACTAGAATATGAAGTTAAAAGGGGCCATTAATTAATAGGGACAAAACAATTAATGGAAGAAGAAACAAGAAAGCGTTGAAAATGAATCATCCGTAGGATGAATTTACTGCCTGTGATGGAGTTTTTGCAGACTGTAACATTTCATTGAGAAAAGGATTGTACCATGGGGTACATCTTGGCTTTCAGATCCACATACTGCAATGCTATAAGGATCATCAAATAGGCAAGAATAGCACTCAGCTTGCGGTAACATCCTTGAAGAAGAAATCCTAATGAAACCCCAATCTTCAAACCTATAGTTTTTTTTGAACTCTAGGAGTTCCCATGTGAAAGTTAGGAAAGTAGGGAAGAAAAGGAAATAATAGGGTCAGTTACAAGAAGAGATGAGAGTTCCATTCATCCATAGGGATGAAAAAAATGGGAGACCATGTCTTTTTGAAAGGAAAGAGGAAAAGAGAGAGTTGAGTGGGCACATCTGTAGAGTGAGTGACTTGGTAGCATCCAATGTGTTCTTAACATTCCCCAAGTCCTTTTCCTCATCTAATATTAATCCATGAAATCCCTTAGAGTTGGTGCTCCCGCATAAATTTACCTGTCACATCATTAGGCATATGTAAGTTGTTACATGACAGGCCATGACAGGCATGTGACAGTGTATCACTACAAGAGTGCAGTCCTGCACCACTGTTTAGAACCAGTATTGTACCATTCTTGCCAAAAACTGGTGCAAGGTTTGGTATCGGTATTTGAAACATTGGTTGTGCGGCTGTGCATGTTGATCCCCTACTTTGGTGTCCTAGGCCTATTATAGGCTGATTCATGTTTTTTTTTAACTCATGATAGGATCTTAGCTTGCTGTCCAAAATTTTGTGCATCATTCAGTGTTTTGCTATTACAAATCACAACATAGCATCATTTTAGAATTTTTGTGTTCTCCTAGCTCAGTTCTTTGGGTAAAAACATGATATAATTCATTAGGATGCATTCCCCTATGCCTGCAAAATGTGGAAACCAGACAAGAAAGTTACAAATAATACATGGACACATCATGGGGTGCTGCAAAACAACTATTAGGCTTCTTTAAACTTTTTTTCTCATATCCAGTTGCAGCTTCATGCCTTTGTTAGTTCTTTTGTTAGATTTTGTCTTTTCTTAGATTGCAAGCTTTTCTTTAAGGTCATGTGTACTTCATTCCAAGGAAAAATCTTTGTAGCCAATGAACCTTTTCACATCATAGTATAATTCAAAGAAATTAGAGAACTTTATGTGTCAAGTTTCAAGTCAAAGTTTACCATATATTCATTTAACAGAAATGGATGCTAAATGCTAATGTATTAATCTAGTTTTGGTCTGACAAACCACATTGATTGTGAACTAATTGAAAAAGCCTTCAGACGTGAAGCTTAGAGTTGCATTTTTTCAGGATCCCTGCTGTAGATTCTCACTTGTCAAGAAGAGTTAAATGCTGTCACTTCTCTGATCTAAGCACACACAGCTGCTAGAAGATGCATGATGACCTCTAAGTTAATGCTTTTCTAAAGAAATATTTAGACTTCATATCCATTAGCCACAAGTCAGCAGAGAAGGATATTTGCTACTTTCAGGTTGAAGGTATTAGACCTATTACACTCTCATGAGAAGTCTCCATAGACTATTTCCAG
This sequence comes from Areca catechu, assembly GCA_021397845.1. Classification (NCBI taxonomy): domain Eukaryota; kingdom Viridiplantae; phylum Streptophyta; class Magnoliopsida; order Arecales; family Arecaceae; genus Areca; species Areca catechu. The sequence goes on along the minus strand of CM038042.1, from coordinate 29,098,048 downwards.
TATAATTTAAAAGGATTTTAAATAATTATCATCACAAACCTCAAACAAAGAAGAGCATTTCTAGATTAATTTAAGGAGTGGACTCTATGAAACATTGAATGAAAATACACTAAAGGTTAAAATGATTATTCTACATCTGCAGGTGCTCAAGTCATCAAATGACAAGTAAACATGTTGGTACTGCATTAAACAAGTAATTTAAGCATGTCAACTGCTTGAAGTTATAGTTGCTTCTATTGCTGTATTAAATAAGCTGTGCCATTACCAAAGCTGTGATCAGCAACCCTTCATTCAATCAAGATCATGTTGCACTGTTTGTTGGCTTTGTTCTGTTGAAGGATCAGTTGCTCTGCCATAACTTGCTCCCAGTCTAATAGAAGAGTTACTGTAGCACGTACAAGGGACATTGGAAGCAAAAGCGCCATTGATAAAAGACATTGTTCTTTGTGTAGGCTAAACTCTTTGTTGCTCGAACCCCTTTCAACTTCACCTCTTTATTTTCTCCTACTGTTATATTTTAATGTCCAGACTCAACTAAAAAGGGAAACTTTAAGGTATTATGACTGAGGCTGATAAGATCCAATGGAAACTCCAAGCCAGATCAATCTGTAAACATCTAACAGATTCCTATATTTCCCAGCTGGGGATATGTAGCTGACTAGATCAACTCCATCACCTTGTTAGCACCTTACCATTTGGGCCTTTCCCACTTGGTTACATGGATTGTTAATGGGCGGGACCAATCTGAACAGCCTGAAGAACACACCCAGAGAAACCTGGTCTTGGACTTGTGTTTTAGAGTTGTAACCAATGGTTGGCTCTGTAAATGGTGGCCCAAGCAATTTTTGGGCCAGGCTCGGGCTGAAAATTTGTTAAAAAATAATTAAGGGCCATCTTGAGGCCAACATGGCTGGAAAGTATGTGTTGAGTTAATTGAGCTGAGGTCTGATACTCCTGGGCCAGATCCTGGTTGTACTAGGCTTGGGCCTGTAGTTTAGACCTCCTGCTGTCTCTGGCTCTAGGCTTGACAGCCTGACCTAGCCCATTGTCAACCCTGCTTTTTGCCATTAATGGATGAATGAAAGGTTGGATGAGTTGAAAGGACAATAGAACTCAGAAGGAGAGCCTTCTTTTCTCCTCTCTTTTTTGTTTTTTGCTCCTATTTAGTTGCAATTAAATAATTGCTTTCTGCTTTGCTTGTTACTAAATCATATCAGGGTTCACTTGGTGAAGCAGTCTACGCAAAATGAAGTGCTGTTTGTTTGCTGAATTTAATGCCTAAGTTGCTCCTTAGATTATATGTCTCTTCTTGAGATGCAACTCTAAACTTAATGTGTTGTGTAATTTTCATAAATTTAGTTTCCCATTCAATCTTAAGCTTGATGTGATTATGTCTTTTATGTTTTTATTTTTTGAGAGAAAGGAAACCCACCTGCTTTATGATTACCTAGATCTAAATTTTGAATGCACCAACAAAGAACAGAACCTAGAACCTCTGGTTGCTAAGCAAAGGGGTGTGACTATTGGGACAAGCCCCAATATGTACCTTCATTTTTGTCTTTACAAAGGTTAAATTTTTATTCTTGCCTTGGTTTGTTAGAAATGCACATAATCAAATTAAGAATTGGTCAGTCTTTTTGTTTGGAAGGTTATGCTTGAGTATCTTATCAATGCTCTTTCATGAAAAGCATCTGTATGACTGGATGCAACCTTAAGAAAATTTTGCCAAATGGAAAGGTTTAGGATTGACTATCTGAGAAAAGAACTTTGGCTCTTGAGTTTGACTCTAGCCTGTGGACTTATTGGAAGAGCAGAATATTCAGCCTTCATGCTGATATTTGTAATGTGATTTGTGATGTAACAAAAAAGTGCTGTCAGTATTCCATGAAGAGACAAAATAATCTGGTTACCTAGAAAATAAAACAAATTATTTGTTTGACATTTGGTAGGATTTATAAAGAAGTCATGATGTCAACCTTCATTTGAGCTTAGTTCAGCTAGGCTCTTATATTATTGGTAGGATTTATAAAGAAGTCATGATGTCAACCTTTCCTCTCCGCATTAGTAAATTTGAATTTTTTAATTATTTGCAGAATGATGTAGATCTTATTCACGAGATAGAAGCTATTATTGGAAAGCAATTAGAGAAATCCGAATATGAAGAAAAAGTGGTTCTGGAAGATATCACCAAGGTACATTATCTTAGTAAATCAGCTTATTTCAATTGGTTTTCTTGGCTCATCATTTTGCTATTTGTACTTCCAAAATTGGAATATTCTTCACCTTTTTTTTTTCAATTTTTTAAAGTTCATGAGTAGGATGTAAAAAACTCTGGTAATCAGTATTTAGCTGAAATGAAAGAGGTTTTGTTTTGTTTTGTTTTGTTTTTTTTTTTTTTGGGGGGGGGGGGTGTGGAAGAAGAAGTGAATTTTCATTTGCTATTTTGGGTCATTATTGTGATTACAGAGTCATATATGGGTACAATGTAAATTTTAACTAGCAACAACGATATATAAAAGGAATAATAAAAAAGTATTGGTAAAATATGCAGGCATGGTATTGTGTATAAGGGTTCAATTGTCCGATACTGAGTATCATATATCATCCATGACTTGTACGGGCATGATATTGCATCAGGTTTTGACTAACATGCCTTGAAACAAAACCGAGTATGTTAGAACAACAAAGAAGTAAAATTCTGGAAATGCCTTTTTTTTTCCTTTTGGGGCAGGGACTTTAAGATGATCTATGGTTGCATTATGTAGAACAAAACTGAATTATTAATTTCCTTTAATTCAAGAACATATAATATGGAAATGCATTCTTCTATTAGTGTTGCAGAAGTGACATCAACTGGATGTGCATTTGCTTGGATATTAGGTTCTGACATTTAAAGTTTCAGATATTCTGAAAAACTTAGTGGATTTTGGGGAGTTTTTTGGGGAAGCAAAGTTTATAGATTAAGGTTGGCGCAGTATGTGCTTGGCCTACATGAATTGTTCCAGTGATTCAAGAATCAGGATGTGTGACCTTTCTTCAAGAGGTTTTCACATCAAAGCGAGGTAATTCTGTGGCCTACGGGCTAAAGAGGCAGAAGGATAGTCGATAGACCAGTGAACTGGGATTCACACTCCAATGGATTTGATTTGTCTCCTGTCAGATCTCAGTCTTGTTTATCTATTTATTGATCTAGCTGTGTGCAGATAGGTGCTACGCATGTGTGGTTCATGTCACCATCCAACTTGTTCCTTATCAAGGGGAAAATATTTTGGACATGTTTGACCACACTATACAAAGCCATGCAGGGCTTTTGGCATTACAACTAACTAGCATTATGCACGTGCCGTGCTGGTCACCTGCATCTGGGTCTCCGATGCCACATCCTAGCTGCAGGAGTTTGGTTGCCTGCAACGAGACAAGATCAAGATGTAGGCAACTGAGTTGCACCTAAAAGCCTTTTTTTATTGCATCTAGAGATGTAGCCAAAAATGTGTGCACCCTAGGTGCAGGCTCTAGATGCAGCATTAGAGGGCTAACATCACATCCCTTTCTTTCCAATAATTATATGATAATAATATTGCTATGATCATAATAATAAAATATTATCATTGTTTTATCATAATTCTTGTTATAATAGTTCGTATATAGTAACTAACAAAAAATTATCATAACATCATATAATAATATATAGTATATATATAATTATAATAAAGGGTTTTTGCATGTATACCCTTCTAAATATTTAAATTTGCATTAATACCCTTTCAAAATTGATATTTACATATATATATATATATATATATATATATATATATATATATATATATATATATATACACATATACATATACACATACACATATACATACACATACATACATACATACACATACATACACATACACATACATGTACATACATATACATACATACATATACATACATACACATATATACATGTACATATACACATATACACATATACATACATACATACATACATACATACATACATACATACATACATACATACATACATACATACATACATACATACATACATACATACATACATACATACATACATACATACATACATATACATATATATATATATATATATATATATATGTTTTGCACGTATGCCCATCTTGTTTCTTATTTTTTTGCATATATACCTATATCATTTAATGCTATTAAAAAAATTAATGGTTTAAAATTAAAATGACGGAAATACTCTTATGGATAGATGTGCAATAAAAAAAAATTATAAGGGTATATATATATAAAGCCCATCTTGTTTCTTGTTTTTTTGCATATATACCCATATCATTTAATGCCGTTAAAAAAATTAATGGTTTAAAATTTAAATGACCGAAACACTATTATGGATAGATGTGCAATAAAAAAAATTATAAGGATACATTTATAAATAGTAATTTTATGTGGATATTGATGCAAATTTGAATTTTTGGAAGGATATACATACAAAAAAATTAATTTAATTTATATTTATTTTATTTAGAGTTGGTCGAAGGGCTATCCAATTATCAGTCTTAGTAATGACTTCACGAAACCTTGAGAAAAAGTTAAAAAAGCTTAACTTGGTCCGACTAACGTGAGCTGATTTCTCTTAAGAATTTTTCATAAGGTATGATATACATAGTAGACTTGATTTTATACTTCATACGGTATGGTATACCTTATACATTTCATAGAGACATTTTTAATAAAAAAAATTTAAAATAAAATTTAATAAGATTGCAAATTCTCATTATTACATAATTGCCAAATTCACAACTATATTCATTCTATGCAAATATATAAGCAATTCATGTAATATGTAGTTTGGATACTTTTTTGATAAGAAAACGGAGTGAGAGGGGTGACTAGCATAGCTACCCCCACTAAGCATAACCAGGAGGACCTCCACTCTACTAGGAAATGTCCAATGTAGGGCGACAACAAAGATGGCTCAGTCCTATCCCACCATATTGGGTATGACCCTAAGGCTCCACACATATGGACGAGTACATCATCCTAGCCTCACCAAAGTAACAGGCGGACCTCAGCCAAAGGGCAATACCAACCCATGCACCCACGTCCAGGTCCTAGGACTAATCATGAAATTATTCAAGTCAACCACGGTGTCATTCCTCGAACTTGAGACGTGTGGAATGTGAGGCTAAGCCAACACATGCATTATCACTGTGGTGTTCAGACACTTTTTTCAAAAGTATGTTGTTATACATTAGAGGAAACATAGATGGTTGTGATCTGTCTATTTTCTAGATAAAATAATTTTGATCTATCATTTGATAAACTTTTTATCTATATAAGTTAATAAATTAAGTATATTCATTATTTTAGTTGTGCATGTTAATTTTTCTTTCATTAAAATAAAGAAAGAGTTAACAAATCAAGAGATGCATTCTTTAAAAAGATTTTTTTGCATGTATACCATTCCAAACATTCAAATTTGTATGAATATCCCTATAAAATTGCTATTTGCATATATATATCCTTATAAACTTTTCTTTTAGTATACTACATAGAAGGATATTTCAGTCATTTTAACTTTAAATTATTAATTTTTTAATAGTGTTAGATGATGTGGGTACATATGCAAAAAAAAAAAAAAGAAGGGTATATATGCAAAACAAATATTTGAGGGTATATATGCAAATATTAATTTAAAAAAAATATTTATGCAAATTTGAGTGGAGTGCATATATGCAAAAAGCCCTATAATATGATATATTATGTAATTATAGTATAATAATATAATACAATTATTATATGAAGATCTAAAAGTATAATAATTATTACAATAATATGAATAATTATTTTATTATATTATATTAGTGATGCTAATTAATTTTTAAAACAAAATAATATGATAATGACATGAATGATATTATTATATTATTTATTATGTTATATGTCGCATTTATATTGTGCTTTTATTGCTATATTGTATAATATTATATTTTATAGTATAATATTATACATTACATTATATTATAATAGTTATAATATGATATTATGATAATAAAAATATCAGCAGAAGTAATTTATATGTTAGGGTGCTCACACCTCCGTATTAAACAACCAAACACTAGATTTGCATTTGCATTTTTCAGATGTAGGCAAATAATAAAAATATGACTAGAATTGCATTACATTATATTATAATAGTTATAATATGATATTATGATAATAAAAATATCAGCGGAAGTAATGTTACCTGTTCGGGTGATTACACCTCCATATTAAACAACCAAACACTAGAATTGCATTTGCATTTTTTCAGATGTGGGTAAATAATAAACGCAAATACATATGCAATATTAGGGATGGCAATGTTAGCTGACTCACCAGGTGCCCTACGCAAATGGGATGGATTTTACCTAACCCAATTAAAATCCAGGATAGGTATAGGTTCTAACAAAAAAATCTAAAACGAATTCGGGTTGGGTATGGGTAATGGTATGCTTCGTCTTGAATCCAACCCGATATAACCATAATCTAAATTTTCCTTATAAAATTATAATTATTTTATAATATTTACATGATAAGTTCCTTATCCGACCCAACTTGACCCTATTCGAATGTCATCTACTCGGCCCGCACCTCTACTTGAACTGACCCAACCTAACTTGAGAGGGTTACATGGCAGTATGGGTATGGGATTTTTAATTGCGAGACGAATATGGGTATTGGCCAACCCTATTCATACCCGATGACCAGTTGTCATCCTTATGCAACATTTCTAGTTGCAGCTGAATAATGTGTGCAATCAAACAGCCCCAAGTATGGTTATGACAAATCGAACATGTTTATGGTACATTCAATCCCAAATGGGCTTTCCTACTTTCACACCTAAAAGAAAAAAAAAATCTTTTGGATGGGATTTTTCTTTATTTCCATATATATTAGGATGCTAGAGTGCTTTGACTCTGGCGGTATCTGAGATCCATTTGGGCTGGTAGGTGAGTTGAAGTTTATTCTTGGACTAAATTTTCTTTTTTCTAAAAGAAAATATTATTTGGCTGTATTGGAACTCTACAAACAGGTAGTCCAGTCATAAAATAGTCTAGATACAAAACAGGGAATCCAGTCACAAAGTGCTCCCTTTAACATAGTACATAGAAATAGAAGTAGATGGGTGGATGGATGGATGATTTAGTTGCTCTAGTTTTAACAAAGTGATATTGTTGCTTTCTAGAAAATATAAAGCTTATACCTAGTTAATGAGCCTTTTTTATATCACTCGTTGATGGTTGATCGATTTGTTCAAAGATTTTTCTTTAGTTTGATGATCGGAGAATTTGATTTGCTATTTGTTTTGCAGGTTTACAAAGCCAGACGTGTTGCAAATATGAAGATGGTAGATGATGGGTTTCAAGAGAAAGCAGAAGCTAGAAAAGCACAGAAGCTGAAAACATTGGCAGAGAAGGGTTTGCTAAAGAAGCGGAAAAGGTAGAACCAATGTTTCTGAGAACATTGGTAGAGAAGGGTTTGCTAAAGCAGTAGATGAAACTTCTGCCGTTTATTCTTAAAAATAGAGAAAGAAAGGAAAATAAAAAAAAAGCAACGTCAGATTCCTTTACCATTTTCATCCCAACTCGTCCCTTGATGAGTTCAACAAATTATGCAATGTGTATGCTCTATTTTTGCTTAATTACTTCAAAGTTACAGATTTTTTGGGGGACATCTGGTCTCCACTGCACATAGTAACACCATCTAGCTTTTCCTTTCCCTTTCAGAAAAATCTTATTTAGTTAAGCATTGTAGTTGGCTATGTTCGTGTTATGTCTTACCATGGTTATTATTTTTGTATTAGTAAATTCAAATAAGTTGATCAGCTTGATTTTAGATCATCAGGAACTATAATTCTTTTTCTGGCTCAACATAAACTAACCGCCCAGAACATGTTACGCTTGATGACTTGTCCACCTGAAACGTGTGAAATGCCGAGAAAAAAGTTTGTTACTTTCCAGGTGGGAAGAAATTTATCGTTATTTAAAAATAAATATTAAAACTTTTCATTGTTTCAATGTGTTTCGTTCTTGAAAAAATCAATATTGTTAAATCCCAGGGGTGGCGATAGTCTAAGTTGGGTTGGGTGAACAAAATCCTTATGATCTATTGGGATTTCTGGGTCCAAAATTTCTTGAGATCTGTGGGCTAGGCCAAGGCAGCCGGCTAAATCAAGAATTATTTTTATAAATATTCAAAACAAATATTAGAGTGGGTTGGCCCAAATTTCATTGATCTTTTCTCTTATGGAATTCGGATAGGTCCACTCTAATAGTTTTTTGAATTTTTATAATTATAGGTCTAATGCAGCATGACTTTGTTGTCTTAATTTAATTCATGAATCTCATAAAATTTTGAGCTTTGACATTCAAACAGGTTCTTAATACGGGTACAATTTATAAGGCCGCAACTTCTATTTTTCGTAGCTGCATCAATCTAACCAGTGCGTTATTTATCAATTATATGCCTTAATAAATGAAAATAAAACAAGATAAAGAAAAAAAATAACTAAAGTTGAACTCAGGTTTAGGTTAAGCTCAAGTTGCGCTGGTATGCGGAACATCTGTTCCTATTTTCTGAAAATATTGGGATTCTGAAAACCTAGGCAGAAATGGATGATACCATAGTTATGGAAAACTCTTCCATTAAATTTAACAAATGAATATTTTAATCCTAGATTTTGCTAGGCATAATATAATGAGAGAGAGGGGTTTGGGGGGTGTGCTATACTTTTTATTGAGTTAATTAACATTTCAGAAAGTTTTTAAAAAGAAGGTAACATAGAATTGTACCGCGTGCCTTGGTGCGTTCAACTCGATTGAATCATGGCAATGGATGTACGTCCGAAATCTTTGAAATCATTGTTACCATGCCATCTTTCTTAGCAACCACGTAAGTGACGGTGGGGTAAACGGCCAAACAATTTGGTATGAGGTGGAAATGATGGGTGTGCTCTCTATGTTAAGAAAAAAAGGACGGGCGCACTCACTACGTTTGAAGAAGAAGAATTACTGTGTTGCTATAATTCATATTTATGCACGTGAAGCTAACATTGCTTTTGGAAGTATCCTGGCTGATCGATAGATCAAGGATATATATAACTTAGATATATCACAAATTTTGATAGTTCTTTATTATTATTATTATTTTGATAAAAAGGCTGCATGACGGCAAGTAGACTGTATAAAGGAAGTTTACAAAGTGCTGTACAGGGTTCAAAACAAAAAGGGAGATAAATAACATTTACAGAAGAGAACAGACTTTATCCCAGATAGGAACACCAAACATTTTAACAAGCACAGAGGGTTTACAAACATAAGCCGAAGTAGCTGCATGCGAAGAAGAAGATATAGATACCCAACATGGCTCAAATCACCTGGTCCCACCTTGGTGTAAAGGAACAAGAGTATACATCAAGCAAGAAGAAGATCTGAAGAGCAGTAAGAGTGTGCTGTGGATTTACATAAGATAAAAAGGAGACAGCAGATAGTATATGAAGCAGCAGTCCATATGCCCCAATGTCTTTGTGGAATAGCTGACGCTAGAATCCAAACAGACTTTAGCCTAAAGAAGAACACCAACCATTTTAACATGCACAGCGGAGTAACATGTGTAAATCCACATAAGTGCCTATGAAGAAGAAGAGATAATCAGCAGACATGGCTCCAGTGACCTGGTCCAAACTTGATGATAAAGAACTTGGATATAAAGCCAGCAAGAAGAAGATGAGAAGGCCAATGAAAGTAGGCTGTGGCTTTGCATGATATCATATGAAGAGTGGAGAAAATAAAAGCAGCAGTAGTCCATCTGCCCCCATATCTTCCTGGGGATGCAGATGCTAGAATCTCACAAATAGTGCATGCAGAAGATGATCCGTAAACTGTTGTAGCAGGGTGATTGTGAGTTGCAGCGGACTACATCATTGTAAAACAAGGAGATAAGACAGCAGTAGTTATAGTGGTGAATAAGTCCAGTCTTGAAGAATTCACAAGTATTCCTCGTAGCATTGCTATTGATGTGATTCATAACCTGGCTGTCAAGGGGGAGCAGCCGGAACGAGCCGTGCCATTCCTTTTCATGGTATTTCAGGTGGGGTATGATTAAAGCATTGCTGAAATAGTGGGGTGAAGCAGAATGGGATAAGTGGTAACCCAGCCAATATTGAAATTCAAGAGAGATCAATGAGCTGTAAGGCATGAAAAAATAAGCAGCCTGAGTATTGATAGTTCGGTTACTTATAGGAGACTCGGCAGATCCAGTGTTTGTTGAGGTACTAGGTCGCTGAGCTTGCAGTGTTTTAAGCCCATATCGTGATGTGCCTTCATTGTAATTTATAATGCTGCCGTTGTTGATAAAATATATGTCATGGATAGTTATGTGGCAGAGCGTGCCATTGGCACAGTAAGATGTAACCTGCAAAACAGATAAAATTGTTAGAATGCCTTCTTTTTTCCTTTTCCTTTTTGTATTCTTATTTTTTCTTTTTTTCACAACTTTTCTTTCATTGTTTTCTGGCAGTAGCAATCTTGCTCATCCTTGTTTGTTTTCCTTATCAATATTCCATTCTTTTCTTTCATAGTTTTTGCTACATTCATTTCTCTTTTTACCCCAACCTTGTGTTTCATTGCTGTTCCTTTGAATATGACCCTTATGGACCATATAACTTGACATCCAGAAAACTTCATGATAGGTAAGTAATTCAATTGCCAATTTAGGAAGATAATAAGAAGAGTATCCATGCAGAATGATGTAAGACATTGTGGTATTTGAAATTCCTAGATTAGATAAATGCGAATCATCAAGTGGTATATATTGTGATTGAGATGCCTGATGTAGTTAGCCTCCCCGAAAAAAATTGTTGGACAGAAAAATTTATGTGCTGCCAAGGTATGATGTTGAGATAGACTTAAATCGGAATCATGAACAGAAAGTCTATATGTATGTCTGAAGCAGGTCATGGAATAGTGGATGTGGATGTGAATAGCTAGGCTGTTGTACACAGCGATTGCAGAAGATAATGAGTTGATAAAAAGTCGCGGTAAGATGACATGATGAAGTTGATGAGGTGTTTCCAACTCTTTTGGTGCTTCCAAAGAAGGGACCTTGGCAGGATTATGCAGTTCATGTCCAGTCATTTGGTCCCTGTCTTCCAATTGAATGTAACATATACAATTATGTCCTGAAAAAGAAGAAAAGATGGTAAGCCAAATAATTTTCTTTGTTTTTTCCTTGTCATGATATTCCTGCCTCTTGAGTTTCTTGTTTTTACTCTCTTTTTTTATCCTGATTGGCTTTCCTTCCCATTTTTGTCCTCTATTCTTTTTTACAATCTGTTTAATATAAATAAGAGAAACCCTTCGTAGTAGCAGTAAGGGAAGCCATATGTAGTACACTTGTCTGGAACTTTGCATCGAATATATGGCATCAGGAGCACTTATATGGAGATGCATGAAGATGATCTTTATTTGTAGATTCTTGCACCCTTTGATATAGAGAAAATGTAGAGTTGTTATCTTCACTCTGATGAACATGAAGAGATAGGTAGTATTGAAACAATCAGTGACTGTCATGCTCTTGTAGTAACTATCTCTTGGATATCCCTCCATAATACAGCAGCAAGCTCAAAAGGGATTTCATTATGTTTATAAAAGGTAAAGTTATCCTTTCGAGCATGAGCAGCAAGATAATCAGCAGCCTGATTAGCTTGGCGGCAAACAAACATAGTAGAAAACTTTGAAAATAAAGCCTTCCAAGCTAAGATATCCTGGAAGATGGGTTTAGTATTGTAACAAGTGTGAAGGTCTCTACTGATGAGGTTTATTACCATTTGACTGTCTCCTTGTACAATCACCTGTTGATCTTGAAGAAAGTTTAAAGAGGTCTTAATCCCATACCAGGCCGCACTAAGTTCTGCATTAAGCACAGAAGTGTGAATTATCTTTTTACCTCCTACCTTAAGCATTAGACCTGCACTATCTTTGAAAATGTAAGCAATGGTGGTCCCTCCGTCGTGACAGAAGCATCAAAATTGAGTTTGAGAACCCCAAAGTGGGGGGAAAGCCAGTGAACCGATTTGGATCTCCTATGGTTGATAAGGCGGGGTATTGGATCTTCCCAGTTCCTTGATGGATTCTCAGACTCCTGTTGTTTATTGTTGGAGATAGTAGTAATGCTAAACATGTACACCAGCCTGCAGACTTGTTCGATGAGTGATAAACTTATTCTGAAATAATCTAGCATTTCATGACTTCCAGACTTGCCACACAGCATAAGCAATGATGGATTTAGTGGTTTCAGGAGTTTGTGTGCTTGTCATTATGGTATCAAGGTCAGAGACAGAGTTAATATGGGATTGATTACTCTAAGTATCATTTATAAGAATCCAACAATCTTTAACAAAAGGGCAAGCGGTAAAAATATGATCTAAGTCCTCCACCTGAGTCGGATAGATATCACAATAAATGTTGTCAGAAGGTAAAATGTCTTTGTGACAAAGGAAGTACTTAGAAGGTAATTTATGATTTACCAGCTTCCACCAAAAGGTCCTGACTCGCTGAGGCGTTTGAAGTTTTCAGATCCAATTTTGAGAATTACCACTTACCTGTCTTGACTGTATGATGTAGGGATACATATCTTTCTAAGTAATTCTGTTTGTGGCAATAGGAGCCCGGGTAATGATATCATCCCATCTTCCCATAGGAATAAGAATGGATAGAATATATTGAACAAGATCTTTCAAAAATAACTAATTCAAAATGTTGGTGTCCCAAGACTTGTCGGGGTTCATAAGATGATTTAGCTTCCATTCCTGGATATCCATATCCATACTCAGATATGTAGGCCAATAAGATAGCGGAATTTGTGATATCCAAGGGTCATTAAGCAAAGTAATGGTTTCCCCTGAACCGATAGCACTTATAAAGTGAGGTCCAAGGATATTGCCCAAATCCACAATTCTGGCCCAAATGTGAGTACATTTGCGAGGTTTTTTATAGTTACACCAAATAGGAGGGAGATGGTACTTAGCTTTGATGGTTTGAGCCCACAAGGTGTCCGGTTTCAAGAAAACTTGAGCTACTAGTTTCGCGAACAAAGCCCATTGCTTATCAACTAAAGGAAGAATGCCAAGGCCTCCTTCAACTTTCGGGGTACAAACCATTGTCCAAGAGACTAACGGAAGACCTTTCCAATCATTTGGGTGTCCCCAAAGGAAAGCCTTGATGTTCCTTTCGATCTTCTTGATAACACAATATGGAATATATAGTGCTGCCATAGTATAATTGAACAATGATGCTAAGACCGAAGTAACCAGCGTCGATCGACCTGCAAATGATAAAGCTTTCCATTTCCATGCTTCAATTTTGTTGTTTACTGCATCCAACAGAAAATTAAAATTATTAGTTAGTAATTTATTCTCGGACATGGGAATACCAAGATAATTCCAAGTTCCTCTCTTTTCCTCAATATTCAATATGGAAATAATACGATTTTTGATGTTTGATGGAGGGGCTAAAGGTAATATGAGATTTGGCCACATTAGTTGATTGGACCGAAAGCTGGTTATAAGCTTCGAGGATGGCTTTTAAGCATATGGTATCTGTTGAAGTAGCTCGGCTAATCAGGAGCATGTCATCTACAAAGAGCAAGTGCAATAATTGAGGACTATTATTGCCCGGAGTAAATGGTCTAAGAAGTTATTGGCAAAATGCATAATTTATCATATTAGAGAATACATCCGAGCATAAGATAAAGAGAGAAGGAGACAGAGGGCAGCCCTGACGGAATCCTCTAGCCGGCTGGAGCAAAGGCATTGGGTTCTATTAACTAAGATTGCATATTGATAGTTAGTGACACATTGAGTGATCATGTGCACAATTGTGAATGAAAACCAAATTGTTGCATTACTTTAATGAGAAAGGACTACAACATTTTATCATAAGCCTTTTTCATGTCCAATTTGATAGCCATAAGAGCCCGCTTTCTTGGAGCCAAGTGCAAAGAATACATAATTTCCTAGATGAGCAGAATATTTTCGGTTATACTCCTACCTAGAACAAACACTCACTACTCCATAGAAATAATGGAAGGTAGAATGGTCTGCAGACTATTAGCCAATATTTTTGCCACAATCTTGTAAATGGTATTACATAAACTTATTGGGCGATAGTCAGTAATAACTTCTGGCCTCCCTTTCTTGGGAATAAGAGCAATAAATATTGATGGAGGACTAATTAGCATGCAAGGAAATTTTCGTGGATTTAGCATCAAGTTATGGTTTCAATCCCTGAATTTCAGGTTAAATAGATAAAAGGGTGATCCTATAGAAATTCTAGACCACAAGCATGCAAAAAGACCCTCAAAAGAGATGAGAACAGGACCGCCAGGGCTAAGAAATCCCGGTAGGGTAAGCTTTTCTACAATAACTCGATCTAGAGGGTTAGGGTGTGTGTACCTAGCAATGATTGCTGCTGCTTCCTTAAAGAGATCGCCTACACTCTCGAATGCAGCCAGGAAAGTCAAGTCGAAACCTACGGATCCGTCGGCTTTTCATCCGCTGACTCGACGGCTAGGCAAACGAAACCCTAAAGTCATGAAATTTGAGGGATCTGCAAATGACCAAAGGAGGGTTAGAAAACAAAGGAAAAAAGGGGTGAATCACTTAAGAAGAAAAGAAGAGAAAGGGTAGCAAGGGTGACCAAGATGGAGCTGATGGTTGGGTGTCCAAGGTGGAAGAAGGCTAGGGTTTTGATAAACAAGGTCCCACACCCCTCGATGCTCCAAAAGCAAAGGCAACACTCCCTCATGGAGCTCAATGTTCACAAGAACAAAGGCAAAGTAGAAGAAAGAACACTCAAATTTTCTCTCAAAATACATTCATTCATTCAATGAATCATTTAATCATAATTCTTACAAGAGAGTGGAGGGGTGGGGTATTTATAGGCTCACCTAGGTCCTCTCCTTGATAGGATTGGATTACAAAGCTACTTAAGACTAGGAGTACATAATTTGATTGGAAAAATAATTACAATATTTGAATAAAACTATAATTCCTTGTTGACTTAGGAAAGAAACTCCTTGTTGAACTCCTTGTTGACTTTTCTTCCCCTTTTCCTCTTGGGCTTGGGACTTGGTCTCCTCATGCTTGAGAGCTTTGACACCTCCTTGGGACTGGGGAGACTTGGGGAACCTCATTGTTGGACTGGGCTTGGGCTAGCTGGGGCGCCACTCATGAATGGGCTTGGGCTGGGGTGCCAACTTGTAGGCTTGAATGGTGGAGGCCTGGGGTGCCATCTTCTGATGGGCTTCTTGCTGGGCACCTAGGAAGAAGAATATTCCAGGGGGCACTTGGTATCTCCAAGTGTGTAGGCTCCATGGGCTTGAATTCTGCGCTGATCTGGGAGGGCCTGGTGAATGCCTTGGCTGGTGATCCTCCTCTTTTACAAAACTGGACTAACTCAAACTTACAAGACTCAATCAGACTCATGATGTTGAGACAAGGGATTCACTGGACTTAATGGACTTCTTGCCTCAACTTATTATAGGACTCAAGTGTAACAAAGCTCAAGGTCTAAATATATGACTCAATGGGCATAATCGGGCTTAACCGAATAAAACCATAATTATCGAACACAAAGGGCTGCATTGGGCTCACATGATAAAACCCTTATTACAGGATTTCAAATGACTCAACTGACTTAAACCCTTCCTACAAGACTCAAAGGGCTAACATGACTTGATTATTAGGCTCAAAGATAAAATTTAAAAAATGACTAAGGGATTCAAAATTTAGGGACCCATAGTGAACTAGGGTTAATCCTGATGTTTCCATCAATTCTTCTGGGATGGGAGAAACTCGACCTTGTCGAGTAAGGGTCAATCTGGTGCAGGTAAAAGGGTTGGGTCGTGGTGCTGCGGGTTCTCTCGAGGGATCCACGACCATTCAGAGTTCGGTCGACCTTGCCATCGGACCAAACGAGATGGATAGCCTTTGTCCTGGGTTATAACAGCTTGGCTGTCCAGGTCACGCTCGATCTGTATTCCTCTCCTAGGGCAATTTAGTGGACACTCAGTTATAGGTTTCACTCTCAAAAATAGGGTAAGGTCTAAAAATCTCACTGGGTATCATTGCTGGTGCCCTATGCACAACTAGGCTCAAAATATTGGAAGTCGAGCTAATGCCTAAATCCGATGGTAACATATAGGCACTAGGGTCAACTATCCTTATCACTTGTAAGGGTCCAGCTTCACAGGCTTGTAGCTTCCTAATGGCTCTAAGAGAAAACCACTCAGGTCTAGACCTAATCTTTACATGATCTTCCTCAGCATACTCTTTGTCTCGAATTCAGGAATTAATCATGTTATTATCAGTGTTCAAGTGAATGCTAATTCTTGATGCAGATGCTGTGCAGATATCTGTGCATGTGTGAATAGTGGTATTAGGCCTAGGGATCTTTCAGAATTAAAATCGCGTAGTACTTCATCCTCTATTTTTATCTCATCCCCTATGTTAAAGATGTAGACCCAAAATTCAATCCATCTTTCAGGTTTTAAACTTAAAATTTTATGGAAATCATAAAACCTAAAAGTCTTATGGTATGGGTACCATAATTCTCATAGGGGTAGTATATATTCTCTCCAGAACTGTAGGACATGGATTGTAGAATGGAAGTCCTTAGGATAGAAATGGTTCAACAGGCTCCTATGCTTAAGAGAAATTAACTGGGTGCTTGTCCTAACCACATGTTTGGCATTAGAGTGGTTTACAGGTACTAGTTCTAGAGTAGGCTGGGAATCTATTACTGGTGGAAGGTTATTAGGAAGGTCTTTGGAAAGCTTACTAGGAAGATTTTCTAGAATAAAACCAACTTCCTCGGATTGTTCCTTAGGGATTGGTTCCTAGACCTCCTCAATGGACAATTCGGGTGAACCCTCACTCTCATCAACTATTTTTGATCCTGGCTTAGTCACTTCTTCTCCAAATTCTATAGTGGGTTCAGGATCCTTTTCCTTTGATTCCTCAATGGGTTCACTTTCTTGTTCCTCTTCTTCACATTCCTCTACTGGACTCAATTCATAGGTGTCTTCTTTAGATTTAGGAGTTTTTTTCTCTAAATTTTCAATGAGCTCATCTTCTTCATACTTCTCTACTAGACTTGGATCAGCCTCATACACCTCTTCTTCACGTTCAGCAATGGGTTCAGCTTCGTTCTCTTCTATCTCTCCCATATGTAAGGCTTTGGTTGGACATTGGCTAGCATAGTGTCCCAATTTATGGCATCTAAAACACGTGATGTTGGGTCTTCTCTGAACCTCTGGTGACTTGCTCTTATTCTTTTCTAGCTCCTCAACCTAGGGATACTCTAAATCTTGAATATCAGTGCAATCAATTTGATCCTCAAGGTCCTCACTCTTATTTATGGGAATTAGTGGGATACTGGACTCGGGTCGGCTCGGGTTGAGTCAGCTCGGGTTGACTTGGCTAGAACCTGGTCTTGGGTTAGGGGCACTAGTCCTAATGGGCTCAGGTCGACTAAGGGGTACCTGATTAATACTTGGTTCAGCTCTAGGGATACTAATCCTATGGGTTTCAGGTTGGCTAGGGGAAAACTGACTGGCACTAGGCTGATACCTAGGGATTATGGGTTCCTAGGGCTCATAAGACAAGGGTTCAGCTCTATAGGTCTGGGGTTTATTGGGCTCATAGAATATGGGTGCATAGGATTTGGGCTTAGATCTATAGGTTGTGGATCACCTGGGTTCAGGGTATGGGGCTCTTCTAGGGTTAGGCTTTGAGTATGGGTCTGGGTATTGGGCTTTCCTAAGGTTGAACTCAGGTTTAGGTCTAGGAGGGGTTTTAGGGGTTTTCTTTCTCTAAATCTCTTAATTGGTTCCCTACCTAGTCAAAACTATTGGTTAAGGGGTCATGCTTTTCGTGGGTTTGGGTATAGGATTGGGCCCATTGGTCAAATCTATGATTCATTTGGGTGGTTAACTGAGCAATTTGATTTTGGGATTGGGTATTGGATTGGTTCATCTGGTCAAATTATTCAGTCAAGGCCTTCAGAAAGTCTCTAGATTGGGTTCCAAGGTTGAGCTGGGTTGGGGTTTAGACCGTTGGTATTGGGTCCCTAACCTAGTGGTCATGCAATCAATCAAACAAAGTGTTATGATGCAGTCAAGCACACAAAGGTTAATATTGACTACAGTTTGCTAGACCTAGAGCCAAAGTTGAATGGGTCTACTCAACTTACACCCAACTCAACAACTAATCCTTCCACTGGCCAGGTAAGAGGTGGGGTGGTGGGAGGCTCCCCCTGCTTGTGACAGGGTCCTAATTATAAACCATCAGTCCACTTAGGGTATTTGCCTCTAGACCTCTAGCCTTAGACACCAGTTTTCAGTAATAGTTAGAGAATTGAATGCACTAGTTTACCCATACAACTCGGACTCGACCTGTTGGTATCCCTAGCTCACTAGAGAAAATTAGGTCTAATTAATTTTAATTAGATTTGGGTTCTGATGCTGGGTGGTTGTTTTGGGCCTAGGACAGGTGATGAAATCCTGCCCTGATCTGAGATAGTGAGATTGCCCTTAAGAATAGTTTAGATGAGATGATGCACAATCAATGACCTTAATGCAATCTAATAACAAACATAAAATAAAAAAATATTTTTTCTATCCTTTACGAGGTGGCAAATTAATTTTAAGTTGGTTAAGTTAGAAAACAAAATTTGGCTTGGGTGAGGTGGGGTTTGGAAGTTGATTAGATTTGGTTTAGTCAAGTATATAGAAATCACAGAATCAGAAATTAGGGTTTGCTTTGATGCAGAATTTAGAATGGTTTTTTGTGCAGAAAAAATTCTAAGAAAATTTCAAGACAGAGGATTAGCAGTGAAGACGATCCCTACTAGATTTAATGCAAAGCAAGATTCAGATGATGATGATGCAAAACCTAGGGTTTTCAGACTGTGTGCAAAAAATCAAAATTTTTATTAGGGTTTCTAGGATGCAGATTTTTTTATATTTTCTATTCTATAAAAATAATTAAAAATTATAAAAATTATTACCACTTAACAAAGAGTATTCTGTGAAGATTTTAACAAAAAATAAAATCCCTAAGTTTATGGAATATACCAAAAATCAGACCCCTAATGCAGGTGACAGGATGTAGAAATTTCCTAGGACAAAAGAAAATTAGCATGCAAAAAATCTACAGGCAGAAATAAATCATGGAAAAATTATGGTAAATACTTTAATTATTTGAATCCACAAAAATAAGAATTAGGATTTTATGATCTACCTATATATAAAACTAATTAAAATAATAGACTATATGCAGGAATTAAGGGATGCAGAAAACTAGCCCTAAAAGGGCTCTGATACCAAATGATGGGGGACTAATTATCATGAAAGGGAATTTTCGTGGATTTAAAATTAAGTTAGGGTTTCAACTCTCAAATTTCTGGTCAAATAGATAAAAGGGTGATCTTATAGAAATTCTAGACCACAAGCATGCAAAAAGACCATCAAAAGATATAAGAACAGGACCGCCAGGGCTAAGAAATCCCGGTAGGGCAAGCTCTTCTACAATAACTCGATATAGAGGATTAGAGTGTGTGTACCTAGCAATGATTGTTGCTTCTTCCTTGAAGAGATCACTCTACGCTCTCGGATGCGGCCTAGAAAGTCAAGTCGAAAACCTATGGATCTGTCGACTTTTCATCCGTTGACCTGATGGCTAGGCAAACAGAACCCTAAAGACATGAAATTCGAGGGATCTGCAAAAGACCAAATGAGGGTTATAAAATAAAGGAAAAAAGGGATGAATCACTGAAGAAGAAAGGAAGAGAAAGGGTAGCAGGGGCGGCCAAGATGGAGCTGATGGTTGGGCATCCAAGGTGGAAGAAGGCTAGGGTTTTGATAGACAGGGTCTCCACCCCTCGATGCTCAACAAGCAAAGGCAACACTCCCTCACGGAGCTCAATGTTCACAAGAACAAAGGCAAAGTAGAAGAAAGAACACTCAAATTTCCTCTCAAAATACATTCATTCATTCAATCAATCATTCAATCATAATTCTTACAAGAGGGTCGAGAGTTGGGGTATTTATAGGCTCACCTAGGTCCTCTCCTTGTTAGGATTGGATTACAAAGCTACTTAGGACTAGGAGTACATAATTTGATTGGGAAAAGGATTACAATATTTGAATAAAACTATAATTCCTTGTTGACTTGGGAAAGGAACTCCTTGTTGACTTAGAAAAGGAACTCTTTGTTGACTTGGGAAAGGAATATTCCCCTTTTCCTCTTGGGCTTGGGACTTGGTCTCCTCATAGGCTTGGAGCTTTGACTTTTCCACTCCCTGGTGGGCTGGGACTTGGGGTGCCTCATTATTAGACTGGGCTTGGGCTAGTTGGGGTGCCACTCATGAACGGGCTTGGGCTGGGGCGCTATGTCTTGAAGGGGCTTGGGCTGGGGCGCCAACTTGTGGGCTTGAATGGTGGAGGCCTGGGGCGCCATCTTCTGATGGGCTTCTAGCTGGGCGCCTTGGAAGAAGAATATTCCATGGGGGGTGCCTGGTATCTCCAAGTGTGTAGGCTCCATGAGCTTGAATTCTGCACTAATCTGGGAGGGCCTGGTGAATGCCTTGGCTGGTGATCCTCCTATTGTACAAAACTGAACTAACTCAAACTTACAAGACTCAATCGGACTCACGTGGTTGAGACAAGGGATTCACTGGACTTAATGGACTTCTTGCCTCAACTTATTATAGGATTCAAGTGTAACAAAGCTCAAGGTCTAAATACAAGAATCAATGGGCATAATCGAGCTTAACCGAATAAAACCCTAATTATCGAACACAAAGGGCTGTGTTGTGCTCACATGGTAAAACCCTTATTACAGGACTTCAAATGACTCAACTGACTTAAACCCTTCTTACAAGACTTAAAGGGCTAATAGGACTTGATTATTGGACTCAAAGATAAAATTTGAAAAATGACTAAGGGACTCAAAATTTAGGGACCCACTATGAACTAGGGTTGATCCTGATGTCCCCATCAAATATCCTTTTCCAGGCCATAGGTATCTGACCTTCTTGGAAGATGTAAATTACATCTTGAAGGACTTCGTTATAAACTATGGATAAAAAGTTTTGAAAAAATAGAGGCTGAAACCCGTCCGGTCCAGGCGCCTTATCCGACGGCTTCTGCTTAACGACTTCCAAGATTTCCTACACAGAAATAGGTTTTATTAGAACTTCATTTTGGGATTGGATAACTTTGATATTTGTAGTAAAAAGAGGCTTAGTATCTTTCGGGTCGTCAATCTACCATCTATGCTTGAAATGAGAATAAATTAGGTCTCCTAGGCCCTCATTTTCTGTAATCCTATTTCCTTGTTGATCCTTCAAAGTATGGATTGTATTCTGTCTCCCGCGCATAATTGTTGAGTGGTGAAAAAACTTAGTATTAAGATCTCCCTCCTTCAACCACTTTATTCTTGATTTCTGATGCCAAAAGGTTTCCTGAGCTTGAAGGTTCGTATTGAATTGATGGATCATATTCAAAAGATTACTATGATCT
Organism: Areca catechu; assembly: GCA_021397845.1. Lineage (NCBI taxonomy): Eukaryota > Viridiplantae > Streptophyta > Magnoliopsida > Arecales > Arecaceae > Areca > Areca catechu. The sequence continues at coordinate 29,076,424 of CM038042.1, read as the reverse complement.
TTGTCAAAAAAATCATCCAAATTAGTTTCTTTGAGTTGAAGGTCAATAATATTTTATTGAAGTTGTTTACCTTTTCAGAAGATATTACCTAAGCATTTCTTCCATTTTGATAGAGCAATCTTTATCTGAAGCAGAAGCTTAAATAATCTTACCGGAGGAGAACCTCTGACATTAGCTTTCCAGGCTCTAGCAATCGTCTGGTGAATCCCCTCGCAGTGCAACCACATTTTCTCAAACCGAAAAGGAATTTGTGTTCTTCAATTTTGCATTTGGATCGATAAGAGGATAGGGCAGTGATCCGAAGCAAACCGCATCAAGTGCTAAAGTGTGGAAGATGGAAATAATTTTAACCATGTTGAAGAAGCGAAAGCCCTATCTAGTCGCTCCCAAACCCTTGCTTTGCCCGTTCTATTATTACACCAGGCGTAAGAAGGTCTCGAGAAGTTGATATCGGTGAGACCAGCCTGGCCAATGAATTGATTAAATTCCTTAACATCCCTTGTCAACTGGAATGGTCTGCCTCCTTTCTTATCTTCCCTATTTAAGATACAATTAAAGTCACCCATCATAAGCATAGGTAAATTTAGGTGTTGACTAAGATGAGTTGATCCCAAAGAGATCTCCTCTCAATACCATTAGTACTAGCATAAACAAAGGCCATAATCCAGGCTTGACCAATGGTAGGCGTAATAATCCCAAAGACAACATGTCTATTGGCATGCATAAAGTCCAATTAGCCAAGTTCAATTTTTCAGGTGATTATGATCCCCTAGATTGACCTAAGAAAGGAATCATATAGACTCCCCACTTAGGGCCCATTATATGCTTAACCCTGTCAATAGCCTGGTTAGATAGTCTCATTTTTAAAAAATAACAAATATCAGGGCTGTAATTATGTAACATATTTTTTAAGTAATTAACAAAAGAGGCCTTTGCTGCACCCCTACAGTTTCAAACCAACAGCTTCATTTTAAAGAGGTGTGAGGATTTGCCCCTCTGGGCTTATCCTCTAAAGCATACAAGATGAAAGAAGACTGTACTATTGGGACATTAATTAGATGTGCATCAGGATGATGGTCAGAAGGTGATTGAATAATCACAGGTTTAGATTAATTTTTAATAATAGTCGATAACTAAGCAAGATGTTCCTGGTGCGTACCTTTGCTTTATTATGAAGTACCTGTCTATCATGTGGGTTGAGTTGTTGGCCTGATTCATATTCCATCATCTGTTTATCATTCTTGGATTTAGAAGAGGCTATTGGTCTCCAGATTTCATGTATCTGGGTGTCCTTATTACCTTGCTTTGGCTTGTATAGTACCAGTTGTGAATTTGGCTCATGACCTTGGCTTTGTTCTTCCCGGATGATCACCTTTATGAGGGAGAAGAGTCAGTCCTCGGCAAATCATCATTTGTAGGTGTTTTGGCAGGAGATCTCTTTCGTTTTTCCTTGTTTGTTGCTGCGGATGAGGTGTCACCTTTTTCTGTTGTGAATTGAACTCCCTGCATCTCTACGTTATCGTGTTCCTCTGAGTCTTGGCTCAGTGGAAAGAACCTGGATCCCTTCATAAAGTTCTGTTGCTGTGGAGTGATTTTATTTGGAGATGATTTCCTTACCTGTTTGGTATTTTGAGTCCATTGGTAGCTATTAACCCCTGTATCAGATGTAATGTTTACCTTGAATTTTGAAGCAGATGATTGGGGCTGCATTGGGACCGTGGCTGCCCGTATCCAAGGGCCATACATCGGTTTGGTTCTGAGATGTTGTTGTAGTTCCAAGCATTTACAAGCGTTCGAAGAGTCTATTTGAATATAGCCACTAATGGAAAAACATGTTAGGTAGAAGAAAAGTATTTTAAAATGATTTTAAGATAAGCAGCGGAAGGCTTGGTAGATAGATCAAAATGATCTGTCGATCTGCCTGCAACAGGATCTTGTATAATAATGAAGCATGCTACTAAAAACATCAACATCAACAGAAAAGAGGATGGAGGCATAAGGATACCTTACCACTATACCTTTAGGATGGAGGTGGTGAAAATGCTCTCAAGCCATGCACACATTTGGCCTCTACGAGTAGCTCACATCAGTGCTTGAAACTGACCAACTCCCTTAGAGTGCTAGCTCTTCGGAATCCTTCGGGCCGATCTTCTTCCAAGAAGACAAGGAGGAGAGGTGGAACCCTTCCTAAGAAACTCTCTTTCCAAGACCTAGCTTGAATGCTAGGTTTCTCACCCAATCCCAAAGACCTCACAAACCCTTTTCCCTCTTTTTCTCTTATGGCATGGAGACCTTGTAACCAGCCAACAAAACAAAACCAAGAACCAAAAAATTAGCTAAAGCCCTATAAAATAACCTTTATTTATAGAGGTAGCCATGAGAGGGAGAAAGAGAAAGGGGGAATGATTGGGGGAGAAGGTTAAGGGCCATACCAAATGGGTCCAAGCCAAAAAAAGCAAGTATGACTATCATACCAAGAAAGCTTAGAGCCAAAAATGCCCAAAAACTAAAATTTGAATTCAAAATTCGAAGTCAAATCTTTGTAAAAATTCTTCTTAGAAATTTTGCTCATCAATCAAGTGTCGACACTTCAAAAATATCCAAGTGTCGACACCTAGAACATGGTCAATCACATTGACCTCCAGTGATGGCAAACGATTTTCAATCATCGATTAACCTTTAGATCAGATAGAAACCCCTATGGTATATGACCCCATAGGTTCGAACACTAAGCCAGTAGCATTGGAACACTTCCAGCTAGTCAAAGTCCTCATCTAGCAATGATACCCAATGTCCAGATAGGTCGAAGTGTTGGCTCCACCCAGTGATTTTGATGAATAACAAAATATTAAGTACATATTGTATACTAATGTGTATTTCTAGCTATGAGTTTTCATGAAGCAAGCACCTCAAATTTTCAAAAGTTTATGTATCATGGCACGCCGTGGCACAGAGCATTTTTCATAATTTTGGACATCCTCTTCATGGAAAAAGGGCTTTTACATATTCAATTATTATTTGTTTATGTTCCATTTAAGTTTCAAAATTAATATCTGTATTTTTGGCTTAATTTTCACTTGAATATAAATTTTTCAATGTCAAGTGTCGACACCTGGGAAGTCAAGTGTCGACACTTCAGCATTTGGCATGCAGAAAAATCCCTTGGCATGCCAAGTGTCGACACCCAGAACTCAAATGTCGACACCTGCATTTCAAGTGTCGACACTTAGGTTTCCAAGTATCGACTCAAGGCCTGAGATTTTTGAAAATACAGAACTTTGCTAATGGAGGGCTTTTGTGTCAAGTATCGACACCTGTGCATCAAGTATTGACACTTGAAAGTTCAAGTGTCGACACCTAGAAATCAAGTGTCGACACCTGACAGCCAAGTGTCGACACCTGAACAGCCATGTATCGACACTTGAAGTCTGATAGCCCTAACGGATCTATTTTTCTGACTTGCAGAACTCACTTTTCAAGCTCTAAATGGCTAGATTCGAGGCTCCAATGGTCACAAACCATTTTTTGAAGTTTTTAGTTGTATTTAACCTCCACCAACTTCATTCTAAAGGGAGAGAAGTGCATTGAAGTCCATTAAAAGCCAAAAAGCCAAGATTCTCTCAAGAACTTCACATCAAGAGCCACTTAAAGTTTGATTCCCTGAAAAAGCTTACAAGCCCATCCTTACATCATTCCAAAAGAGGAGTTTGAAGGATATTCCAAGGAGGAGACAAGACAAAGCATCAACTTGAGCTTCGAAGCTTCCATTCTACTCTTGAAGAGAGTTTGTCTTATTTTTGAAATTGTATATCTGATTTTTTCTTGTGATTTGACCTTGCTCTCAAGGGTGTCGTGAAAGAAGGTTGTTGTGGTTTGTTGGTAAGCCAAAGGGATAAAACCAACTAGGGTTAACTTGTGAGCCCGAAGACAAAATAAGTGTATAAGGTTTGTTGGTGAGCCTAGGTGACAAAATCAACATAGATTTTGACTTGTGAGCCTTTTGAAAAACAAGTCGGCTGTAATCTTGAGTGGATTATAGTGAAATTTCCAAGGGTGGCTTGGGGAGTGGATGTAGGTGCTAGGTTTGCACCGAACCACTATAAACATTATGTTTGCGTGTGATTGCCTTCTTTTCCTCTTGCTCTTTGTTTATTGCATTTGATTTACTACTTTCCACTGAATTCAATCTTGTGTATTGAATTTATTACTCACAAACACTACTAGACCTTCACTTTACTGTTTTAAATTTTAAAAGACCCAATTCAACCCCCCCCCCCTCTTGGGCTCCATTTCTGGGCAACATGAAGATTATAGAGCAATATTCTAGAACCTCTGGCATATGGTTATCGCATAATTCATCCCTTTGACTTCATAATGCTCAGAATGACCTAGGGTTCGACTGCCAACCCTAATTTGGTTCATCCAGATCGTGTCTTAACCTTACAAGTTCTATGACTCCTCATAAGAACTACCTTGGACAAGGTTTTGCTAAATTGGGACACAGTAAGTCATTCACTCCAAACTATTTGGAGGGATCAATTCCATCTTGATCCACCATCGCTCCATAAGTACTTGACTGCACCCAGAAACCTTTCGTCACTAGATTAGAAATCCAGGTGATCCGGTACCAAAGTATAGTGAGTTGCTTGCAAGCTGCCATGGTAACCTCGGGTTTGAGGGACACATATACCCATATCCCTTCGCGAGCAACCCTTTGGCAGAAGGGAGCTTCGCAGATGGTCATGTTTAGTGAGATGTCACACATTTCACTTGCATGTCACACTAGTGTCTCCACACTCCTTGATTAAGAGGATAACCAATAAATATGACATACAACAATCTATACTTGATACATTGTTATCCTATAACAATGTATCATTTGGTTGTGAACCAGTTTAAGAACTACTTGATATATCTTCTCTATATCAAATAATGTAGTTCTAAGGACTCCATCATACAAGAGTTCATTTCAGAAAAATGTAAATATGATGAGCAGCTAAAATAATAACTTTTATTCATTAAAAACTCATACAATTACAAAATGGCATAACCGTCTACAGCCTAGATGATTGGCTTTGGGACACAATTTCCAATAACTCCCACTTGGACTAAAGCCAATCAGTATAAAATCTCATTCCCATTTTCCATTTATAACTATCAAACTCTTGAATTCTGATGGCTTTAGTGAAGGGGTCAGCCAGGTTCTCCTTTTCATCGATCTTCTGAAGGTCAATGTCACCTCGTTCCATGATTAATCGTACAAGGTGATAGCACCGCAGAATGTGCTTTGTGCGGTGATGAGACTTCGACTCTTTGGCTTGAGCAAAGACTCCAGTACTGTCATAATACACCAAAATAGGATCATCCAGGAAAGGTGCCACTCCCAACTTGTCAAGGAGCTTTCGCAACCACACCACTTTTTTTGCTGCATCCGATGCTGCAATGTACTCTGCTTCGCATACGGAGTCCGCCACAGGAGAATACTTGGAACTTTTTCAGCAGATCGCTCCTCCATTAAGGATGAAGATAAATCCTGACACACTCTTACTATCATCCTTATCAGACTGGAAACTGGAGTCAGTATACCCCATAAGTTTCAAGCCAAGTTCTCCATAAATCAGCCATTGGTCCTTAGTATTTCGTAAATACTTAAGGATGGACTTTACCACTTTTCAATAAGCTTCACCTGGATCAAATTGGTATCTGCTCACTAACCTAGTGAGTATGCCACGTCTGGTCTAGTACATGTCATAGCATACATGATAGAACCCACTGCCGAAGCATATGGGATTCTACTCATATGCTTTCTTTCCTCAAGAGTTGTCACACAATCCTCTTTGGAGAGAGCAATTTCAGTGCCTATCAGGAGATAGCCTTTCTTGGAATTTTTCATACTGAACCGCTTTAGCACAATATCAATGTACGTAGAATAGGACAGTTCTGAAAGCCTCTTAGATCTATCTTTATAAATATTCATACCCAGTATGTAAGAGGCTTCACCTAAGTCCTTCATATAGAACTGAGATGACAACCAGACCTTTATTCCTTGTAGTGCTGGGATGTCATTCCTGATTAAGAGAACATCATCCACATACAATACAAGAAATACAATCACAGAACCATTAGCCTACATGTAAATACAAGATTCTTCTCCATTCCTAACAAAGACATATGATTTGATACACTTATCAAATCACATGTTCCAACTCCATGATGCTTGTTTCAGTCCATAGATAGACCTTTGAAGCTTGCACACCTTTGACTCATCTGTGGATGTGAACCCTTCAGGTTGTATCATATCACCATTCAAGAAAGCTGTTCGGATATCCATTTGCCAGATTTCATAGTCAAAGTGTGCTGCTAAAGCCAGCATGATCCGAATGGACTTGAGCATTATTACAGGAGAGAACATCTCGTCATAGTCAATACCATAACGTTGATGATATCCTTTGGCAACCAGACGGGCTTTATAGGTCTCCACCTGCCCGTCTGTGCCCCTTTTCCTCTTGAAAATCCATTTACACTCAATGGGTTTTATCGCTTCAGGTGGATCAACCAATGTCCATACATTATTAATTTCCAAGGATTTCATTTCGGATTGCATGGCTCCTAGCCATTTCTCAGAGATGGACCTTTGCATCGCATCCATATAGGTGATCGGATCCTTATTGTTCTCATCAAGTTCAATGGATCACCATCCAGACCAAGAAACTGTAGTATCTATCCGATCGACTTGGTACCCTACCAGATCTCCTTAATAGTTCCTGTGTGGGCTCTGGGTGTGATCTAATCACAACCGGTTCTATGATATCCCTTAAGTGGATCGTGATGTAGAACAAAAGAGCTCTGATACCAAAAATGATGCAGAACGAAAATATGGAATACGGAAGCAAATTAAAATTAATGTATTTTTTTTATATATATTTTCAGAAGTCATCTTTGACTCAAAGGAAAGATAAACTAATGTTGAAAGAAACTAAGAAATGACAGAAAGCACAATTAAAAGGAGTGGATTATCAGAGTAACTCAGAAGTAGGATCGCTGGGGATTGAGAAACCCCCAGATCTAGGATTTGCTCTGAGTTTCAAGGAAATAGACAAAGTGAGAATGGAAGGGTTATGTACCAGGCAATGATCTTCACAGAGTTTGGTGGAAGGACTCTCTCGAGCAGATTGTTGGATCCTCGGATTCGGATATCTTCCCAATGGATCCTCCAATACTGGTCCTTTGGCAGAGTTGGCTTCTCCTGAACTCAGGATCTGGGAAAGAAGAAGAACAAGTTAAGGAACCAGATACTCAAAGAAAGGATTTACCAGATAAGAAGAACTTGAAAAATTGATGTTGCTGAAATCCTGATTCTCTTGGATGCTGATCTGACTTCCTCTGGGATTTGCTCTGTATTCGAAGTAGCCGATCTGGACCTGGATGCTGGTGGTCAGCCTCTACTTGGAAGAGAGGGGCCGGAGATGATGAGGTAGATTAGGGTTTGGATGATTGGTGGAATGAAGAAGATGATGGCGGCTAGGGTTTGGAATTGAAATGGCTAACCTAGGGTTTTGGTAGGGTTTTGGGGTTGGAGATCTCACACCTCATCAAGGTTCCTAGGGAACCCGGATTTACTCCCTCACGGAGCTCAACACTTGAATACAAGTGCGGAAGAGAGAAACACAAAGTTGTTCACACAGAAATTGATTTCATTCATTATTAAATTCAAGAGTTACATAGAGTTGAATATATAGACATAACAAAGAAATAAAATTTTATACATTTCCCATGTGGGACTAATAGGACTAACTCACACTTTAGGCATCAAATTCTCTTCCCAAGACTCCTTCCATGAGTGGGCAGCCCAAAAACTCCAAGAAAACTTGAAAATCAGCTCCAAATGGCAGGTTATGGGGGTGTCTCCTAGTATCTCTCCATGAATCAAGGATTTTCCCTTCATGGTTTGGCTCATTTGGACACCTCCTAGTCTTGCTCCACAAGTTTAGGCTTCTTCCTTTCATGGCTTTGGCACTTTTTGATGGGGACATCTCAAGCACGGATCTTGGAGCAAGCATAATTCTTGGAGTGGCACAGATCTTGAAGCATTTTTTTGAATAAATTTATTTAGGATTTATCTTTTGTTTAAAATTTGAATTAGGATTTGGTTGGTTAGGATTGATATATGGATAGGCTTATCTTATCCTATCTTATATTTGAATTTGATTCGTTCTTATCTTTTTATCTTGTATTCGAATTCAAATGAGGGTTGGAAAATCTATAAATACCACCCTCAGCCTTTTCTAATGGGGAGGATGGATGAATAAAATTTTTATTGTTCTGTGTGAAGGATCTGTGTGATCCTAGGGTATCTATATGATCCCTTCTCCATCTTCCTAGGGTTTCTGTGTGATCCCTAATTTTGGGCATCTGTGTGAGCCCAGGGCATCTATGTGAGCCCCTTTGCTATGTGCTTGTTCTTCTAGGGCATCTGTGTGAGCCCCTTTGCTATGTGCTTGTTCTTCTTGGGGAATCTATATGAACCCCAGTATTTTTCTTAACCCTGCACCCTCTTCTTTCCTCCTTTGCAAATCCTAATCTCTGGTGACTTTCATGCTCGCCAGCGATCCAGTCCAATCCCTGTCCCGCATCACTTTTGGAAACTTTTGGGAACCTCCTTGAATTCCTCCCCAAGACATGCTCTCTTCCCTTTTATAACTTGGGTTTTTATGGAACATTGTGGGGCACCTCCTTGATCCTATCTTCAAGAAAAATTCTTACCATCCTGGCTTGGGTTTATCTGGAAAGAAATTGGCTCATCCTTGGATTGAGGTATCTTGATGGATTTCTCTCCCAAGTGGTGCAAGAAAAAAAAAGCAACTTACTTCTTGTGGTGTAGGGACCAAAGACACTGGATGGAGATGTGGCACCTCCTGGACTCTGGCGTGTGGCTGGGAGTGTGGCACCCACTTGCTTGGGCCTGGGAGAAAAAAATATGGCACCCTGGACCTTGACTTGACTGAAAAAAAAGTGGCACCAACCTGGAGAAGACCTAGACCACTACTAGGACTTGTACTGAGTCAACATGACTCAACAAAATTTAAATTGCAGGGAAATATAGACTCAAGACTAAAATTGAGTTGACCAAGTCAACCCTTATTACAAAACCAGAAAACCCTAATTCTTCGGGCAAGGTCAATCAGAGATCCAGATGGAGCCCTGAAGTCTTCTTCTGAGTCTGGTGCCCGCACCAATTCTCCCGGGGTGGGAGGAACTCGACCCTGTCGAGTATGGATCAAGCTGGCTCTGGTATCTCTCCAAGAGGTCTAGGTCCAATTCTTGTAATTCTTCTCGGGAGATCCAAGAGTCATCAGAATCTGGCCTTCCTTGCCAGCGGACCAGGTATCTTTGGTATCCTCGATTACGAGTAGAGATAACCTGATCATCCTGGATCTTTTCAATCTGCTCTTTCCTCACAGGCCAGTTTGTTGGTGGACACACAGGGTCGGGATCACTCTTAATAACAGGATTAGGTTTCAAAGGCTTACTAGGAATCACAGCTGGCTCCCTATACTTTACTAAGTTTGTAATGTTGAAAGTAGAGCTATTGCCTAGTTCTGGAGGCAACTCGAGCACATAGGCATTGGATCCTACTCTCTTCACTACTCTAAATGGTCCAGCTCCTTTAGCATGTAACTTTCTAACGGTTCCAGAAAAAAAAACCGCTTAGGCCTTAACCTAATCATTACATAGTCTCTCTCAACAAAAGTTTTGACTCGTCTTTGAGAATCAGCCAACTTCTTATAAGTTTCATTACTTAAAATTATTTTGGCATGAATTTCTTTATGCAAGTCCTTTACATGCTATGCAAGTGCATCAAGAGACTTGTGTGTGTGGGCTAATAGTGAAATCAGATCAAGTGGTGTGTGAGGCTTGTATCCATGAATAATTTCAAAGGGACTCTAGCCTATAGACCTATTTATCGAAACATTGAATGCAATTTCAGCCCTGGACAAAATACAAATCCCAATTCCTGGTGCTCTCAATCAAACCAAAATCTGAGCCAAAGCTAGTAAAGGGTCAAGAAAAACTAAACTAGACTGACAACGCATTCCTAAAGAATGGACTTTATTCCAAAGGAACCCTAGGTCTAAACCTAACAAACTAAGGCTCTCTATGTTTGACCTTGGGTCGAAGGATGGCATGCAGAGCATGAGAACTTATCATGGGTGCCTAGTAGGTGCCATAAGGTCTTCCAGAAGTAGGTGGCAAACCTTATAGGTTCTAAGGAGTCTTGCAACCTAGAAATCTCAGTAAAGTGTAATCCTATAGCTCTAGAAACATGAGAAGATTCAGGGAAGGGTAGGAAATAAGAATCAGAGTTTTGAGGTGGCTTATAGGAAACAAGAAACATACCTTGGTTATTCAGGACGACCTTAAAATGAGGACATTGTTCTATAGGTGCACTCATCCAAACCTCATGATTTGCTCTAGGAGGGTCTACAAGTGCAAGTTCTAGGATAGGCTGGGTGCTCCTAGAAGGTGGAAGGTTATCAGGAAGGTCTTTGGAATGTTTATCTAGAAAGTCCTCTAAGCTACTATCTTTTTCTTGTTCTTGGACCTTCTCAATGGGCAATTCTTGTGAACCCCTTCCTTCTTCACACTTCTCTACCAGATTTGACTCAGGGGTGTCTTCTTTGGATTCCTCAATGAGTTCAGGGGTATTCTCACTTAAACTTTCATTTGGTGTAATTTCCTCTTCCTGAACTTCCTCAAAAGGGTCTTCTCTTAGGGTTAGCTCCTGAATTCCTTGAGTGGCAGGGGTCCCCTCAATAACCCCATTAGGTAGGAGTTGGTTAATTGAATTATCGGGAGAGATATCCTCAAATTCTTCTTCTTCATATTCATCTATCAAACTTATGTCAGGCTCATATATTTCTTCCTCAATCTCACTGAAAGGTTCTAATCTATTCTCCTTTGATTCCTTTTTAAGTACGGCTCTGGTCGGGTCAACTAATTTTGGGATGGCCATGCTTAACTCCTTCTCAGTGTTATCCTTCTGGTCAAGAGGTGACACAAGTGGGAATTGACAAACAAAGGTCTGGTTCACTACGGATGTCAGATCAATCGGAACTTGACTCAAGTTGGTAGAGGTTGGCTTTAAGTCCAAAGTACTTGATTGGTTATATCTTAAAGACCACTCATAGTCTTGGGCTTCTTGGTAGTCTCGGTCTAACTTATTGGTCTTTTCAAGGCATAGCTTCCTATAAATGTCTGGGTGTAACCCAACCCTAAACCTCGATGTGATCTGAGCTTCGATCTCCATGGTATTGCATTTCAGTCATACCACTGGAAGTCCTCGATATATTTAGACACAGGCCTATTACCTTGTCGCAATTGGTACCATTGGTCTAAAAGTCTTTTCTCATAGGATCTACCTAGGTACCTATCTCTCAACTTACTTCTCATATCTCTCCAAGTATATATTTCCTCTTTTCTTTGATAACACTCACGCTCAATAGCATATCAATGCGACCTAGCATGTTTGGTGAACTTGGTTTTGGCCAACCTAACTTGTCCTAATTCTGATATGTTAGTGCACTCAAAATATCGATCCATTTGTTCTTCCCACTTAAAATATATCTCTTGTCTTCCATCAAAAGTGGGTGCATAAGGTTCGGTGTTCCTAACGGGTCCCTTCTCCGAGTCAACCAAGTATGGGTATAGGCTCCTAGGGCTAGACTCAGGGGCAAGATCATGGTCATAGGCTCTTAGATCAAACCTCCAATGATTAGGTTCAGGATCCCTGTATAAAGGTCTCCTAGGCTCTGGGTGTGGGTGAGGTTGGGGTCTACCAAATTCTGAGTCAGGGGTCCAATTTCGGTGCCTAGGCTCCTCAAGTACCTGGGCTCGGTCTCTAAACTGGGCAACAGTATCAGTTATATCCTGACTCAATTTGGTCATACTTTCGGTAAGAGTTCTAATCATGGCCTTTAAATCAGGTTGGGTTTGACCAGGTTGGTAGGGTACTCCGTTCTGGGTGGACATGATGATGCAAGCAAGCACACCAAATGAGACTCGACTGAAATGACTATGGGCTAACTAGACCTAGAGCCCGAACTAGATGCCCAATAAGAGTGGCAAGCTAGCCTGTAGTAACTCGGGACTCAGCCAGGTAGGTGTAAGGGGAGTGTTAGGTCCCTAATTGCCAATCCTAGACACCAATCAGTGATTGGCCAGGTAGGCGGACCAGCACACAAGCCCTTCGGGACGTAGTCCCTGAATCACCATTCTAGACACTGAGTACAAAGCACACACAGAGTAACCAGACAAACTGACTAAACCCTAGGCTGGACCTGACCAGTTGGTATTCCTAGCCCACTAGGGCAAATTAAGTCTAATAAATTTTAAAATTAGGCTTAGGATCGAATGAATGGATGGTGGTTTTGGGCTAAGGAGAGGTTATCAACTCCTTCCCTTATCTTAGATGCTCAATTGCCCTTAAGATGAATTAGGAGATGATCACTCAAAAAAAAAAAATTGAATTGCAGAAACACAGAAACAGAATTGCTGTAATTTAACTCTCAGAAATTTCACAGAAACCAATCAATTACAGTAAAATTATGTAAAATAATTTCAATTATACTGGTTCCAGCAAAATAAAAATTATACAATTTGGAGTTACCTGCAATGAGAAACAATTCTTGCAACAGGGAAGTTACAGACTGAAAATAGAATGCTTCCCCCGTTTACAATTCTTGCTACGAAGTTGTAACCCAGCGGATCCCCTACACGCCCTAGGAACACCCCATGGAATGGGAAGAGGAGGCTTGCACTTCACTTCATTCCTAGGACCGGACATCCTGGGGAGTCTACTTCGAGCAGACAAAGTAAAAAAGAGAGACACTCAAAACATGCAAGCAAGTCAGAAATCCTAGTTAGGGCTCTGATACCAAAATGATGCAGAATAAAAGAGCTCTGATACCAAAAATGATGCAGAACAAAAATATGGAATGCGAAAGCAAATTAAAATTAATGTATTTTTTTTTATATATATATATTTTCAGAAGTCGTCTTTGACTCAAAGGAAAGATAAATTAATGTTGAAAGAAACTAAGAAATGACAGAAATCACAATTAAAAAGAGTGGATTATCAGAGTAACTCAGAAGTAGGATCGCTGGGGATTGAGAAACCCCCAGATCTAGGGTTTGCTCTGAGTTTCAACGAAACAGACAAAGTGAGAAGGGAAGGGTTATGTACCAGGCAGTGATCTTCACAGAGTTTGGTGGAAGGACTCTCTCGAGCAGATTGTTGGATCCTCAGATTCGGATATCTTCGTAATGGATCCTCCAATACTGGTCTTTTGGCAGAGTTGGCTTCTCCTGAACTCAGGATCTGGGAAAGAAGAAGAACAAGTTAAGGAACCAGATACTCAAAGAAAGGATTTACCATATAAGAAGAACTTGAAAAATTGATGTTGCTGAAATCCTGATTCTCCTGGATGCTGATCTGACTTCCTCTGGGATTTGCTCTGTATTCGAAGTAGCCGATCTAGACCTGGATGCTGGTGGTCGGCCTCTACTTGGAAGAGAGGGGCCGGAGATGATGAGGTAGATTAGGGTTTGGATGATTGGTGGAATGAAGAAGATGATGGCGGCTAGGGTTTGGAATTGAAGTGGCTAACCTAAGGTTTTGGTAGGGTTTTGGGGTTGGAGATCTCACACCTCCTCAAGGTTCCTAGGGAACCCGGATTTACTCCCTCACGGAGCTCAACACCTGAATACAAGTGCGGAAGAGAGAAACACAAAGTTGCTCACACAGAAATTGATTTCATTCATCATTAAATTCAAGAGTTACATAGAGTTGAATATATAGACATAACAAAGAAATAAAATTTTATACATTTTCCATGTGGGACTAATAGGACTAACCTACACTTTAAGCATCAAATTCTCTTCCCAAGACTCCTTCCATGAGTGGGCAGCCCAAAAACTCCAAGAAAACTTGAAAATCAGCTCCAAATGGCAGGTTATGGGGGTGTCTCCTAGTATCTCTCCATGAATCAAGGATTTTCCCTTCATGGTTTGGCTCATTTGGACACCTCCTAGTCTTGCTCCACAAGTTTAGGCTTCTTCCTTTCATGGCTTTGGCACTTTTGGAAACTTTTGGGAACCTCCTTGAATTCCTCCCCAAGACATGCTCTCTTTCCTTTTATAACTTGGATTTTTATGGAACATTGTGGGGCACCTCCTTGATCCTCTCTTCAAGAAAAATTCTTGCCATCCTGGCTTGGGTTTATCTGGAAAGAAATTGGCTCCTCCTTGGATTGAGGTATCTTGATGGATTTCTCTCCCAAGTGGTGCAAGTAAAAAAAAGCAACTTACTTCTTGTGGTGTAGGGACCAAAGACACTGGATGGAGATGTGGCACCTCCTGGACTCTGGCGTGTGGCTGGGAGTGTGGCGCCCACTTGCTTGGGCCTGGGAGAAAAAAATGTGGCACCCTGGACCTTGACTTGACTGAAAAAAAAGTGGCACCAACCTGGAGAAGACCTAGACCACTACTAGGACTTGTACTGAGTCAACATGACTCAACAAAATTTAAATTGCAGAAAATATAGACTCAAGACTAAAATTGAGTTGACCAAGTCAACCCTTATTACAAAACCAGAAAACCCTAATTCTTCGGACAAGGTCAATCAGAGATCCAGATGGAGCCCTGAAGTCTTCTTCTGAGTCTGGTGCCCGTACTAGATCGATTCTTCTACTTGTTGAACTTCACTAAGTTCAATCTTAGTGGCTACAGTTCCTTCACTAAGAAACTCCTTTTCCAAAAAGATAGCCCTAAGATTGACAAACAGTTTTTGTTCCTCAGCCAAGTAGAAGTAATACCCCTTAGACTCTTTTGGATACCCAACAAATAGGCACCGGTCAGACCTCGGTCCAAGTTTATCCATTTCCAAACATTTTACATAAGCCGGGCAACCCCGGATCCAAAGGTATGGAAGTGTCGGCTTACATCCAGTCCATATCTCATATGGGATTTTATTAACAGATTTACTCGGAGCCATATTCGAAAGGTAACAAGCTAATTACAAAGCATATCCCTAGAAGGATAGTGGCAGAGAAGCAAAGCCCATCATGGACCGAACCATGTTTAACAGGGTTCGATTCCTCCTTTCAGACACTCCATTTAACTGAGGTGTCTCTGAAGGTGTCCACTGAGAGAGAATCCCATTCTCCTTGAGATATATCAGAAACTTTTCAAAAAGATATTCACCACCTTGATCTAATCGAAGGGTTTTGATACATCTTCCAGTTTATTTTTCTACTTCATTACGATATTGTTTGAACATTTCAAACGACTCAGATTTATGTCTTATCAAGAAGACATAACCGTATCTCAAAAGGTCATCTACAAATGTAATGAAATAACTGTGCTCATCTATGGCACTAATATTCATGGGTTTGCATACATCAGTATGTACCAGACTTAGAATTTCAATGGCTCGTTCATCTTTTTCGTAAAAGATGATTTTGTCATCTTTCCAAGAAGATAGGACTCACAGGTTGTAAGTGAACCACTTTCACTAAAGTCGAGGAGACCCTCGCACTTCAACCTGTTTATCCTGTTCTTATTAATATGACCTAGCCTACAATGCCATAAGTACGCATCATTGGCATTATCTATCCTAGGACATTTGCTAGACATGTACACTACACTGACAGGTCGCGATAATATAAAAATGCCATTTTTCATATATCCATTCATTACAACATAACCATTCCAAATGATTTTGCAAATGTCATTCTTTATTGATAGTTCATAACCATACATGACAAATTGGCCTATAGAAATGACATTTAAAATAAAAGATGGACAATAATGACACTCATTCAAAATGATAGTACGAGACTCAAAAAGTAGTTTGAGGACTCCCAATGCCAGGACTGGAACTTGGCTTCCATTTTTCATGTTCAAGAATCTCTCACCATCCTCGAATCTTCTACTAACTTGAAGTCCCTGCAAAGAATTGCAAATATGAACTGGACTTCCTGTATCCAATACCCAATTAGTAGTATCACAGATATAAAAACTACAAGGTGTTATCATATAAATACCTTGTCCAGCACCTTTTGACTGCTTCCTCTTCTTGGACCTGTTCGGGTCAAGAGATGCAATGTAAAGAGGACAGTTCCTCTTCCAATGTCCTCGCTTCTTACAGAAGAAGCACTCCGCTTGGCTCTTATCAGCCTTCTCCTTCTTGGCCTGATTGGTCCCAGAAGCATTCTACACATGTTTTCCTTTACTTTTCTTTTTCCTTTCTTGAAGGGATGATGCCTTGCTGAAGATCCTCTACTAGATTTACCACCCCTTTATTCAGATGGTGATCTTTCTCATAAGTCTGCAGCAACACCAACAGATCGTGGTAGTTAACTGCAGGCTTATTCATTCTATAACGATCAAGAAAATCTAGATAGGAAGAGGGCAGGGAATTCAGAATCGCATCCTTCCTAAGCTGTTCATACAAGGGACATCCGAGCTTGCCCAGGTGCTCAATCATCTCGATCATGTATAATACATGATCAGTGACTGAGGCCCTATCACGCATCCGCGTGTTATAGATAGCAAGGAGACCCTGTACCTCTCAACGTCATCTGGTATCTCAAAAGACTCCTTCAACCTTTGAAGGATTTCTTCCGGCTAGGCTTTCTCTAATTTGTGACTGAACTCATCATTCATCATTGCCAACATTATGCATCGGATAGTGATCTTGTCAGGGAGCCACTTCTGATAAGTGTCTCTGACCGAACCCCGAGTATTAGGAGCAAGGGTTTTAGGTGCTGGATTCGATGTCACATACAAGATCAGTTCATGCTCCAGGACAATCTTGAGCCTTCGATACCAGCTATCAAAGTTGGGGCCCTTAAGCTTCTCATCATCGAGAAGAGACTGGAGTGATAGGTTAGAAGACATCTGAAAGGAAAACCAAAGCTAATTAGTGTATATGAATTATTATCCTATAGACATGAGCTTTAGTCTAAAGGCCCTCCCACTATTTTGTTCAGACTGGTAGCCTTTACCTCCAA
The DNA here is from genome assembly GCA_021397845.1 of Areca catechu. NCBI lineage: Eukaryota > Viridiplantae > Streptophyta > Magnoliopsida > Arecales > Arecaceae > Areca > Areca catechu. The sequence continues at coordinate 29,059,352 of CM038042.1, read as the reverse complement.
TCCGAGGAATCACTTTGATTCCTAAGTGGGTACTAGAATCCAATAGACAACACATGAGCCCGACTTTCGTTGGTCCATCCATGCACATCTAAAGGTAGGTTCTTCAACCGATTACTTCTCCAAGTGACCTCTAGTATTTAGGTTTTGCCCCAAGGTGCACTTCAATCGGCCTTTGGGACTCCTATTGAAGGTCCTAGTTAGGTCCAACCATTAACATAATAAAATTCAATGCTTTTAACTAACAAATGTCAAGCCCGACTTTGGTCGGCCCACCTGACCACCGTTAAGAGAGTCACACTGAGCCATTAAATTAGGAACAACAATTTCAATAGCCCGATGAACACCCAATCTTTGGATCTGTCGATGAACACCCAACTATTGGTTCCATTACCATCCCACTTAATAGGAGACTAGGACTTGGTTATCTCCATAACTTTATCCTTTTATAGACCTAATAATTTAGAGGGATTAATCTTATTGTGATAGAAGAAGAGATGAGAAGACATGGATCAACCTCCCACTGACCACATTAGCAATCAAGGAGGGTTACTCATAACTAATGATCCATGGGCACCTACAATCAGTCAAGACTGATTAACCTTGGGTGACATGGGTTAACATGAGTCAGTGAGCTATCTAATCAATTCTGATCAACCATATTGGCCAAGTAAGTGAGATCATGGGTTGGGTTCTGCCATTAACCGTCTTGTCTTAGACACCAACCGAGTTGGCTAGGTAAGAGGTAGCCTCAAAAAACCATGATCAAGATGCCAAACTTACTTCGAACACCAATTGGTTCATCAGATTTGATTAGACTAGTCTAAAGACTCGGGCTATCCACTGAGCCACAAATAAGGTCCATTTAGATCTATGGACTTATCAATCTAATTATTAGAGAGATCTATAGAGAAGAAGTCCATACTCAACATTTGATTAGAATAATTCTTTATATAGTCCAATGCATCTAAACTTAGGTTTAACCCAATTAAGGATGTTGTCCAGGTGGCTATCGAAGAGGGGGGTGAATTGGGACTTTTTTAAAAAATTAAGGCAAGTAATGTGCAATTAAAAATGCTTTGCAAGTGGTAGGTGCTATGACAAAGTAGTAAATTGTAGAAGCTAAGTTAGAGCAAGGAAGCACAACACAAACACATAAAATTTATAGTGGTTCAGAGCAATCCAGCTCCTACGTCCACTATCAAAGATACCACTTGGGGTTTCTACTATATTCACATCCGAATATAGTAGGATTATTTTACAGGATCACAATCCAAAACCTCTACACTTTGGTTTTAACGGGATCACCAAAGAAAACCCAACTCCTTTTGGTTTTAAACAGGCTCACCAAAGAAACCCAACTTGGTTTTCACAGGATCACCAAGAACCTAACTTGGTTTTACCAAGATCACCAAGAATCCAACACTTGGTTTTTATCGAGGCTCACCAAGAACCTATTTGGTTTTTCAACCGGGCTTACCAATAATCCAACAATTCAAAAATGAATTGAAGTAAATGCAACAAAAATGACAAACTCAATTTGTCGGATAGTTGCCGGTGCAGCTTGATGGAAGTCCACTTGAAAGCACTTGAATAAGCTTTAATTACTTCAGTGGCTTCTTCAAAAGTTGCTTTAAGTTTCAGATCAGAGTTGGTGAAGACTTGAAGGCTGACTTGAATGCTCTTGTGCTCTTTTGCTGTTGGTAGTTAGGATATTCAATGAAGCTCTCTTCTCTTTTAAAAATTCTTCAAAAACTCTTCAAAAACTCTTACTTTTAGGATGTTCAAATCCTTCAAATATAAGGTCTTCTATCACTTCAAGGTAGTTCTAGCCGTTGTAGACCATTGGGGAATGATTTGTGACCGTTGGAGCACTTTTTGGCATTCAAAAATAATTTCTGGAACTAGCCATTGGATACCTGAAAATGATGTTCGAGTTGGCTCGGATCCTTCGAGTCGATAGGTCGAGTTGCCAAATCTTCAGTGTAGTCAGCTCTTTGCCTCAGGGTGCAAAACTTTACTTTGGATGAGTCGGCTCTTGATAGCTCGGGCGACTCGAACTTCTTTCTTTGAAAAACTTGAACTCGAGGAGTCGACTCTTTTTAGCTTAGGTTGGCTCTTCTTCACAGATTCTGAAATGAACACTCTGGAAGAGTCAGCTCGATGCAGTTAGGGTCGGCTCACTTTCTCAGGTCTTCAAAATTAGGTCTAGCAGAGTCAGCTCTTTCTGGTTCGGGTCGGCTCGCCTGGCTTTTCTTAGAAAACTTTAGAAACTGGACTCTAGAGAAGTCAGGTCGGACATAATCCAGTCGACTCAGATTCATTGGAGTTGGCTCGGTTACCTTCGAATCAGCTCGGATTGCTGCATTCCAGAATCCTTGCTGCGTGCCAGTAAGTGGAGTTGGCTATTCAACATGCTGGGTCGGCTCGAGTATCTTCGTCAGGATTTTTATACTTGAACTCAAAGAAAAACTCCCGCCAACTTTTTACATTTTCAAACATACCAAATCAAAATAGTTTTAAGGCACACACACAGAGAAGTAGCCCTTTTCACATGATTTTTTCTTAGCTTTTTCATTAGGTTCTTCTTTACAAAAATAAATTACAACACAACTCAAACAAGAAACAAAAGTGTAGGAGCTGAAGTTTGAACAATTAATTCATCCTACAAAAACTTGTGAAACACTTGAAGAGTTGTTAGAAATAAATATACATGGTCCAATGTTTGGTTATCATCAAAATCACTTATGGGGTCAACAATCTTCCCCTTTTTGATGATGACAAAACACTGGGCACGAAAACTTCTTTACACTTTACATGTATGAAAGTATTTGAAAATTAAATATTCACATGTATCAAAGCTAATTGAATTGGTAAATAAGTATCAGAGCTTAAGAGATGATATCACTGTATATCATCAAAGTATTGAACTTTTCATGCTTCATAATATTATAATTAGCACAAAACATGGAGTATCAGAGTTTGAAAATTATTGACAGAATTAAGATCAATTTGTAGAGTAATAGCAATCAGAGCATTAAGATTAAGTAGCAATCAGAGCAAAATCATTCAAGAGAATCTTCCCCTTTCTCTAGGTTTTAAAGTAATTTAAGGATTAAGTCCTTTTGAATACTATCATTTTTGTGCTCCCCCTTTTTCATTCTTTTTATGCACTTTAAGAACAATTGGTAGGAAGCTCATCATAAATAAGAGAATTTTCATAACATACATATTTCTTCAACACATGTCTCATAAGAAAATTTTCATGACAACACATTTCTCCCATTTTTCATTTCTCATATTTTTCATATTTCTCCCCTTTTTTGTCAATCAATCAAAAAGGTGGTTTCAAATAAAGCTCAGATTTTGAAATAGATTGAGAAAGTCTTTAATATTTGTTTGAGATAATTTCACTTTCTCAGATTGGAAATTCTAATTAAAAATCATCACAGTTGTATCAAAGCATTGTATCAGATAGTATATGTCAACAAAGAAAATTGCTAAAAGACCTTTCATTTCATTGAGAATATTGCGATACAAAGTGATAAGGAAAATACATTTATATTGCAAAATATAAAAGGTAGAACATTAACAAAGTTCAAGATACAAAAACAACCAAAAGACTAACTAAAAGATCTATTCTTCTTCTTCTCCACTAGAAGAAGAGGAGCCTACCTTTATAACCTTATCAGAGGTCTTAGTTTACAGGGGTTTAAACCTTAAATCCCTGAATCTAGTTCTAACATGGGCTCTAACAATCTTAGTCTTCTTGGTTTTGGGTTTCTTCTTGGTCTTAGCAGGTTTGGGTGGATCAGATGAAGGAATAGGAGCAGGAGTGTCAAGTGACTCCTTGAAGATCTGTTCAGGAGCATTTTCAGCAGTGACTAATTCTTTCTAGGATTGCAGCAGGATGCTTCTGATCTCTTCTTTAAAATCCTTCATTTTCTTTTTAATATTCTCTTGGTGAAGCTTCTGTTCAGATCTCATTTCCTGCAAGCTTGCATTGATTGTATTTTTCATCTCATCAATTGCAGAATTCATGTGATCTGTTACTGAACTTGAGATTGCTTCCATCTTTTGAAATATTAGCTTTTTGAGGTCAGATGGAGTGATCATTGTACCTTCAGTTCTTTCTTCAATAGCAGCTTCATCATCTTTAGAAGAGGTAGCAACAATCTGACTAGGCACCTTCTTTATCCATTCCTTCTTGTAGCTTATAATCCATTCTTTTCAGTGAATTGAAGGAATAAGTATCAAAGTGATATAGTGGCTTGCCTATTTCATTAGATAAGTCAACGCCAGCTTCTTCAAATAATAATGTAAAAACCATACCATAGGGTAGACAGGCTTTGACTTTTCTAGCTGCTTCAATCAACTGGATCATCATTATGTAGGGAAGGTTGAGAAGCTTTTATTCTATCAAATGTCCCATAAAGGTCATGTCTTTTTCGCTGACCCAATCAAAGAGACCGGTCCTAGGAAGAAATATTCTGCTTATCATATTATGAAGATGCCTCTTTTCTTTTGACAGTAGGTTGGCCTTAACATGCTGAACGGAGCTCATGTCTTCTTTCTCCAAGATAAGCTTTAATATGTGTTCTTTGTCAGGTAAAATGAGCTCAGTGGTGCCGTCCGTTGGTATTTGAAGTAAACTGCCCAACCTCTCTTCATCCATAATTATTTTCTTTCCCTTGACAGTAGATTCCAAGTGATATTCTTCAATGACTATATTTTCATAGAAAATCCGTACCAATGAAGGGTAGGTCAAGATGTCTAGAGAACAGAACTGCTTCCAACCTTGGTGTTCTATCTATCTTCCGATTTTCATTTGCATTTCTTCCAGAAATGTAAAATTGATTTTCCTTCCACAAGTTACAGGCTGATTGGCCATTGATACAATCTGTCCAGGAGGAGGAGTCTCTTCTTACTGTTGCTCAGAAGTTGATCTTTTCCTCTTTTCTCCTTTTTCTCTTGCATCTTCACTACGTGCGCCTGATTCACTAACTTGAAGAACCTTCCTTGCAGATCTTCGAAAAGACATTGCAGTGGGATTCAAGAAATCAAGGTTTTAGATAATGATTTTTGGGAGTTTGGTAAAGTTTCCGAGAGGGTAGAGTGAGTTTGAAGTAAAAGTGAGAAGAGTGAAGTACAGGAAAAGATAGTTCAGAACTACCTAAATAGTGATTTCCTAACTTTTGAGTCAGCTCGCCCAACCCTAGAAACATCCGAGTCAGCTCGACCAGAGCGAACTCAGAATAATTAGAACACCGAGTCGGCTAGGCAAAGACCTTGTCGGCTTGACCAGAGTGATAGGTAGAGAACTCAGACATTCAAGCCGGCTCGACCGGCTCGACCAGAGCAAAATTGCTCGAGTCGACTCGAATAGAAACTTTCCATAATAAGTAAGATGATTCAGAATTTGAATTTAATACAATGAAATTTCAAGGAAAGTTGTTCAAAAATCATGAATAAATGTAGGAGGTTTTCTAGATAATCTTTCCTTAATTCTTAAAGGAAATTAGGTTGTCTAAATCTAGGAAGGATTGCAAAGCCCTAATTCTCCTCCAAGCAATTCAAATCTATCCTAATTCAGTGGCTTAGTAAAAATATCAGCTAATTATTTTTCTGTTGGGATAAATTCTAGCTCAATGTCACCATTCAAAACATGGTATCTAATAAAATGGTGTCTAATCTTTATGTTCTTAGTCCTAGAATGCTGAATAGGATTTTTGGTTAAATTTATAGCACTTGTGTTATCACACTTAATAGGAATTTTGCATTGTGTAACACTAAAGTCTTCTAGTTGTTATTTAACCCATAACACTTGTGCACAACAACTCCGTGCAGCAACATACTCTGCCTTAGCAGTAGAAAGTGCTACCGAGTTTTGTTTCTTACAATGCCATGAGATTAAATTCAACCCTAGAAATTGACATGTGCCGCTAGTGCTTTTTCTATCAACTTTACAACCAGCATAATCAGCATCAGAAAATCCGATTAAATTTAAAGATGATTCTTTTGAAAACCAAAGACCCAGATTACTTGTACCTTTCAAATATCTTAGTATTCTTTTAACAGCAAGCATATGTGTTTCTTTAGGATTGCATTGAAATCTAGCACATACGCATACACTATACAAGATATCTGGTCTACTTGTAGTTAAATATAATAAGGATCTGATCATATCTCTATATAGCTTTTGGTCAACATTGGATATGCTTTCATCTTTGTCCAATTTGCAAGAAGGGCTCATGGGTGTGCTCATATGTTTGCTCGTCTCCATACCAAACTTCTTGATTATTTCCTTGGTATATTTTGCTTGGTTAATAAAGATCCCTTCCTTTGATTGCTTTACTTGAAGTCCAAGGAAGTAATTAAGTTCACCCACTAGGCTCATTTCAAATTCTTCCTGCATTAGCTCAGCAAATTCTTCACAAAAACTTTCATTAGTTGCACCAAATATAATATCATCAACATAAATTTGTACAACTAATATATCATTATCTTTCTTTTTAATGAAAAGGGTTTTATCAACATTTTCTCTTGAAAAACTATTTTTAATCAAGAAACTGCTAAGTTTATCATACCAGGTTCTAGGGGCTTGTTTCGAACCATACAAAGCTTTGATCAATTTAAACACATGGTTTGGAAAAGCATGATTTTCAAAACCTGGTGGTTGTTCAACAAAAACTTGTTCAGCGATAAAACCATTTAAAAATATACTTTTCACATCCATTTGAAAAAGTTTGAAATTCATGTAGCAGGCAAATGCAAGAAGTAATCTAATGGCTTCTAATCTTGTTACAGGTGCATAGGTTTTATCAAAATTAATACCTTCTTCTTGACTATATCCCTTAGCCACTAATCTAGCTTTGTTTCTAATTACATTTCCTTGTTCATCTAGTTTATTTCTATAGACCCATTTGGTTCCTATAATTGGGTGGTCTTTAGGTCTATCAACTAGTGTCCAAACCTTATTTCTTTCAAACTAGTTTAATTCTTTATGCATGGTTAACATCCAGTTTGGGTCACTTTCAGCTTCTTCTAAGGTGTGAGGTTTTATTTGTGATACATAGGCTAGGTAGTCATGTGCAGTCCTATGTGCAGACCTAGTCCTAATGCCTTGAGAAGGATCACCAATAATTAATTCTTTAGGATGAAAAGTAGCGTACCTCCATTCAGTTGATAAATCTGCATTATCCTTACTTACCGTTTCTTCTCCTTCTTCAATTGATTTTTTTTAAATGCTCATATCTTCCATCTCCTTTTGAATAGTACTTGCATCATTGTCAATACACTCATCTTTTCAAGGTGGTGAAGGGTTAGTTTCATCAAAGATAACATGCATTGACTCTTTAACAGTAAGAGTCATTTTATTAAATACCCTATATGCTTTGCTATGTAGTGAATAGCCAAGGAAAATTACTTCATCAGATTTAGCATCAAATTTTTATAGATTATCCTTACCATTATTGAGCACAAAGCATTTGCATCCAAACACATGAAAATAATTTATATTGGGTTTCTTTTCATTCCAAAGCTCATAGGGGGTTTTCTTCAAAATAGGATGGATCAAAATGCGGTTTAAAATATAACAAGTAGTGTTCACCGCTTCTGCCCAAAAATACTTTGGAAGATTACCTTCACATAACATCGTTTGGGCCATTTCTTTCAAAGTCCTATTTTTTCTCTCTACAACACCATTTTGTTGTAGTATTTTAGGAGCGGAGAAGTTGTGATCAATACCATTTTCAGTATAAGAATTATCAAAAAATTAATTTTTAAATTCAGTGCCGTGATCACTTCTAATTGAAATTATTGAGAGATTTTTCTGATTTGAAACCTTTTTATGAAATTTTCTAAATATTTTGAAAGTTTCATCTTTGTGAGCAATAAATAAAACCCATGTAAATCTAGAAAAATCATCTATAATCACAAGGGCATATTTCATACCTCCTAGGCTTGTGATCCTAGTTGGTCCAAATAAGTCCATGTGAAGTAGCTCAAGAGGTCTAGAAGTTGAAATCATATTTTTAGATTTAAATCTCCCCCTAGTTTGTTTACCCATTTGGCATGCATCACAAACATGATCAAAATCAACTTTAAACTTAAGCATGCCTCTAACAAGATTTTTGGAAATTAACTTGGCAATAGTATGCATGCTAGCATGACCTAATCGTCTATGCCATAATAAACAAGACTTCATGGTCTTAGCATTCATTGCAACTAAACTGGAACTACTTGACATAGCAAGATCATTTAGATCTACCACATAAATACTCCCAAGTCTATGTCCAATGAATTTTCCACTAGAATCAAGAGAGTTTGTTACTATACACATAGATGATTCAAAGATAATTTTGAAGCCTTTATCACATAATTGACTAATACTCAATAAATTATGCTTCAACTTATCTACTAGTAGTACATTTTCAATGAAAGTACAGGGGATTATTTTGATCTTACCAATTTCGATTATTTTCTCCTTGCCATTGTCTCCAAAAGTAACCATATCTCCTTTCATTTCTAGGGTGATGAACTGATCCTTGTCACCCGTCATATGTCTTGAACAGCCACTATCCAGATACCATCTTTTCTTCAATTTCTGGACTGCAAGACATTCCTATAAGAAAATCAAGGAGTTCTTTTAGGTACCCAAGCTAACTTAGGTCCTTGCAGGTTAGCGAAGGTGGTTCCTTTGGGATCTCAAATCTTTCTTGATATATTATGGACATTTCTAATAATATTATAATTGAAAGCTTTTTGTCCTAATTCTTTGCAAGCAAAATATCTGATTCTAGAATTTTGAAATGATTTAAGCTTTGAAATTCTGGATGCATGAGATGCAGAAATAGCAGGTTTTGTATTTAAATTTTTTGGAACATATAAAGCAGGTTTTGAAATGGAAGTATAACCTTTTGTCACAAAAAATTTATGAGAAGTAAACTTGGGAATAAAATCCTTTAGTTTCACAAATGTAGTGGCTGAAATATAACTTGAATTTAAAGCATTAAAACCTATTCCAGCTTTATTACAAGAAACTCTTTGATCTTTAAGAATTAACACAAGCTTGTTAGAAGATAAAGTTAATTTTTTAACATATAGCTTGAGTTTTTCAACCTCCTTTTTCAGCTCAATATTTTCTTTTAGTAAAATATTATTTTTGTCATGAAACTCACTGTTCTTAGTTTTCAAAACATTACATTTTTCAGAAAAGATATGAAGTTCTTTTTGTAATAAAGAATTCTTTTCTGAAATTTCCTCTTTCTTTGAGTAAAGAATCATTGATATGCTTTAATGATCTAATCTTTACTCCTGCCTTTTTAAATTCAAATAATAGATCATGGAATGCAGAATTTAATTCCTCAAAAGTAAATTTAATTTGAGTATCAAGGAAGTTACCTGATCCTCGAGACCCATTAGACATAGATTAGCTATTTTCGTGGTCTCCTCTTCTTCAGTTAAAGTGGAGTTTTCACTGTCGCTCCATGTAGCAACCATCGCTTTCTTCTTCTTTTTTTTGAAAATTTTTTTTAGCAATGGACAATCCGGATAAATATGCCCCAGTTTCTTATATTCATAGCAGGTGGGGACTTGTTCCTTATTTTTTTCTTTGTCCTTATCCTTTTCTTTTGAATGCTCTCCTCGTTTATGGAATTTTCTGTTATATCTACCTTTCTTCTTTCCCATAAACTGTCTGAATCTCCTCACGACCATTGAAATGTCTTCATCTTCAAGATTGTCTTCGGAGGAGGTAGAGTCATCTTCTGTCTCTTTATCATCCTTTGATTCTAATGCAGCCTTGAATACAATTATTTTCTTCTTTTTCTAATTATCATCCATTATGAGCTGCATGGCTAGTTCGTGTGTGATGAGAGATCCCATTAATTCATCCATTGATAGAATGTTCAGGTCTTTAGCTTCCTAAATGGTAGTGACTTTAGGATCCCATTTGTCAGGAAGTGATCTCAAAATCTTCTGTACTAGATCAACTTTTGAGTATACCCTGCTCAGACTTTTCAAACCGTTAATAATATCTGTAAATCTAGTATACATGGCATAAATTCTTTCATTAGGATCCATCTTAAATAATTCATAATTATGCACTAAAAGATTAATCTTTGAGGTTTTCACTTGTGAAGTTCTTTCGTGGGTCACCTCAGGTTTATCCCAAATTTTCTTTGCTGAAGAGCAAGTAGAAATTCAATTAAACTCACTTGAATCCAAAGTACAGTAAAGCAAGTTCATTGCATTGGCATTTAATTCTCCTAATTTCATGTCGTGTTCATCCCAATCCTCTTCGGGCTTAGGGACATCCCCGCCATCAACTTTAGTCATGGGGATACTTGGCCCTTTAAGAATGACCTTCCATAATTGAAATCAATAGCTTGAATATAGATTTTCATTCGTGCTTTCCAATAAGAATAATTTGTGCCTGTGAAGAGTGGAGGTCTATTAGTTGACTGGCCTTCCGCCAAGGATATACTTATGGGATGAGCCATCAAACTTTACTCTAGTATAATCAGAGACATTGCTCTGATATCAGTTGTTGTCCAGGTGGCTACCTAAGAGGGGGGTGAATTGGGACTTTTTTAAAAAATTAAGGCAAGTAATGTGCAATTAAAAATCCTTTGCAAGTGGGAGGTGCTGTGACAAAGTAATAAATTGCAGAAGCTAAGTAAGAGAAAGGAAGCACAACACAAACACACAAAAATTATAGTGGTTCGGAGTAACCCAGCTCCTACGTCCACTATCCAAGATACCACTTGGGGTTTTCACTATATTCACATCTGAATATAGTGGGATTGTTTTACAGGATCACAATCCAAAATCTCTATACATTGGTTTTAATGGGGTCACCAAAGAAAACCCAACTCCCTTTGGTTTTAAACAGGCTCACCAAAGAAACCCAACTTGGTTTTCATAGGATCACCAAGAACCCAACACTTGATTTTTATCGAGGCTTACCAAGAACCTATTTGGTTTTTCAACTGGGATCACCAATAACCCAACAATTCAAAAATAAATTGAAGTAAATTCAACAAAAATGACAAACTCAATTTGTCAGATAGTTACCGGTGCAGCTTGATGGAAGTCCACTTGAATGTACTTGAATAAGCTTTAATTACATCAGTGGCTTCTTTAAAAGTTGCTTCAAGTTTCAGATTAGAGTTGGTGAAGACTTGAAGGCTGACTTGAATGCTCTTGTGCTCTTTTGCTGTTGGTAGTTAGGATATTCAATGAAGCTCTCTTCTCTTTTAAAAATTCTTCAAAAACTCTTCAAAAACTCTTACTTTTAGGATGTTCAAATCCTTCAAATATAAGGTCTTCTATCACTTCAAGGTAGTTCTAGCCGTTGTAGCCCATTGGGGAATGATTTGTGACCGTTGGAGCACTTTTTGGCATTCAAAAATAATTTCTGGAACTAGCCGTTGGATACTTGAAAATGATGTTCGAGTTGGCTCGGATTCCTTTGAGTCGGCTCGAATCTTTCGAGTCGATAGGTCGAGTCACCAAATCTTCAGTGCAATCAGCTCTTTATCTCATGGTGCAAAACTTTACTCTGGACGAGTCGGTTCTTGATAGCTCGAGTTAGCTCGAACTTCTTTCTTTGAAAAACTTGAACTCGAGTCAGCTCTTTTCAGCTTGGGTTGGCTCTTCTTCATAGATTATGAAATGAACACTCGAGAAGAGTTGGCTTAATGCAGTTCAGGTCAGCTCGCTTTCTCAGGTCTTCAAAATTAAGTCTGGTAGAGTCGGCTCTTTCTAGTTCTGGTCGGCTCGCCTGGCTGTTCTCAGAAAACTTTAGAAACTGGACTCTAGAGGAGTCGGCTCGGACATAATCCAGTCAACTCGGAGTCATTGGAGTCAGCTCGGTTACCTTCGAGTTGGCTCGGATTGCTTCATTCCAGAATCCTTGCTGCATGCTAGTAAGTGGAGTCGGCTCTTCAACATGCTACATCGGTTAGAGTATCTTTTTCATGATTTTTATACTTGAACTCAAAGAAAAACTCTCACCAACTTTTTACATTTTCAAACATACCAACTCAAAATAGTTTTAAGGCACACACACAGAGAAGTAACCCTTTTCACATGATTTTTTATTAGCTTTTTCATTGGGTTCTTCTTTACAAAAACAAATTACAACACAACTCAAATAAGAAACAAAGGTGTAGGTTTTGAAGTTTGAATAATTAATTCATCCTATAAAAACTTGTGAAATACTTGAAGAGTTGTTAGAAATAAATATACATGCTCCAATATTTGGTTATCATCAAAATCACTTATGGGGTCAAGAAAGGACCTAATAGAAGCTAACCCATGACCCTTAAGGCTTATTGAAATGACTTAAAATCTTTGAATCATATTCCTAGTATTCTTAGTCATTCAAAGTGACTTAATTCTTAATTAAGTTCAATAGCCTTAATAAATTAAAATAATTTTAATTTACAAATGTAAAACAATTTTATAATAATAAGAAATTTGAATTCGCTATTTTTGCAACTTTTCATATCAAGTATTGACTCACCAGGGGTAGGTGTCAACACTAGGTGTCGACACTTGGGTTGACTCAAGGCCCGAGACAGGAAGAAATACAGAATACTTTGTTTTTTGGGAAGTGCTCATAAGTCGACACTTTCAAGGTAAAGTGTCGACTCAAGAGCCCAAGTGTCGACACTTCTTGGTCAAGTGTTGGCACTTCAACCTTTATGAGTCGACACAAGAGGTCGACTCAATGTCTGTCACACGACAATGATAGTGATTTCAAATCCAAAGTTTCACCAAACTTTCAATCAAATCTGATCAAAATAAAACTCTTAGATCTTATCTAAATTTATTTTAAGATCATAATATAAGATTAAAATATTTTTAATCTACATTTTCTTTTATCTTTCCTCTTCATGAGTCAATCACAAGCGGCACCCCTACATGCCATAGGAGACCCCATTCAATGGGAAGAGAGGATCTTGCAGCCCTACTTCTCTCCTGTGACCGGATAGCCATGGTGAAGCACTCATTCCAAGTACTTTAAAAGAAAAATATGATGTTAAAGCATGCTAACATTATTATACTATGATGAACCTATGCTCTGATACCATTTAATGGAAAAACATGCTAGGTAGAAGAAAAGTATTTTAAAACTGTTATACCCATTCGACCGGCCCGGGTTAGGCCAGACGAGGCGCTCAGCCAGCTGGCACGGGTTGAAGCTCCCACCGATCGGCTCTCGTGGAGGTCCTGACTGGTTCCCCACCGGAGGTCCAACGAGCCGACTGACTGCAAGGCCGATTGGTCTGGAGGCCAACCAACCTGAAGATCGGCTGACTCATTAGTGGCCGACCCACCATGGTTCCCCACCAGAGGTCAAACGAGCCGACCGATTGCAAGGTCGATTGGTCTGGAGGCTAACCAACCTGAAGATGGCCTCATTTGACCAACCAAAGGCCGTCCAACTTAGGGATCGGCTGATCCACTCCTGCTTAGCTTAACGGACTTATCCCCATCCGGGGAACTGCTCGAAGGTTCCGGAAGATTCCCTCTAGCTGGTACCGGAATTCTGTTGCAACGAATTCCGTGACATGGCCACGACTTTATGCCACCTGGCCATCACTCTGATCCTCCAAGGGGCAAATCAGGGGCTTTATTTCTATCCTCTAACGAATTTTGGCAGTATCTCATGCCCATAAAAGGTTCCCAAGGGTCTCCACTGGGGTAAGATGTTCTTTCCTCTCCATGCTGCACTCTTCTCTTTTCTCTCCACTCTGTTGCTCCAAACCCCCCTACTAACTTAAGCATCGGAGTGTCCCCTGCCGGAGCACCTCCAGTGCCCAGGGGACTTTGTGCAGGTTGACCGACGGAGGAGCTCTCCAGCATAACGAGCCAAGCCAGGCCCGGCTGGAAGCGCGGCAACAGATTGGTGCTAGAGGAAGGGGTCGCTCGAACCTCCATTCCGCTCTTTACTTTAAAAGGAGAGATTGGCTGAGGAAAGCTATCAATGGTAAGAGGAAGAATGCAGAGTGTCTCCACCAGAGGGAGGCATTCTCCCCAAAGGCTTGAAGCACCTCGCGGGGAGGATGCCACGGCCACCGTCGCTGAGCCCACCATCACTCTAGGGCTGCAGCAGTTCTAGATGATGGTAAACTGCATTGAGATACTTACCTCAGCGGTCCAGTGCTTTCAGGAAGTGGCCGACGATCGGAGGTAGCTACCCACGGCATCCTGCATCAACCATCAACCGGCTACCAGGGGGAGTCAGCAGTCGGAGGTGCCACCACCTCCTTCCCACGCTGCTCCGGAGCCCTGAAGGTCTTTGAGGGCTCATGCTTATGGGAAGAGGGCGAGGTCAGCTTCCCCATCTTTCACTGACTCTGCACCCCTCGGTAGTCGGCACCCAGCTGAAGACCCACACAACTATGGCAGTAAGATCATGTGCATGGAAGAGCGCATGGCAGAGATTATCGAGCGCTAGAAGGCTATAGGGGGGCAGGCGTATGACACCTGCCCACCTTTTTTTGCTGAGATCTTGGGGAAGCCCATCCCCCGACACTTCAAAATTCCCCAGGTGGACCCCTACAACGGTACCATCGATCCACTAGATCATTTGGACGCTTACAAAGCCCACATGATGGTACAGGGTACCTCTGACGCCCTTCATTATATCGCCTTCCCAGCCACCCTGAAGAAGGCCGCCCGGATGTGGTTTGCGGCCATCCGACCAGGTATGATCCGATCTTTTTCTCAACTTGAGGCTCTTTTTCTTTCGTATTTCAGGACGTGTAGCCAGGCTCCAAAGAACATCGACTGCCTCTTCCTCATACTCCAAAAGAAGGGGGAGACCCTCCGGGACTACATGGCCAGCTTTAACTCAACGGCCATGGAAGTCCCAAACTTGAATGAAGCGGAATCTATGTCAGCCTTCAAGAGAGGGCTCCAGTCATCGAGGCTCACATTCTCCCTGGACAAGAAGTTTTTGAAGGACTACACTGAGCTGCTGACTAGGGCCCACAAGTATGCCCTAGCAGAGGAACAGTCTACGAGTCATCGCCAAGCAGAGGGGAAATCAGCTACTAAGAAACGGAGCGACAAGGCTCCTGCAATCCGACCTCCCAGTGACGACAGCCGACCCACTCGGTGTCGAAGCCCGAAGCCGAGGGACTTCTTCAAAAAGTTTGAGACTTATGCATCCCTCTCCCTTCTAAGGGAGAAAATTCTCATGGAGATTGAGAACGAGACTTACTTCCAAAGGCCTCGATCGATGAGGGGCCCTCCTGCAGCAAGGAGCAAGAACAAGTACTACCAGTTTCATAGGGACCATGGACACGACATCAAGGAGTGCCTTCAGTTGAAGGATGCTATCGAAGACCTTATCAAGAGAGGATACCTGTGCAAGTACGTCCGTCCTTGCCGGGATCGGGCTAAGGCCTCAACTGTCAGAGATCCACCTGAAGAGGCTGAACTCCCCAATCAGCGTCCGATGGGCGGAGGCGTTGGCATGTTGCACCGAAGGTCCGACCGGGGGTGTGAAGGGGGCCAGGACATTGTAAAGAGGCCCAGGGACTCTGGTATGATCAGTTTTTCTGATGAAGACCTCTTGGAAGCCCATCTCCCAAGAGATGACCCTGTCGTTGTATCGGCAATCATTGCCAATTATGATGTAAAACGTGTCCTTATTGATAATGGAAGATGTGCGGAAGTTTTGCTGTACGATGCCTTTGTTCGAATGAACTTGTCTAGGTCAAGGCTGTGAAACTCCTTGGTGCTGCTCACTGGCTTTGGGGGAAACTCCGTTGGAGTAGAAGGAGAAATCACCTTACCCGTAACCCTTGGGATGGAGCCTCGCTAATGGACTTTTCCTGTCAATTTTGTGGTCGTCCGTATGACCTCGGCATACAATGCCATCCTGGGCCGACCGGCTCTTAATAGGTTCCATGCCATCATATCCACTTATCATTTGCTGGAAAAGTTCCTGACTCATAATGGGGTCGGGGAACTGAGGGGAGACCGCAGGATGGCCAAATAATGTCTGGCCATACATGATAGGTAGCTGGATGGGTGCCCCACACTTGAGCAACTAGACCCCAGGGATAAAACTGATGACTACGGTTAGCCTATCAAAAAGATTATGTTTGTTCCGCTCAGAGAGGATGACCCAACTAAGGTACTTCAAATCGGGAGTACACTAAGTGAAGAAGGCCAACAAGAGCTGGTAGGGTTCCTGAGAAGCAACGCTAATATTTTTGGCTGGTCGGCCTCGGACATGCCGGGCATCCCGTCGGATGTCATTACTCACCAACTTAAGGTGGATCCAACGTATAGACCCATCCGATAGAAGAAAAGAAGCTTCGCTGCCAAAAGGCAGAAAGCCATCAAAGAAGAAGTGAAGAAACTTTTCGATGCCGGCTTCATTAGGGAGTCCCACTATCCGGAGTGGTTGGCCAATGTCATTATGGTGAAGAAGGCCAGTGAAAAGTGGAGGATCTGCATAGACTACACAGACCTCAATAAGGCTTGTCCGAAGAACAGCTTTTCCCTACCAAAAATTGACCAACTCGTGGATGCTATGGCTGGTCACCAGCTCTTGAGCTTCATGGATGCCTTCTCTGGGTACAACCAGATCAGGATGCACCGCGAGGACGAGGAGAGGATGGCCTTTATCATGGACAGGGGGCTGTATTGTTATAGGATGATGTCTTTCGGCCTGAAGAATGCGGGTGCCACTTTTCAATGGCTGATCAACCGAGTCTTTGAAGGGCAACTCAGAAGGAATATGGAGGCTTATGTTGACGACATGATTATTAAGAGCCTCCGAAGGGCCAACCACATCAGGGACTTGCTGGAATCCTTCGACGCGCTGAGACGTCATCAGATGAAAATAAACCCTACTAAGTGCATCTTTGGGGTGACCTCCAGGAAGTTTCTTGGCTTCCTGGTCACTCAAAGGGGTATTGAGGTCAACCCCGAGAAGATCAAGGCCATCATTGACATGGCACACCCGACCAATAAAAAGCAAGTGCAGGAGCTCACAGGCTGCATCGCCTCTCTCAGCCACTTCATCTCTCGGTCGGCTGAGAAGTCCTTGCCCTTCTTCAAAACTTTGCACCGGTCAGACCGTTTCCAGTGGACCGATGAGTGTCGGTCGGCCTTCGAAGCCTTGAAGGACTATTTGAAGAGCCCCCCGCTGTTGGCCAGGCCAATGGACGGGGAGGTGTTGTACCTATACTTGTCAACCTCTAATGAAGCCGTTAGCATTGTCCTTATGCGGGTGGGGGAAGATGGCCAGTAGAAACCTATCTATTACATCAGCAAAGTCCTCCACGATGTTGAGACAAGGTACCCCAAAGTCCAAAAATTGGTTTATTCGTTGGTTATAGCAGCGAAGCACCTCCGGCCCTACTTCCAGGCACACCTGATCATCGTGCTGACTGACCAGCCTCTCAAGATGATCCTCCGAATTCCCAACACCTCTGGATGGCTCGCCGAATGGGTTGTCAGGCTGGGTGAGTTCGACATCTCCTTTCAATCCCGATCGGCCTTGAAGGCCCAAGTAATCACTGATTTTATTGTAGAATGCACCTAGGGGCCAGGGGCCACCTCTTCGATAGCCGAAGTACCTATGGCCGATCCGGCGGAAGGGATCGAGCCCACCTGGACTCTCCATGTGGACAGAGCATCCAATCTCGCTGGATGTGGAGCAGGCCTGATCTTAGCCAACCCCGATGGGCAATGTCTGGAATATGCTCTACATGTTGCATTTCAGGTGTCGAACAACCAAGCAGAATATGAAGCCTTACTTGCGGGGTTAAGGATAGCTGGTGAATTAGGCATCGGTAGAATCTTAGCCTTCTCTGACTCCCAGTTGGTGGTCAATCAGGTAAAGGGCGAGTTTGAAGCAAGGGACCCTACCTTGGCAAAGTACTTGGGCAAGGTACGAGGCTTTACATCTCAGTTCAAGTTTTTCAAGATTCTCCATATACCCCAGCTGCAGAACTCCCGAGCAGATGCCCTATCGTGGTTAGCTACTGCTGTGATTAGCACCTCCGACCGGACCTTTGTGAAGCATCTGCAGCGCCCAAGCATCGCTGAAGAGCCGACTGAAATCCACCAGGTTGAGCAGCAGGCATCATGGATAGACCCGATCCATACCTTCCTGGTTCAGGACACTCTTCCGGATGACCCGGCTTAAGCCAAGTGTATATGCTCGACAGCCTCTAAGTACGTCATCCTCGACAGAACCCTCTATAAGAGGTCATTTTCACAACCATTGTTGAAGTGCTTGGGGCTGACCGATGCAAACAATGCGCTCAAGGAGGTGCATGAAGGCATCTACGACGACCACCTTGGAGGAAGATTCTTGGCCTATAAAATTTTTCGGCAGGGATATTACTAGCCCACAATTCAAAAGGACGTGTCAGACTTCATGCAGAAGTGTGACGTGTGCCAAAGGTATTCGGGTGTCCAAAGGAGGCTCGCTAGCCAGCTGACCTTGCTTACGGCACCGTGGCCATTTCCCAGTGGGGCATGGACATCCTGGGGCCCTTTCCCCCAGCATCCAGCCAACGAAAATTTCTTCTCATGGCCATCGATTACTTTACCAAATGGGTGGAGGCTGAAGCAGTGGAGCAAATAACGGAGGCCAAGGTGGAGAACTTCATCTGGATCTGCATTATCTTCTGGTTCAACATCCCACGGACAATCATTACTGATAATGGGAGATAATTTGACAATTCAAGGTTCCGGGATTTTTGCCAGCAATACCATATTTCCCACCGACTTACCACGGTCGGCCATCCTCAGTCCAACGGGGAGGTTGAAGTCACCAATCGGAAGATCCTGCATGGGTTGAAGACTCGACTAAATGAAGCCAAAGGACTTTGGGCTGAAGAGCTTCACTCGGTACTGTGGGCATACCGGACAACCGCTCGGATGGTAACTGGAGAAACTTCATTTAACTTGACCTATGGGAGTGAGGCGGTCATCCCCGTAGAGATCTCCTTGCAATCCCTGCGGGTCGATCACCTCATTAAGCCGGTCAATTCGGAACAACGAAGGGCTGACATAGATTTGCTGGAGGAAACCAGGCTCCGGGCAAGCATGATTTAAGGGCCTTCCATATGTCCATCTGCATCCAATGATCTCTAAAAGATTTCCAATCTATCGCCCAGGTGGCCAACCCAAGAGGGAGGGTGAATTGGGTAATTGAAGATTTTCTTAAGTATGTGCTCTTTTTAGAATACTTAGTGTGGTGAGTGATATAAGTTAAGAATCAGATGCAGAAGCAAATAAAGATTGTAAACAACACAAGTACAAACACAAGCAAATTATAGTGGTTCAAAGCAACCAAGCTCCTATGTCCACTATCTAAGATACCACTTAGGATTTTCATTATATTCTCTATGGAATACAGCAGGTTTGTTTTGCATCGGGATCACAAACCATGACCCGACTCTTGATTTTACATCGGGATCACCAAGAATCCAATATAATGTTAGTTTTCACGGGCTCACTAACAACCCACTCTTGGTTTTCAAAGGCTCACCAAAAATCTAAACAAATCCCAAATTACAGCCCCTGCTGTACTTGGAACAACTCAATTAAAAGAGTTAAAAAATAGAGCAACACTAATGACAAACCGATCGTTATCGGGTGGTGTCAGTTGCTCTAGAGAAGCCTGCTTGATTACATCCTTGAATGCTCTTTAAGGCTTCTTATCTTCTTCAATTAATGACTCAAGAATCTGATGGGAGTTGGTGAAATCTTGAGTGCTTTCTTGAAGGCTCTCTTGAATGTTCTTAAATATTCATTAACTTTTTATTCACTTCTCATTAACTTCCTCAAAAGTTATTCAAATCCCTTATAAATAGTGTCTTGAACTGATTCCAAGTGGATATAACCATTGCAAATTGTTGGGATTTGAAAAATGACCGTTGGAGCATTTTTTAGAATAAAAAAGATAGTTCTAGAACTAGCCATTATACACCTGGAACTAGGATTCGAGTCGGCTCAGATGCTTCGAGTCAGCTCGGATTCTCAAACAGGCTGAAACTTCATTCTGGTCGAGTCAGCTCTTCTCTATCGAGTCAGCTCACCTGGCTAATTCTTTGGAACTGAGATTTTGCAAACTCTGGAAGAGTCAGCTCGGTTGACTGTTAGGTCAACTTGATTGACTGTTGGAGGAATTTCACTTTGGACAAGTCAGCTCGACTTCCCTCAAGTCGGCTCGAATTCTTAGTACTTCAAAAATTGAACTCTACTTGAGTCAGCTCTTCACTCTCAAGTTGGCTTAGTTGTCTGCATGCCAGAGAACTCAGTGCCATGCCAGAACCAAGAGTCAGCTCTACTGCTTGGAGTTGGCTCGAGTGACTGACTTTGCCAAAAACCCTTCTAGCCTTCTCTAGAATTCTTCTAAAGGTATCCAACTAACTTCAAAGGCATTCAAGCTCCTTCAAAGCCTAATCTAAATAATTTAAACTTGAAAAATACATTGAATTGGCCCATTTTCATGAATACACAAGTGATTTCTCTTTGGACTCTTTACTTCATGAAACTTTTCAAAAAATAAGCCTGTCATGCATCAGTAAATTTAGAACTATGGAAGAGTGGTTGTTCATTCAAATCATACCACAGAAACTTATAAAACACTTGAGAATAGTTAGTATGAAATGCATACTCCAATGTTTGTTATCATCAAAATCATTACAGGGGTCAATAATCTCTCCCTTTTTGATGATGACAAAATACTGGGCATGGAAAAAGAAATTTTATAATTATGAGTATATGAACATTTAAACATATCAAGGTAACTTGTGTATGATTTTAAGATTGATGTATATTCATATGTATTAATAAGTGTCAAGAATGTATCAGAAAATATCAGGGCTTATCAAAATTATCAGAGCTTTTGTAATAGATCCAATGTGTATCAGAGTTAATATTTATCAAAAGCTATTTTTGCTCAAAAAGTATGGAAGTCAATAATGTACCAAGATGAATTTGATAGCAAAATGTATCAGTGCAAGCAAAATGTGTTAGAGCTAATGATGGGGGATGAATTGGATGAAATGAGTGTGTGGGGATGTGATCTACTTACCTAGCAAATATATATCAGCATTAGAGCTCCAAATATGGCCGAATTCATGGGTGGAAGGGATGAAGAAATTCGAGCTAGAGACTATGTGAGCAGAAAATCTGACACCCTTATGCAAGCTTCCTTTCAAAAAAAAATAAAAGAGAGGATCTAAGGGCATAGAAACCCTCAACTAGGCTAAGCAACCTTTAATGACCTCATATCTAAGGATCAAGAGATTTTTTTCCCAACAATGAAGAGAAATTAAGCTCAAGTGGAAGGGAAACAGTCACCACTCAAAAAATTGAAGGCTAGAGGCAAGATCTCCACTTCCTTCTTGGATTCACCATTGGAGCTTGGATCCTTGGCATGGAGCCTTCATCTTTGTCTTCAAATCACCAAGAAGAACCTACAAAAAGTCAAGGTGAGGTCGAAATTCAAAGAAATTGAGGGAAAAAGGAAGGAATTAATAAGAGAAGTGAAGAGAATTGCTGGAATTTTTGGGCAGCACTTCCTCCTCTTCTTGGACTATTTGGATCTTATGTAGAAGAACTTAGAAATAGAACTATGGCACTCCAAAACTCAAAGAACTCACTCCAATTGAAGATCAAACTCAACACTCCAAAGAAAATCAAAGAAAGCACTCAAAACTCTTAGGAAGAACTCAAGAGAACTAGGCAAGATGGAAGAAAATTCAAACAAGGAAAATTTCATTCATTCAACTCAATTCATTCAATGCTTACAAGAGGGGGGCCTTGGTCCCTATTTATAGGCCAAGGGAAGCTATTAAGGGACCAACTAATTCAAGTTTAATTGGTAGCTAATTACAAGATTAGTTCCTAGCAACTAATCCTAACAAGAGAATTCTAGAAACTCCATGTGGCACCATTTCCTTGCAACACTTTTCTTCATCTCATCCTTCTACATGTCCTTTAAGGTTTGGTCTTCAATTAGGCTTCAAGGTAGAAGATTTCTTCATAACTTGGTCGGCCCATGGGCTTGGAAAAAGAGTCTTCACTTGATTTTGTCCTTAAACAATTCAATCTTGCTTCATAGAATGAGGAGTCTTCAAGAGATGCTTCATAAATTTGTGGAAACCTGAAAACGAAATGGAACTACAATCAAAGATCATTAGTTTGTAATTTCTTCTTCTTGCCAATGTCCTTATTAATTCTCCCCGGGTGAAAAGAACTCGGCCCTGACGAGTATGGATTATTTAAGCTTTGGTAGTATTCAAGTAGATCTGGATTGATCCTTTGTAGTTCTTCTTGAGTGATCTATGAATCTTCAGAATCAGGTCTGCCTTGCTAATGGACCAAGTATCGTTGGTAATCCTTATTCCGGGTAGTGACAATCTTATCATCTATGACCCTTTCAATTTTTTCTCCCCGCTTTGGTAGTGTGGCTGGTGGATACTCTGGGGTTGGTTCACTCTCAAGGGATGGATCAGGTTCTAGGAACTCACTGGAAATCATTGTGGGCTTCTTGTAACCTACCAGATCTGAGATATTAAAAGTAGAGCTAATGCCAAAGTCAAAGGGTAGGTCTAGCACATAAGCATTATGTCCTATTCTTCTTATTATTTTGAAAGGACCTGCACCACGAGCGTGGAGTTTCTTCATAGTTCTCGGTGAAGACTGTTCAGGTTTTAGCCTGATCATCACAAAGTCCCCTACTTGGAATTCTTTAACCCTTCTATGAAGATCAACCATATGCTTGTAGCTCTCATTGCTTATCTGAATTTTCTTGCTAACTTCTTTGTGTAGATCCTTAACGTGTTGTGCATATGACTCAGCAAAATCGGATGTTCATGCATGCATGGGTAATGGAATGAGGTCGATTGGCTTTCGAGGTTTATACCCATGAAGAATCTCAAAAGGACTTTTTCCAGTGGACTTGTTAACTGAGCTATTATAGACAAACTCAAATGGGCTTTATTAACTAATGACTGAACTTTATTTTTGGCTAAGGAACAAAGTCCTTAATTTCTAATGGTGGGTGAAAGAATTCAGTTTATCTCCAGATTTGTGTCATATGGCTTTCTAAAATTGCTGATGATTTTGATAACCCTATTTGACACAGCAAGGTTTGGTAGGTTCTACAACATATCCACTTCTTCTAAAAATGGTTTGGCCACTTTAGAAATATCAAAATTCGTGAACAGGATAAAAAGTGTGCCATCTTGGAATGTTGGATTGGGTTCATCCTATATCGTGGGATTGAATTGATAGCTTGCTGGTGGTCCCGAGATGAAAAGTGATCAAACAAAGTTTCAGGAAGTTTGTCTTGAATTTCCTCTAAAATTTTTATGACTTCTTGGACTTGTTCCTTAAGGTTTTGCTTCTGGACTTCCTGATAGGTCATCACCCCAATTGATGATTCCTTAATGATTTCTTGTCTTAAACCCTTATCATTGATTAATTCTGGGTCCTCTTCTTTTATCTCCTCAGGTTGTTCTTCATGATTTTGTTTCTAGGCTTCCCTGAGGGTCAACATCCACATGGGTGATCCTTCTTGATTTCTTTCTCCACGTCCTTGGCATTAATTAAATTTAACCTTTGCTTCTTCTCTTTCAAGTCACTAAACCCTCTTTTGATATTGTCCTTGGGTGGGGTCGAGTTAATGACAAGCTTCTTTCCTAGATGGGTGAAGGCACAAGAATTGGATTGACCATATAAAGTTACATCATGGTCATATAACCATGGTCTACCCAAAATGATACTACCTACCCCCATGGGAAGAATATCATACCAGACTTGTTCCTATAGGACTGGATTTGAATGGGAACCTAGCATCTGGACTTGATGGGGATTGATGTAGAATCTATCCAAGAGACTTTAGATGGATTAGGATGTGGAATAGGGGTCAAGCCTGAGTCTCTAAGGGCTTTGGTGAAATCGCATTTATATAACTCCCATTGTCTATAATGATTTTATAGACTTTCTCCCCTATCTTGACAAATGTTTGGAGGATGTTAGTCCTTCTCCAATCCTCCTCCTTAATCTGGATCAAAATTCTAAGAACACCTGATGTCTTATCATAACCACTTTCTTCTTCTTCTTCGTCATCATACTCATTGATCAGATTGGATTCAGCCTCATATACTTCTTCTTCAAACTCTTTAGTGGGATCAGTCTTTTCATCAACTAGCTCTCCTATATGTAAAGATCGGGTAGGGCATTGGCTAGCAAGGTGTCCCATTTTGTGACATTTGAAGCATTGGACTTTTGGACTACCACTCTTTTGAACTTCAGGGGCCTTACCCTTTCCACTTGACTGGCTTGATGGGGCTGGAGGGATGGTACGTTTTGATGTAATTGGTTGAACCCTGGTTCCTGATAGGGATACTAACATTAGTTGGTTCAGGTCATCGAGTTATTGGTCCCTTATGAAATCTTTCACAATCCCTGGCTATCTGGTAGGCTTGGTCTAGGTCAGTGACTTTACTTAAAAACAACTCCCTTTGAATTTCCTCTCTTAGACTAGCTCTAAACCTAGATAGTGTCATAGCTGCTGACTCATTAATGTTGCATCTCATGGCAAACTCATCAAATTTGGCAATGTACTCCTTTACAGTCTTTGTACCCTGATACAATCTTTGCCATTGGCCTAACAATCTCTGATGGTAGGACATAGGAAGGTACTTCTCTCTTAGCTTAGCTTTTATTTCTCTCCATGTGGTTATATGCATGTCTCCCCTTTGTCTAATTATTCTCTCGACATTCTCCCAGTATAACCTAGCTTGTCGAACCAATCTAAGCTTGGCAAATTTGTACTTCCTATCCTTGATCATTTCATACCACTCGAAGTATTGGTCCATCTCTCCTTCCCAGTCAATGTAAACCTTAGGGTCCAGGCTTCCATCAAAGATAGGAGCCTCTAGTCTGATGCTTCTCATGACCCTCTCATCTTGGTCTAGGTAGTCCTGGTGGGGTCGCCTAGGGGTCCGATCATGGCTGAACTCAGGTCGATAGGCTTGGTGAGTAGGTATGGGTGACTCATGTTCGAAGTGGGCTCTCCGGGCCTCCTCCACAAAATTAGGTTGAAGTCTTCTAGGGTTGTACTTAGGGGTGTGCTCAAAATGTTGGGCTCTAGGTCCTCTTGGGATTGACCTAGATAACTCGGGTTCAGTGGGGGTCTTTTCAAGGGTTCCAACTCTCTCTTTGACTTGACCTAGTTTCTTGTTAATTTGCCCTACTTGCTCAGTTACATGGTCAAATTTCTCAGTTAGGGTCCTCATGATGAATTCAAGATTGGGATCCATAGGCAACAACCAGACTGAGGGTGGACTTTGATACAGAGCTTATAGGACACAGTACAAGGATAATCAATACAATGGATAAGCAAGCAAGACCTAATGCTAGGGCTCCTAGACTAGAGTTTAAGAATACAAGACTTAACTAGGCACTACTTAAGAATGTAATTATCCTGTCCACTGGCCAGGTAAGAGTTGGGTTTGTGGGAGGCTCCCCTCGCTTTCGCGAGGTCCTAATTAAAAACCGCAAGTCCGCTTAAGGCGTTTGCCATTTGACCTCTAGCCTTAGACACCAATTTCAAGGAATAAGTACAAACTCAAATAATGCTTTGTCTTACCTTGCACTTAAACCCGACTCGTGGGTGTCCCTAATTTAGGTTCCTACTTGATTTTACTTTAGGGTTTAGGTCAATCCAAATGTTGGTGATTGTTTTAGGCTAAGGAAAGGTAATGACCTCCTTCTCTTATGTAATATTAAATGCCCTTAGGATATTTTTAAAAATTGGATGCAAACAATTTCAGCATAACAATGAGTACAATCACTATACCTAGCACAAATGCAAGAATTCTTAACCCAATTTCAAAATTTTAAAAGTTATAAATTTAAATTGGTTAGTTCAAGTAGTGAAGTCTAAATCATAAAAACCAAATTTAAAAATTTAAATTTCGAAATTTGATTAAAAAGTTCATCCTTGGAAGTAAAGTGGTTTAAATGTAAATTTCAACTTCCAACTAACCTCCAGCTAACCTAAATTTGAAAATTCGAAATCTAAAATTTTTAAATCCAAGAAATTTGAAATAAAATTGATTTCATTAGCTCTCAGATATGGGATCTCAGATTTTAAATCTTAACTTCAAATATATTCGAATTTTTGGTTGAGAAGGTAGTTTAAAACAGTTGCTAGAAGATTCCAGCAATTCAGCTAACTCTTGACAACCTAAATTCAAATTTTGAATTATGAGCTATAAACCTCTCTAAAATTCAAAAATTTGGTGGGAAATAATAAAACTCGAGGTCTGAATCTTATATCTAAAATTATAAAATTAAAAAAAAAATTTTGTATTTTTTTGAAAATCAAAGGAAATGGAAGGCAGAAACAGAATTCTGGACAGAACTGCAGAAATGACCTAGGAACTTATACTTTTAAATACAAAAATATAGAGAAATATTTTTTATGAATTTTATATTTCGAAACCTAAACAAAATTTCACTGAGAAAATATTTTTTTGGATTTTTTTGATCAATTTAAAAAATACAAAAAATCACTGAATCTCGAAAGATAGTGAGACAAAATTTCTAGCAGCCTGCAAAGCTTAACCTAGAACCAAAGCTCTGATACCAAAAAATTGATGGGGAACAAATTTGATGAAATGGGTGTGTGGGGATGTGATCTACTTACCTAGAAACAATATATCAGCATTCGAGCTCCAAATATGGCCGAAATCATGGGTGGAAGGGATGAAGAAATTCGAGCTAGAGACTAGGTGAGCAGAAAATCTGACACCCTTGTGCAAGCTTCCTTTCAAAAAAAATAAAAGAGAGGATCTAAGGGCATAGAAACCCTCAACTAGGCTAGGAAACCTTTAATGACCTCAGATTTAAGGATCAAGATGTTTTTTTTCCAACAATGAAGAGAAATTAAGCTCAAGTAGAAGGGAAACACTTACCACTCAAAAAATTGAAGGCTAGAGGCAAGATCTCCACTCCCTTCTTAGATTCACCATTAGATCTTGAATCCTTGGCATGGAGCCTTCATCTTTGTCTTAGAATCACCAAGAAGAACCTGCAAAGAGTCAAGGTGAGGTCGAAATTCAAAGAAATTGAGGAAAAAAGGAAGGAATTAATAAGAGAAGTGAAGAGAATTGCTGGAATTTTTGGGCAGCACTTCCTTCTCTTCTTGGACTATTTGGATCTTGTATAGAAGAACTTGGAAATGGAACTATGGCACTCCAAAACTCAAAGCATTCACTCCAATTGAAGATCAAACTCAACACTCCAAAGAAAATCAAAGAAAGCACTCAAAATTCTTAGGAAGAACTCAAGAGAACTAGGCAAGATGGAAGAGAATTCAAACAAGGAAAGTTTCATTCATTCAACTCAATTCATTCAATGCTTACAAGAGGGGGGCCTTGGTCCCTATTTATAGGCCAAGGGCAGCTATTAAGGGACCAACTAATTCAAGTTTAATTGGTAGCTAATTACAAGATTAGTTCTTAGCAACTAATTCCTAGCAACTAATCCTAATAAGAGAATTCTAGAAACTCCATGTGGCACCATTTCCTTGCAACACTTGTCTTCATCTCATCCTTCCACATGTCCTTTAAGGTTTGGTCTTCAATTAGGCTTCAAGGTAGAAGATTTCTTCATAGCTTGGTCGGCCCATGGGCTTGGAAAAGGAGTCTTCACTTGATTTTGTCCTTAAACAATTCAATCTTGCTTCATAGAATGAGGAGTCTTCCAGAGATGCTTCAAAAATTTGTGGAAACCTGAAAAAAAGAAATGGGACTACAACCAAAGATCATTAGTTTGTAATTTCTTCCTCTTGCCAATGTCCTCATTAGCTAAGGTAGCAGAAAGTATCAAAGGTAGCAAAATGTATTAGAGCTATTAGAGACTAATGAAGATGTATATCAGAGCAAATTTTGAATAATTTGGATAACTCCCCATGTTTCATTCATTTTAATTTTCCATGCACATCAATATCACTCCCCCTTTTTGTCAGCAACAAAAAAGGTTCATGAAGCAATTAATGACTTTTGAAATAAAATAAGAATATTAACAAGATTTGAGATAATTTTACCTTTTCATTCCAATCATGAAATTCTTATTAATATTTCTTGTTCTCGTTCAAGTTATAAGCATCATGGAATAGTTAAAAAGGATAGAAAGATATTTGGAACAAAGTGTGAAAGATATATATATTTATATTCAAGTATTTGATACAACCATCAAAAAGATATAAGATACAATCATAAAAAAGAAACAAGATACATCCAACATAAAGAAACAAGTACTAATCTTCTTCCTCTTTAAAGGAAGAACCTATCTCTAAAACAGTGGAGGAGGTCTTAGTTTTTAATGGTTTGAACCTAAGATCTCTAAATATAGTCTTTGTAGGAGCCTAAGTCTAGTGGATTTTTGTTTTGGCTTGGCTTTAGGTTTAAAACTAATAGGAGTAGGCTCAATTTTAATGTCATCAGAAGGTATGCTAGGCACATCTGTAGGTGGTGGAGGAGGCTGTGTGGCTAGAGGTGATGGCTGATTGGCATGAGGAGGTGAAGACTGAGCATGTGGCGGCCTAGAAGCTAATGCTCCAGAAGCTTCAGCTGTAGACTGCAAACTAGCCAAAAATACCCAAATAGTCCGAAGCTCAGTGGTAATCCCCTGCACTCCCTGCTGCATACTGTGCAGTGTAGCAGTCTACTGGGTACCAAATGCATCTGTTGCTCCTCTGAGTCATCCAATATCTGAACATAGATCTCTGATGTCTGCATTCTGCTCATCTTGCATCTATTGTTGTGCCTCAACTGGCTCCATGCACAAGGTAAGCTCTCTCATCAATCCTATGAACTCCTCATGCCCGTGGTCCACTATCTAACGTAGCTCGTCAAACATGGATCTAAAGGTAGCTGTCAAAGTGTTAGTGAAGTGAGTAAGCTGCTTAGTGATATCCATGGAAGTCGACGGTGCTGAAGTTGATGGTCCAGGTGCAAGTCTAGCTGATGGTGCAAGCGGTGTCCTGGGGCTGCCAGTCTGTCCAGTAGCACCAGTCAATCCCTGAATCTCCTCATCAGTTGAATGCAAATCGTCGTCATCATCATCTCCATCATACTCAGCTTCTCTATCAATAGCAGCAGTCTCAGCAACCTGTGTAGCCTCATCCTCATCATCTGAGTCAGTGTCATGTGCCACTCTCTAACCAGACGTCTTCTTCATTCAAACTCCTTCCACTTGGTGATAGCCCATCCGATGGAGGGACTTCACTGAGTAGCGGTCTATGTGGTGAAGTGGATATCCGACCTCCCCTATCAGATCAATCCCAGACTCCTGAAATAGTAGAGTAAACACCATGCCATAGGGTAGGCAGGCCTTTGCTCTCCTCGCTGCCTCTTTAATATGTACTAACATGATAAAAGGAAGATTGAGGGCCTCCCCCTTAATCATAAGCCTTATAAAAACTATGTCACACTCACTAACCCAGTCAAAGCGACCGGTCCTGGGTAGAAAGATTCTGTTGATCATGTTGTGTAAGAGTGGCATCTCCAAAGATAGCAAATTTTCCTATACATTACCAATTCCATCTACATTTCTTCTTTCCAAAATGATTATAAGAGTCTTTTGCTTATCTTTTAAGACCAAGTGCTACAGTCCATTCCTA
This sequence comes from Areca catechu, assembly GCA_021397845.1. Taxonomy (NCBI): domain Eukaryota; kingdom Viridiplantae; phylum Streptophyta; class Magnoliopsida; order Arecales; family Arecaceae; genus Areca; species Areca catechu. Next base: position 29,029,657 of record CM038042.1, on the reverse strand, counting down.
GGCATCTGTAACACTCTACTAATCAACTCTTCATTAACTACCATCTGAGTTCCTTGATAGTAGAAAGAATTTCATTTTCTTCCAATGTCAGATTTTCAAAGAACATTCTAACGAGGGATGGATAAGTGGGTATATCTAGTGAACAAAAATAGTTCCACCCCTGCTGCTCGATCCAATCTCCAATTCTCAGTCCCAAACTCTCAAGAAATGTAAAAACTATCTTTTTTCCACTGCTTACGGGATGATTGGTCATAAAAATCACTTGCCTTTGTAGTGGTGGAGACAAATCTCTTTTCTCTTCTTGCTCTTGGGCTCGGGTCAACTCATCTTCTCTCCATTTTGTTCTTCTTTCCCTTTGGGTGCTCGATTCTGCATGTTGAGATCTTTTAGCCACAGCCTTCTTCGGTGCCATTAGGAGGGAATCTATGGTTGGAAATGAAGGATTTGAGAGAATGTAAGGAAAGTGGGGTAGAGGTGTGGTCCCAAGTTTTGGAAGGAGTTTTTCTACTACTCGACTAGGGTTTAATAGGAAAAATATGCCCTAGGTTTGGGTCCTACGGGTTATAAAAAAAAAGGTTATCCCAACATCCGAGTCGGCTCGACCAGAGCTTAGTCTGCTCGAGTTGGCTCGAGCAAGAATCATCAAAAAGGTTCTAAAAACCTAATAAAAAGTTATCTAGCCCTAGAAACACACTAAATAAGGTGGTTAACTATTTCAAATTGGTTAAGAAGATTTTCTAGATAATTGTTCTTAATTTTGAAGAAATTAGGTCAAATAATTTTTAAAATAGGTCACACAATCCTAATTCTCCTCTAATCAATTGAAATATATCTTTATTAATAGATTTAGTGAAAATGTCAGCTAATTGATTTTCTATTGGAACAAATTCAAGCTTAATATTTTTATTTTGTACATGATCCTTAATAAAGTGATGTCTAATTTCTATATGTTTGAATGCTGAATTGGATTCTTTGTTAGATTAATAGCACTTGTGTTATCACATTTGATAAAAATTTTTGATTGAATAACACCAAAGTCTTCTTGTTGTTGCTTAATCCATAACACTTGTGCACAGCAACTCCCTATAGCTACATACTCTGTCTTAGTAGTAGACAATGCTATAGAGTTCTGTTTCTTATAGTACTATGAAATTAAGTTCAACCCTAGAAATTGACAAGTATCGCTAGTGCTTTTTCTATCAATTTTACATCCACCATAATCAGCATCAGAAAAGCCAATTAAATTTAATGAAGATTGCTTAGAATATCATAGACCTAGATTGCTTATTCCTTTGAGATATTTTAATATTCTTTAGATAGCAAGTATATGTGATTCTTTAGGGTTTGATTGAAATCTAACATATATACATACACTGAACAAGATATCAGACCTACTAGTATTAAATACAACAGAGATCCAATCATCCCTCGATAAAGCTTTTGATCAATGTTGTGTCCATCTTCATCTTTATCAAGTCTGCAAGAGGGGCTCATGAATGTGCCAATTTCTTTGACTGACTCCATACCAAACTTCTTAATGATTTCCTTGATATACTTTGCTTGGTTGATAAATATTCCTTCCTTTGTTTGTTTAATTTGGAGTCCAAGGAAGTAGGTCAAATCATCCATCAGGCTCATTTTAAATTCGTCCTGCATAAGCTCAGTAAATTCTCTACACAAGTCTTCATTAGTTGCACCAAAAATAATGTCATATACATAAATTTGTACAACTAACATATCATTTGCTTTTCTTTTAATGAATAAAGTAGTGTCTACATTTTCTCTAACAAAATCATTTTCAAGTAAGAACTTACTCAATCTATCATACCATGCTCTAGATGTTTGTTTTAAACCATACAATGCTTTATTAAGTTTAAAAACATGATTTTCAAATCCTGGTAGTTATTCTACAAAAACTTCTTATGAAATAAAACTATTCAAAAATGCACTTTTTACATCCATTTGAAATAATTTGAAATCCATGTAGCAAGCAAATGTAAGCAATAATCTAATGTCTTCTAATCTTGCTACAGGTACATAGGTTTCATCAAAATCTATTCCTTCTTCTTGATTATATCCTTTAGCCACTAATCTAGCTTTATTTCTAATTACTTGGCATTTTTTATTTAGTTTATTTTTATAAACCCATTTAGTTCTTATTACAGGATGATCTGATGGTCTATTCACTAAGGTCCATACATTATTTCTTTCAAATTGATTTAGTTCTTCATGAATTGCCATCATTCAATTAGGATCATTTTCAACTTCTTCTATACTATGTGGTTCTACTTATGAAATAAATGCTAGGTAATCATGTGCTTTTCTAAGTGATGACCTAATCCTAACACCTTGTGAGGGATCACCTATGATTAAATCTTTAGGGTGTGAAGTTACATACCTCCATTCTCTTGGTAAATCTCCAAGATCTTTACTTATCATTTCTTCTCTTTCTTGTGTTTGTTTATCCTTTAGGCTCATGTCCTCCATAGCTTTGTCGATTGTACCTGTATCATTATCAATGCACTATTCTTTTCTAGAAGGTGAGGGGTTAGATTCATCAAAGATAATATGAACAGATTCTTCAGCAGTCAATGTTCTTTTATTAAATACTCTATAGGCCTTGTTAGATATTAAATTACCAAGAAAAATAGCTTCATTAGATTTAGCATCAAATTTTCCTAGGTTATCCTTTCCATTGTTCAACACAGAGCACTTATATTCAAAAATATGAAAATAATGAATGTTAGGTTTTCTATCATTCCAAAGTTCATAGGGGGTTTTCCTTAAACTTGGTCTTATCAAAACACGGTTCAAAATATAGCATGTAGTGTTCATAACTTCTGTCCAAAAGTACCTTGAAAGATTGCCTTCACATAACATTGTCCGGGCCATCTCTTCCAATATCCTATTCTTCCTCTCTACAACACCATTTTGCTATGGTATTCTAGGAGCGGAGAAGTTGTGATCAATGCCGTGCTCAGTGCAATATTCATCAAAATATTGATTTTCAAATTCTATGCCATGACCACTTCTAATAGATATAACTGAAAGTTTTTTTCTAGTTTGAAGCTTTCTTATAAAATTTTTGAAAAACTTTAAAAACTTCATCCTTATGTGCGATAAATAAGATCCAAGTAAATCTCAAAAAATCATCTACCATCACAAGTTCATATTTCATACCACCTAGGCTTATGGTCCTAGTTGGTCCAAATAGGTCCATGTGTAGTAGCTCAAGAGATCTAGAAGTAGAAACCATATTTTTCAATTTAAAACTCTCCCTAGTTTGTTTACCAAATTGACATGCATCACAAACATGTTCAAAATCAACTTTGAATCTTGGTAAACCTCTAACTAGATCTTTGAAAATCAATTTATCTATTGTATGCATGCTAGCATGACCTAGTCTCTTATGCCGAAGTAAGCTAGACTCCTTGATTTTAACGTTCATTGCCACAAGACTTGTACTACTAGACATGGCTAAATTATTTAAGTCTATCACGTATATATTTCCAAGTCTATGACCAATGAGCTTAGTGCTAGAATTAAGTAAGTTAGTTACAATGCACATTGAAGATTCAAAGACAACCTTGAAGCCTCTATCACATAATTGACTTATACTTAATAAATTATGCTTCAATTTGTCAACTATCAATATAATTTTAATAAATGTAGAAGGGGTAATTCTGATCTTACCGATGCCAATGATCTTCCCTTTACCATTGTCACCAGAAGTGACCATTCCTCTATCCTTCATTTCTAGGATGATGAATTGTTCTTTGTCACCCATCATATGTCTTAAACAACCGCTGTCCATATATCATCTTTTTTTTGTATTCTAGGCTGTAAGACATCTTGCAAAATAATCAAGTAGTTCTTTTAGGTACCCAAGCTTTCTTGGGTCTTTGTAGGTTAGCAGGAGTAGTTTCTTTGGGAACCCAAATCTTTCTAATCTTACTTTTATTATTTCTTTTCAAATTGCATTCAAATACTTTGTGACCAACCCCATTGCATGAATAACAAATAACTCTTGATTTTTGAAAGGGTACAAATGTTGAAGCTTTAGATGCAAAAGATTTTTGAGTTGAAAACTTAGGTACATATGATTTGGAAGGTATGAATTTGGTAGTTGGAATTCTATTTGTATGCAAAGGATTATAACCAATACCAGCTTTGTTATTTGAATTCCTTTGATCTTTCAAAATCAACTCAATCTTATTTGAACTCAAAGTTAATTTTTCAACTAAAGGCTTGAGTTTTTCAACTTCATTTTACAAACGTGTGTTTTCTTCATGTAAAGTCTTATTCTTTTCAAGATAGTCATTCTTTTCACTTTGCAAATCTTTTTGTTTTTCAGAAATGCTAATCAGTTCTTTTTGCAAAATTTTGTTCTTTTCCATAATTTCATCTTTTTCTTTTAATAAAGCATCATTGTTATTTTTCAAAGACTTTATGTTCAAACCAACCTTTTTGTATTCAGATAATAACTCATGAAATGCAATATTTAATTCTTCAAATATAAATTAATCATGAGGTTCGGGAGATATTACCTCATCTTCGAGACCCATCAAACATATGTTCACAGTTTTTGTAGTCTCTTCTTTATCATTTGAAGTAGACTTCTCGCTACCACTCCAAGTTGCAACCATTGCTTTCTTCTTCTTCTTTTTATAAGTTTTCTTCGATGTTGGATATTCTGATTGGAAATGTCCTGGTTTCTTGTATTCGTAGCAGATGGGCTATTGCTCTTTATCTTTATCCTTTTCTTTTTCCTTTTCTTTGCCTTGTTCCCCCTTTCTATAAAATTTTCTTAATGTCTTGCTTTTCTTCTGCCTATAAATTTCTTAAATCTCCTCATAACTAAAGCAATATCTTCATCTTCCAGTTCATCTTTGGAGGAGGGGCTTTCTTCTTCTATTTCTTCTTATTGCTTCTTCAATTCTGCTACAGCTTTAAAGGCTATAGATTTTTTCTTTTTGATATCATCCTCGCTTCTTTGCTGCATGGTCAGCTCATGAGTAATCAGGAAACCTAGTAGCTCATCCAGTGGTAAAGTATTCAAGTCCTTCGCTTCTTGGATATCGGTGACCTTTGGATCCCATTTGTCCGGTAGAGATCTCAAAATTTTTTGCACAAGGTCTGGATTGGAGCATATCCTGCCAAGACTCTTTAAACTGTTAAGAATATCTATAAACCTTGAGAATATGACAGATATAGTCTCATTCAGTTCCATTTTAAACAACTCATAACTATGTACAAGAAGATTAATCTTAGGTGTTATGACTTGAGAGCTACCTTCATGGGTTACTTCAAGTTTATCCCAAGTTTTTTTTATTGAAATACAAGTAGAAATCTGGTTAAACTTGTTGGTATCCAAAGCATAATATAAGAGATTCATTGCTTTGGCATTCAGCTCACCCATTTTCATGTTGTGTTCATCCCATTCCTCTTCAGGTTTTGGGATGTCCATACCATCAATCTTCTTCGTGGGTGTGTGAGGTCCTTTTAAAATATTTTTTCATAATTGAAAATCCACTGCTTGTATGTAAATTTTTATTCGAGCTTTCCAGTAGGTGTAGTTAGTGTCTGTGAAAAGTGTAGGTCTGTTTGTAGATTGGCCTTCGGCCAAAATGGTACTCATAGGGTTTGCCATTAATCTTTACTCTAAGTAAATTTTAGAGGAACCGCTCTGATACCAGTTGTTGCCCAGGTGGCCAACCCAAGAGGGGGGGTGAATTGGGTAATTAAAATTTTTTTCAAGTATGTGCACTTTTTAAAATACTTAATATAGTGAGTGATATAAGTTAAGAATCAAATGCGGAAGCAAATAAAGATCACAAACAACACAAGCACAAACATAAGCAAATTATAGTGGTTCGGAGCAACCCAGCTCCTACGTCCACTATCCAAGATACCACTTGAGATTTTCACTATATTCTTCATGGAATACAGCCTGTTTGTTTTGCACCGGGATCATAAACCACATCCCAACTCTTGGTTTTACACCGGGATCACCAAGAACCCAATACAATGTTAGTTTTCACGGGCTCACTAACAACCCACTCTTGGTTTTCAAAGGCTCACCAAAAATCTAAACAAATTCCAAGTTATAACCCCTGCTATACTTGGAACAACTCAATTAAAAGAGTTAAAAAATAGAGCAACACTAATGACAAACCGATCATTGTTGGGTGGTTGCAGTTGCAGCTCTAGAGAAACCTTCTTGATTCCTTCCTTGAATGCTCTTTAAGGCTTCTTATCTTCCTCAATTAATGACTCAAGAATTTGATGGGAGTTGGTGAAGTCTTGAGTGCTTTCTTGAAGGCTCTCTTGAATGTTCTCAAATATTCATTCACTTTTCATTCACTTCTCATTAACTTCTTCAAAAGTTATTCAAATCCCTTATAAATAGTGTCTTGAACTGATCCAAGTGCATATAACTATTGTAGACCATTGAGATTTGAAAAATGATTGTTGGATCACTTTTTGGAATCAAAAAGATAGTTCTCGAACTAGCGTTACATACCTGGAACTAGGATTTGAGTCGGCTCGGATGCTTCGAGTCGGCTCAGATTCTTAGACTGGTTGAAACTTCACTCTGATCAAGTCGGCTCGCCTGGCTGGTTCTTCAGAACTGAGATTTTGCAAACTCTGGAAGAGTCTGCTCAGTTGACTGTCGGGTCAACTCGGTTGACTGTTAGAGGAATTTCACTCTAGACGAGTCGGCTCGACTTCCCTCGAGTTGGCTCGAATTCTCAGTACTTCAGACATTGAACTCTGCCTGAGTCGGCTCTTCACTCTCAAGTCAGCTTAGTTGTCTGCGTGCCAGAGAACTCAGTGCCATGCCAGAACCAAGAGTCGGCTCTATTGCCTGGAGTCGGCTCGAGTGACTGACTTTGCCAAAAACCTTTCTAGCCTTCTCCAGAATTCTTCCAAAGGCATCCAACTAACATCAAAGGCTTTCAAGCTCCTTCAAAACCTAATTTAAATTATTTAAACTTGAAAAATACATTGAATTGGCCCATTTTCATGAATACACAAGTGATTTCTCTTTGGGCTCTTTACTTCATGAAACTTTTCAAAAAATAAGCTTGTCATACATCAGTAAATTCATAACTATAAGAAGAGTGGTTGTTCATTCAAATCATCCTATAAAAACTTATAAAATACTTGAGAATAGTTAGTATCAAATGCATGCTCCAATATTTTGTTATCATCAAAATCATTCCAAGGGTCAACACAATCTGATGGTGACTCAAAACTAAAATGCTCATGGTAGACTATTAGAAAATGTGTTATATAGCCAATCATTTGGATTATAGATGGTTGAGCTCTTTATAATTTATACATGAATCATTAATAAAATAAATATTATTTTTGATAGTTCATCTCTTTTTGTATCTTCCTTTGGACTCTTTTGAGATGAAGTCTTTAGAACTCTTTAATTCGATAAAGAAGGATTTATCGAGTAGTTCTTAAACATGTTTGTAACTAAATGATATGTTGTTACCTAGGATGATAACGTTTATCGAGCATAGGTATTGTATGCTATATGGATTACTTGTTCTCATAACCAAGAAATGTAGGAGACATTGGTATGGCATGCAGGTGAGTGTAGGCGTACATTACATTGAACGTGACCAACTCTATTAAGTACTTTGCTATCAAGAGTATCTCCAGAAAGATATGGGTATAAGTATCTCTCTACCTGAGATCACCACGGTGACTTGCAAGCAACTCATTATACATAGCTGCTGGACTACTTAGATTTCTAATCTAGTAATGGAAGGTTACTAGGTGCAGTCAAGTACTTGTTAAGTCAATAATGAGTCAAGATATGATTGACCACTCCAAGGTATAAGAAAAAAATGCTCTACTATGTTTTAATTTAACAAGACCTTGTCCAGGACAATCCTTGTAAGGAATCACAGTATTTGTTAAGTTGAGACACATCTTAATGCATTATTCAGGAGTTGGTAGTTACTCCAAAATCATCTGAGCATTGGATCAAAAGGATAAATTATACGAAAATCATATGCCTGGGCTCCTGAATGTTGCTTTGTAAAATTTGACCTATTTGGACATTGGGCACCATTGCTAGATGGTCACATTGATTAGTTCAGGAATTAGTTCTTGGGCTACCGGCTTAAGTGTTCAAACCTATAGGGTTATACACATAAGAAATTTTTGATCGATCATGATGGTTTATTAACGATTAAGAATCATTCAGTAACAAAATTATAAATATGATAAACAATTAACCCTGCACAAATATTATAAATTAATAATTAATTAATTATTAATTAATTATAAGAAGATTAATTAGTAATTTGATTATGAATTTGCTTAATTTAATTGAGCAAAGAGGTGTAAGCCAAGTCTAATTGAATTTGATTCAATTGGATTTCACTTGATTAGGTTATTCAATGACCTAATTGCTAAGGTTTTCTAATTACAGTTTGATTTCAACTTGGGTTCAGTTAATTTTATATTTAATTAAGATTTACTTAAGCCTAATTATGATCTAATTGGATTGGGTTCAAGTTAGTTAAATTAGTTATAACCAAATTAGTTTTGATTTTTAACTAATTTTGGTCAAAACTTGGTCAAACCTTAACCTAGTCCAACTTATTTTCTTTCCTATAAAATCTCCACACCTTCCTATAATTTTTTCATAAATTATCCATGAAAAAAATTAATTTATTTTATCCTCCCTCATTTCTATTTAGATTAAGATTGGTTTGAATTAAATTTAGGTTTATTTGAATTTAATTAGAGTTCTATTGGAAATAGAACACTCAGTCCTATTTAAATAGCATCACCTTATTTTAATTTTATCCCTCCTTTAATCAACAAAATTTTACTTTAATTTTTTATCATATATGCAACATTAAGAGACCATTTACCATGAAAAATCTAATGTAAAATTATCCAGAAAATAAGAGAAAAAAGGGGCATGAATTCTGGATGGGCGTGAGAGGTTCTTTTGGAAGCAAGAATTGAAGGGAGAGAGAAAATAAGAGAAAAATAGTAAAAAATAGTTTCTTATTTTTTGTTTTCTTCTTCCTTGATCTAGACCTCATTGTCCTCTTCTTGGTTTTCTTGGAAGGCATAAGAAAGTCCAAAATATAAATTATTTTTATCCATCCAGTGGCCTTCACATAGATTTAGCAGTCTGAGAAGGTTGATCATGTCGAGACTTCTTATGGATAATTCATAGAGACCGGACATCTGTGTGGCTATGAAGTGACATGGAGAGCCCTTACCACATACCATTAATAGTAGCAATTATCGACTCGTGATTAGATATAAAATTAGATTTTATATTATTTATAGATTATATCTATAGCATGTATCGGATAGATCGATGCATGATGATTTGATTTTCTATACTGTATATCATGTTATGAGCTTGATTAGGATTTATTAGAATTATTATAAATACATGCTTTTTATTTCAAATAGTTTTAAAATAGATATACTTTCATTGTAAATTATAAAAAAAATCATGCATGAAATCTTAGATGATTCTAATAGTGGTATCACAGCAATCGATTTTTATAATATGATATAGATGTAGAATCTTACATGATATATGTAATCTTAATCCGAGTAACTATTTTGGCTTGTGTTGATCACCATGACTATCTCTGATCATAGGAGAAAAATGGGTTTAAAGTCCTTTCTTCCTATTTCATGGGATTTCCTATGACGTGTAGGGATGCCACTTATGGTTATATCCCATGAACAAATGAGATGAAAGAAAAATTTTTAAAATTATTTTAACAATTAGATCTATTTTCTAGCAATTTAATCTTTATTAATTTATTATTTTTGATCTGAAATTAATGTATTAGGATTTGTTTTTATGTTTAGAACATAAAATATAAAATTAATTTCAACATAAAAGACTATATCGCATAGTTGAGATCTAAAAATTTTAATATATATGTGATGCATGTAAATTATTTAGATATAAAATTTAGTAAAACTAATATTGATTAATTGATAAAATTAAGAGATCTAATATTAGATTTAGAATTGTGAATTAAAGATCTAATCATATTTATAAATCATGGATTTTGGGTTAGCTTGAATCAGATCAAATAATTAGGTTAGACCTAGGATTTGAATTTAGAATAATATGGACCTAATAGAGAATTAGATTTAATCTAAGCAAAAGTTGATTAGGATTAGATTAAGTTTTCTTTAAATCAAATCTATAGTGATAGTTTGATCAAGTATATATTATAACAAATAGACTTGATTATGGCTTAGCAGTCAGACCCGAGTCCTTAGGCCTGTTTGATCGAATCTGATGAATCAATTGGTGTCTAAGGTAAGTTTGGTATTTCGATTGTGGTCATTAATTAGGTTATCTTTTACCTAGCCAACATGTTTGGTGTCTAAGGAAAGAGGTTAATGATGGAACCCTTCCATTGATCTCACTTACCTGGCTAATGTGACTAATCAGAATTTAATCAAATAGTTCATTGATTCGAGTTAACCCATGCCAGTAAGGATGATCGGTTGGATTGATCTAGGTACCCTTGGACCAATTATGTCATTGACCCTCATTACAGACTTGGTGAAGTCAGTGGGAGGATTGGTTCATATCTTCTTCTCTCTTTTTAATTCTTAATAAAAATTTCTAAAATTATTAGGTCCTTAAAATAACAAAGTTATGGAAATAATCAAGTCACGACCTCCCTTTAAGAGGATGGCAATCAGTTCAATAGTTAAGATGATCATTGAAGGTCCAAAGGCCTGGTGCCTATCTAGCTATTGGATGATGATTCAGTCGTGACTCTCTAATGGTGATTAGGTGAACTGAGCCTACTTGGGCTTGGTCATTTATTAGTTAGAAGCACTTAGTTGATCATGTTAATGGTTGGACCTAATTGGGTTTTCAGTGGAGGTGCCACATGCCTGCTAAAGAGGAGTTTGGGGCAAAATTGAATACTAGAAGTATTTTAGAGAAATAATTGGTTGAGAATCTACCTTTGGATCTGCAAGTGTGGACCGAGCTACACTTAGGCTCATATATAGTCTATAGAATTTCAATACCCGCTAAGGAATTAATGTAATTTCTAGGATTAGAGGTAGAGGCTACCAATTTAAACAAAATAGTGGGAGGACCTTTAGACTAATGTCAAGTATTTAGCATTAAATAATTCATGTACTAATATATCTTGTTCTCATTTCTTTTTAGTGTTAAACATGGCCAATACATTATCATTTCATTCATTGTTGGACAATGAAAAGCTAACGGGATCCGATTTTGATAATTGGTATCAAAAACTAAAAATAGTCTTGGAGTACAAACGTATCTTGTATGGCTAATAGATCCAGTACCTGAGGAGCCGACTTAAAATGCCTGAGGTCCGATCAGAGACACTTACTAGAAGTGGCTCAATGACTGAATCATAGTTTGGTGCATTGTGCGGGCATCAATAAATGACAAGTTCAATCGCATATTTGAGGATACTCAGTCAGAGGATATACTTCAAGTGTTAAAACAATCTCTTGACACTTCCAATAATGTTGAAAGGTATAAAATGTCTTATACCATATTAATGCCAAGAAAAGGAAGAAGAAAAATAAAAAGAAGGTGCAACATACTCCTGAGCCAGACCAAGAAAAATAAGTTGGACCAAAGTCAGGCAAAGTGCTCAGGACACTAGAAGAGGAATTGTTCTCTTTATATTGCCTTGCTAATAAGAACCACAAGCAATTGCTGGACAAGCTACTTATATGATAAAATACCTTATAATTTTTTTATTTGTGATACTACTACCTGGTATTAGATACCAGAAGCCCTATGAATATTTGCAATACATTACAAGGACTTCAAGTTAGTAGAAGATTCAAAGATGGTGAGAGATTCCTAAATGTTAAAGATGCAGACCTATCATTATTTTAGATGATTATCATTATTGTCCTAGTTTTATGATGAATATAATCTTTTTAGGCTTTTTGGTCAAGAATAGTTATCATTTATCAATAAAAGATAATTATTGTGATATCATTATGAATGGTATTACTGTAATGCATGCATAACTAAAAAAATGATATTTATGTGTTATCACAGCATGTTAATGTAGTGTACACATTGAGCAAATGTCCTAGGATATATAATGTAGTGATACTTATCTTTGGTACTGTAGACAGACCATATTAGATAAATGGTTGAGAGAGAAGGTATCCTTAAGGTCAATGATTGTGAATCATTGCCAACTATGAATCATGCCTTCTTGGTAAGATGACCAAGCCATCTTTTACTGAAAAAGGTAAAAGAGTCATTGAGGTTCTGAGTCTAGTACATATTGATGTATATGGACCAATGAACATTAATGCCAAGGATGGGCATTTCTATTTTATCATGTTTATAGATGACCTTTCAAAATTTGGTTATGTCTATCTTATCAGACATAAATCTGAATTTTTGAAATATTCAGACGATATCGTAATGAGGTAGAAAAATAATTGAAAAGTATATTAAATTCCTTTGATCAAATCGAGTAGGAGAATATCTCATCAATGAGTTTCTGACTTATATAGAGGAGAATGGGATTCCTTTTCAATAGACACCTCCAGGACACCTCAATTAAATGGAGTGTCTGAAAGAAGGAATCAAACTTTGTTAGACATTGTTCGATCCATGATGTGCTTTTCTAGTCTATTGATCTCTTTTTGGGGATATACTCTTGAGTAAGCCTATTATTTGTCAAATAAAGTTTCGAGCAAGTTTGTTGACAAAATACCATATGAGATATGGATAGGATGTAAGCTGGTACCCTCTCACCTAAGAGTCTGGAGGTGCTTGGCTTATGTCAAATGTTTAAAAATAGATAAGCTCGGACCTAGGTCTGACAAGTGTATTTTTATAGGATACCAGTAAGAGGCTAAGGGTTATTTCTTCTACCTTACTGATGAACAAAAGATGTTCATCAAGAGTCTTTTTAAAAAAAGAGTTTCTTGGAGAATGAACTAATGCCTTTAAGGTTGAACTTGAAGAAGTTGGACAGGTAGAAGAACCGACATCAATGACTCATAGAATCGGATTTGATTGAATCAAACCTGAAGCCCGTTATAGAAGCACCATTAAGGAGATCTATTAGAGTACTATATAAGCCGGATAGATATTATAATTTCTTGGTCTGGGATGCTGATCCTGTTGAACCTGATGAAAATAATAAGGATTCGATCATCTATGTGGATGTGATGTAGAGAGCTGATTTTGATCAATAGCTAGAAGCCATGAATTTCAAAATGGAGTCCATAAAAATTAATGATGTAGGGACACTCGTTATCTACCTGAAGGGGTAAAATTCATAGGGTGTAAATGAATTCTCAAAAGAAAAAAGGGCACAGATGAAAAGGTGAAGACCAATAAAACTCATCTAGTTGCCAAGGAATATTATCAATGCTATAGTATTGACTATGATAAGATGTTTTTGTCTATGGCAATGCTCAATCCATTCGGATTATACTTGCATTAGCAGCATATTTTGGTTTTGAAATCAGGAAAATGGATATGAAAATAGTTTTTCTTAATGGAGAGTTGGAAAAAGAGGTGTTATGATACAACTTGAAAAGTTTACATCTATAGATGAAACAAAGGTGTTCAAGCTTCAAAGATCCATTTATGGATTGAAGCAAGTATTTCGGAGTTGGAACATGCATTTTGATAAAGTGATCAAAATGTATCTTTGTTAGGAATGGAGAACAACATATATACAAATGGACTAAAGGTTAAGTTATAGTATATCTTGTTTTATGTATGGATGATATTCTCTTAATCAAGAATGATATTTCTGCATTGCAAAGAATAAAAGTATGGCTATCTTCTCAATTCTCCATGAAGGACTTGGGAGAAGCAGGATCCTTGAAATGAAGATTTGTAGGGATGGATCTAAAAAGGTTGCTAGGGTTATCCCAGTTCACATATATTGAGATCGTGTTAAAGCGGTTTAGCATGGTGAATTCAAAAAAAGGCTATCTTCCAATAAGCCATGAAATTATTTATCTAAGAAGAATTGTCTAACAAGTTCTTAAGAGAGAGAGCGTATAAGTAGGATTTCTTATACCTTAGTAGTGAGATTTATTATGTATGATATGTGACATGTACGAGATCAGATGTGGCATACTCACCAGGAGTAGTGAGTAGATACCAATTTGATCCAGGTGAGAACCATTGGAAAGTCATAAAAACCATTCTTAAATATTTGAGAAATACTAAGGACTAATGGCTGATTTATAGAGATTCTAACTTGAAAACTAGTTGATTATACTGATTTGAGTTTTTAGTCATACAAGAATGATAGAAAGAGTGTGTCAGGTTATATTTTTATCCTGAATGGAGAAGCTATCTACTAATAAGTTCAAGCAGCACACTATGATCGATTCTGTATACAAGGTGAAGTATATTATGACATCTGATGCTGCAAAGGAAGCCATTTGGCTGTGAAAGTTCATCACCAAGCTTGGAGTGGCACCCTCCATTAATGGCCTAGTTCCCTTATATTGTGATAACACTAAGGCTATAGCTTAAACAAAAGAATCGAAGACTCATCAGTGGACCAAGCACATTCTGCATTGCTTCCACCTTATCCTAGAAATAGTGGATCGATGTGATATTGATCTTCAGAAGATCAATAAAAAGAACTTGGCCGATCCATATACTAAAGCCCTCAGAATCAAAGAGTTTGATAACCACAAGTGGAATATGGGTTTTCGATACTGCTTTGATTGACTCTAGTCCAAGTGAGATTGTTAGGAAATGTATCCTATAATTAATCATCTAGATTGTAGACGATTGAGCTCTTTAATTTGCACATGAATCATTAATGAAATAAAAGTTATTTTTAGCAGTTCATCTCTTTTTGCATCTTTCTTTGGACTCTTTTAAGATGAAGTCCTTAGAACTACTTCAATTTGATAAAGGAAGATTTATCAAGTAATTCTTAAATATGTTCGTAATCAAATGATACGTTGTTATATAGAATGACAATGTTTATCATGTGTAGGTCATTGTATACTATATGGGTTGGTTGTCCTCATACTAAGGAGTGTGGAGATACTGGTATGGTATGCAAATGAGTGTAGGTGTGTACATTGCATCGAACATGACCAACTCTATTTAGTACTCTACTATCGAGAGTATCTCATAGAAGGATATGGATAAAAGTATCCCTCGAACTTGAGATCACCATGGTGACTTATAAGTAACTCATTGTATTGGATGCAGTCAAGTACTTGTTAAGTCAGTGATGAGTCAAGATGGGTCGACCACTCCAAGGTATTGGAGAAAATGTTCTACTGTATGTTAATTTATCAATTAGCTAAGATAATCCTCATGAGGAGCCAGAGTTTGTTAGGTCTCACACTTGATGCACTATTCAAGAGTTGGCAGTTGACTCTGAAATCATCTTGAATATTGGATCAAAGGGATGAATTACACAGAAACCATATGTCTGGGTTCTTGAATGTTACTTTGTGAACATTCGACCTTTCAAGACATTGGGCACAATTACTAGATGGTCATATCGATTAGCTTAGAAATTGGTTTCTAGACTATCGGTTTAGTGTTCGAACCTATAGGGTCACATATATAAAAAATTTTTAACTGATCATGATGGCTGGTTAACGATTAAGAATCATTCTATGGCAAAATTATAAATATGATGAACAATTAATCCTGTACAAATATTATAAATTAATAATTAATTAATTATTAATTAATTATAGAAGGATTAATTATTAATTTGATTGCTGATTGGTTCAATTTGATTGAGAAAAGGGATTTAGGTCAAGTCTAATTGAATTTGGTTCAATTGGATTTTACCTTATTAGGTTATTCGATGACCTAATCGCTAAGGTTTTCTAATTACGATTTATTTCATACTTGTGCTCAGTTAATTCTAGATTTAATTGAGATTTAATTAAACCTAATTGGGACCTAATTGGAGTAGGTTTATGTTGGTTAAATTAGTTATAACCAAATTAATTTTGGTTAAATCTTGGTTAAATCCTAACCTAGTCCAACTTTTTTTTCCTAAAAACTCTCCATGCCTTCCTAGAATTTTTATGAATTCTCCATAAAAAAATTAGTTTTTTTTATCCTTCATCATTCTTATTTATATTAGGATTGGTTTTAATTAAATTTGGGTTTATTTGAATTTAATTGAAGGAGTTTTATTGGGAATAGAACACCAAGTCCAATTCAAATAGCATCACCTTATCCTAATCTAATCCCTCATCTAGTCAACAAAATTTAACTTTTGTTTTTTATCATATATGCAATATTAAGAGACTAATTACTGTGTAATATTTGAAGTAAAATTACTAAGAAAATACGAGAAAAAGGGGGCATGAATTCTGGATGGGCATGAGAGGTTATTTTGGGAGCAAGGGTTGAAGGGAGAGAAAAATAAAAAATAGTAGAAAAAGATTTTTTATTTTTTGTTTTCTTTCTCCATGATCTAGACCTCTTCATCCTCTTCTTGGATTTCTTGGAAGGCTTAAGAAAGTCCAAGAAATAAATTATTTTTAGCCATCCAGTAGCCTTCATGTAGATCTAGCAGTTCGAGAAGGTTGATCAAGTCATGACTTTGTGTGGATAATTCATAGATGCCAGACACCCTATATGGCTGTGAAGCAACATGGAGAGCCCTTACCATATGCCATCATAGTGGCAATCATCGACCCATGATCAACTATGAAAAAGTTTTTGTATTATTTGTAGATTAGATCTAAAGCATGCATCGGGTAGATCGATGCATACTGATTTTGTTTTCTATACTGCATATCATGTTACAATCTTAATTAGAATTTATTAGAATTATTCTAAGTGCATGTTTTTTATTTAATTTTTTTTTTAAATAGATATACTTCCACTATAAATTATAAAAAAATTATACATGAAACCATAGATGATTTCCAACACAGATGCCTAATACTGCATAGCCCATCCTAGAGCCTATGTGTGGCCACCTCCTTGAAGGTCGGACAGCCAGCCTCCTCATGTTGAGAAGTCTCGAATTGGTGGTGCTCTTGCAAGTAGAAGTAAGCTTGTATTAAATAAATAAAATATAAATATTTCATAAATTTAAAAATTAAATATATTTGACTTACCAAGAACATCTCCTGTGCTCTACATCCAGAGAACTCATTCACTGATCCCAACATCAATTGGCGAATGATCCTGATAACCACCTATTGCAGTTCCATCCAAGACTTGATGATGTGGTTGGATGTGGTAGTTGACTTGGATGGTCTGAGTTTCCTTGATCTAGTGCAGGCACTTCAAAACCTATAAAATGAAGAAGGCATGTAAGCCAGTCACAGGGACATAATGAGGTAGTCCCCATGGTAGACCCTCTAATGCCTAAGTTAGTTTTTGAAAGCAAACAAAAAAAAGAGAAAACTATAGCTTCTATGTAAACGGTATAGTGATGGAGTGCTGGTGAGATGGGATAGAAGCAGGCAAAGCAATGGAGATTGGCATAGGCGAGGTAGTGGATATGACAAAGGAGGTGGCAAGATACTACGCGAGGCAATGGGGCTAGGTGCTAGCTAGTCTCAGGAAGGTAAGAAGGACTTAGGAGAGGCAAGACAAGGCTAGGTGAGGCTGTGGCTAGGCAAGGTAGTCCTAGCCTACACCTAAATAGAGATTAAGAGCTTTTGGATGTCTTTGGATAGATGGTGAGTCATGTAGAGGGGTCAGGATGCTTAGGGATGCTTGCTTAGGGGAAGCCCTTTTAATGAAGGAGCTTTTCGATGGAACATCTAGTGATGACCTATCTAAAGTTGCCTCTCGAATAACCTATCCTGTTGACCCCTGAAATGATTTTGATGATAACAAAACATTGGAGATGAATTTGATACTGACTCTTTTCAAATGTTTAAGAAATTTTTATAGGATGATTCAAATGCACAATCATTCTCCCTACAGTTCTGAAATCATTATAGTATATCAAGTTTCTTATAGAAAAAGTTCCATGTATTGAAGAGCCTAAAGAAAATTTGTTTATGTACTCATGAAAAAGGGGCAAATTTTTTATAATTTTTGAGTTTAAATTACTTAGATTAGGTTTAGAAGAAGTTGAAGTTGTTTGGAAGTTGTTGGAAGAAGTTTGAAAGCTTTTGGACAAAGTTCACTCGAGCCGACTCAAGGAATAGAGCCGACTCATTATTTTGGCATGGCACAAGCATTTCTGATACACTGCCAATCGAGCCGACTCACTGAGAATTTGAGCTGACTCTTCTAGAGTGAGTGGAATTTAATTATGAGAAAACTAGCCAACCAAGCCGATTCACTGAAGAACCGAGCCGACTCTTCCAGAGTAAGTGAAATTCAGTTATAAGAAAACTAGCCAACCGAGCTGACTTAATTGAAGAGAACCGACTCGATCAGAGTTCAATTTTTACCTATCTGAGAATCCGAGCCGACTCGACCCAACTGAGCTGACTCGAATCCCAGTTTCTGAAGTGTAATGGCTAGTTCTAAAATGAAGTTTTTGAATCCAAAAAGTCTTCCAACGGCTAGATTTTGACTTCCAAGGCATTCCAACGATCATATTTACTTGGGATCAGTTCAAAAGACTATATAAATAATGGATTTGAACAAGTTTTTAAAAAGATAAAGAATTTTAAGAGGGTATTGAATATTCCAAAGAGCATTCAAGTAAGAACTCAAGTCTTCACCAACTTCCAATCAATTTCTTGAGTCATCATTGGAGAAGTTTGAAAGCCTTAAAGAGCATTGAAGAAGCAATCAAGAAGGCTTCAGAAAGAACTTCAACTGCAACTATCTGACAAAGTTTGGTTTGTCTTTAGTGTTGCTTCCTTTGGAACTCTGTTTTGAGTTATTCCAAGTACACCGGGGGCTGTAACTTATGAATTGTTTGAAGGTTATTGGTGAGCCTTGAAAACCAGGTTTGGATTGTTTGTGAGCCCGTGAAAATAAACATTGTATTGGATCTTGGTTTGTGAGCCCAGTATAAAACAAACCGGCTATATTCCGTTGTGAATATAGTGGAAACCCTAAGTGGTACCTTGGGTAGTAGATGTAAGAGCTGAGTTGCTCCAAACCACTATAAATTCATGGTGTTTGTGATTGCTTTGTTTGTATTTATTTATTTGCTTCTGCACTTAACATTTGATATACTTCACTCACCACATAAAGATTTTTAAAAGGCACATATTTGTTAAAAAGTTTTCAAACCCAATTCACCCCCCTCTTGGGTTGGCCATT
The DNA here is from genome assembly GCA_021397845.1 of Areca catechu. Taxonomy (NCBI): domain Eukaryota; kingdom Viridiplantae; phylum Streptophyta; class Magnoliopsida; order Arecales; family Arecaceae; genus Areca; species Areca catechu. The sequence goes on along the minus strand of CM038042.1, from coordinate 29,010,402 downwards.
TGGGCAACAAGTGGTATCCGAGCCATGTCTTTGTGCCTTTAGTTTAACAACTAAGAAAAAATATTAATGGCAACCTAGATGAGCACCTCTTTGGTCGAAGGCCAATCTACCAATAGACCTCCATTTTTTACTGGCACTAATTATACATACTAGAAAGCAAGAATGAAGATTTATATTCAAGCAGTGGATTTTCAAATGTGGAAAGTGATTTTAAAAGGACCTCACACACCCACTAAAAAGGTTGATGGCATAGATACCGCAAAATCAAAAGAGGAATGGGATGAATATGACATGAAAATGGGAGAACTAAATATCAAAGAAATGAACCTTCTGATTGTGCTTTGGATGCTAACGAGTTTAACGGATTTCTACTTGTATTTCGGCAAAAAAAATTTAGGATAAACTTGAAGTTACCAGTGAAGGCACTTCTCAAGTTAAAACCTCCAAAATAAATATTCTTGTGCACAATTATGAACTATTTAAAATGGAACCCAATGAAATAATATCTGTCATGTTTTCAAGATTTATAGATATTATTAATAGTTTTAAAAGTCTTGGCAGGATATATTCAAATGCAGACCTTGTGCAAAAGATTCTCAGATCATTACCAGAAAAATGGGACCCCAAGGTCACCGCAATTCAAGAGGCCAAGGACTTGAACACACTCCCTTTGGATGAGCTTCTTGGTTCCCTAATTACTTATGAATTAACCATGCAGCACTGAAGTGAAGATGACATTAAAAAGAAGAAATCAATAGCCTTCAAAGCTACAGCTGAATTTAAGAAGCAAGAAGAAGAGAAAGAAGAAGAAAGCCCCTCCTCTGATGAAGAACTTGAAGATGATGACATTGCATTAGTCATGAGGAGATTTAAAAAATTTATGGGCAAGAAAAAATCAAGGTACTGGAGGAAACACTTTAGAAAGGGGGAGCATAGCAAAGAAAAGAAAAAGATAAAGCAAGAGATAAGGAGCAACAATCAATATGCTATGAATGCAAAAAGCCAGGGCATTACCGTTCCGAATGCCCTACATTAAAGAAAAGATACAAAAAGAAGAAGAAGAAAGTGATGGTGGCTACGTGGAGTGATAGTGATGAATCCACATCAAATGAGGAAAAGGAAGAGTCCACAAAGTTGGTAAATATTTGTTTGATTGGTCTAGAAGATGAGGTAACATCTACTGAACTCAATGATGAGTTTACTTTTGAAGAGTTACATACTACATTTTATGAGCTTTTATCGACATATAAAAAGGCTGGCTTAAAAATTAAAACATTGAAAAATAATAAGGATATTTTAATGAATGAGAAGAATAAAATTTCTGAAAAGAATAAACTTTTGCAAAAATAATTAAGCTATATTCTAAAAAAATACAAAGTTTTGCAAGTTGAAAAAGATGAATGCTTTGAAAAGAACAAGTGCTTGCAAAATGAAATGAGTCGACTCAAGCCCTTAGTTGACAAATTGACTTTAAGTTCAAACAAACTTGAGCTGATTTTGAAAAATCAAATGGAATCAAATAATAGAGCTATAATTGGATACAATTCATTGAATGCAAAAAAGTTTTCAGCTTCAAAATCTTATGTATCGAAGTTTTCATCTCCAAAATATTTTGCATCAAGAGTTTCAACATTTACATCTTTTCAGAAACCAAAAGTAGTTTGCTATTCTTGTAATAGGGTTGGACATAAATCTTTTGAATGCTATTTGAGAAAGAAAAGTAAAACTAAAGTGAAAAAAATTAGGGTTCCTAAAGGAACCACTCCTACTAACCTTCAAGGACCCAAAAAAGCTTAGGTACCTAAAAATATTACTTGATTATTTTGCAGGAATATCTTGCAGCCCATAATTCATAGAAAAGATGGTATCTAGATAGAGGCTATTCAAGACATATGACGGGTGACAAAGAATAATTCATCACCCTTGAAATGAAAGATGGAGGAATGGTAACATTTGGCGACAACGGTAAGGAAAAGATCATTGGCATTGGTAAGATCAAAATCACCCCTACCACTTTTATTGAAAATGCATTGCTAGTAACAAGTTGAAGCATAATTTATTGAGCATAAGTCAACTATATAATAAAGGCTTCAAAGTTATTTTTTAATCTTCAATGTGTATAGTAACTAGCTCTCTTGATTCTAGCACTAAATTTGTTGCTCATAGACTTGAAAATATTTATATAGTAGACTTGAACGATCTAGCTATGTCTAGTAGTACAAATCTAGGGACAATGAATGCTAAAACCAAGGAATATAGTTTACTTTGGCATAGAAGATTAGGTCATGCTAGCATGCATACTTTAGCCAAATTGATTTCTAAAGACTTAGTTAGAGGTTTACCTTAAATTTAAAGTTAATTTTTGAACATGTTTGTGATGTATGTCAGTATGGTAAACAAACTAGGGAGAGTTTTAAATCAAAAAATATTATTTCAACTTCAAGACCTTTAGAGCTGCTAAACATGGACTTATTTGAACCAACTTGGACCACAAGCCTAGGAGGTATGAAATATAGACTTGTGATAGCAGATGACTTTTTATGTTTCACATAGGTTTTATTTATCGCAATAAAGATGAAGCTTTTAAAATATTTCAAAAATTTCATAAGAAAATTTTAAATCAAAAAAATCTTTCAATTATTTCAATTAGAAGTGATCACGACACTGAATTTGAAAACCAATATGTTGAAGAATTCTGTACTGATCATGGCATTGATCGTAACTTCTTATCTCCTAGAATACCATAACAAAATGGTGTTATGGAGGGAAAAAATATAACATTAGAAGAGATGGCCCGAACTATGTTATGTGAAGGCAATCTTCTAAGGTACTTTTAGGCAGAAGCTATGAACACTGCATGTTATATACTGAACCATGTTTTAATTAGACCAATTTTAAAGAAAATCCCTTATGAACTTTGGAATGAAAGAAAACCAAGTATTCATTATTTTCATGTTTTTGGTTGCAAATACTTTGTATTGAATAATGGAATGGATAATCTTAAAAAATTTGATGTTAAATCTAATGAAGGAATATTTCTTGGTTATTCAACTTCTAGCAAAACATATAGAGTTTTCAATAAAAGAACATTAACTATAGAAGAGTCTATTCATGTGATATTTGATGAAACTAACCCCTTACCTTCTAGAAAAGAAGAGTACATTGATAATGATGCAGGTATAATTGATAAAGCAATGAAGGACATGAGCTTAAAGGACAAATAGTAGAAGAATGAGATGAAATGATAAGCAAAGAGCATGGTGATTTACCTAAGGAATGGAGATATGTACATCACCATCCTAAAGAGTTAATTATAGGTGATCCCACACAAGGAGTTAGAACTAGATCCTCACTTAGAGATGCACATGATTATCTTGCATTTGTCTCACAAATAGAACCTAATTACATAGAAGAGGCAGAAAATGATCCAAATTGGATAATGGCCATGCATGAAGAACTTAATCAATTTAAAAGAAAAAATATATGAACCTTAGTAAATAAACCTTTTGAACATCCTGTTATAGGTACTAAATAGGTATATAAAAATAGATTAGATGTAAAAGGCAATGTAATTTGAAATAAAGCTAGATTAGTTACCAAAGGATATAACCAGGAAGAAGGAATAGATTTTGATGAAACTTATGCACCTATAGCAAGATTAGAAGCCATTAGATTATTACTTGCATTTGCTTGCTACATGGATTTCAAATTATTTCAAATAGATGTGAAAAGTGCATTTTTAAATAGCTATATTTTTAAGAAGTTTTTGTAGAGCAACCGCCCAGATTTGAAAACCATGCTTTATCTAATCATGTTTTCAAACTCAATAAAGCATTGTATGGTTTAAAATAAGCACCTAGAGCATGGTATGATAAATTAAGTAAATTCTTACTTGAAAATAATTTTATTAGAGATAGTGTAGACAAAACTCTATTCATTAAAAAAAAAGAAGATGATATGTTAGTTGTACAAATTTATGTAGATAATATAATTTTTGGTTCAACTAATGAAAATTTGTGTGAAGAATTTGCTGAGCTTATGTAGAACAAATTTGAAATGAGCTTAATGGGTGAGTTGACCTACTTCCTTGGACTTCAAATTAAGCAAACAAAAGAAGGAATACTTATCAACCAAGCTAAGTATATCAACGAGATTATTAAGAAGTTTGGTATGGAGTCAGTCAAAGAAATTGGCACACCCATGAGCCCTACCTAGAGACTTGACAAGGATGAAGATGGAAACAATGTTGATCAAAAGCTTTATCGAGGTTTGATTGGATCATTATTGTATTTAATAGCTAGTAGACCTAATATCTTGTTTAGTGTTTGTATATGTGCTAGATTTTAATCTAATCCAAAAGAATCATATATGCTTGCTCTTAAAAAAATCATAAGATATCTTAAAGGAATAAGTAATCTAGGTATATGGTATTCTAAACAATCTTCATTAAATTTAATTAGTAATTCTGATGCTGATTATGATGGATGTAGAATTGATAGAAAAAGCACTAGTGGTACTTGTCAGTGTCTAGGATTAACTTTATCTCATGGCACAGTAAGAAACAAAATTTCATGGCACTATCTACTATTGAGGCAGAGTATGTGGCTGCAGGAAGTTGTTGTGTTCAAGTACTTTGAATTAAGCAACAGCTAGAAGACTATGATTTTATTCAAACTAAAATTCTAATCAAATGTGATAACACAAATGCTATTAATTTAACAAAGAATCCAATTTAGTATTATAGAACTAAACAAATTGAAATTAGGCATCATTTCATTAGGGATCATGTTCAAAATGATGATATTGATCTTGAATTTGTTCCAACTGAAAACCAATTAGCTGATATCTTTACTAAGCCACTTAATGAGGATAGATTTCAAATAATTAGAGGAGAATTAAGAATGTGTGACCCTTTTTAGATTTTTGACCTAATTTTTTCAAAATTAAGGAAAAATTATCTAGAAGACCTCCTTCACCAATTTAAGGTTGACAACCACCTTATCTAGTGTACTTTTAGGGTTAGGAACCTCTTTATTGACCTTTTCGAACCCTTTTCTTGATCTTTGCTCGAGCCGACTCGAGAACCCTAACCTGGGCCGAGCCGACTCGGCTGTCGAGTTCATGCTTTTTTTAAAAAACCCATAGGACCCAAAACCTAGGACTCATTTTCTTGTTGAACTCTAACCAAAGAACCGAAAATTCCTTTCCAAGCCCTCAGGGACCACATCATTTTCCCTTTTCCCTTAGATTCGTGATCCATGGCTCCAAAGAAGACAATGGCTTGATGAGGAAAATGGAAGGCTCCGAGCTCTAGTACAGTAGAATGGAGAACAAAAGCTCATCACGAGGAGTCGACTCAGAGAAATGTACCCATTTCCCCACCAAGATAAATTATTTTAATAAGAAATCGACCGGTAACATCTGAAAGAAGGTAACCTTCGAATTTCTTAAGCAAGAGAATTTTTGGATTGGGGATTGGATCTCATTTCAAGGTTGGGAGTTTTTCAGCTCTTTAGATTTACCCACTTACCCCATCTTAGTGAGATCTTTCTTCGAAAATCTAACCCTGGGAGCATATCAGATCACATCTTCTATTAAAAGGGTAGATATCATTGTAGATGAGCAGGTTCTGAGCAAAGTGTTACATCTTCCCACTAGAAGAAAGTGCAACTTAACTTTGAAGAATAAGCAAGCAGCCTTAAGAACAATTTTAAAAAGGAAGAATGTTAGTGGAATTGTGAATCTTCAAGCAAACCAACTCTCTATGGAAATAAGGCTGTTGCATAATTTTATCAATAGGATTTACTTGCCCTGAATAGGTAGATTTGACTGGGTAAGTGAAATTGATATGGTCTTCATGAGTTATTTGATTGAGGGGGAGCAGATCAATCTCCCTTTTATCATATTGACACAAATGAAGGATGCTGCCAGGAAGGCTAGAGTGTGCCTACATATGGCATAGCTTTTACCCTGATATTCAGAGATTTTGGAGTGGACCTGATAGATGAGGATGCTAGACCTTTGTTATACATAGACAGGTACTCTGAAAATTCTCTTCACCATATGGGATACCACAAGATTGAAGGACAATGGGTGAAGAAGACTTCAGGATAGAGGATAGTACATCACTCTGATGATGATGAAGACGAGGCTGAGCCTGATACTGCTGCTACTACTAGAAGGAGGACTCAGATGAGGAGGTCAAGTGAGAGCTCTGACAATGATGATGATTCTTCTAGATAGGAGGTTGAAGTACAGGATGAAATGGGTGGACAGCCTAGTAGTCCGAGGACTCCACCAGGCACATCTACTGCTCCTACTGCACCTTCTACTTTTACTGGTGTTTCTACTCAGACCATTGATACTGTTGAGCAGCTTACTCAGTTCATAGAGACTCTGATTGCCAGATTCAGCTCCATGTTTGGTGATCTTCATCAAACACTAGAGCATGGTCTTTAGGAGTTCCATGCTAATAGAAGAGAGCTCACTATGAGAGTAGACATAGTTGAGATGGGCTAGAAGATGCAGGAGGACTATCAGACTGGTATTAGAGATCTACATTCTGATTTTGGTAGACTCTGTGGTGCAACTGATTCCTTTGCTACACATCAGGCTATTACTCTACATGATATATAGCAGGGGATACACAGGATGGAGATAGAGCTTGGAGTAGTCCTACTTGGATTCTCTGGAGTGTGACCTAGCTTTGGAGCTTCTACTTCTAGTCAGGCACCTAGGCCACCTCCACAGCCTTCTCCTAGAGCTAGATAGCCACCTCCACATGCTAGACCACCTCCTATTAGAAGATCTAGAGTATATGCTTCTGAAACTTTAGATATAGGTTCTAGTAGTAGTAAGAGTAACCATGATATGTTTTAGTTTCACATTTTGATGTATCGTGCTTTGGCTATACTTTCTTGGATGTATATGTAATGTACTTTTTTTTTTGGAAGTAATGAAATATATATTTTCAGATCAATGTGCAATTATCTCTGTTAGTCTTTTGAGTGTTGGTTTTTTGATTAATGATAAAAAGGGGGAGAAATATGTGAAGCATGGAAATAGCACAAAAATAATAAAGAAAATATGGAAATGGATCAAATGTAATAATAATGAAAATTTATTAAGCTCTAATACTTTTATTGAAAAAATATTAAGTTCTAATACTTTTGTCTGATACTTAAGCACCAACTTGAAGTTCTAATACTTATGTTAAACCTTTTAAAGTTTGAGCTCTGATACTTATGTTAATACCTTTAAAGCTCTGATACTATTATAGCTCGATACTGTTGAAACTCCTGTCAAATCTCAAGTCAAATTACAAAAACTCTGATACTTAAGTTGAATTGCAAAATGAACTCTCATATATATATAGCCTTGATACTTAACCTCAAGTTATGATACTCAAGCTATCTTACTTCAATTGAATGCTTAACAGATCTGATACTCAATTTTGACAGCTCTGATACTTAAATTTATTTGCTCTAATACATTGTGATATGTAACTTGTTAAGCTCTGATATATCAATCAAGCTCTGACACAGTTAGATCATAATCTGAACAGACAATTCGAATTACTAGATATATTGCATAGCATTAACTCTGATTCAATTAAAATATAAAGGTATTTGTTATATTTCCATGTCCAATGTTTTGTCATCATCAAAAAGAGAGAGATTGCTGACCCTGAGAATGATTTTGATGATAACAAAATATTGGAGCATATATTTGATATTGACTCTTTTCAAATGTTTAAGAAGTTTTTGTAGGATGATTCAAATGCACAATCATTCTCCCTATAGTTATGAAATCGTTATAGTGTATCAAGTTTCTCATAAAAAAAGTTCCATGTATTGAAGAGCCCAAAGAAACTTATTTATGTACTCATGAAAAAGGGGCCAATTCTTTGTAAATTTTGAGTTTAAATTACTTAGATTAGGTTTAGAAGAAGTTTGAAGTTGTTTGAAAGTTGTTAGAAGAAGTTTGAAAACTTTTGGACAAAGTTCACTCGAGTCGACTCAAGAAATAGAGCCGACTCATTATTGTGGCACGGCACAAGCATTCCAAAGTGAGTAGAATTCAATTCCGAAATCCGAGCCAACTCTTCTAGAGTGAGTAGAATTCAATTCTGAGAAAACTAGCCAACCAAGCCGACTCACTGAAGAACCGAGCCGACTCTTCCAAAGTAAAATTCAGTTCTGAGAAAACTAGCCAACCGAGCCGACTCAATTGAAGAGAGCCGACTCAACCAGAGTTCAATTTTTACCTATCTGAGAATCCGAGCCGACTCGACCTAACCGAGCTGACTCGAATCCTAATTTCTGAAGTGTAACGGCTAGTTCCAGAATGAAATTTTTGAATCCAAAAAGTCTTCCAACTGCTAGATTTTGACTTCCAAGGCATTCAAATGGTCATATTTACTTGGGATCAGTTCAGAAGACTATAAATGATGGATTTGAACATGTTTTAAAAAAGAGAGAGACTTTTAAGAGGGTATTGAATATTCCAAAGAGTATTCAAGCAAGAACTCAAGTCTTTACCAACTTCCAATCAATTTCTTGAGTCAATCATTGGAGAAGTTTGAAAGCCTTAAAGAGAATTAAAGAAGCAATCAAGAAGGCTTCAGAAAGAGCTTCAACTACAACCATCCGACAAAGTTTGGTTTGTCTTTAGTGTTGCTTCCTTTGGAGCTCTGTTTTGAGTTGTTCCAAGTACAGCAGGGGCTGTAACTTGTGAATTAATTGAAGGTTATTGGTGAGCTTCGAAAACCAAGTTTGGATTGTTTGTGAGCCCGTGAAAATAAACATTGTATTAGGTTTTGGTTTGTGAGCCCGGTGTAAAACAAATCGACTGTATTTCATTGTGAATATAGTGAAAATCCTAAGTGGTACCTTGGATAGTGGATGTAGGAGTTGGGTTGCTCCGAACCACTGCAAATTCATGGTGTTTGTGATTCTTTGTTTGTGTTTATTTATTTGCTCTGCACTTAACATTTGATACACTTCACTCACCATATAAAGATTTCAAAAACGCACATATTTGTTAAAAAGTTTTCAAACTCAATTCACCCTCCCTCCTGGGTTGGCCATCTGGGGAACATGCCCCTTAGAAGAACTTGCCCCTTACCCCAAAGAAATTTACCTGAAGGGTCTGGGAAATAAATTTATAGGTGCGGTATAATAGAGTACCTAGCACCTATGAAGTGTGTGGTGTAGGGAGAAGTGGTTGATATGTTGCTGTAGAGAGGATGCCCTAAAGGAATGGGCGGAGATGGTATAGAACTCATCTACATGGAAGGCATGCTTCAAGAGGGGTGGCTAGAGCCAGTGTGGGAGCAAGAGTGCTACCCGCATTAATGAATGATGGTTGTTGTCACGGAGCCATGGTGCAAGGTCACCTAACACCTATAGGAGGAAGGCACCTAGCTTGCTTGCATGGCAATGAGGGCAACATGTCAAGCATTGAGGAGCTTGCTTGCTATAAGAACAAGTAGGTGAAATGGCTACAGCTAGCAGATGAATTGGCATGGAGCTAAGCAGGTAGATGAGATGGTGAGCCATGTGGTGGCCATGTAGGAGTGTGTTGCCAGCAAGCAACCCAAGAGAAGGGATGAATTGGGTTTAAAAAAAAAACTTTTGCAAGTATGTGCCAATTCAAAAATAATTTAGGTGCTCATGAATTATAAGTATTTGTGTGCTATTTAAGAGTATGCAGTGAAAATAAATAAGTAAATGCAAAGTAAATAAGAGCAAATAATGAGAGAGCAAGTAATCACAAATATAAGGATATATAGTGGTTTAGTGCATACCAAAGCACCTACATCCACTCTCCAAGGTCCACTTGGGTATTTCACTATAATCTTTCTTGATTATAACTGATTAGTTTTCTAGCCTCACTAATCAAAACCCAACTTGTTTTCACCAGGAACACAAGTCAAAACCCCTTTGATTTTATGGGATAACCAAAAACCTAGTTGGTTTTGTAACTTAGGCTCACCAGCAACCTCCTTGGTTTTGTCACTTAGGCTAACCAAAAAACTCCATTGGTTTTAACACAAAGACTCACCAACAAACCTCAACTCTAGTTTCAATTCTCTTGAAACTAGAAATAATAGAAAGATTTAAGTATAATATATGAAATACAAAAAGCTTTCAACTAAAATCTAGTATCTCTTTGAAGCTCTTTGATTGCTATTGAAGATGCTTGTCTTCAAGTTATTAAAGCCTTAATCAATGATTGAATGGTTGGACTTGAATGCTCTTGAATGCTTTGAATGCTTGAAGGCTCAACTTGACTTGAAAGTAGTTGTTCTTCAATGAATATTTGAGTGAATGTACTTAACTTCTCATCTCTTTCTTCCTGCTTGAGTTTGGTCCACTTTAAATACCTTTCTAAGCTTCAAATGGTAGTTTTTGACTGTTGGAGAGGAGAAAATAGCCATTAGGGGCAAAAAGGACTAGTTTTGTGCTTCAAAAAACTAGCCATTACTGTTCATCAGAATTGCAAGTGTCGACACTTCAGGTCGTGAGTCGACACTTTGAGTCGACACTTCATCTTTATGAGTCAACACTAGTTTAAAAAAAGTATTTTGAAGCTCTCTGGAAATCTTTGGTGAGTCGACACTTTTTTTAATGAGTCGATACTTGGCTTCTATGAGTCGACACTTGAGGAAGGTTTGATTTTAGCATGTTCTATATCATTTTTGTCTCAGGCCTTGAGTCGACCCTTGAGTCGACACTTCATGTGTGCCATCTAAAACTTCTTCTACGTATCAATTCAAGCCTCTGTGAGTCGACACTTCAATTCCATGAGTCGATACTTGGCTGAAACTTTCTTGAAATACTTCTAAAATACTGCTGAAACTTCTTCAAACTTCAAACTTGAGTCCTTCCAAGTCATACTTATGTATTTAAGTTCATTTATCTTAAAATTTCATTCATAAAAGAGATTTCTTCAACAAGATGGCAAGCAATCAAACTTTCAATACAAAACAACTTTGGTGAGTACCCTGTTCTGATAAAACATACTTTCAACATACAGTTAGTACTCAAATATACTTAAGTATTTTGTTATTCATCAAAATCAAGACAATAGTCAACAATCTCTCCTTTTTTGATAATGACAAAACCTTTAAATATATACATATAGTGACTCAAATGATTTGCAATAAGTATCAGAGCATTAATAAAGATTTTCAATCTAAGACTTATTTACAATATATCAGAGCTATATGTATGTATGAAAAGGAATTCAATTCGTATAGCTTCAATGTCAGAGCAATAATTATGATATATCAGAGCTGAAAATTGAAATAAACCAGAATTGTATACTCATACTAGATGTTTTCATTGTGTGTCAGAGCTTAAAATAAATTTGAAAAAATAAGAATTAGAACAAGACAGAGTATCAAGGCATGAAACATGTCAGAGTACATCAGAGCAAATAATATGCCAAAAAGATGGAAAGTATTAGAGAAAAATTGTTTGAGTATGAAGAGTATCAAAGTATGAAAATAAAGAGTATCGGAGCATATTAAGAAATATGCATAAGGAGTATCAGAGAATAAAAACTAAAACAAATAAGATTAATAAAGAGTGTCAGAGCATAGAATTGAAGGGTATAGATCAAAAGTGATAAAGTGAAACACTCCCCCTCAATATATGATCCGAAAACTAATTTTCAAAAAGAGATTTTTGAAAAATTTTCAAAAAGAGATTTTTGAAAAATTTTCAAAAATTACTGCTTTAGTACTTTTCTTTCTCTCTCTCCCCCTTACTTATTGCTTGCTTCTTGGCTTTATTTCTTGCCAATTCATTAATAGTTTCAGTAATTTTCCCCAATACAATTTCTCATTAATTCTGCACTTTCCATTGTTCTCATTAATTCTCTTAATTATTCTCCCCATTTTTGTCATCGTTAAAAAGGTAAGAAAAGAACAAGATAGCCATAAAATAATATATTAAGGAAAAAGTGCACACAAATAAAATGTTTAAAAGTCAATGTATATATAAATTTCAAGGATTTGATACATTAGATTCGGGATTTGATACACAAAACAGAGAACTAATACAGACACAAATACAGAAAACATAAAGAGTACTAAAATACAGACTAACTAGTATACAGACTAACCCTAAGGGATACTTTCCTCATCAGAGGAAGACCCGATCTCAACAATAATCAGCCCGGTAACCCTAGAAGGTCAGGTCACGGCCACATCGGCTGGAGATCAGAAAGTCTAATCCTAGTAGGTCTGGATGCATCACCACGGCCTCAGCTTCTGTATCTGGTATATGCTCATCCTCTAGTTGGTGCTGAAGAGGAGGAAGCAACATCAAAAGCAGGAGCAATAGTGATGGGATCAGCAGTTGTATCAGTGATCGGGTGTATGTCATCAAAAATAGGACCTGAACCAAGAACATGGAAATCAAGTGTATAAAACCCTAGTTCCTAGATCAATGATGAAGTGGAAGGAATAGGTGGAGTCCTAGTGGGAATACTAAAAATAGGTGTGGGTAGATCAGTGTCAAGTGGGTCTGTGTGAAGTATAGGTGTGGTAACAAAAGTATCAGGTGGGTTAGGAATAGTGGGTGTGCTAGATAGGACTGGAGTCTGGAAGGATAATCTAAAAGGATCTGGAACAGGAGTCCTCGATACATCCGCGTAACATCCAGCTCGGGCTCCTCCATAAAATTTGCAACATCAAACTCTACGGAAGAGTCAACCTGACCATCTCCTGCGTCTAGTGCTGGGGCTGCTGGTGGTGCTGGCGGTGAATCTGATGATGAAGGAGGTGAAGGTGCTCTGGCAGAAGACAACATGTCCAGTGCAGTCAATATAGTAGTAATACCATCTCTGAAACCATGGTGATCCACTCTTATCTCCAAATGGATCTGGTTGACTCGCTATCTGATAATCATAACCTCTGTTTCTAAGCAAGTGACCCTCTCATCCATACTGTCTCTAGGGACTGGCATCTCAGTCTATGCCAGAATGGAAGGCTCGGGCTGAGTATCTGGAATGTCCCTCTGTGGCTTAGATGGCCCTACCTCATCAGTTTAAATCCGCTCCTCCTTAGTGGCATCCTCATCATCATCCACAGTTGCAGTATGTCTGGAGATCCTGCATCTCTAATGTCCTCTATGCAGATGATATCCCATCTTGTGTAAAGAATTCTCATCATAGATATCCATATGTAGTAACTATCGGTAAGGCTCTCCATCTATGATGACTTCATATGCTCGAAAAAGGATGGTCAGTCCCATGCCATAAGGTAAGCACAGTCTCCTGCTCGTCGCTACCTCGATCATCTGGTGAACCATAAGAACTGGAAGGTAGATTGGAGTGTGATGAATCAAAGAAACCATTACCAGCAACTCTCACTCCATGATTAAATCAAAATGTCTAGTCTTCGGTAGAAGGATCCGGGCGATGATATGATGTAACAGTCTCATCTCCAGTGAGAGTCATGAGGCTACCATTGTGGCTCCCTCTGAAAGATCATTAATCTCAAAGATACATCTCAATCCACTCATCTTGTCCACTAAAGAATTAGCTACAGTGCCCCTCATGGGGATCTCCCAAGCCATGCTTAGAATCTCAACAGTAAGTGGAATCTCAGTCCCTTGGACCTCTACAACCCAGCAATCTACTCCTCTGGCCAAAGTACCATAGAACTCTCTAATCAGGCTAGGATAAGATCTCTCAGACAATGAGTAGATATGGGCCAGACCAGCATCCCTCATCTAATATCCAATACGAAAATGGTGCTGGTCCATGAAGTCAAAGTCAACCCGCCGTCCTCCAACTATGGCCTTGGAGGCCATCCTATCAACTCTTGAGATGGGTGGTCTGACTGGAATGCTTTGCTGAGCCTGGGGCTCCACTATTGCTGGATCCTCATGCCGTGCCTTCGTGCACCACTCGACCTCCTGAACTGACGGACGAGGTCTCTCGACAACCTGCTTTTGGGGACCCATCTTTTAGGAAAATCGGGAAAGAAGCAAATGTGGGGAGAAAGCACAGGGATTTCACGGTAAAAATCATGAGAAAACGATGAGGAACAGTGGAAAAAGAGGAGGAAACTGCTTCAAACAGCGAATCGAGCAATTAGAATATAGATCGGAGTGAAATGGAGTGTTGGGATACTATTTTTAGGTGAGTCAGCTCAAGGGTTTAGAAAAAAAATGGAAGAAATTGCTTAGTTTTTCCTATTTGTTCTTGGGTTCCTGCTGATCAAGTGTCGACTCACGACTGCATGCCAAGTGTTAATACTTGGAGGTGTCAACACTTCAAAGTGTCGACACTTCAACAAAAATCTGAAAAAAATGAGAAAAAATTATAAAAAAGTATAGAAATTGATTTTAAAGGATTATGAATGATTAAACATGATTTTCAAGAATATTTGATCAATAAAAATTTTAAGGTGAATTTAAAAGGTCATAAAGAGATCAAAATTCAATCAAAAGGATTAATGATCCATAATTCTCTTCTAATCATACAGAACCGATCTTCATTAAGTGGCTTGGTCAGTATATCAGCCAATTACATTTTAGTGCACATAAATTCAAGCATAATATCATTGTTTTCAATATGTCTCTAATAAAATGGTATCTAATTTCAATTTGTTTACCTCTAGAGTGCTGAACATGATTTTTAGTTAAATTTATAGCACTTGAGTTATCACATCTTATGGGTGTCTTAGTTAATTTGATTCCAAAATCTTCAAGTTATTGCTTAATCCACAAGATTTGAGCACAACAACTTTCATTTGCAATATATTCAGTCTCAACTATAGATAATGCAACCGAAGTTTATTTCTTGCTAAACTATGAGATTAAGTTAACTCCAAGAAATTAGCAAGTTTCACTAGTGCTTTTGCTATCTAATTTACACCCAGCAAAGTTAGTTTCAGAATAGCTAATTAATTTAATTGATAAATCTCTATAGTACCATAGTCCAATATCAATAGTGCTAGATAAATATCTAAGAATGCACTTAACAGCCATTAAATGAGTTCTTTAGGAGAAGATTGATATTTAGCATACATGCAAATACTAAACATAATATCTGGTCTACTAGTAGTCAAGTACAGTAATGAATCCATAATACCCCTATATAATTTTTATCAATATTTTTACCGTATTCATCTTTATCAAGTTTACAAGAAGGGCTCATAGGTGTACCTATTATCTTGGTTGTCTCTATCCCAAACTTCTTTAAGATTTCTTTTGTATACTTAACTTGGTTAATGAAGATCCCTTCTTTAGTTTGCTTGATTTGAAGTCCAAGAAAGAAGTTTAGTTCACCCATCATACTCATCTCGAACTCTCTCTGTATAAGCTTGGCAAACTCTTGACAAAGTGTTTCATTAGTAGCACCAAAAATGATATTATCAACATAAATTTGTACTATTAAGAGATCATCTTTCTTCTTTTTCAAAAATAGGGTAGTATCAACATAGCCTTTAGAAAAATATTTTCAATCAAAAATTTGCTAAGTCTTTTATACCATGCACGAGGTGCTTGTTTTAAACCATAAAGTACTTTATGCAATTTGAAAACATGATCAAGATGTGCATGATTTTTAAAACCAGGTCGTTGTTCAACAAAAACTTCTTCAGCAATATAATCATTTAAAAATACACTTTTAACATCCATTTGAAATAATTTAAAATTCATGAAATATGCAAATGCTAAAAGTAATCTAATGGCTTCAAGTCTAGCTACTGGAGCAAAGGTTTTATCAAAATTAATTCCTTCTTCTTGATTATAACCCTTAGCTACCAGTCTAGCCTTGTTTCTAGTTACTATACCATTTTCATCTAGTTTATTCTTATACACCCATTTTGTACTAATTATTGAAATATTAGATGGTCTTTCTATTAGTGTCCAAATTTTGTTTCTTTCAAATTGATTTAATTCTTTTTGCATAGCAATTATCCAGTTAAGATCTTTTTCAACTTCTTTAATATATTTAGGTTCAATTTGAGAAACAAAAGCAATATAATCATATTTATTTCTAATAGATGATCTAGTTCTTATCCCTCTCGATGGATCTCCTAAGATTAATTATTTAGGATGTCCATGAGCATACCTCCACTCCTTGGATAGATCTTTGTGCTTTGGTAAGGATTTTGTAGCTTCTTCTCCATCCTTCTTGTTCTGATCTTCTTCATTTTCTTTGGAAAGGGATCATCCAAAGTAAGCTTCTTTAGTCCTTCATCACTTGCACATGCATCAGAAATATCCTCCTTTCTAGAGGATTTATTAGTAGATTCTTTAAACACTATATAAACTGATTCTTCTACTACTAGTGTTCTTTTTATTAAAAACTCTGTATGTCTTGCTAGATGTAGAGTATCCTAAGAAACTACCTTCATCTAACTTGGCATCAAATTTGCCTAAGTTGACTTTTTTATTATTCAAAATGAAACATCGGCAACCAAAAACCTGAAAATATTGTAAAGTAGGCTTTCTTTCTTTCCAAAGCTCATAAAGTGTTTTATTTAAAATAGGTTGAATTAAAATATGATTTAAAATATAACATGCTGTATTAATAGCTTCGATCCAAAAATATCTCAGAAGATCATTTCTACAAATCATTATACATGCCATTTCTTCTAAAGTATGATTTTTCCTTTCTATTACCCCATTCTGTTGAGGTATCCTCGATGCAGAAAAATTATGCTCAATTTCTTTTTCATTACAAAAATTTCAAAATCTTGATTCTCAAATTCAGTACCATGATCATTTTGAATATAAACAACTGAAGTAGCTTTTTTATTCGAAACTTTTTGATAAAACTTCATGAAAGAAAAAAATGATTCATCTTTATGAGCTAAAAATAAAATCCATGTAAATCAAGAAAAATCATCCACTATAACTAATCCATATCTCTTGCCTCCTAGGCTTGTAGTCCTAGTTGGTCCAAAGATATCCATATGGAGTAGCTTTAATGGCCTATTAGTTGAAACAAAACCTTTTGATTTAAAAGATATTTTTGCTTGTTTTTCAAATTAACATGCTTCACATACTTTATCTTTTTCAAAACTAAGTTTTGGTAAATCTCTTACTAAATCTTTTTTGCATAGTTTATAATGTAGATGCATGCTTCAAGACCTAATCTACGATGCCAAAGCCAACTAGTCTCATTAATTATGGAATTCATTGCAACTAGGCATTCACTATCATGTAATGATAAATTATCAAGATCAACAAGATAGATGTTACCATGCCTATTTCAATGAATTTCACTCCATTACTATTAGGACTAGCAACCATGCAAAGAGATGATTCAAAAATAACTTTAAAACACTTATCATAAAACTGACTAATACTAAGAAGATTATGCTTTAATCCTTCAACTAATAAAACATTATCAATAAATATAGAAGAAGAGATGTAAACTTTACCAATACCAATGATTTTTTCTATACTATTATCTCTGAAAGTTACTCTCCCTCTATTCAGTGCCTCAAGAGAAGTGAATTGCTTCACGTCTCATGTCATGTGTCTTGAGCAATCATTGTCAAGATACCACAATCTCTTCTTTTCTATGGTTGCAAGACACACCTGCAAAATAAATTAAGTTTTCATTTTAGGTACCCAAGCCATCTTAGGTCCTTTAGGGTTAGTATTAATGGTGGTTCCTTTTTGAACCCAAATCTTTCTATAATTATTTATCTTTCTAAGATCACATTGGTATGCTTTATGCCCAAATCTTCTACAACTAAAACAAGTAACATGGGTTGATGCAGGAACAAAGAAATTCTTGAAAAAAATTTGTTTATTTTGTTGCTTATAGCCAAGTTCTGCTTTGTCAAATATGGCTCTTTGATTGTTTAATAAAAGATTCAGCTTTTTAGAACTATATATAAATTTTTCAATAAAATGTTTAACTTTCTCAAGCTCATCTTTGAATTTCTTGTTTTCTACCTCAAGATCTTTATTTTTCTTTAAAAATTCATTATTTGAAATAACAACCTTGGATCTTTTCAAAATCTCTATTTTCATTGATAAAACATTCTTTTGTTTTTTTAAAACATCGATCTTAGTTTTTAAATCACTGTTTTTATTTATAAGATTGGTGTTTTCATGAGAAAATGAATTTGTGTGCTTTTTCAACTTTTTGTTTTCAATTTTAGCAATCTATATTCATGCATGAGTTTATCAAATGCATCTCTAAGTTCATCAAATATAAATTCGGGTTCAAAGTCAAATTGTACCTCATCTTCTTGAACCATGAAGCACAAATTGGCTACTTCTGATTGTTCTTCTTCTGAGCTAGAATCTTCACTATCGCTCCAGGTAGCTATCATTGCCTTCTTTTTATATTTCTTTTTGAACTTCTTTAGGAGAAGACAATCTACCTTGAAGTATCCAGGCTTCTTGTATTCGAAGCAAATTGGTTGTTCCTTCTCCTTTTCTTTTCTCTTTTCTTTGCTCGGTTGAGGCTTCTTTCTGTAGGGAAATTTCTTCCTTTTCATAAATCTTCTAAATTTTCTTGCAATAAGTGTCTCTTCTATAAGGTTAGAAGCAGTGGATGAGGTGGGCCCTGAAGCATGCAATTTAAAAACTTTTTCTAAACCACATGGTACGGCGGAAGGAGATAAAAATACTTTTATCTATGATATGTTAATCTAATTAACACAGGCCCCTTACATGGATCTTGATGTATTTAGAGTAATGTATGTATGAAATCATGCATCTATAGTATGAAACAAAGAACTATTCATGGAATCACACAATGATGCAGCAAGAATAATATGTCACACATATGTAATATAAGCCCATACCTTCGAGATGACGATCACTTGGAAGGCACGTGCTCCACCTGCAAGGAAGAAGAGTAAGCTCTGCGAGCAGCACACACATACTGTCTTTATAGGTGGTTCACACCAGGGTACGGGGTTTCTCCTCCTTCCTTCGAGGTGCTAGCCTCTTCGAAAATAGTGTCAGCAGCAGGGACTCCTTCTTCAACTCCTTGAAGAACCATGGACTACTTCAACTCTTTGAAGAACTGCTACTGAAGCACAGGTGGAACAGGACTCTTGAGAACCCTTCCCAACTCTCTGTCCCAAACCTTCAACACTCAAGAATCGCTCCCAAAACTTAAACCCCCTCTTTGATAATCTCTCAAAGATCAAGTGTGAACTCTAACCATGAGAAAAAGGCAGAGTCTCTTGATCTCCTTTTCTGTTCTTCCACCAGAACTTAGAACAAAACAAACTCACATGAACTGAAATGATTAACACACAAAATCTAATTTAATGAGAGATTATAAAGAGAGTTTGAGTGCCTTGGAATTTAGGGTGTTACAAACCCTTGGAATTCTGCAATAGAAATCATTAAAACCCTGAAATGCCCATCATTAAATCCCATAATAGTTACAAGCATTAATGAAGCAGTTTTGTTTTTCAGCAAAGTTCATCAGCTGAGTTGACTTGACTGTTCGAGTTGACTCGAATGAATTTGCTCGAGTCAACTCATCAAATAAGTCAGCTCAAATGTAGCTCTGATAATTTCTTGTCAAAACAAGTCCGGATCAATTCCCAATCATTCCCATGCCAACAGTTTAAGAAGAAACCCCATGGTGTGTGACCCCATAGGTTCAAACACTAAACTGGTAGCACAGAAATATTTTTAGTACCAGCCAAAGTCACCATCTAGCAATGACACCCGACATTCGGATAGGTCGAAAATTGCAGAGCAACAAGAACCTGTCAAATATGGAATACAACTGAACTTAGTCCTTTTAATCTCCTAATACTCCGGATGGCTTAGGGTTAAACTATCCAACCCTAATCAGTCCATCTCAATATGTCTCAAATAAAGAATCCTTGTAACTCTTTACAAGGAATGCCCTGGCCAAGGTCTTTCTCAATTGAGGCATATTAAGCATTCAATCCAAATTATTTGGAGAGATTAATCCTATCTCGATCCTACTACTGCTATACAAGTACTTGATTGTACCCAACAACCTTCCATCACCGGATTAGAAATCCGGGTAGTCCGGCACCTAAGCACAGTGAGTTTCTTGCAAGCTACCATAGTGATCTCAAGTCAGAGGAATAATTCATGTCCACATTCTAATGAAAAACTTCTCTTTGGTAGAAAGAGAATCTCACATGAGGGTCATGCTCAGTGAAGTATCGAACACAACACCTGATGTCATACCAGCATCTCCATGCTACTTGGTTAAGAGAACAACCAACAGATATGATATCAAAAACCTACTCTCAATATACCATCATCTTGAAATAGCATATCCTTTGATCGTGAACCAGTTTATGAACTACATGATGCATCCTCTCTACATCGCATACAAGGTAGCTCAAAGGACATCATCACATAAGAGTTCAATTAGGAAGATGACATGTGATGAACAACCAGAATTAACTTTTTTTTCAATTTAATAATTCATATACATATACATGAGTTGCACAACCGTCTACAGCCTAGACAATTGGCTTTGGAACATATTTCCCAACAAGTCCCACTTGGATCAAAGCCAATTGGAATATAATCTAATTCCCATCTTCCATTTGCAATCGTTGAACTCTTGTATTCCAATGGCTTTAGTGAAGGGGTTGGCCAAGTTTTCTTTACCATCGATCTTCAAAAGCTCGATGTCACCTCGTTCAATAATCTCCTAGACAAGGTGATAACGACTCAGAATATGCTTGGTCTGTTGGTGTGACTTCAGCTCTTTGGCTTGAGCTATGGCTCCAGTGCTATCACAATACACTAGAATAGGATCATCCAAGGAGGGTGCCACTCCTAGCTCATCCAGGAACTTTGGCAACCACATAGCCTCCTTTGTAGCATCTGATGCTACAATATATTCGACCTTGTAAACAAAATCAGCCACTGTATGCTGCTTAGAACTTTTCCAGCAGACTGCTCCACCATTAAGGGTAAACACAAAACTAGTCACACTCTTACTATCATCTTTATCTAACTAAAAATTGGAATCAGTATACCCGACAAGCCTTAAGTCTCCATAAATAAGCCATTGATCCTTGGTATTTCTCAAATACTTAAAGATGTTCTTAACAACTTTGCAATAAGCTTCACCTAAGTCAGACTGGTATCTACTCACTATCCCTAGTGAGCATGCCACGTCTGGTCTAGTACATAGCATAGCATATATAATAGAACCAACTACCGAAGCATATGGAATTCTACTCATTCGTCTCTTTTCTCAGGAGTTGTTGCACAATCCTTCTTGGAAAGAATAATTTCATGATCTATCGAAAGATAGCCTCTTTTGAAATTCTCCATGCTGAATCGTTTCAGCATAGTGTCTATGTACGTAGATTAGGACAGTCCCACAAGCCTCTTAGATCTATCTCTATAGATCTTCATACCCAATATGAATGAGGCTTCACCCAAGTCTTTCATAGAGAATTGAGATGAAAGCCAGACCTTTATTCCTTGTAATGCTGGAATATCATTCCCGATTAGGAGAATATCATCCACATACAAAATAAGAAATACAACTATAGAACCGTTTGCCCATTTATATATACAAGATTTCTCTCCCTTCTTAATGAAGCCATACATCTTGATACACTTATCAAAGTGCATGTTCCAACTCTAAGAAGCCTACTTCAGCCCATAAATGGACCTCTATAGCTTGCACACTTTAGACTCATCTATGGATGTGAACTCTTCAGGTTGTATCACATACACCTCCTCTTCCAGCTCACCATTTAGGAAAGCTGTTCGGACATCCATTTGCCAGATTTCATAATCTAAATGTGCTGCTAAAGCAAGTATAATCCGAATGGACTTGAGCATTGCCACAGGAGAAAACATCTCGTCATAGTCAATACCATAATGCTGATGATACCCTTTAGCAACCAGATGGGCTTTATAGGTCTCCACCTACCCATGTGCGCCCCTCTTCCTCTTGAAGATTCACTTGCATCCAATGGATTTTATCCCTTCAGGTGGATCAATTAATATCCAAACATTGTTGATTTCCATGGATTCCATTTTGGATTTCATGGCTCCTAGCCATGACTCAGAATAAGACCTTGAAATTGCATCCATATAGGTGATCAGATCCTCGTTGTTCTCATCGAGTTCAACAAAATCACTATCCTGGACCAAGAAACCATAGTATCTGTCCGGTTGATATGGTACTCTACCAGATCTCCTTAATGGTTGCACTATGGGCTATGGATCTGATCTAATCAAATCCAGTTCTATAGTAGCCTTAGAGTGAGAAGGTTCTTCTATCTGTTGAACTTCCCAAGTTCAACCTCAGTAGCTTGAGTGCCTTCACCAAGGTAATCCCTTTCTAAAAAGGTTACTATAAGACTGAGAACAACTTTTGTTCCTCAAGCAGATAGAAATAATACCCTTTGGATTCTTTAGGATACCCAACAAAAAGATACTTATCAAACTTAGGTCCTAGTTTATCTGTCTCCAAACATCTGACATAGGCCGGACACCTCCAAACCCGAAGGTGAGAGAGAGTTAGCTTGCACCCAGTCCATATCTCATATAGTGTTTTATCAACTGACTTACTTGGAACCCTATTCAGAAGGTAAAATACTGACTTAAAAGCATATCCCCAAAAGGATTTTGGCAAACTTGCTAAGCCCATCATGGATCGAACCATGTCGAACAGAATTCGATTCCTCCTTTCAGACATACCGTTTAACTGAGGTGTCCCTGGAGGAGTCCATTGAGAGAGAATCCCATTCTCCTCAAGATAAGTTAGAAACTCACTGGAGAGATATTCACCACCTCGATCTAATCGAAGGATTTTAATAAACTTTTTAGTTTGTTTTTCAACCTCATTACAATAACGTTTGAACATTTCAAATGACTCAGATTTATGTCTCATCAGGTAGACATAATCGTATCTCGAAAAATCGTCTATAAACGTAATGAAATAACTATATCCACCTCTTGCATTAATATTCATAGGTCCACATACATCAGTATGTACCGGACTTAGAAATCACTGGCCCTTTCCCCTTTTTCCAGAAAAAAGGTGACTTGGTCATTTTTCCAAGAAGACAAGATTCACAAGTTGGAAAAGATCCACTCTCAGTGATATCTAGGAGACATTCTCCCACCAACTTATTTATCCTATTCTTGTTTATATGACATAGCCTACAGTGCCAAAGATAAACATCACTGACTTAATCTAACTTAGGACATTTATTAGCAGTGTACAATATAGTGACAGGCTGTGATAGTACATATATGTCATTCTTCACTTATCTAAACATCACATTAGAACCATTCAATATGATTTTATATATATACTTTTTTATAGATAATTCATAACCATCTTTGGCCATCAGGCCTACAAAAATGATATTCACCAAAAAGGAAGGACAAAAATGACAATCATTAAGAATGACAGTACAAGACTCGAAATACAAAGAAATGGTTCCCAACGCCAGAACTGGAGCTTGACTTCCATTCCCAATATTCAGAAACCTTTCACCACTTTCGAATCTCCTACTAACTTGAAGTTTCTGCAAAGAATTGCTAATATGGTAAGGACTTCTGGTATCCAATACCTAGGTAGTAGTGTCATAAATAGAAAAACTACAAAGATTTATCATATAAATATCTTGACCAGCAATAGCTTGCTGCTTTCCCTTCCTTGGCCTGTTCGAGTCTAGAGTAGCAAGATAAGTAGAATAGTTCCTGTTGACTCCGTTGTTGATTTTGATGATAAGCAAAATGATTAAGTATAAGTTGAGTACTAATGGTTTCCTTGAAGTATATTTTTATTGAAAAATGTGTTCACAAATTTGAAGAAGTTTGTTTGATTGAAGAAACCAAGTTTGGATGAAAAGAACTGCTCAAAGAGGACTTGGACAATCAATATTTGCTTGAATGATTATTTGAGTTAAGTAGAAATATGTTTCAGCTCAAGTTCAGACTTTTTTTGTGAAGATTTCAATGAGGTGTTGACTCAAAGTGTCGATACATGATACCAAGTGTCGATACATGAAAGTGAAGTGTCGACTCAAGTCGGTACTTAAAGTATGTTTCAGATGGCATGGCTGAAGTGTCAACACATGAACCTGAAGTATCGACTCAAAGTATCAACACATGGATCAGCTCATCGTCTGAGATTTTTAAGCCACAAAACTTGTTGATAATGAAGAACTGTTGAAGTGTCGATACATGGAAGCTAAGTGTTGACTCAAATTATCGACTTACCTAAGAAAGTATCGACACATCTGAGATTTTTAGAAGATCAGATTGAAGATATTTGAACTAGGTGTCGACTCAAGAAGTTCAAGTATCGATAGGAAGTATCGACTCACAACCTGAAGTGTGATACATGGAGTTCTGGGAATAGTAACGGCTAGTTTTTCAAATGCAAAACTCGATCCTTTTGCCCACCAACAGCTAGTTTTTTAATTCTAACGGCTAGAAACGGGATTTGAGGCATTGGAGAAGTATATATATGCTCCAAATCAAATCAAAAAGGTAACCATTGAATATTATTGATGAGAATGAGATAAGAGCATTCAAGAGAGAAGAAAAGAGAGCTTTAGCTCCTATTCATTGAAGATTCAACCACTCTCAAGCAAAAGCAAGCCTCCAAGCATTCAAGAGCTTTCAAGAGCATTGGAGATCATCCATTCTTGAGCATTCAAGAGGCTTCAACAAATTTAAAGCACTTCTACATTGAGCTTCAAAGAGATACCTGCTTTTGTTTAAAAAGCTTACTTTGTTTCATTACTTCAAATCTTTATTTGTTGTAAGGGTTCTTGGTTAGCCTATTGTAAAATCAAGGAAGGTTATTGATGAGCCTTTGAAAATCAATAAGGTTGGTGGTTAGCCCGCAAAACCACTTAGGTTCTTGGTTATCCCGGAAAACCAAGGGAGGTTGGTGGTGTTGGGATCCGGTGCAACGCAGCGGAAGCGTAATTTCAAAATATAGAAATTAATATACACCAAAACCCTAAACCAGGAACTCCTTAATAAGACTAAAATGTATGAAGACTAACATTCTTATGCAAATTAGAATTAGAGTACTAACATGTAACCGCTAATTCCAATTTGATGAAGATTTAATCTTGAAGATGAACGGGCTATTTGAGTTCACCAGGCATCCAGGTGTCCGCCCTCCGATGGTGATCCACACAAAGCAATGACCAAGATCCTAACTCCTTGTTCCAATGGTTCCTTCAATTGAATTCTTCTTCCAAGAATTCAATACTTGGATTATGGCTGGAAATCTTCCACTCAAAGGTGTGTCTTCTTCCTTCTTACCCCTTCTCCACCTTCTACCAAGACATAGAACCTTTAGGACACCTTTGTCTTGAAAGTAAGACCTTGTCCTAAGAAGATTAATGCTTGTCTTTAATTGGTGGAGAAATTAAGACAAAGATGTCTTAATGTAAGGAAGAAAAGAATTGGATCAGAACTCTTCTTTTCCTTTACCGTCGGAGACTTTCTCTCTTAACCTTGTTTAGTAGCAGAGTTTCGACAGAGTTTTACTCTGTAAAGGAAACAATGCAAAAACAAGAAGGGGAGAAAGAGTCTTCAGGAGAGGAAGAAAGAAAAAAAAAACACACACACACACACATCACCGAGTTCTGATTCCTACCCCCTTTTTTTATAGTTTTTGGAGAGGCGCCCTCACAACTCTCCATAAACAATTTTCTCACGCCCTTTCCTTCTTATCATTCCCTTTCCTTCTTCTCATGGCCTTCTGGATTAATTCTCACGGCCTTCCAGATCAATCCTCATAGCTTTTCTCAAAGGAAGAAGTCGTGACGATTGGGAGAAAGAAGTCACGAAACTTGAATCTCCGAAGAGATCTAATTTCGCGCTCCCGGGAAGAAACTGCGCTTTCTTTCTTTCTTAAAACCTCTCCACCTGTTAGATTATCATCCAAGGGTGGACAAATGAGGTGCTAATACTAAGAAAGAAGGCCGCCCCATCTTAATTCATCAGAGAATTAAGTGGGCGCGCGCCAAGAGTCCATGCGCCCATGGACTCCTCCAAATGACGTGCCAAGAGTCCATAAGCGCATGGACTCTTGGTGTTTTTGGCATGCAAGGGAAAGGGGGTGGGTGGGGAACTGGCCTAGATAATAGGTTAGCCAATTGGGTTATCCATAATCCCTAAATTCTCAATTAAGGTCTAATTAGATCCAATTAGAACCCAAATCGAGTCAATTCGGAACCCTAATTCGATTACGATTCGAATAGGAGTTAGGATTTGCAACACTTGCTAGAGTGTCTTCATGCAAATGACTCTTGATCAATTCTTTTAAGTGTGTGACCCATTGGGTTTCACATCTAGCCGGCAATGGGTTCGAATACAAGTTGACCTAATTTGATTAGAACTCTTTCTAATCGATTTAGGTCAAATCGGGCTTACCCGATTTTGATCAATTAGGACTCTTCCTAATCAGTGATCATTCAAATCAACCCACAAGACAAGATTGACGTTTAGCAACGTGTCATTTCTACCCGGAAGATATGGAAATTCTGGTGAAATACCAAAATTACCCTTCAGTAGAAAGTTACCGTATAATTAAATCCTTCGATCAGCCTGCACCCAAAATATAATTATGGACATGGATATATGTCAAATCCAATATTATATTTATTTTTAGCTCAATCTTATATTGATGATTCAATTATCTAAATATTAGAAACCATCTCTAATATCTTTACTTTGATCAAAGATTCCCTGAATCATCATCCGATTGATAACTAGCTAGATGCAATCTCCTCTTACTAAGAGTGATCGATTCTTGTTGACCTACTCATTACCTTCATATCCAATTCACCATTCCCAGTATCAATCCTGTGCATGACTCAGTGTCATGATTAGGATTGAACCAAAGCATGGGTTCATGTACATAAGGTACTTATGGCAGTCTCAGGTCAAAGGATTACTTGTACCACTCCCACTATGAGAACCTTCTATTGACATGTAGCTAAGACTCCATTAGATGTTCTCAAGTTGGATCATATCAGTGAACTCATTCCTTAATGAGCACCCACATCCTAGTATTAGTGTCATACACAAGTGACTGTGAGAGCAGTCACCCTATTCAGTATACATAGGATGTGCTAGTCTTACCGAAAAAAAAACTTTGATCCCCTACTCAAGGTTCCTTCGACTAGAAATTTTTTTGATTAAGGTTTTAAGACTTTAGGTCTCACTGGTATGATCTCCTCATAACCCTAAAATCATAGCCCTAATCTATGGGGTTCATCATATAATAATAATCACAGCGTGTGATAAAAAATAATGCCTTTATTAGAATATTGTCAATTACAATGGTTTGGGAGATACAACATAGATTGGCTTGTAGGACATATCCCTTTCAGGTGGTTAGCCCGTGAAACCATTTAGGTTCTTGGTTAGCCCGTAAAACCAAGTGCGGTTTTGACTTGTTGGCCTTGTTAAAACAAGTTGGGTTTTTGATTAGTGAGCTTGCAAAACTAATCAACTGTAATTGATGTGATTATAGTGAATTTCCAAGAAGATCTTGGGGAGTGGATGTAGGTGCATTGGATAGCACCAAACCACTATATTTCTTGGTCTTTATGGTTGATTGATCTCTCTCTTGCTATTCCTTTATTGCTCTTTATTTTTGCTGTACTTTTTTAATTTAAGAGCATTACATTTGAATTCATAGTACCTTGCTCATTTAATTGTTGGATTGGATTGCTTAGCATTGCATTGCATTAAGTGAATAATTTTTTTTAGAGACCCAATTCACCCCCCCTCTTATGTTGCTTACTGGGTAACAAGTGCTATCAGAGCCCTGTTCTCAGTATATAGGCTTTACCGCCTTGAGTAAAGATCTATGGCAGCTCCAATTGGTACTGGCGTACTTGAGGGTCAAGCCTCAAATAGACCTCCATTTTTTAATGGATCAAATTATACATATTGAAAAACTAGGATGAGAATTTATATGTATTCTATTGATTATAATTTGTGGAGAGTGGTAGATAAAGGTCCTCATATTCATTCTGTAGTGGTTAATGGTGTTTCCATCCCAAAGCTCGAAAAGGATTGGGATGAAAATGATATTAAGCAATCCGAGATCAATGCCAAGGCAATGAATCTCCTCTATTATGCATTAGATCCTAGTGAATTCAATAGGATATCTACATGCATCTCTACTAAAGAAATATGGGACACACTTGAAGTTACCCATGAGGGTACCGATCAAGTGAAAAGTACTAAAGTGAACATGTTAGTGCACACATATGAGATGTTCCGAATGGAACCTAATGAATCTATTACTGATATGTATACAAGATTCACAAATATTATAAATGAATGAGAAGTCTTGGAAAGATAATGTCTAATGCTGATTTTGTGAATAAAATCCTCAGGTCACTTCCAACATCGTGGGATCCGAAGGTGATCGCAATTCAAGAAGCCAAGGACGTTGACAAATTATCTCTAGAGCAGCTGGTTGGATCGTTCATGACTTATGAGCTGAATTTGAAACAAAAATCAATGGACATGGATAGAAAGAAGAAGGGGATTGCTTTCAAATCAAACATACAAGAAGAATCCTTAATAGATGAGTCCAAAGAAGAAGAAGATGAAGGTGAAGAAGCCCTCCTTGCAATGAAATTCAGAAGATTCATGAAGAGGAGGAAGTTTCCTTACAAAAAGAAATATCAATCAAAAGAAAAAGGAAAAGAGAAAGAGAAGGAAAAAGAAAAGAAAAAGGAGAAGGAAATACCTACATACTTCGAGTGCAAGAAGTTTGAGACATTACAAGTTTGATTGCCCTCTCCTTAAGAAGTCTAGAAAGAAATTAAGAAAGAAAGCAATGATGGCCACCTAGAGTGACAGTGAAGACTCCAGTTCTGAAGAAGAGCAGACAAAAGTAGCAAATCTCTGTTTAATGGCACATCAAGAGCATGATGAGGTGTGTCTTGCAACCAAGGAGAACAAAAGACTTTGGTATCTTGATAGTGGTTGCTCAAGGTACATGATGGGAGATGTGAAGCAATTCACTTCTCTTGAAGCTTTGAATGGAGGGAGCGTGACCATCGGGGATAATGGTAAAGAAAAAATTATTGGTATTGGTAAGGTTCACATAACTCTTTCTAATTGTATTAGCAATGTACTTCTAGTTGATGGTTTAAAACATAATCTTTTAAGCATTAGTCAATTTTGTGATAAAGGTTTTCAAGTCATTTTTAAATCATCTTATTGCATGATTGCTAGTCCGGATATAAATGGAGTACAATTCATTGAAAAAGGCATGGAAATATTTATTTGATAGATTTGGATGATCTATCTTTGTCTAATAGAGAATGCCTTGTTGCAATGAATTCTACTAAGGATGAGACTAGTTGGATTTGGCATAGAAGATTATGGCATGCTAGTATGTATCTTCTTTCAAAACTTTGCAAAAAGAATTTAGTTAGAGATTTACCTGAACTTTGTTTTGAAAAAGACAGAATTTGCCAAGCATGTCAATTTGGTAAACAAGTTAAAACTTCTTTCAAACCAAAAGGTTTTGTAACTACTAGTAGACCACTAGAACTACTTCATATGTATCTCTTTGGACCAACTAGAACATCAAGTCTATGAGGCAAGAGATATGGATTAGTCATAGTGGATGATTTTTCAAGATTTACATGGATTTTCTTTCTAGCACATAAAGATGAATCATTTTCTACTTTTATAAAGTTTTATCGAAAAGTCTCAAATAAAAAAGGTGTTTTAGTTATTTGCATTCACAGTGATCATGGAACTGAATTTGAAAACCAAGATTTTTAAAACTTTTGCAATGAAAAAAGAATAGAACACAACTTTTCTGCACCTAGGACACCTCAGCAGAATGAGGTTGTAGAAAGAAAAAATTATACTTTGGAAGAAATGAACTCTTATTACAGTAAGGTATCCTGACTCCTGGACGAGGCCTGGTGGAACTTCATAGTAGGGTATCCTCTTCTCTTGTACAAAATTAAACTCTTACTAGACTCATAACTGAAGTACAGGACTCAATATACTGACTAGGGTTAAGGGTTGAGACAAATCAACTAACCTCAACTTATTACAGGACTCAATCTTAATTGATTACAAAATTATGACACATGACTAAGGTTTAAAATTAAAACCCTAATCAATAAACCAAATGGGATGCAGTGATCTGTGTCTGATCCTAGTATCCCCACCAATCTCCATGCTACTTGGTTAAAAGGACAACCAATAGATATGATATCAATGACCTACTCTCGATATACCATCATCCTGAAATAGCATATCCTTTAGTCATGAACCAGTTTATGAACTACACGATGCATCCTCTCTACATCGTATACAAGATAGCTCAAAGGGCATCATCACACGAGTTCAATTAGGAAGATGACATGTGATGAACAACCAGAATAAACTTTTTATCCAATTCAATAATTATATACATATACATGAGTTGTACAACCATCTACAGCCTAGATGATTGGCTTTGGGACACATTTTCCAACATCTTCATCGTCATTTTCTTCTTCTTCAGATTCTTCACTTGAAAACTCATCTTGTGTGGTAGATTTGAATGCTATGGTCTTCTTCTTTTTATCGACATCCATTATCTTTTGCTTCAAGTTCAACTCATAAGTCATGAGTGAACCTACAAGTTGTTCTAAAGAAAGTGTCTCAACATCTTTAGCTTCTTGAATTGCTGCTACTTTTGGATCCCAATATGTTGGCAATGGCTTGAAAATTTTATTTACAAGATCAGCATTGGATATAATCTTACCAAGACTTCTCATGCCATTTATAATATTAGTAAATATAGTATACATATCAGTAATAGATTCATTAGGCTCCATTCTAAACATCTCATATGTATGTACAAGCATATTTACTTTAGTATTTTTCACTTGATTGGTACCCTTATAACTAACCTCAAGTGTATCCCATATTTTCTTCGCAGAGGTGCATGTGAAAATCATATTAAATTCATTAGAATCCAATATATAATAAAATAGATTCATTGCTTTAGCATTTATCTCGGATTGTTTAACATCATTTTCATCCCAATCCTCTTCAAGTTTTGGTATGGAAATGCCATTAACAATGACTGAAGAAATATGTGAACCTTTATCAACTACTTTTCATAAATTGTAATCAATAGAATGCATATAAATCTTCATACATATTTTTCAATATGTATAATTTGTATCATTAAAATAAGGAGATCTGTTTAAGGCTTGTCCCTCAACAATACTAGAACCAAGTGGGGCTGCTATAGATCTTTAACTCAAGGCGGTTAGACCTATAAGCTGAGAACGTGGCTCTGATACCACTTGTTGCCCAGCAAGCAATCCAAGAGAGGGGGTGAATTGGATTTTTTTAAAAAAACTTTTGCAAGTATGTACCAATTCAAAAATAATTTAGGTGCTAGTGAATTATAAGTGTTTGTGTACTATTTAAGAGTATGCAGTGAAAATAAATTAATAAATACAAAGTAAATAAGAGCAAATAATAAGAAAGCAAGCAATCACAAATATAAGGATATATAGTGGTTCGGTGCACACCAAAGCACCTATATCCACTCTCCAAGGTCCACTTGGATATTTCACTATAATCTTCCTTAATTATAGCTTGATTAGTTTTTCGGGCTCACTAATCAAAATCTAACTTATTTTCATCACGAACACAAGTCAAAACCCCTTTGATTTTACGGGATAACCAGAAATCTAGTTGGTTTTGTAACTTAGGCTCACCAACAACCTCCTTGGTTTTGTCACTTAGGCTAACCAAAAACCTTCGTTGGTTTTAACACAAAGGCTCACCAACAAATCTCAACTCTAGTTTCATTCTCTTGAAACTAGAAATAATAGAAAGTTTTAAGTATAATGTATGAAATATAAAAAGCTTTCAACCAAAAGCAAATATCTCTTTGAAGCTCTTTGATTGCTGTTAAAAATGCTTGTCTTCAGTTGTTGAAGCCTTAATCAATGCTTGAAAGGTTGGACTTAAATACTTTGAATGCTTGAAGGCTCAACTTGAATTGAAAGTAGTTGTTGTTTAATGAATATTTGTGTGAATGCACTTAACTTCTCATCTCTTTCTTTCCTTTTAAGTTTGGTATACTTTAAATACCTTTGCAAGCTTCAAATGATAGTTTTTGACCATTGGAGAGGAGAAATTAGCTGTTGGGGATTGAAAGGACCAGTTCTGTGCTTCAAAAAACTAGCAATTACTGTTCATCAGAACTACAAGTGTCGACATTTCAGGTCATGAGTCGATACTTTGAGTCGACACTTCATCTTCATGAGTGACACTAGTTCAAAATTTTTTTTTGAAGTTCTCTGGAAATCTCAAGTGAGTCAACACTTTTTCTGGTGAGTCGATACTTGGCTTTTATGAGTTGACACTTGAGGAAGGCTTGATTTAAGCATATTTAGTATCATTTTTATCTCAGGCCTTGAGTCGACACTTGAACTTCATGAGTCACACTTCATGCATGACATCTAAAACTTCTTCTGCATATCAGCTCAAGCCTCTGTGAGTGACACTGTGAGTCGACACTTGGCTGAAACTTTCCTGAAATGCTTCTGAAACACTGCTGAAACTTCTTCAAACTTCAAACTTGAGTCTTTCCAAGTCATTCTTATGTACTTAAGTCCATTTATCTTGAAATTTCATCCACAAAAGAGATTTCTTCAACAAGATGACAAGCAATCAAACTTTCAACATAAAACAGCTTTGGTGAGTATCCTATTCTGATAAAACACACTTTTAATACACAGTTAGTACTTAAATATATTTAAATATTTTATTATTCATCAAAATCAAAACATGAGTCAACAAAGCGACCATTTTTGGATACATCAGATGCCCCTCGCTTTCTAGGGCAAGGCATCTTCTTTGCTTCAGCCAAAAGAAGTAGAAGTTGGAGACCATAGAGCTTGACACCAAATCTTCATTTGTAGGAAACAACTATCTGGGTGACTTGCCCCTGGCCCCAGCTAGTGAAGCACGAGCAGGGTACTTTGCCTTGCACTAGACGAGGAGGTGAGTGTTGGTGTGTGGAGTATGCATGACTTAGAGGAGATCTAAAGCATAACATCCTACTCGATTGCGCATACCTATTGCATTTACTGTGGCACACGTAACAACTTGGAGTGATGATGGCTGTTTATGGCTTGAAGAGATGGTAATTCAAGCAAAGCGACATGCCCAATAGGATGTGGATGCATGTCCTTAGCGAATGGTTGCTAGCTATAATGATGCCTAAATTGCTACCATAGGCTAGAGACTTTAAATAGCGATAGAGAGGAGCTTCATCCTCCTATTTTTGCCATTTGTTGCTGTCAATTTTCCAAGGGAGAGAGCCCGAGCCTTCACCACCAAGGAAACTTACTACTACTGCGAGAAGTGTTGTGATGAAAGTGGTGGGTTTCTCCTTCTTTCTTCTTCTTCCTTTGACTTTTTGCCTTGTTTCTCTGGAGTGTTTTTGGTCCTACAATGGGATTGATAGTGATCAAGGATATCCTAAGGAAATTAAGTCCATCCTGGATGAGGACAACTTGGCAAAGATTCAGGAGGACTATGCAATTCTAGTGTTAGTT
The DNA here is from genome assembly GCA_021397845.1 of Areca catechu. Taxonomy (NCBI): domain Eukaryota; kingdom Viridiplantae; phylum Streptophyta; class Magnoliopsida; order Arecales; family Arecaceae; genus Areca; species Areca catechu. The sequence continues at coordinate 28,976,837 of CM038042.1, read as the reverse complement.
AGGCTTGAGGTGTTGGGGATTTTTGAGAGGATGACCATGGGATCAGTGACTCCATGTGGCATTACACGAGGATGCGCTCAAGGTCGGATTGAGGTTTTTGATTCCCGCCATTGTTATTGAGCTACTTCTATGGTACCCCTATGGTACCATGTGGCTCCTACTCAGCTGGTTCCCAATGCTTGGTGGATGATCATAGGATTCTTTTGCCATATGGTAGACTACAGTGAGATGTATTGCACATGGGTTTTTAGATACTTTTTTTTCAGTTGCAGTATAGCTCATATGGTTGGTGGTATGCTTTTCCATGAAAGGGGTATCAATTCTCGAAGGGTCCATCCAAGATATACCACTCGAAGGAGCGATTTTTCTTTGTCTCTTTTGTGATAGTCTACCCATTCTCAACTACCTAGGGGTCACTGGATAAGTCAAAGATATAGGATTTCCTAGAGTTGTAGCATCCAGAGAGGTTGGTAGCTACCAGCATCCCTCTTCTCGAAGATCTTTTATGGGAAGAATATCTAGTAGTGTTGTGCTGTGGGGACCCACTCACCATTGGTATGTGCTTCTCCTTCTCAGATTGCTTCATCTCTTCAAGAATAGAAAAGTGATAGTTCATCCTCTGGCAGGTTTGTCTATTCAAAATGGGGTCCAGAGGTTTGCTTCTCTTATCGAAGACAAAAATGAGAAGTAGGTCTTGGATAGATTGGAAGAGGTGTCGAAGTTTAAGAAGCAACCACTACAAAAAAATTATTTTTCCCGGTGCTTTTTTGGACTTTTCCCGACGCGTTAAAGCATCGGGAAAAGCATTCTTGATGCTTTAAAAAGCATTGCTAAGGCGGGAGTGGAAAAGGGTCTTTCCCTACATTTTTGGGAGCGTCGTAGTTATTCTGGGTTTTCCCGACGCTTTTAAGCATCGAGAATAAGGTTATTCTCGATGCTTTTAAATAGCATCAAGAATAAGGTTATTCTCGATGCTTTTAAATAGCATCGGGAATAACTTTATTCCCGATGCTTAAAAGCATCGGAAAAACCATGATTCGACGGTTATTCCCGATGCTTTTAAGCATCAAGAATAAAATTATTCTGATACTATTTAAAAATATTGAGAATAAATCTGAAATAAATTTATTCTCGATGCTTTCTAATTTTTTTTAAAAAAATAAATATGTAGGAGAGCAATATCTTGTTCTTCTGAGCAGTGGGTTGCCGAGCACAATAAGTTCGTAGCGTACTTGAATAGGCAAGTGGCGATCAGAGATTTGAAACCTCTAAAGAAAGTGTACGAAACCAGAAGCTGTTGCTCACTTGGACCACATTTCATGGCCATTATAAAGCATTATAACCTTAAGTTGAAACCCTACCTGATGAGTGGCATTATTTCCTTCATTTTTTTTCGGTAATTACCTGGAGGAATCTAGTTCCTGCAACAGAGTATTAATTTACCGAAGAGTATTGTCTTATTATCATGGATGAGCCAAAAGTTGGGCTCTGCTGATGAGTGGTGGGACTCGCAAGCTAACTTTCTATAGCTAATTAAATCTAATCTGGTCCAATTGTATCAGCCAGTGGCATAGCATCCATATTGGCATCTTCCTTTCCCCTTTTATTTATTTATTTTATTATCCCCTTCACCATATCGACTTGCATGGGAACAGAATGACTGCATAAGCAATTTGATGACTTCAAGAACTGCTCACATAAAGAGAATAATCAATTTCACTTTTCAACTGAAAGAAGAATACCAGAAAGAAAGAACAAGAAGCTCCTGATTGCTTTCAATTGAGCCTTCCTGATTGCTGCAAGCATGTCGAATATTCTATGAACCAACTATATGCAATACAAACAAAATTAAGAAGACCTCAAGTTATTTTTGCATGTGACAAGTGCCAATATTTATGCCAAGGAACCACAATATACAATATTTGTGCCAATATTCATCACGTAGCTATTGAACAAGTAGCCACATAAGATACAAGATCAATCAACAATGTATACACATCCTCATTCATATTACTCAGCATCTTAACCAGATGTGAAGTTGGGACATAAATCATGCCCATGGATTTAGGAGGATGACATTGCATATAATCAATAAAAATTGTCATCATCTACCTAGAAGATCACATTCTCCTCCATTCGAACCTGCACAAACAATTGATCATTCATCAAAAATTAGAAGGAACAACAACCCACGGGGCATAACTAGACAGATTTCCAAAAAATATGATGAAACATGTAATGATGAGAGCAATTACTTAGAAACAAAAATATTTTAGGATTAAAAAAATATACCAATTGGATTTCATGAGGATCTAAGTACAGTGCCTTATTATCTTGCACGCCAACAATGCAAGTTGAGGCCCCATATTTTCCTCCCAAAATGCCCAGGCTTTGTGGAAACGTGAATGTTTCCCATAGCAATGGAATATACCTAAAAAGAAATATGGCATAAATATTAAAGATGGCAGAATGCCAAAATATTAAAGCGGCAATAATTTATATGTTTGACATGTACAAGTGTTTAGAGATGTAAATGCTGAAGGCATTCATTAACATATAAAGTTTATCATATGCAGACCTTGAATTACTATAAGCAATGTAATGCTCTAGCATCATTGAATTACTATAAGCAAATATCAAAAGCTGACATATTTCAAATGTACCTGGGGTTGAGCTTTTCTAGACCAAGGACCAAAAGAACCAGCAAAAGCATGGGTGCCCAGAAGATTTGGCCCTTGCTAAAATCAGAACAGAGTCTGACAGCAACATCAACGCGAACAACTGGAGCTCCACCTCGTTCTCCATCTTCATCACCTGAAACAACATATACCACCATGGGCAAGCTTTCTTTTTCTTTGTCAAGGTCAGCTTGCTCTCTTTTAGCACGAGTGACGGTTTCCCATGTGCGACACATGGCATATGGACCCAACCATGATCCAGCTGCCAAGTCATAGGCCTTCCCAGCTTGAAGCAGATTGTGTATGGAAAAAGCACTTGCCTCCGAATCACCAAAAAGATGTAAGATCTCAACATACTTTGAATCACCTGGCTGTATAATTAACAGGAGACCATCATAAGCAACCACGCATTGCAATTCAGGAGCTTCATCACCATCTATAAGTGAACACAAGCAAGCCGTTATCTTTCTCCATTCAGAGAACTCTTGTGGATCAATAAAAAACATCCAGCTCACCTTCCGTGGAGTCTTCCTCCAAGATCTCCCCAAATGATGAAAAAGTAATGCCTGTGATAATTTTGATAGTGAATAACATATGAAGCTTATTTTACTAGCTTTTAAAGCCCAAACTAATACAACTTGACGAAAGAACAGAGTGCATATGTTCACAAAAAGATTCATACCTGTGCAACAAGTATCTGACTGCTTCTGATCATGCAACCCCATTCACAAAGAACTCTGTAATTTTGAGTAACAGCTAGCTTGATTATGAACCGTTGAAGCCTGAGCCTGCGCATTCTCTACTTGTTGTGCTTGAGGTTGCAAGCCCTGCACCCAGACAATCCCATAAATATAAATTCAACAAAAACAAATTTGCCCTTTCATAGAAATGCTTTCAAGAGGTTCATTAACAACACTGCCATCAATTCCACCCAAAGTTCACAACTTTATACTTCTCATCCCACATCAAACATCATAAAAGAGATTGCACTGAAGAATGTAAACTACACGCACACAAGGTGGTAGCCAAACAAGAAAGACGAGATGGTCGCCACGCACACGTGGCAACGAGTTTTTCCACGAGGGACTGCCATTCTCTTGCCCAGCAGAGTTTGACAATCGAACTGGCACCAGAAACGCACTTCAGAATCGAAAATCACTAATATACAAATCCAAGAAATCGATCCGTATACCATTCGAAATCCAATGTAAAGGAAACCTAATCTTAACCAAATTCACTCGAATGACGCCTTCAAACAACCAGAAACATAAGAAAGGGAGCTACCTGCACTCTCGTCATCTCGATCCATGGCACCTACAAGCTCCCTGAATTGCATCTGCTTGTGGACCGAAGAATTAAACTTCCACCTCATCCCGATTAACTGTCACTGCTCCTCTTAGAGATCTAGATCTAATCACTTCCAGATAAATCAGTGCAAACCACCTCCAAAAAAAATCAAAAAAATACAGAAAAATCAGCGATCACTCTACTTGGATCTCTTCTCACAAGTAAACTTCATTATAAAAATTAAAAAAAAAAAAAAAAAAGGGAAATAGAAGAAGATTCCAAGTACCTCGAAGTGAACATGAGAGATCTCCTACTCTCAAATCTAGATTCCGCTTTCCACTTTTGCCGCCCAGTGCTCGCGCGCGGAGAGTCTAAGATGAGCCCCGGGAGCCGAGGGCTCTCACCTCTTACATGTACATCGGCTTCGCTCGTATCGTTTCTGCCACGACGAGTGCTATAATAACATGAGGCGAGTGGTGAGCGGCGGGGGATCCGGAAGCGATCCTGGGACCTGACATCGACTTAGGATCAACAAACGCGATCGAGCTGGGGATGAAGGAGAATGGGCCGACCAAGTGGCTAGTCTTGAGCTTCGCAGGCGCGGAGGCGGCAGTGGTAGGGTGAGGGAAGCTGGGGAGCACCAGATCTGGGGCTCCGACCGCAACCGCCGCATCCCTACGAGGTCCGTGCCGGACCACGACCGCCGGATCCCGTCCTGGGGGTCACGGAGGTGTTCCTTGGCCACATCTGACACCGCCGGTGAGCTGCTGTGGATGATCGCCGTCGCCGTGCATGGCATGATTGGATAATGGGAAGGGAGGGAGGAGGAAGGGAGTTGCCGTCTGTGGGAAGCAGCACCGGAATCGACCGAAAATGTAGGGAGGGAGGGAGAGGGAGGTGCCACGGCCAGATTAATAAGGTTAGGGATCGATCCGGGGATGGAGAGAAACCGGGTGATGCTTAAAAATATTGTTAAAATTTATCATCGAAAAATTAACGGGACATCCCGACGCTAGCAAGAAGCGTCATGAAAAAATCGTGACCTTTTTCTGTTTTCGTTGTAGTGAACAGTAGTACTAAGACCCCTAGTCCTAGGGTGGTCGAGGCTTCCTCCAAGGGCACTGGCATCTCAGCTAGGCGAGGCTATGGAAATGGCCAGGAAGATTGTCGCCATGACCAGTAAAGCTACAAGGGTGACGAAGGAAGATCTGGAGGGTCCTCGCGAAGCAACGGAGGCTACCGACAAGGTAGCCAAGGTGCTGGTGGCAGACTGTGGCACCGTCGTGACTATGGACCAGCTATGAGTGGGGTCTACTGGGCTCCGAGCAAGGTGATTGATGGCTATAGCGATCATGTGGAGTGGGTCACCGCATCGCCTGCAAGGAAGGGTAAGACATCGAGGAAACACCGCTTGAAGGTGAAGAAGGTGAGGTGGCAAGAGGCATCTGATCTCAAGATTCCAAATGGAAAAATCTGTTTCTCATTGTTGGAGAAGTCCGTGCCTTCTGAGTTTAGGGAAGAGCTTCTTCGAGAGGTCATTTTGGAAAGTGTTGACCGACTCGTCCACATCTTAATGGTGGTATAGCACTGGCCTTGGGCTTCCCGTCTCTAATGAACTTTACTAGCAGTCTGATTGGTGGCTCCTTTCATCGGCCAACTTTGCAATATGGGGATAGCTCCAACATTTGGTGAACTTGGGAAATGATCAGGAGCAAGTTTACTGACAGATCTTGGTGCTAGAGATCAAGTGCAATGATGCTATGAAGCAACTAAGCATCACCTCTGGATACTTGACTGCCGAATAGAAATAGAGTGAGTAAATTGTGGCAATCTAGCGATGGAGCAAATCCATGTTGGAGACCTTTAGACTGAAGTCATTGGGTTGAAGAATGATGTATCCTGGTGGAAGAACGAGGTTGCCCAGCTTAGTAAGGAGTTAGTTGGGACTAACGATGTAGTGGTGGCGCTGAAGAGGTCACTCACCCAGGCTGAGGGTGAGTGAGGTAGCTAGGTAGAGAGGATGTTGCCAGGCTATGAGGGTTGCTTATCGATGCAAAGGGTGCGGCAAGCAAGTTGATGGCAGAGGCAACTAGACTACAGGGTTGCTTACTAAAGCTGGGGAAAGGCATCCTCTATTGTGCACCATGCCTTTGAGGTGTCTATCGAGGCCATGCAAAGATGGGAGAGGTCTTTCATAGGGAGCTTTTGGAGTCTTGCTAGGATGCCTGCTCTAAGGGAATGCAATGGTATAGGAAGAAGGTGGTGATGCACTATCCAGGAATTGATCTTAGCATATTATCTTTGGAGGAGTTGTTAGGAAATGTGTCTTATAGTCAATTATCTGAGTTATAAATGGTTGAGCTTGTTATAATTTGTACATGAATCATTATTGAAATAAAGATTATTTTTGGCAGTCATCTCTTTTTGCATCTTCCTTTGGACTCTTTTGAGATGAAGTCCTTAGAACTACTTCAATTCAATAAAGGATGATTTATGAAGAAGTTCTTAAATATGTTTGCGATCAAATGATATATTGTTACCTATGATGATAATGTTTATCGAGGATTGGTTGTCCTCATAACCAAGAAGTGTGGAGATATTGATATGACATATAGGTGAGTGTAGGTGTACATTGCACTAAACATGACCAATTCTATTGAGTACTCTACTATCGAGAGTATCTCATAGAAGGATAGGGTATAAGTATCTCTTTGACATGAGATCATCTTGATAATTTAGAAGTAACTCATTATACTTACATGCGGAGTACCTGGATTTCTAATATAGTGATGGAGGTGTTAGATGTATGCCATGAAAGCCATGTTGGCTTGATACATTGTAATTTTTAGGGCATTAACTTTGTACTTAATTCTTGTTTATTTATAAAAGGCATTAGTTTCATTTATATTGATGTGTCTATGAATCATCCATGGAGTTAATGGACAATGATACATATTCTCAAGAGTTGAGAATCTGAGATATATGTCTTTATAGATTAACTCCTAAAGGCTCCCGATTGTTGGAATATCATGAGGACGATGATTGATCTGTTAAAATCGGTGCACAAATCACTTTCCTTTTAGGGTAGATGAGTCTTTGACCTACAGTGTGGTGACACTAGAATGATAGTGCAGGTAGTTGATAGAGATCAACGGTACTGAGCATGACCATGTACAAGAAGTTATACGGATGACTACTCACTCGTCGATAACTTCTTGATGCTGTAGTCATGTGAATAGTTCCTTAACCTAGAGTGTCTCGGCTACTCACAATAAGGTTGCAGTAGTTTGACAGCACAATCACATGGTTCCTATCCATATGGGATCTTGCGGTGTTTGTTGGCTGCAGTGAGTTTATTGTAGGAGTAGGGTGTTCACTTGTAGAGATCTATCAGCCTTAGTAGTAAGGTATAATCCTATACAAGCTTAATGAGACTAAGTCCAGAAATCTATGGCCATAGTAGGGTGATAATGAAATATTTTCATTAGTATCACAATTGGACTTGAGTCAATTAGGTTAAGCATATGACTGATGGGTTTGATGAGTATCCGTAACCAATCATGTCGGAATTTTGATAGAGGAACCGAATCACATGGTAACTACACCTAGAGGTTCTAATCTTATTCTGCTGAGTTGCCATTACATATTGCTAGGTGTCACTGGTAGATTATGAGAGCCTATTAGGATCATTCTCGGATTGATGATCCTAATTAGGATTAAGCTAAAATTGTTTCAATCCATCGAAAGGAGTTTCAATGATGTATAATGAAGATTATATATGTCCCATTCACCAGACAGGATAGGACCTGAGGGGTCACAACATTAGGAGCTCAAGTAACCAATCAACAAATCAATTTGACCTAATTGTAACCTAATTATAATGTTACAATTAATGATTATGGATTAAATGTTAATTAAATTAAATTAGATTTAATTTAATTAAGTTAGACTCAATTAATTAATCCTAATTGATTCGGGTCAATGTCCACTTCGAAATGGTTCGATCGAATTTAAAATCAGCTTCAGTTTAACTGTAAAATCATTTAGTTTGGACAATACCTAGAGTCCAATTAGACTGAGACTCTCTCTCCATGTCTCCCCCTCCCTCCACATGCCAACCTAGAGGGCCCATGCTTTTGTGTGACAAAATATGATGGGCGTGAATTAAGTGGGCGGTAAAAGAGTTTAGGCGTGAGAGAATAAGAGAGGAGGAAGAGTCCTTCTCTTCTAGTCCTATTAAAACCTAAACCAGATAAATCAACTTCCTTTTATTTAGGCATGGAGAAATAAAAGAAATGATTTTGGAATGAAAACCAAGGCGCTAAAAGAGTTTAGGCATGGAGAAATTAAGAGAGGGAAGAGTCCTTCTCTTCCACTCCTCTTAATTTTCAAACTGGTTGAAATTCAAATACCGGTGTTTTGGTTTAAAGGGATGGGAGAATTTGATTTTAAATAGGAAGAAAAGGTGGCCGACCAAGTGAGATATGATATTGGCATGAAAAGTTTCTCCTTTTCACCGTGAATTAATTTGGGCATCTCTTTTCTCTTGGGCGCTAATACCCGAGAGTCTCTCTCCTAGCGCCATCCTTTTTTCTTCTTTCCATTATATTTCTTCCTTGTGATCTTCAAGAGTGTTGAGAGGTCTTCTTCATAAGAGGAAGAAGATAGTAAGAGGTCCAAGATCTTGCATAGTCTGATTTGCAAAACAGAAGTCGAAAGCCGGTCCAGATTCGGATCAGCACAGTTTTTAAAGCGGATGATTTGCTGAAAGAGGAGAGGGCTATAAGGATCTAGCAATCCGGTGCCCTCAATGACTCGATTATGAGAGCTTCATGTGGATACTAGCAGAGGCCAGGTGATTGCGCTGTTGGAAAATGTGTCCCAAAGCCAATTTCTACTGTAAACAGTTGTACATTTGATATAATTATATATGAATTATATTATTGAATAAAATGTTTATTCTGGCAGTTCATCACTATTTCATCTTTCTGTAATGAGTTCTTCAGTGATGAAGTCCTTAGGACTATTTGTATGTGATATAGAGAGGATATATCATATAGTCCTAAAATTGTTCGCGACCAAATGATACACTTATTTTAGGATGATAGTATATCAAGTATAGGTCATTGTATGCCATAGTCGTTGGTTGTCCTCTTAACCAAGGAGTGTAGAGACACTGGTATGGCATGCAGATGTTGTGTTTGACATTCATTGAACGTGACCTGTCTGTACTTTTTTCTGCCTAGAGTTTTGATATGGACGTAGTTATCCCTCAGACATGAGATCGTCATGGTAGCTTGCGAGCAACTCACTGTACTTTGGTACTGGACTATCTGGATTTCTAATCCAGGGACAAAAGGTTTCTGGGTACAGTTAAGTACTCGTGTAGCGGTGATCGGATCAAGATGGATTGACCCCTCCAAAGTGTTTGGAGCAGATATCTTATTGTGTTTCAATTTAGCAAAACCTTGGCCAGGGTAGTCACTGTAAAGTGTTATAGGACTTGTGAGATTGAGACACATTGTTGATGGACTTTATGGGTTGGGCAGTTAAACCCTAAGTCTTCCTGAGCATTGAGGTCAAAGGGATTAATTACAAGGTTTCCATATCTCCTGGTTCTTGATTGTTGCTCTGCAACTTCGACCTATCCGGATGTCGGGTGTCATTGCTAGATGGCGACTTTGACTGGTATTGGAAATGTTCCAGAGCTACCGGCTTAGTATTCGAACCTATGGGGTCACACACCATAGGGGTTTCTACTTGATATAGTGATCGGAGAACGATTGGGAATCGTTCGTGGACTTATAGAGAAAAAGGGTTTTTCTTTATCCAAGTGTCAACACTTGATATTCTTGAAAGTGTCGACACTTGTGTAAGTGTCGACACTTGTTGATTTTGCAAGTGTAGACACTTGATGTCACAAAAGTTGTGACATGAAATTTCCACTAATAGTTGGTGATGCATGGAGGTGAATTAAGTAATGTGATTACTTGATAGCCCAATTTGATTGAGCTATAAAAATCTGGAACGAATCAAATAGGATTTGGTTCAAAATGGGTTTGGGTCCAATCGGGTTGAACCCAATGTATGCACACTTGACCCAATTGATTTTAGTTATGAATTAAAATCAATTAATACATTTAATCTGAATTTAAATAAGTTTAAATTCATTTTTGGGGAGTTATGTAACTTCGATGACCATAACTCCCCATAACTACCCATTACCACACCTATAACTCCCCACTCTCCCTCTCCCTCTCCATCTACTTAAGGGGCTGAAATGGGAGGATGAAAATAAGGAAAAATTCAGCAAATAAATGCTGAAAAAATCAAAGGGAAGAAAGGGAAGAAACTAGGAAAAGGTTCTAGTTTTATAGGTGTGAGGTTTTTGGAGAAAAGTGTGTATTTTTGTACCTAGAGATTTAGGCCTTAGGATTGAGTGTTTGGGAAGGGTTCCAACCACTCATTCTCCACCTCTTGATCTTCTTCATTCATTCGGAGAGTCCGGCATCGAAAGAAGAAAAGGAGTCCCGATCAAATCGTTCCACGATAAGCTAGCACTTGGAGTGGAAGTAGATTTTGAAAGAGCCCTGGTGTGAACCACCTGTAGAGGCCGGACAAGTGTGCGGCTAAGCAGAGTTCTTCCTCCTGCTCCTGGATCTTTCGCAGCGGAGAGCGTCTCCATTTCATACAAGGTATGGTTTTACATATATAGATATGTTGCTTTGAAATGTTCATAGCATGAATTCATGATTTCACTATTTATATTAATCATTCATGCAAGATCTTGGGACAAGTAGCATAGAAAAGTTTTAAAGCATGCTTAGATTAAATGTTAATCATTTTATCATGCTTCCGCTGCATATTATTTTGAAAAAGTTTTAAAATACAAAGCATGCTCGCTACTAGTTTTCCTTTCAATTGGTATCAGAGCAACCAGGTTGCTTTAGCATGAATGTTTAGTATAAACATTATAAAATCAGTTTAATTTCTTGCAAGTACTCGGATTGAGTGCCTCACCAGGCTGTCCGGTCATAGGAGAGAAGTAGGGCTGCAAGACCCTCACTTCCCATTCAAAGGGATCTCCTATGGCGTGTAGGGGTGCCATTATGAAGGACTCATGAAGAAGAAAAAGAAAAGAAAAAAAGTAAAGATTAAAATGTTTTGATCTTTATTATGTTCTAAATTTGAAGTCATAAAATATTTTAGAAATGTTCTAAAGTTAGTTTATGATTGCTATGTTAAATAGTTTAACATAAAATTCAAGTTTAGAAAAGACAAAGTTTGGATTTCAGCATTTCTATGCTTGGATTTGATCAAGTGTCGACACTTTGTTTACCTAGTGTCGACACTTGGCCTTCTAGGTGTCGACTCATGAACAAAAATACAGAAATCGGTTCTCTGTGTGTCGACCTGTCTCAGAGTAGTGTCGACACCTAGTGTCGACACTTGCTACTGAAGTGTCGACACTTCACAGTGAACAGAAATTTAAAATTGGATTTTCTTGTAAAAATGTTTTATAAAGTTTTTTGAAAATGTTTCAATCTGTTGTATGATTAACTTAATTATGAATTAAGTAAACCTAAGTGACTAAATGATCTAAGGATATGATTTTAAGATCTAAGTCATATTCATAACTTTGGTTTAAATGGGTTAGCTTGAATTAGGTCCTAATTGGGTTAGACCTAAGTTTAGATGAATAGGACTTAATAGAGAATTAACTTAATCAAATGTTGAGTTAAGGTTCTTCTCTAGTATCTATCTAATAGTTAGATTGATTGGTCCATACATCTAAATGGACTTAATCTTGGCTTCGTGGTAGGACCCGATTCCTTAGGCTAGTCTAATCGAAATTGGTGAACCAATTGGTGTCTAAGGTAAATATGGCTTTTGATCTATGGTTTTTGGGGCTACCTCTTTCCTGGCCAATGATATTGGTGTCTAAGGAAAGATGGTTAATGGCTTAACCCATAACCTTGATCTCACTTACTTGGCCAATATGGTCAACCAGTTTTGATTAGTTAGCTCATTGATTCGAGTTAGCCCATGCCAATAAGGTTAATCAGCTTGACTGATTTAGGTGCCCATGGATTTTGTGGTTCATGTAACCCTTTCATTAACATATAAAGTTAGTGAAAGATAATCCATGACTTATCCTTTCTCTTCTGCCACAACATGTATAAAACCTCTAAATTATTAGGTCCTTAAAAAGATGGAAATTATATGATAATTTTTTTGTCTTAGCCTCCCATTAAGGTGTTTGGTAATAAGTCCAGTAGTGGGGTGATTATCGACAGATCCACAGATCGGGTGGTCATCATACTATTGGAATTGCCATTCATTATATGATGACATAATGCAACTTTCTTGAATAGGTGGTCAGGTTAGCCGGCCAAAGTTGGGCTTGATCATTTGTTAGCTAGAAGCATTAAGATCAGTCATGTTAATGGTTGGACCTAACTAGGACCTTCTTTAGCAGGTAGCCTAAAGGCCGATTGAAGTGTTCCTAGGGCAAAATAAATTACTAGGAGTTGTTTGGAGAAACAACTGGTTATGAACCTACCTTTAGATGAACATGGGTTGGTCGACCATAGTCGGGCTCATGTATTGTCTATAGGATTCTGGTACCCACTAAGGGATAAGTGTTATTCTTCGGATTGGAGGTAGAGGCTACCAGTCTGAATAAAATAGTGGGAGGAGCTTTTAGACAAAAGTCCATGTCTTTAAGTTTTAAATAATTCATATACTAAATAGTCTTGGTTTTCTTTTTCAGATAATGTCTACTAATCTGTCACTCCGGTCATTATTAGATAATGACAAGCTCATGGGACCCAACTTCGATAGCTGGTATCGAAGACTGAGAATTGTTCTCGAGCACGAACGGATCCTTTATATATTAACGGATCCGGCACCTGAGGGGCCAGCCCCCACCGCACATACTGCAGTCAGAGATGCTTATCAAAAGTGGGTCTCTGACCGTACTACGGTGCGGTGCATTATGTTGGCGGCTATGAACGACGAGTTCAGTCGCAGATTCGAGGAGGCCCAACCGAAGGAAATCCTTCAAAAGTTGAAGGAATCTTTTGGTGCTCCAGACGACGTTGAAAGGTACAGGGTTTCCTCTACCATCTTCAACGCTCAAATGACTGAAGGGTCCTCGGTCACTGATCATGTATTGTACATGATCGAGATGATCGAGCGCTTGGCCAAACTCGGATATCCTTTCCACGAGCAGCTTGGGAAAGATGCGATTTTGAATTCTTTGCCTCCCTCCTACTTACCTTTTCTAGATCACTATAGATTAACAAGGCCTGTAGTCAACTACCATGGGTTGATGGGGTTACTACAGACTTATGAAAAGGATCACCAGCTCCAAAAGAGCTTGGTGAATTTAGTGGGAGGCAGTGCGACAAGGCGTCGTCCCTTTAAGAAAGGGAAAAAGAAAAAGAATAAAAATAAAATGGTGCAAAGTGCTGGGCCCAGTCAGATTAAGAAGAAGGCTGACCAGAGTCAGGCAGAATGCTTCTACTACAAGAAGCCGGGTCATTGGAAGAGGAATTGTTCCGCTTACCTAGCTACACTTGACCCGAACAGGCCGAAGAAGAAGAAGCAGCAAAAGGTTGCTGGACAAGGTATTTATATGATAAATCCTTGTTATTTTTCTATTTGTGATACTACTAACTGGATATTAGATACTGGTAGTCCTTATTATATTTGCAATACGTTGCAGGGACTACAAGTTAGTAGAAGATTCGAGAATGGCGAGAGATTTCTGAATGTGGGGAATGGAAGTCAAGCTCCAGTCCTGGCATTGGGAATTGTCAATCTATTTTTCGAGTCTTGTAAAGTTGTTCTTAGTGATTGTCACTATTGTCCATCATTCCTTGTAAATATTATCTCTGTAGGCCAGTTGGCCAGTAATGGTTATGAACTATTAATCAAGAGTGATTTTTGCAAAGTCATTATGAATGATATTGTGGTTATGACTGGACATATTAAGAATGGCATTTATGTTTTATCACAGCCTATTGGTGTAATGTACATTTCTTGCAAACGCCCTAGATTAGATAATGTCAATGATGCTTATCTCTGGCATTGTAGGCTAGGTCATATAAACAAGAATAGAATCAACAGGTTAGTGGGAGAAGGTCTCCTAAACATTAGTGATTATGAATCACTGCCAACTTGTGAATCTTGTTTACTTGGTAAGATGACCAAGTCACCTTTTACTGGAAAAGGTGTACGAGCCGATGACATTTTATGTCTAGTACATACTGATGTATGTGGACCAATGAATGTCGATGCCAAGGGTGGGTATAAATATTTCATTACATTTATGGATGACCTCTCAAGGTACGGTTATGTCTTTTTGATGAGACATAAATCTGAATCGTTTGAGATGTTCAAACGGTATCGTAATGAAGTTGAAAAACAAACCAGGAAGCTTATTAAAATCCTTCGATCAGATCGAGGTGGAGAATATCTTTCTGGGGAGTTTCTGACTTATCTTGAAGAGAATGGGATTCTCTCTCAATGGACACTTCCTGGGACACCTCAGTTAAATGGTGTGTCTGAAAGGAGGAATCGGACTCTGTTAGACATGGTCAGATCCATGATTGGATTTGCAACTCTGTCAACTTCCTTTTGGGGGTATGCTTTGGAGTCAGCATGCTATCTTCTAAATAGAGTTCCGAGTAAGTCTGTTAACAAAACTCCATATGAAATATGGAATGGGCATAAGCCGAGTCTATCACACCTTCGGGTTTGGGGATGTCCGGCTTATGTCAAGCGTTTGGAAACAGATAAACTTGGACCTAGGTCTGACAGGTGCCTCTTTGTTGGGTATCCTAAAGAGTCTAAGGGTTATTTCTTCTATATGCCTGGGGAACAAAAATTGTTCATCAGTCTTAGAGCTACCTTTTTGGAAAGGGAGTACCTTACTGAAGGTGCTCAAGCTGCCAATGTTGAGCTTACTGAAGTTCAACAGATAGAAGAACCAAATCACTCAAGGACTGCTACAGAACCCGTTATGATAAGATCAAACCTTGAGCCTATTGACCAGTCATTAAGGAGATCTGGTAGAGTACCGCGTCAACCGGACAGATACTATGATTTTCTGGTCCGAGACGGTGATCCCATTGAGCTCGATGAGAACAACGAGGATCCAATCACCTATATGGACGCGATGCAGAGGTCTGATTCTGAGTTGTGGCTGGGAGCCATGAAATCTGAAATGGAGTCCATGGAAATCAACAAAGTATGGACTTTGGTTGATCCATCTGAAGGGGTAAAACCCATTGGGTGCAAATGGGTCTTCAAAAGGAAACGGGGCGTAGATGGGCAGGTAGAGACCTATAAAGCCCGTCTGGTTGCCAAGGGTTATCGTCAACGTTATGGTATTGACTATGACGAGACGTTTTCCCCTGTGGCAATGCTCAAGTCTATTCGGATTATGCTTGCCTTAGCTGCATATCTGGATTATGAAATCTGGCAAATGGATGTTCGAACAGCTTTCCTAAATGGTGAGCTAGATGAGGTGTATATGATGCAACCTGAAGGGTTCACATCCACAGATGAATCTAAGGTATGTAAGCTTAGTAGGTCCATCTATGGACTAAAGCAGGCATCTCGAGTTGGAACATGCATTTTGATAAGTATATCAAGACGTATGGTTTTGTTAAGAACAAAGAAGAACCCTGCATATATATGTGGGCAAATGGTTCTGTAGTTGTATTTCTTGTACTGTATGTGGATGACATTCTCTTAATCGGGAATGACATCCCTGCATTACAGGGAATAAAGGTCTGGTTGTCGTCCCAGTTTTCTATGAAAGACCCGGGTGAAGCTTCTTTCATACTAGGTATGAAGATCTATAGGGATAGATCAAGGAAGCTTCTGGGTTTGTCCCAGTCTACGTACATTGATACCGTGCTGAAAAGGTTTAGCATGAAGAATTCCAAGAAAGGCTATCTTCCGATAGGCCATGGAATTTCTCTTTCCAAGAAGGATTGTCCGACAACTCCTGAGGAAAGAGAGCGTATGAGTAGGATTCCTTATGCTTCGGTAGTAGGGTCCATCATGTACACCATGACATGTACTAGACCAGACGTGGCATACTCATTAGAAATAGTGAGTCGATACCAGTCTGACCCAAGTGAAGCACACTGGAAGGTTGCAAAGACCATCCTGAAGTATTTGCGAAATACCAAGGACCAATGGCTTCTTTTTGGAGGACCTGACTTGAAACTTGTGGGGTATACTGACTCCAGTTTCCAGTCAGATAGGGATGATAGCAAGAGTGTATCTGGTTTTGTTTTTACCTTGAATGGTGGAGCGATATGCTGGAAGAGTTCCAAGCAGCACACTGTAGCAGACTCTGTATGCGAAGCGGAATATATTGCAGCATCTGTGCAGCAAAGGAAGCTGTTTGGTTGCGAAAATTTCTTGGCGAGCTGGGAGTGGCACCTTCCCTGGATGGTCCTGTTCCAGTGTACTGTGACAGCACTGGAGCCATTGCTCAAGCCAAAGAGCTGAAGTCCCATCAGCGTACCAAGCATATTTTGCGCCGATTTCATCTTGTGCGAGAAATCGTGGAACGAGGTGATATCGACCTTCTGAAGATTGACGGAAAGGAGAACCTGGCTGACCCCTTTACTAAAGCCATTGGAATTCAAGAACTCAATAATTGTAAATGGAAGATGGGTATACGATACTGTTCTGATTGGCTTTAGTCCAAGTGGGAGTTGTTGGGAAATGTGTCCCAAAGCCAATTTCTACTGTAAATAGTTGTACATTTGATGTAATTATATATGAATTATATTATTGAATAAAATGTTTATTCTGGCAGTTCATCACTATTTCATCTTTCTGTAATGAGTTCTTCAGTGATGAAGTCCTTAGGACTATTTGTATGTGATATAGAGAGGATATATTATATAGTCCTAAAATTGTTCGCGACCAAATGATACACTTATTTCAGGATGATAGTATATCAAGTATAGGTCGTTGTGTGCCATAGTCATTGGTTGTCCTCTTAACCAAGGAGTGTAGAGACACTGGTATGGCATGCAGATGTTGTGTTTGACATTTCATCGAACGTGACCCATCTGTACTTTTTTCTGCCTAGAGTTTTGATATGGACGTAGTTATCCCTCAGACATGAGATCGTCATGGTAGCTTGCGAGCAACTCACTGTACTTTGGTACTGGACTATCTGGATTTCTAATCCAGGGATGGAAGGTTTCTGGGTACAGTTAAGTACTCGTGTAGCGGTGATCGGATCAAGATGGGATTGACCCCTCCAAAGTGTTTGGAGCAGATATCTTACTGTGTTTCAATTTAGCAAAACCTTGGCCAAGGTAGTCACTGTAAAGTGTTACAGGACTTGTAAGATTGAGACATATTGTTGATGGACTTTATGGGTTGGGCAGTTAAACCCTAAGTCTTCCTGAGCATTGAGGTCAAAGGGATTAATTACAAGGTTTCCATATCTCCTGGTTCTTGATTGTTGCTCTGCAACTTCGACCTATCCGGACGTCGGGTGTTATTGCTAGATGGCGACTTTGACTGGTATTGAAAATGTTCCAGTGCTACCGGCTTAGTGTTTGAACCTATGGGGTCACACACCATAGGGGTTTCTACTTGATCTAGTGATCGGAGAACGATTGGGAATCGTTCATGGACTCACAGAGAAAAAGGGTTTTTCTTTATCCAAGTGTCAACACTTGATATTCTTGAAAGTGTCGACACTTGTGTAAGTATCGACACTTGTTGATTTCGCAAGTGTAGACACTTGATGTCACAAAAGTTGTGACATGAAATTTTCACTAATAGTTGGTGATGCATGGAGGTGAATTAAGTAATGTGATTACTTGATAGCCCAATTTGATTGAGCTATAAAAATCTGGAACGAATCAAATAGGATTTGGTTCAAAATGGGTTTGGGTCCAATCGGGTTGAACCCAATGTATGCACACTTGACCCAATTGATTTTAGTTATGAATTAAAATCAATTAATACATTTAATCTGAATTTAAATAAGTTTAAATTCATTTTTGGGGAGTTATGTAACTTCCCATGACCATAACTCCCCATAACTACCCATTACCACACCTATAACTCCCACTCTCCCTCTCCCTCTCCATCTACTTAAGGGGATGAAATGGGAGGACGAAAATAAGAAAAATTCAGCAAATAAATGCTGGAAAAATCAAAGGGAAGAAAGGGAAGAAACTAGGAAAAGGTTCTAGTTTTATAGGTGTGAGGTTTTTGGAGAAAAGTGTGTATTTTTGTACCTAGAGATCTAGGTCTTAGGATTGAGTGTTTGGGAAGGGTTCCAACCACTCATTCTCCACCTCTTGAGCTTCTTCATTCATTCGGAGAGTCCGGCATCGAAAGAAGAAAAGGAGTCCCGATCAAATCATTCCACGACAAGCTAGCACTTGGAGTGGAAGTAGATTTTGAAAGAGCCCTGGTGTGAACCACCTGTAGAGGCCGGACACGTGTGCGGCTAAGCAGAGTTCTTCCTCCTGCTCCTGGATCTTTCGCAGCGGAGAGCGTCTCCATTTCATACAAGGTATGGTTTTACATATATAGATATGTTGCTTTGAAATGTTCATAGCATGAATTCATGATTTCACTGTTTATATTAATCATTCATGCAAGATCTTGGGACAAGTAGCATAGAAAAGTTTTAAAGCATGCTTAGATTAAATGTTAATCATTTTATCATGCTTCTGCTGCATGTTATTTTGAAAAAGTTTTAAAATACAAAGCATGCTCGCTACTAGTTTTCCTTTCATGCGCGGCTTTGACAGAATCCCGGTTTTTAGTAGCGGATTTGCATGCTTTTCAGAGCATGCCCGGATAGTGATCCAGGTAAGTATTTTGTACTTGAAATAATTTTTATTTCAAATCTAATATTTTTCTCGTGTTATGCAACATGTTAAAAATTTATGATAAATAAATTAGATTTATTTATGAATTGCATGATTAGATATAAATTATTTTTATATCTGCTTGTGCTGCGACAGGCTGCTAATGCCTGTTTAATTGTAATTTTCTATTCCTAGGAGAAAACCAACAGTGGTATCAGAGCCGCGATTCTCTCTTTAACATGCATGCATGAGAATCAGATCTGAAAAATAATCAGATCAGATAGATAATTATGATTGTATTAGATCTATGTTGAACATGAGATTGTTCTAGCATAGAATTTTATGTTTTGAAAAATAATTTTCAAAATTAAAATCATAATTTTCAGATCTGAAATTAAATTTAATAATCTGAAATTAAATTGATCAAAGGTTGCACAAAGTGACATAAGGTTGTCCTGCTATAGGGTTTACCCCCTTTAGTGCAAAGGTTATCCTACTTTGATGTATACCTCATTTTGAAAAAGAGTTTTCAAAAGGGTTTTGATCGATTTCTGATTTTTGATATTGATGTATGCGATGCACAAAATCAGGGTTTAGATCTTAAATGTGATTCATGATCATAAACTATTAATGTCATGCACTTAAACCTAATTTTAAAATTGATTTGATCAAGAAAATCAAATTAGGTACATGAGGGTTTGGGGTGAACAAGTTAGGTCTAGCGATTGGGCTGCATGATTAGGGCTTGATTAGATCAACTAGTAACCCTGATATGATTTTGAGCAAGTAACTCAACCTAATCAGATAATGATTTGGGTTAGGTCAAGTGTGCTCAAAATTGATTTTAGATGTAGTCTGGTCAGATCGATTCATTTGATAGTGAATCGATAACTTAAGACCTAATTTGGCTCAGTGATGAGCCCAAATCATTAGATGACCTAATTGAATCTTGTCAGTCAATTGGTGTCTAAGGAAGGTTTTGATCATGGTTTGCTAATTGGGGCTAACTCTTTCTTAACCAACTAGTTTGGTGAAAAGAGGGTATATTGGCAGAACCCTCCCATAGATCAAACTGACCTGGCCAATTTGGTTGATTAAGTTTTCAAAAGGATCATTTTTTATTTGAGTTCACCCATGCTAGTTATATTAAGTCAGACATGAGATTATGCTGACCTAATGTAATTTTAGTCAAACATGAGATTGTGTTGACTGAATGTAATTGGTTAGTTATGATTTGGCTGATCAATTTAGAAGAGACCTGAACCTAAGCTCCCAATAAATATTAAGTCATAAGGTCTTCCACCATTGTAGGTGTGCGGGTGTCCTCCTGGTGTTGATTATTCTTGGCTGGTCACAATGGTCTAGTTGCATCGGGAAGACACAAGCACCCTATTAGGCATGAGATGTTGCTAGGCACTAATGGGGTTGGGTCCAATAAACGGGCATGTTGAGGGACTCAATGAATGGCTTTGTCTAGTAGGAATGGTGGGTCTGACATAACTAATGATTGGACTAATAAATGGGCACATTGAGGTTCCATGATTTAGAGACCAAGAGCTACAACTTGTATTAAATATATTGGACAAGAGTTGGCCACTTATTGGTGTAGCGTGTTACCAATAACCGGATACGGTGAGGTGCCACACATCGATGAGACCGTAATACCCACTAGAAACCTAGAGTCGTAGGTTTTCGCATCTCCACGGGGAGTGTGAGAGATCCGAGAAAATAGTGGGAGTTCTAAAATTATTTCTTAAAGACCCTAGAATAATTTTTATAATTAAGTATAAAGCATCTAATTTGAATCTTCTACTCTTGCAATTTTCCATGTCTGCTTCAAATTCCTTAGTCTATATTCTAAAGACAAACCAACTAGTTGGCCTCAATTTTAAAGATTGGTTGGGAAACTTCAAAATTGTTTTGAGTTCTGAGAAGTTGGGCTATGTGCTTGACTAGGAACCCCCTGTCTTACCTGACCATCCAAGTGCTCATCAGACAACTACACATGAGAAATGGATGGAAGATGATAATAAGGTTAAGTGTTATATGTTGGCCTCAATGTCAAATGAATTGTAGAGCCAACATGAGGATATGCCAACTGCTAAATCGATTCTGATTCACTTACAAGAGTTATATGGTGAACAAAGTCGGATTGCAAGCTTCGAAGTGTTGAAAAGGCTTTTCAACAATAAGATGTATGAAGGGCAGTCAATGCACGATCATTGTTTGACAATGATCAAGGACATCGAACAGCTTGAGAAGCTGAACATTTCTATTCATAAGGAGCTTCAGGTGGATTTGATCCTCCAGTCCTTGACTAGTTCATATGCTCAATTTGTTATGAATTATAATATGAACAAGTTGAACTACACTTTGCCTGAATTATTGAACATGCTGGTAAGCAATGAGGGGACCCTGAAGAGTTCAAGGGGCTCTGTTTACTCTGTGGAGCAGTCTTCCACCAAAAGAAAGTCTACTTGGAAGAAGAAGAAACCTGCAAAGAAGCAGAAGAAAGAGAACAAACAGAAGAAGAAGAACACTCTCAAGAAAGCCAAGGTCAGCAAAGGAAAATATTTCCACTGCAATATTGATGGCCACTGGAAAAGTAATTATCCTCTCTACCTAGAAAGCCTGAAGAAATAGAAGGAGGTTGCACCTTTTGAAGGTAAGCCTATGCTCGTTATTGAATCTAACCTAACGGTTTTATCTACTTCCAGCTGGATTTTAGACTCTGGCTCTAGTGCTCATATATGCATTTCAATACAGGGTCTGGAAAGAAGTAAAATGCTGAGAGAAGGTGAGATGGTCCTACGTGTCAGAAATGGAGCAAAAGTTGCTGCTCAAGCTGTTGGATCATATTCTCTAGTATTACCTTTAGGATTTAGATTAATTCTTAGTGACTATTATTGTATGCCTAGAACTAGTAGAAATTTGATTTCTGTCTCTATGCTAGCACAGGAAGGATTTGAATTTATATTCAATAAAGACTTTCATAATATTTATTTAAAAAATAAATTAGTTGCAAAAGCTATTTTAATTGACAGTCTCTATCATTTGCATGCCGATGCATCTTTGAACATTAACGAGAAAATTAAAGTGAATGCCATAGGACATAAACATCCTAGAGATGACCTAAATGAAAAATACATGTGGCATCTAAAGCTCAATCATATAGGTAAGGACATAATTAATAAACTGGAAAGGGATGAAATCCTAGATTTAGTTAATTCTGAATCATACCCACCTTGTGAGTCATGTCTTCAAGGCAAAATGACCAAGTTACCCTTTGTAGGACATGGGAAAATGGCCATAGAATTACTTGCCTTGGTACACATTGATGTATGTGGTCCATTTGATGTGCAGTCCAGGGATGGTTTTTACTACTTCATAACCTTTACTGATGATTGTTCACGGTATGGTTGTGTTTCTTATGAGACACAAATCTGAAGCTTTTGAAATGTTCAAGGAATTTAGACATGAGGTAGAAAAATAAACAGGTAAAACCCTTAAGGTTCTTCGATCATATCGAGGAGAAGAATATCTTAGTAGGGAATTTTTAGGTTATCTTAAGGACAATGGCATAGTCTCACAATGGACTCCACCTGGTATGCCTCAGCTTAATGGGATGTCTGAGAGGAGAAACATGACATTATTAGATATGGTCCGATCCATGATAAGCTTCACTGACTTGTCTTTATTTCTTTGGAGAGATGCCCTACAAACTTCAATTTATATTCTAAATAGGGTTCCATCTAAATCTGTTCCTACCACACCATATGAGATTTGGCATGGTAGGAAACCAAGTCTTGTCCATTTCAAGATTTGGGGATGTCCTGCATATTCAAAAGACTAATGGCGGACAAGTTGGAATCTTGATCTATGAAAGCTTGGTTTATAGGATATCCTAAAGAAACTTTAGGATATTATTTTTACCTTCCAGAAGATCATAATGTGATTGTGAGTAGACATGCCACATTTCTTGAAAAATAGTTTATTCAGGAAGGTAGCAGTGGGAGGTTAATTGAGCTTGATGAGAAAGTCTCTGAAGAGCAGCCAGCTGGAGATTAGATCGAACTTAATCAATCAATATACGTAAATGCTCTTCCACCTCATAGGTCTATTAGAGTCTCCAAACCTCCTGAAAGGTACTTGGGTATGCTTACAGAGGATTTAAAGGAAATGTTTCTTGTTGGGGACAAGGATCAATTGATTGATCCTAGGACTTATGATGAGGCGATGTCAAACATCGACTCCGAGAAATGGTTGAATGCTATGAAGTCAGAAATTGATTCAATACATTCTAACCAAGTTTGGTCCTTAGTGGATCCACCAGAGGGTATTGTACCTATTGATTGTAAATGGATCTACAAAAGGAAAATAGGTGCATATGGTAAGGTAGAGACCTTTAAAGCACGTTGGTGGCAAAAGGGTATAGTCAACGTGAAGGCATTGACTATTATGATACCTATTCATCAGTAGCTATGCTGAAATCCATCCATACATTGCTTGCAATTGCAACATATCATGATTATGAAATATGGCAGATGGATGTGAAAACTGCATTCCTGAATGGATATCTTGAGGAAGATATCTATATGGAGCAGCCTATGGGTTTCACTTCCAATGATGAAGATCATAAGGTCTACAAGCTACATAGATCAATCTACGGATTGAAGCAAGCTTCTCGAAGTTGGAATATTCGTTTTGATAATGCAATCAAATCATTTGATTTTATCAAAAATGAGGATGAGCCATGTGTTTTAGGAAGGCCAGTGGGAGGGCAGTGACATTCCTAGTATTGTACGTGGATGATATCCTCATTGGGAATGATATTCCCATGTTGACTTCAGTCAAAAGTTGGTTATCTAAGGAATTCTCTATGAAAGACTTAGATGAAGCATCTTATATTTTGGGGATTAAGGTCTATAGAGATAGATCTAATCGGATGCTTGGCCTTTCACAAAAATTGTACATAGAGGAAGTGCTGAAAAGGTTCAACATGGAGAACTCTAAAAGAAGATTGTTACCTCTTCGGCATGTCATTAATCTCTCCAAGAAAATGTGTCCTAACACACCTGAAGAGATTCAACGCATGAGCAAGATTCCATATGCTTCGATAATTGGAATCCTTATGTATGTCATGTTGTGTACTCGACCTGATATAGCTCTTACTGTGAATGTCACGAGCAGATATTAGTCGAATCCAGGTGAAGAATACTGGATAGCTGTGAAGAACATTCTTAAGTACTTGAGAAGGACTAAGATTTGTTCTTAGTCTTTGAAGGGAGTTCAGAATTAGGGATAAAGGGATATACAGACTCAAACTTTATGTCTGATCCTAATGATAGAAGGTCTATATCAGGGTCTGTATTTTTGTGCAATGGTGGGGCAACTAGTTGGAAAAGTTCCAAGCAGCCTATCATAGCAGATTTAACAATGGAAGCAGAGTACATCGCCGCCTCTGAAGCTGCAAAAGAAGCCTTATGGTGCAAAAAGTTCATTGCAGAGCTTGGTGTGATGCCATATGTTGCCATCCCCATATATTGTGACAATAATGGTGTAATAGCTCTTGCTAAGGAGCCCAGGTCTCACCAGAAATCTAAGCATATTGAGCAGCAGTTTCATATCATACACGACTACCTCGGGAAGAAATATGTTTGGTGCGAAGAGTAGACTCCACGAACAACGTGGTAGACCCACTGACTAAGACTCTGAGCCAACAGAAGGCTAAAGTCCACTTTGAGAAAATGGGACTTAGATATGTAGCCAATTGGCTTTAGGTCAAGTTTAATTGAATTTGGTTCAATTAGAATTCACCTGATTAGATTATTTGATGATATAATCACTAAGAATGTCTAATTATGGTTTGATTCGAACTTAGGCTCAGTTAATTATAGATTTAATTAATATTTAATTAAACCTAATTGGGATCTAATTGGATTGAGTCCAAGTTGGTTAAATTAGTTATAACCAAATTAATTTTGGTTCCTAACTAATTTTAGTCAAAGCTTGGTGAACCCTTAACTAGCACAACTAGATTTCCTTTAGGATTTCTCCATGCCATTTATTTTAGCAAATGTATGAAAAATTCATGCTAAATATGTTTTCATACACTACCTCCTTTCTTATCTGATTTGGATTAATCCTATATTTGGAATGTAAGTATATGGAATAGACTAAGGAGGATGCTACACCTATCATAGAAGTTATACATTAAGGAAGTGCTGAAGATGTTTAGCCTGAAAAATCAAATTCGATATTTGATTCCTTAAGCATGAAATTAATCTCTGAAATATGCCCTGGTACATTTGAAAAGATTTTTAATATAAGCTGGATCCCTTTGGATTTTAGTCATAGGGAGCCTCATATGAACCATGCAATGTACATAATCTAATTTTTGCTATGAATGTCATGAGCGAATGTCAGTTTAATCCAGGCTATGAGTGCTGAATAACTATAAAAACATTCTTTAACACTCAATAAGTATTAAAGACATGTTCTAGGTCTTTAGAATAGTCGAATAAGAGAATAAGGATACACATGATGATGGGGACATCAAAACCCATTCAGATTTTTCTTTTTATCCCAGATTTTATTTTTTTTTTTTGTATTTTTCTTATTCCAGCTATTCCACCTATCCCCACTATTCACACTTTATCCCTCTTTTATTCCTGATTTATTCTTCCTTATCCCCATCATCTTCATCCTCGAGACTGTGACCAGAACTCCCAATCTTTCATCGCCGGTCCCAGATCCGCCTCGCCCGATCACCGGCGACCCCCGATGGCCGTCCACCCCCCGGCGATGATCTTCTCGTGGGAACGTCGGCGAATCCCATCGGAACCGCCCATGGCCATCCGCCCCTGCTCCGCCCATGCCATGCCGTGCCCCTCTCCCCCGCGCCGCCATCCGCCACTGCCGTTCGGAATCGCATCGCCGAGAGCCGCCCGTAGTCAGAGGAGAATGACAAGAAACCCCGATGGAACGGAGGAACGGTGAACAAGGTCCATGACTATAGCTTCTATGGAAAGTGCATCTGAGAAATATGTGCAAGGCGAGTTGTCAGTTGCATCACTAATATGTGATCTTCCAGAAGACTTTTCTCTTCTTTGCTTAGCAAGGGTTCCCCGACGATATCATCATATCCTTAGATGTGTCTCGAAGAGATGGAGAGATTTGTTATGCAGTGAAGAGTGGCTTTCCTGTCGCCAAAAAAATAATCTGGAGGAAACTTGGATTAATGTTGTTGCTAGAGACAAGTCAAATGGAAACTGTTGTTTTGTATTGGATATGGATCCTGTAAGGCAATGTTGGAAACTCCTCCAAGTCATCTGATCTCCATGTTTAGCAAAAGTGGATCTCATGAGGAGGAAGGCACAGAAACAGGTTATCCTCAAGACCACGAATGCCTCCCTCTATTCCATGGCCACAGGAAGGAGAAGTTTGTGCATGGATCTTAAAGCCCAAAGAGTTTGCACAGATCTCAAAGTAAATAAATAATTTTATACATATTTCAAAGCGGTCTCAATCCTTCTACATAGATTTCAGAGCAGGCACTGATTTTGGTGAATTCAGAGTATGCCTACTTTATTTATTTTAAATCTGGATGTATGGATCAGTTAGGAAGTTTTTTTAAATTAGTTTTAGATTAGGATTAGTTTGATTTTTTTACCATATGGGGAGGATTGTGTTTAGTTTTCTACCATATTTTCAGGCTGTAAACAAAGTAGGTTTGGGATGTCACCTTTTATGAGCTGCATGCCTTGTATTCTTTACTTAGATCCCAAGTTTTGTAAGCTTATATAAAGGCACCTCCTCTCTTGAATAATATATGAAGAATATAAATTTTTGAAAAGAGTGTTCTTGGTTCTGTCTCCGTCAGGAGTGGGCATGAGGCCCGTCTTTCCTTCACCTGCAGGTGTCGAGGGGTGTGAGACCCCACTACCTTTGCTTTCGAGCATCGAGGGGCATGATGCCCTAATTATCTTCTCCATTGCTGAGTCCCCTCTATGATCTGGAGCTTTTCCTTCATGGCCCCAGGTAGCGATTTGGGTGGGATGCCCTAGGCTCTGCATGTAGTGAGATGGGTGGGACGTCCTAGACTGCATGTAGTGGGGTGGGTGAGATGCCCTAGAGGTACAACATCTCTCCGTGAAGGTAAGTCCCAAGGCCATGGAGTATCCATCTTTCTTTTCCCTACATTTTCTGCCTTCTCGACCCTAATCATAGGAGACTTCTCAGCTCTCCAACGATCCTCCTAGCCCCCCTTGTCCCACACCAATTTTGGTATCAGAGCAGGAGAGGATTAGGGTTTAAAAAGAGAAAAAAAAAGAAAAAAAAAGGAGAAAAAAAATGCAGCGAGCCTGACTCGACGGAGTCGAGTTTTCTCCATCTCAGGAGAATGATGAGGACATCAAAACCCATCCAGATTTTTCTTTTTATCCCAGATTTTATTTTATTTTATTTGTATTTTTCTTATTCCAGCTATTCCCCTATCCCACTATTCACACTTTATCCCTCTTTTATTCCCAACTTATTCTTCCTTATCCCTGTCATCTTCAACCTCAAGACTGTGACCATAACTCCCAATCTTTCTTCATTGGTGACCCCTGACGGCCATCCACCTTCCCCCCGGTGATGATCTTTTCATGGAAATGCCAGCGAATTGCACAGGAACCACCCACAGCCATCCACCCCCGCTGCTCCGCCCGTGCCATGCCGTACCCCTCTCCCCCGCGCCGCCGTTCGCCACTACCATTCGAAATCACATTGCAGAGAGCCACCCGTAGTTAGAGGAGAATGACAAGAAACTCCGATGGAATGGAGGAATGGTGAACAAGGTCCATGACTATAGCTTCTATGGAAAGTGCATCTGAGAAATGTGTGCAAGGCGAGGTGTCTGTTGCATCACTAATATGTGGCCTTCTAGAAGAGTTTGCTCTTCTTTGCTTAGCAAGGGTTCCCCAACAATATCATCATATCCTTAGATGTGTCTCGAAGAGATGGAGAGATTTGTTATGCAGTGAAGAGTGGCTTTCCTATTGCTAAAAAAATAATCTGGAGGAAACTTGGATTTATGTTGTTGCTAGAGACAAGTCAAATGGAAAGTGCTATTTTGTATTGGATATGAATCCTGTAAGGCGATGTTGGAAACTCCTCCAAGTCATCCGATTTCCATGTTTAGCAAAAGTGGATCTCATGAGGAGGAAGGCACAGAAACAGGTTATCCTCAGGACCACGGACGCCTCCCTCTATTCCACGGCCACGGGAAGGAGAAGTTGGATCTCAAAGCCCAGAGAGTTTGCACAGATCTCAAAGTAAACAAATAATTTTATACAGATTTTAAAGCGATCTTAATCCTTCTGCATAGATTTCAGAGAAGGCACTGATTTTGGTGAATTCAGAGTATGCCTAATATATTTATTTTAAATATGGATGTATGGACCAATTGGGAAGTTTTTTTAAATTAGTTTTAGATTAGAATTAATTTGATTTTTTTACTATATGGGGAGGATTGTGTCTAGTTTTCTACCATATTTTCAGGCTACAAACAAAGCAAGTTTGAGATGTCACCTTTTATGAGTTGCATGCCTTGTATTCTTTACTTAGACCCCAAGTTTTGTAAGTCTATATAAAGGCACCTCCTCTCTTGAATAATATATGAAGAATATGAATTTTTGAAAAAAATGTTCTTGGTTCTGCCTTCATCAGGAGTGGGCATGAGGCCCATCTTTCCTTCACCTGCGGGTGTCGAGGGGTGTGAGATCCCACTGCGTTCGCTTTCGAGCATCGAGGGGCATGAGGCCCTAGTCATCTTCTCCATTGCTGAGTCCCCTCTATGATCTTGGAGCTTTTCCTTCATGGCCCCAGGTAGCGATTTGGGTGGGATATCCTAGGCTCCGCATGTAGTGAGATGGGTGGGACGCCCTAGACTGCATGTAGTAGGGTGGGTGAGATGCCCTAGAGGTGCAACGTCTCTCCATGAAGGTAAGTCCCAAGTCTATGGAGTATCCATCTTTCTTTCCCCTACATTTTTTGCCTTCTTGACCCTAATCACAGGAAACTTCTCAGCTCTCCAACGATCCTCCTAGCCCCCCTTTGTCCCGCATCATATGATGTGTTCTTAAATAATGATGGTTTGGAATCAATCATTATATATTTAACTAGGAAGGTTGACTAAATCTTGTCTCTAACTATGCAAGGATGTATTCTAGTTCATAGATTATTGCAAAAATGAGTGAGAAGTCATGAGATGATTACACTATCATAGCAATAATGGTGCCATATTTTTTGCTACATGAACCAAGATCTTACCAAAGTCTGAATACATAGAGTGACATTCAATTCATAAGTACTTCATTAAGGTACAGAGAGTAAACTCCATATGAGATGTAGTAGCCCACTAGCTTAGTAAGCTTTAGCCAGCTAAAACTGAAGCACATAGGATGGGGCTGAAGTATATGGCTGATTAGCTTTAGTACAAGTGAAAGATTGTTAGATGTATATCATAGAAGGCAATTTGAATTACATATATTTTAATTTATTCAATATTCTAATTTAGATTATTTTTTCATACATGATGTGTCATGTATCATCTAAGGAATTAATGGATAGTGATATGTATTCTCAAGGGTTGAGAATTTGAGATATGTTCATTATAGTTAATTCCTAAATGCTCCCAATCATAGGATATTATAAGGACAGTGTTTCATCCAGTTTGATTGGTGCACAAATCACTTCTCTCTTAGGATAGATGTGTCTCGAGTCTATACAGTGTGGGGACACTAGAGTAATAGTGCAAGTGGTCGTTAGAGAATGACAGTACTGAGTATGACCAATACAATAAGTAACATGGATGCTACTTGTTGTAACTTTCTTGATACTATAGTTGTATGAGTGGTTTATGACTTGTGGTGCCATGGTCACTCACAGTGGGATTACTGTAGTTTGATAATACAAAATATTGACCCTAGCTATTCGGGCCCTTACGGTGTTTGTTGGTTATAGTAGGTTTATTGTAGAAGTTGGGAGTGCACTTATAGGGGATCTATCAATCTTAGTAGTTAAGGTTAAGTCCTATGCAATTTAAGAAGCTAAGTTAAAAAATATATGACCACGGTAGGTTAAGGATAAAAAAGAGTTTCCATGAGTTTTACATTATAGTTAAGCTTATTAAATTTGACAGATGCTTAGGATTTAGGAGCTTCCATGACCTGCATCTTACCGAAACTTTTGATACAAGAACTTAATCACATGGTAACTACATATAGGCATACTTCTTTTTTCAATTCTGCTAGGTTGCTACTACATACTGCTAGGCATCACTGGTAGATTGTGAGATCCACTAGGATTATTTCAGATCAATGATCCTTGATGGGATGAGCTGGAATTATTCAGGTTCATCAAAAGAGTTCGATGATACTTTGATGGAGATCATAATATATCTTAATATTAGATAGAACAGAACCTGAAAGGTCTACATAATAGGAGCTTGACTTGATTACACAGTTAGATTAAAATATATAAAAGTTATATTTTTAGAAATTTTAAATTTGTAAGGGTTACAAATTTAAAACTTGCTAATTTTGGCATCTACTAATTTTGGTACATGTTGATTTTAGCAAGGAATATTGTAAGAGTTATAATTTTATTAGATAATTTGATCATTTAATTATGATTAGGCTCGATACAAATTGAATTATATTCAATTTGGTTGAGTTTGGATAATGCCCTAATCTAATTAGGGTTTGGATTAACTTAATTATAATTATTGCGAGCAAATTTGGTTTGACATAATCCTAAGTGAATTAAATCTGATTTAATTCAGTTAGATTTAATCTATTCTATTTGGTTAGTGATCCTAATTAGATTAGGATCTAATTTCTAATTAGTTATAGATTTAAACCTAAACCTAAATTAGTTAAGAATTAAGTTAGTTAGTTTCTTAGTTGGTTAGAATTAGTTAGTTTGTTGAACTAATTTCTAACTAATCTTAACTGATTTTATCTCCCTCCCCATGCCTCTCTCTCCCTCTTGTGCATGTAAGACAGAAGGGTGAGTGTTATTTCCTAATGTGAAATCCAAAAAAAGACATGGAAGAAAAAGTGGTGTACAAAAGTTTAGGCTCCAAGGTTTTCCCCCTTATTTACTTATCCTTATCTATCTAGATTAGATTTTGAGTTTGATTCAAAATCTTTGTCCTAATTTTAGATTGGACTAGATTCTAGGAAGAAATGATTTATGATATGGCATGGGAATTGGAAGAAAGTATGGGACGGACGTGATGGGTGGAGTGATTGGATTTCTTGGTTTTCAACATGAGATGTTTCTCATTTCTTCTTACGCTCCATCCTTTTCCCTATTCTCACCGCACAAAAATAAATAGGGAGAAAAAATTTCAATCGCCCTTCAATCCTCCTCCTAGCCTAGATCCTTGCATAAAATGTTCATATGAAAACAGGACGTTCCATCCTTTTCCCTATTCTCACCGCCCAAAAATAAGTAGGGAGAGAAAATTTCCATCGCCCTTCAATCCTCCTCCTAGCCTTGATCCTTGCATAAAATGTTCATACGAGAAAAGAAAAAAATATTCTCTCTTGTTCTCTTGTGAAGAGAACATTTTCTTTCTTGGATTTCTAACATAGAGAAAAAACAAAGTAAGGAGAAAAGAAGATTTGATCCAATGATCAAAGTGAAGCCTACTAGATGCTAGCCTATGGTGGCTCGGGGCTTCGATTAGGCCATCTCCATGTGGGATACTAGTAGAGGCCAAGTGTATGCACGGCTCCAGCAAAACCCGAGGTTTTCTCCCAGATCCGATTTGATGAAGATAGAGAAGCACAATAGGTAAGTGGATTTAATTTACTTTTATTTTTATTTGTAGATCTATATTACATATTCATTATTGGTTCCTACTATGCATGCTTAGAGTAAATTTTTATTTCTGCTACGAATTAATTTTTAATTAATTAAAATTTTATGAAAAACCTGCATGTAACTCGGAGATCGTCAGACTATTCTTTCACCTATGCCTAACCTCCCTCTACCTATGGAGGCACCTCAGGCCAATGCTTCACCTGAATGACAACTCCTTCTGGTGCTCTTGTAGAAGAAAAAAATTAAAATACGAGAACAACTGCCCAAAGTTGTCTTACTGGGTTGCACCTCCACCATGGTTGTTCCTTTTTTGGACCATTCATACTCCATGGACATCTTTGAAACTCCCAAGAAGGACCTCTTCCTTCTCTAAACTAGTAGCAACATTCCAAGAATAAGCCCTCTCCATCATCCTAAGGCTCTGTTAATCCTGCTTTGGTTGAACTGCTAAAGGTACCTTAACTATTTTTCTACCTTCATGTATCCAGAGGATGTATAGTTGCTTCTTCAACTCCATTTTAACCACAATCCCTTAGATGACCTCTCCTCTAGCATGCCAAACACTCTTCATCCATCAAAGTGCCCCTTGCTATCCATTTTTCACTAGAGAACTTTACTATGATCTGTCAAACACTCCGACCTTTCCTCCAAGAATGGATCTAACCAAAGTTGGATCTAAAAGTCTGCCACCAAAACCATCCACCCTAGGAACTTCCCTGTTAAATCTCTCAACCTCCACCTTCAACTTACTACTCTTGGTTGGCCAAACCACAACAAAAAATGCATAGATCTGAAGCATATCATGGAATAGGTATAGATTTTAGCAAACCTTAATGGAATTATAGCAACCTTCTTCCTCCCTTCTTGGATGCCTCGCCTTGCTTCCTACCCTTGAAACCTGACCTTTAGAGGCTCCTTTCCTAGCCTCCTACCTGGGCTAGGAGCTCACTAGGTTTTGGAAACCTGAGACTAGTAAAAAGACCCAAGAATGGCCCACAGTAAAGTTCTATTTTGAATATAATTTCTATAGCATCCTATTCCTCCCTTTCATGCTCACTTGGCTTTGATATCAATTGTTGTGGCCACCATGCTCATGCATGGACCTAAGGATTCTAGTGAGAAATCTCTCTACCAAGTTTAATGACAATCCAATAATGTTTGAATGGACACCAAGCCCTTCATGTCTTACTAGGTGCAGAAATTTTCTATAGCCTACTACTTTGCACATCGGCCCCCAAATCACACTTTGTTTGATTCCCTGACCTCCTAGGATGAGTCTCCAAAAGTTTTAGACTAGAAACCTACCTATCCACATCCAGGAGATAGTCCAAAAATATTTTAAGACAACAACAAGAAGAGTCCTACTTGAACTATGAGTCCTTGGCTTTATCCAACTCCACCAGCATGTTATTTTTGTGCCCTAACAAATCCTCCTCTCTAAGTCTAGTTTGGACTTGTAATCCTTATCAAAGAAGGATTTTTGGATGGCCTTTCATCTTCTGAAATCTAACATGAAATAAAAATTAGGGTGGCTACCAAATATATGAGCAAAATCCTTACTATGCAGAATTTCGCAGAACTCTCTATTCTACAACTTGCAACTTTCCATTGATCCTTGCACTTCTCCAAAGGTCCTTTGGGCTTGAAATTAAAACTGTAATATCATCAGGAAGTGCCCCCCTTGCTGTTTTAATTTCACCTAAAATAGAGTTTCGTGAGGAGAGAAACAATCCTGAGAACAGGGACATATCTGTGCTGAAAACAGAATGCTAAAATCTGTTTTGGATGTCTTACTTTCTCTTGGCATGAATCTTTCTTTCTTTGTAGTATGAGGAGAGTGGGAGAGAGAGGAGAGAGAGAGGCTTAGGGAGAATATACAGTTTACATTAAATCCATTCTAAAACATTAGGTTACATAGTATGCCCTTTTATAGACCAAAGGGTCCTCTTAATCCAATTAGGAATAAAACACATAAACCTAACTGAACTCTAATTCTTCTAAGGCTAATCCAATTAGGAGAGCACTCATACAAGTCCATATGAGTTGATCCACTTTACGTCCACTTGGACCAAATCCAATCCAACATTGAATTAGCCTTCATAAGATCCAAAATCTTGGACCTTAAGCCCATGGAGGGTCGAACCTCCATACTAGAACCAAATCGATCCTAGGCCTAGACCTCCCAAGGCTTAGGAGCACCACACTTATGCCAACATTAGCAAAGCAACACCTATGCCACAGTTAGATATAAAATCTTATTGGATAGACCCACTTGTCCAATACCTTTGTGTTGGGACCCTTCCTACCAATAGAGAAGAGGCCCGTAAGGTATGTTTTCAAGCCTCTAGAATTTTTTTGCATGAAGACAAACTATATAAAAGGGAGTTTTCTCAACCATTGTTGAAGTACTTGCTTCCCTCTGGACGAGGTACACATTGCAAGAAATATATGGAGTCTATGGCAACTACTTAGGGGCATGGCCTTATATTATAAAATCCTGAGGTATGGATATTATTGGCCCACCTATTGGAGCACGTTCCCAGATGCATGGACAGCCTTCTTGTACAAAAATCTCCTAACTTGTTTAGAGTATCCCGAAATGTTTTAGATTTGATATGGACACGAAACCACCTCTTTTGGGACCTCCAACTAGTGAGGGTTCAACCGTCTGAAGTTCCTAGTCGAACTCCAAAAGGGTAGAGAGAGGGGTGACTCTAAAGATGCTAGGTGCTGGGTTTCCTACTTGGACTAGGAAACCATGACAATCTTTTTTGAACGCCCACCAATCTAACCAAACCTCTTCCATATCTAATCCCCTCTGAATAGGACTTGGAACCAACTTTGAAGAGTTCTAAGATCACCATGTTTGATGAGAATAGGATTTGCAAGTGGGCGGCACAAGAATTCCTTGTGTTAGGGATTTCTACTTCGACTAGAAATCCCTAGGTGCTAAGGAATTTTTCCCTTCCTAGGGTATGGTGGCTTGGATGCTGATATTACCTTGATAGAGAGAAACAACCAGAAAGGAAGAGAGGGAGGAAGAAGATGGATATCAAGGAGAAAAGGTTATTTCACTATAACGGCTCCAATCAGCCCCATATACAAAGTATATATATACTAGGTCTCCATGACCTAACCCTAAAACACCCATAGGTCAATTTAATGCATAATTGAGTTTCCCAAGCCCAGGTACACCCTTACCTCAGCCCAATCACACATATATAGGACTCAAAATCAGTCCAATATAAGTTGGCCCCTTGAGGCCTAAGTATCCTAAACCTTAAGACCCGAAAGGCTAATAGCTTTTCATCCTAGGATCCAAACTAGCCCTAAAAATTCCATGACAGCATCATGATCATTGGACCTTGGCCTTAACCTTGATCCCTTGAGCATTAGAAGCACCACATGAGATCCAACAATCTCCACCTAAGTGCTTCAAGGCTTCAACCAACTCCGTCTTGTCCACAAGCTGCATCAGTGCCACACACTTGCGAAAGCTATCATGCGGTAAAACCATCGTCAGTACATCTACTGGATTCTCCTTGGTGTGCACCTTCTATTAGGAATTGTGTCCCAAAGCCAATCGCCTAGGATGTAGGCGGTTGAATTGAGTATTGTACTCTTTGTATGAATTAAAAATATTATTTTGGTAGCTCATCATATTCTAATAATTTCCTGTAATGAACTCTTTTCATGTGATGAAGTCCTTAGGACTACACTGACTTCGATATAGAGAGGATATATCAAGTGATCCTTAAACCAGGTTCACAACCAAAGGATACATTATATTGGACGGCAATGTATCAAGTGTAAGTTGTTGTGGTTCACATCATTTGGTTGTCCTCTTGACCAAAGGAGTGTGGTGACACTGATGTGATCTGCAAGTGGGATATATGATACCTTATTGAACATGACTCCGTGTAGCCCCTTTCTGCCAAAGGAATACTCATGATTGGATATGGGTATATGTGTCCCTCCGACCTGAGGTCATTATGGTAGCTTGCAAGCAACTCCCTGTGCTTTGGTGCCGGACTACCCAGATTTCTAATCTGATGACGGAAGGTTTCTGGATACAGACAAGTACTTATGTAGCAGTGATGGACCAAGATGGAATTGACCTATCCAAATAGTTTGGATTGAATGTCTCGCAGTGTCTCAATTTAGCAAATCCTCAGCCGAGGTAGTCCAAGTGAGGAGTCACTGGACTTGCGAGGTTGAAACATGTTGTGGATTGACTCAGCTGGGGTTGGCAGTCTAACTCTTGGTCATCCTGAGCATTGGAGGTCAAAGGGATGAATTATACGATAACCATATGCTAGAGGTTGGATGATTTCTCTCGCATCTTCAACCTATCCGGATGCCGGGACCCATAGCTAGACGGTATCTTGTGCTGGTACTGTTCCAGTGCTACCGCCTAGGTTCGAACCTATGAGGTCACACGCCATAGAGGATCTCTTCCTAATCCAAATACCGATTTATGATTAGGAATCATTTTGGTAACGGTTTGATTGAGCACATTTGGACTGACCCAGTTTTGGGTCGATCAGAATTTGTTCGGGTCCACCGGAAATTGTTTTGGGTGACCGGAACTTGACCAAGTCTATTATCAATTGGATTTTGATTTAATTGGATATTGAACCAGTTTAGAACTGGTTTGAGATTTTTTAAACCGTTGTGAACCGATTTTGAACCAATCACACGGTAATTTTTGGCTTGGCGGACAGGGGATTCAAAGCATCGTTTCATCTCCCATTTTCATTCATTTTGGCTGGGTTTTAAATCACCGTTTAATGGCCCTTTATTATTTTGTTGTGAATGAATTTGATTCATTCAAAAACCGGCTGCCCCTTAGTTTTCCCGGGATGTTTCTTAGCTTCCGAAATCTCGTTTTTATTGTTCACGTTATATAATTATGGGTGGTGGAAAAGAAATAGGCTGAAATGAAAAAACGTTGGTGGGTCTTCTTCCTTGAGAGCTTCCACATTATTTTTAATCAATGATTTTGGGCTGGGTCTTTGTGAGAGTTTGGGAGAGACGGTCTTCTTAATCCCCTATTATTGCTAGTGCTCAATTGGTGAAGGAAGATACTGTTGTTTTAGGATAAAACATTTACAGAACAAGAGTGTTCTGTTTCCTTATCTCCATCCCACCATTTGAAGAGTCTTTCGGCGACTAGCATTGCGTGAGAACCCGGACCAGAGGAGCCCCAGGCATGTCCCCCCTCTAGAGGGTGTTCCCTTGAGCACCTTGAGCCGTATCAACCTCCCAAGCTGTTGTTTTTGTGTGCTCTGTTTTATTTGGTTGCAGGTTCTGAAATTCTGGATCAAAGAGATTTCAAGATTGTTGGAAGAACAATTTTTAGCTCTCCATTGAATCACGATTCATCCAGAAATCACCTTGCAGTTGCTGCCTAAGGAGAGACCAAGAGATTGCCACTTTCGGTTTCCTCCATTGCTGCTGTTGAAACGAAAGAAAAACAACATTCCAAAGGCTGCTGGAAGAAGAAGACTGGAATAAGTTTATTCCAGTTATCTCAGCTATTCCAGCATTATCCCTGGTTTATTCCAAGCAGGAATAAGGTAAAAATTCTATTTTTATTTTTCATGCATGTGTAGATCTAGCTTTACCAAATTTGTTTATAAATATTACATGCCCTGTTTCATGCCTTGTTATGCATGTACATGCATCTTAAAATTGTTAGATCCTGTACGTAGCAGGTTTTTTCGCTGTTATTTTAAAATATTTTAAAATACATACCTGCTCCCTGTACTGTTGCATGCTTAGTGTAGGTACTTGCAAACCCCGGTTTTCTTTCACCTTCACCAGCTCCACCTCTTCATCCTCCACTAGCTCCCTGATCCGATGGTATCTGATATCGATGTGCTTAGTTCGAGCATGATAGATAGAGTTCTATGCAAGTAGAAGTGCACTCTGACTATCACAGTGCATCCTGATAGCCTTCTGTTCGAGGTGCATCTCCAATCTTAAGCCCTTCAGCCATAGGGCCTCCTTTGCCACCGCTATAACACCAATGTACTTCACCTCCATATTTGGTAAAGATGTAATGGGCTACAAGCATGATCTCCATAAAACAGGACCTCCATATAAGCTGAAAATAAAACCTATCATCGAGCGACGGGTGTCCACATTTTCACCAAAATCTACATTCTTTAATCCAAATAGTATAACCATGTGATAAAAGAGGCCTCGATCAATAATAAAAGCAATTTTATCCTTGTCTTCTAGGGCCATCCAGACTTGGTTATATCCAGAGAAGGTGTCCATGAAAGAATAAAAATTAATATTGGTTGCCTTCTATGCTAAGTTTAAAATCTTCACCTGAACATTATGACGGAGTCTAGTGGATAATTAACTTTAATATGTCCCTCACGAAATCAAAAGGATAAGGCCAATTAGGAGACCTTGTTATCATGGCAAAAAAATATTTGTTGAGTACTCTATGATGATTAGCCCAAATCAATAAAGCACATTGGGCAAGCATGTTATTCTAGGATTTAAAAATATTATTATAGTTTAGTTGTATTTGTTGGGCCAAGATTGGACATGGTAGTTTAGGAATTTCTTCAATTATGGGACCCTACTTCCCTTTTCGAGCATGATATGTTTGGTTAATATCTCTTCCTATTTCAAAGCTAGACACCTTTTATAGATTAATATTAATCATGTCTCCATACATCATTTTAATATCATGGAAAGATTTTGGAGGCAATTCTCAAGATTAGTGGCGAATATGGAGAAATAAATTATATAATTTTCAAGATTATGATCTCTCATTTCAGTAATATCCCACCAGATGCTTTTTTATTAGCTTTTAAAATACCACTAAGTTAGGCTTCCTGGATAAGGTTTACCAAGAAAGTTTTAATAGGTGCATCTGAAAGTGGTTTCAATCCTAGATCAGGTGGTGATTTTAACAAAGGAGCTATTAGTGGGGGGTGATGGCTCTTGTTATTCGTCAATCCAAACTATTATGGTTTTGAAGTGCGTTTCTATGGTATGCCCATATACATCGAAATCATCTACCCCAAAATGAGCCAAACAGGGATCTATTGAATCCTGGGAGAGAACTATGGGGTGGCTTCCTTTATTATGTTATTATGCATTTTTTGTTTTTGGAAAGGATCAACTAATTTTATCATTGCATCTATTTGTTCTCCCATATAAAAAGGCACAGATGATTTTAGGGCACTAGAGACTTGGACCATAGGTGAGTAGGATAATGATGAATTAGTTCAACCCACCGATTTAATATCTCCATATGTTTTTCCACCTTAGCCAAATTGTCTATATCGGTTTTATGGTTGTGCAGAGTTGTTCTAAGACCTTTTCATTCCCAGGAGTTAGAGATGATTGTTCAAGAAAAGATAAAGGGTCATTAAAATTTTAAGGTAGGTATGGTCTCTCTAAGTTACTCTCGTGTTGATAGATAGTTCACCTTCCTCCTCTTTATTAAGTTTGATTAACCATTGATCAGTTTGATCCATTAGCTTAATAGATTGTTGTTGGGCTATAATTATTTGTTGAAATTAAGCAAACCTATTGACATCTAGGTTGGTTTGTAGAAGAGGTGGGTATGATACTTACTAAACCTTCTCTTCAAATAATGGACTATAAGTAGTTAAAGAAGGTTGACATTGTGGATAGGGCTAATTATAAAATGGTGTATCTATGAACATGGATCCTCAGGTTACCGGGATAACCACTAGGTGTGGTTGCCACAAAAAATCTGGTTGAGCCCTCCAACTTGAATATAGGCATTCAAGTATAAATTATTTCCTAAGCTATAGGTCATTTGGATTTGATCTTAATAAATTTGGTCATACATAAACTCAAGAGTTGGTACACGATTGGGCATTCACTCTAAAAATGTGTGGGGCTCGAATAAACATAGTATGCGGAAGAAAGGGTACTCTACTATAACTATTCGTGCTCCTGGTATTGATTTAGTTTGTTGGATTGCTTTGATTATTAATGTTGCTGCCAAGATCACCATGGCCTGTAGTTGCTGTCGGCATCGGAGCATGCCTCCTTCGCTGCCTGGTGGTCCTCTGGTCCTGGAACTGCAAAATAGGGGTTAGTGACCCGGGCCGGGGTTTCTAGCGGGGGACTCCGACGGTCAAGTCAGTGATGATCCAGGGGAACAGATCCTTCTGGTCGAGCCCCTCTTGGACTCCATGCTAGGAGGAGTGATTAGTGTGAGAGTGGGATGCAAGTGTGCCAGGGAAAGAGTGGCCTGGCTAGAGGGAATCTCTGTATGGCCCTTCCGCCCGACCTTGCTTGAGGAAGCTGGTGGTGCTGTGCTCTTTTTGGTTGAGCTTGCACCTGTATTCCAGTGGTATGGCTTGTGCCCTGCTTGTATTGTGGTTGTTACCTCTAAGTTTTGTAGATTAAGTTACCGTTGGGCGTTCGTCTTGGGATCTCCACCGGGCTATCAGGCATGTGCGGTGGTGTCCCAAGGAGCCTTTCTCGATCTGTGATAAGGGAAGCTGTCATGTGCTCTGACATTTCCTTGGTCGCCTCATTCCGGGAAACGTGGTAGTACCTCGATCGATGGGCCGCCGCCCTTGGGATTCAAATCTCCTGTTGACTTCCTCTCTCGGGTGGTCTAGTTGGTTGGTAAGGAGCGTGGTGCCTCGATCAGTGGGTTTCTCCACTTTCTGGTAAAACCGGCGGCCATAGGCAGTCAGTACGGTCTGGCAGGTGTCCCAGTGTAGTCCTCGGGTGGCTTGCCGGTATTCTGGGATGGCGGTGCTCTCGTCTGAGCTGGGGCTGAGCTGGAATGGTAGTGCTCGCTCCGACCTAGGTGCCCCGAGCTTACGGGATCTCCTCGGTGGAGGAGGGTAGAGTGCAGGCCCCATCTACAGGGCTCAGCCTCGGAGAGGCTCCACGTGGTGGAGGGCTGAGCTCGACTCCGACCACAGGGCTCGATCTCCGAGGGTCTCACTCTGGGGTGCAGAGTGCGGGCTCGGTCCAGAGGGCTCGACCTCGGAGAGGCTCCACATGGCAAAGGAGGGCTGAGCTCGACTCTGACCATAGGGCTTGATCACCGAGGGTCTCATCTGGAGGGTAGAGTACAGCTCCGGCCTAGGCATCCCGAGCTCGTGGGGCCGACCTGGTGGAGGATGGAGCTCGGCTCGTTTTCTCGAGGGAGCTCAGCTCGACGAAGGAGTCCCGGCAGGAGAATTGACGTGGCATCCGATGCGGTGGCCTCCTTTGACGTGGCACCTATCAACTCCCCCATTTCAGCGATCCTGCCATATCATTTGCACCCCACTCCTGAGGCTCGTTAGTGCACAGCGCTCGGGCCAAAGGGAGTAATTATGGTGCTGATGTAGAAAGGCGGAGATCTAGCACCATGATGGCCATGATTGCTTGCGCTTCGTGAGACGGTCCTGCAAACCAATGCGGGGGTGCCACATAGCCACGTCCGAGGAGTAGTTAATGTTGGTACAGAATTCTGAGCGACTGGGATGCCATTGTCGTCGACGGGCAGCACGTGACGTGGATCCGTTGGTGGAGGGGTCGTATCGAGGTGGATCCATCGGGTCATTTCGAAATGAAAATAGGG
This sequence comes from Areca catechu, assembly GCA_021397845.1. Lineage (NCBI taxonomy): Eukaryota > Viridiplantae > Streptophyta > Magnoliopsida > Arecales > Arecaceae > Areca > Areca catechu. Next base: position 28,935,531 of record CM038042.1, on the reverse strand, counting down.
CCTTACCCGAAATATCCATTCTTTTGAATTCTTCATGCCTGTTGTTCTGTTCGAGCTTTCTTCTTCCTCCCAGTCACCTCAGATCTTCTAAGGAACCAGGTTAGTCCCCTCTTTCTTCCCCCTTCGCCAGAGTAGGGTCCTTCTAGGGTCTCCTTCAAGTCGAGTCTGCTTTTTCGTCCTCCACCTCGAGTTCTTCACCTCTCTTATTCTTGAGGATGTCCCGTTTTGGCCCGGGCTTCCACCCCTCCATTGATCAGGGCGAGCTGATCCCTCTGAGCAGAGGCTGGCGTCTTCTTCTTCCTTCGGTGAGGAGGAGGATGCGGCTCACTTTGAGTTCAGTAGGAGGCGTTCTCCCGGTCCGGTGCTCATCAGGAACCGGGGTCCGGTCCCTCTCTCCCTCCTCCTTCTTCTGTACCTATTTCTGAGTCTACCCGGTTCACAGGTCCTGGCAGGGTCACCTCGACGATCACTGCCGAGGAACTGGGGACCGTTCGGGATGTCTATGGCATCCCACATTCAGTTCAGCATATGATCCCTTATCCGGGGGAACGGGTCACTTCCAGTGGCCCGAGCCGCATTGCTTTTTATGAGGAGACCTTCTCAGGGGGTCTCTGCTTTCCTTTCCATCCATTCTTCATGTTCGTCTTGGACAACTATCATTTGGTCCCTGCCCAGTTAGTGCCAAATACCATTAGGGTCATCTTTTCCTTCATTGTGCTCTACCATCTCCACGGGTTTGTTGCCCGGTTCTTTTTGTTCAGGGCTTTCTTTGTCCTGAAGTGCCACCCGACTGAGGATGGGTGGTGGTCCTTGTCTTCCCACCCGAAGGGCATCAGATTTGAGCTCCCCTCTTCCATCAAGGGATGGAAGAGTAAATTATTCTTTGCTGTGGTTGAGGGGGTCGACTAGGTCTGGAGTGATCTGGACCAGTCCCCCAACCGAAATTCTATGGTTGATGCGGTTGACTGGGATGACTACGAGTAGCTCTGCACCGCCCAGATCCCTTCTCTCGAGGTCCTGTTATCAGAGCAGAACCTTTCTGACATCGGGGTTAACCCAACAAATGGGTTGGGTGAGTTCGACCTGAACTTTTCTTTTCCTTTCTTGCATTTCTTACGTTGCTTATTGCGGGCTCTGACCATTGTGTGACTTGCATGCAGGGATGATTTCCACAGAGAGCGACCTGCTAGCGATCACCCGGAAGCGACCACCACCCGGGCTGGTCGAGGAGCCTCCATCGAGGCGAGTTAAGGACGAGAGCGCATCTGTGGCCGTTCCTGCCACGGTGGCTGACCTGAGCCGGTCGATGATCGAGACCGCTTCTGCTGCACCGGTCGGTCCGAGTTCAGGGGTGACCCGAGCTGCTCCTACACCAATGGAGAGGGTGGCAGCCATGGCACCGGGGCTAGTCCAACGAGAGGCCCAAGAATTCCTGGAGCGGCTCGGTCGTTAGGGTGCGGCCCCCACCGCGGAGCCCGAGGTAGTAGCCCGGGCAAGGGCCGCAGTTGCTGCCACTACGTCTCCCAGTCCTCCGAGTCCATCTGTGATCAAGATCAGGGATGAGGAGGTTCGAGCCGAGACTGAGGTTGCGACTGAGGTGCCACCTACACAGGTACCAGCTCCTCAGCCTGCCCCCGGGGGCCCTGCAGTTATTGGGGCAAGGCCTTCTACTGTAGGAGAGAGCAGGAGGGAGGAGGCGTGACATCAACTCCCTTTCAAGATGGGGCCGGAGAGCTCGTTCCTCCGGAGCCCTGTGCTGGCCGAGCGCATGATAGATTTCTCAATCCAGACATGCGACCGGGAGGAGATGGCCGGATTGCGGCTAAGCGATGTCCTCAGCGCCATCTTCCCCAGCTTTACTTGGTGAGTTATCTCTTCTTTCTTTCTTTTCTCTTCTTCTTTTTTTTTAGCTATCCTCTTTTCATGGTGTAGATCAATGCCGAGGCCCTCTTCATTAGGGGCTGCTATCAGAATTGGGAGCGCATCGAGCGGCAACAAATGGCCGAGATCGAGTCTCTGAAGACCGATCTGAAGGAGAAGGCCGGGACAAACAGGGCGCTCGAGCAGAAGGTCGGGGACCTAGAGAAGCAGCTCGTCGATGCTGAGGGGCAAGCGAGGAAACTCCTGGAGGCCCTTGACTTGGTGTGGAGTCGCTCAAAGAAGGCTGCCGATGATCTCTCCACCGTCGAGAAGAAGCTGAAATGGTACAGTGCCAAGGCTGATCGGTACAAGGAGGCCTCCTGGACTGCCCAGGCAGAGCTGGCGGTAGGGAAAGGGAGGTTGGCCATGGTCGAGAAGGTGGCGGAGATGGCTGGCAAGTCAGTGGAGGCTGCCATATTGGAGGCCACCGAGGCAAGGAAGGAGGCCGCCAAGGCCAGGAAAGATGCTGAGGAGGCCGTTCCCAAATTCAAAGCCTCGGAGGAGTTCATCGCTAAAATTCATCAAACGGCGTCGGACTCCTTCTATAAAGGCTTCATGTTCTTGCACGACCGGATCGAGGCATCTGTTCCTGATAAAGACTGTTCTTGCCTCAGGTACCCCTCAGCCTCGGATGCAAAACCTGATGAGGAGGTCGTTATTGAGGAAGCCATGGCTCCCGAGCCTCCGACGCCAGCCGAGGCTCCATCCGAGGTCGGAGCCCATCAACCGGAGGTCCATGAAGGTGGGGCCCCTCAGCCTCAAGGCTCAATAGGGGGGCCGGCCAGTGCAGAGTAGTCCTTTTTCTTTTATTTTATACTTTGTCTTTTTTTGTTCTTGGTCGGGGTCACCCGGCATGTCGGGGGCCCATAAAATGTTTGTAACTGGCTCTTGATCAATAAGATTTGAACTTTCTTGCAACCCATCCTTCCCTCTTTTTCTCTTTCTTTCCCTCCCCTCCCTCTCTTTTTTTTTTTTTTTAATGAGTGGGGAGATCAGAGAAGAGAGTCTTACCTTGCCTGGGGCTTAGTTACCAGGCTTTGGTGTCAGCAAATCGGGCGCAAGGTTTTGGCAGTTATGAGCAGCTAGGCTCGTTGGTTCCTTGGCCAGAGAGCTGGGCCCCGATCCAAGGTGCCTGAGGGCTGTTCTCAGGTCTTGGATGCCTTGGAGCTAGGCTTGAGGCCTTCCTGGTTGGAGCACTGGGCCCTGGTCTAGGGATTGCTTGAGAGCTGGGCTCAGGTCTTTTGCGCCTTGGAGCTAGGCTCAAGGCATTGATAGGAGCTGCTTGGCTCGAAGATCCTTTGGTCGGAGAGTTGGATTCCAGTCTTAGGTTGGCATCTCAGAGCTGGGCTCGGAGACGGTTAAGATTGAGAGCGGCATGGCTCGAAGGTCCCTTGGCTAGAGATTTGAGCTCCGGTCTTGGGTTGGCATCTCGGAGCTGGGCTCAAAGATGGTTGATGATTGCACGGCATGGCTCAAAGGTCCCTTGGCCGGAGATCTGAGCTCCGATCTTGGGTTGGCATCTCGAAGTTGGGCTTGAAGACGGTCGAGATTGAGAGTAGCTTGGCTGAAGATCCATTGGCCAGAATCTGAGCTCCGGTCTTGGGTTGGCATCTCAAAGCTGGGCTTAATGATGGTTGAGATTGATAGCAGCTTGGATCGAAGATCCCTTGGCTAGAGATCTGAGCTCCGGTCTTGGGTTGGCATCTCGGAGCTGGGCTTGAAGACGGTTGAGATTAAGAACAGCTTGGCTCAAAGATCCCTTGGCCGGAGATCTGAGCTCCGATCTTGGGTTGGCATCTCGGAGCTGGGCTCGAAAATAGTTGAGATTGAGAGCAGCTTGGCTCGAAGATCCCTTGGCTGGAGATCTGAGCTCCAGTCTTGGGTTGGCAGCTCGGAGCTGGGCTCGAAGACAGTTGAGATTAAGAGTAGCTTGTCTCGAAGATCCCTTGGCCGGAGATCTGATCTCTAGTCTTGGGTTGGCATCTCGGAGCTGGGCTCGAAGACGGTTGAGATTGAGAGCAGCTTGGCTCGAAGATCCCTTGGCCAGAGATCTGAGCTCTGGTCTTGGGTTGGCATCTTAGAGCTGGGCTCGAAGACAGTTGAGATTGAGAGCAGCTTGGCTTGAATATCCCTTGGCCAGAGATCTGAGCTCCAGTCTTGGGTCGGCGTCTCGAAGCTGGGCTCGAAGATGGTTGAGATTGAGAGTAGCTTGGCTCGAAGATCTCTTGGCCGGAGATCTGAGCTCCGATCTTGGGTTGGCATCTCGGAGCTGGGCTCGTAGACGTTTGATGAAGTTTCCCTGCAAGACAGATAGATATCCATGCAAGGAAAGAGTTATTATCATTATTATTGATGAGAAACCTTACATTATTGATGGTATCTTCATAGATTGTAGGCATTCCATGTTCGAGGGAGCCTGATGCCGTCGAGATCTTCGAGGAAATAGGCCCCTTGTGAGGGGGTTTCAGCCACTTTATAGGAGCCTTCCCAGTTTGATGAGAGCTTGCCGCACTCTCGGGGTTGAGATGCCTCTTCCCGGTGCAGCACCAAGTCCTCGGGTTTGAAGGCTTTTGGCCTGACCTGGGGATTGCAGTACCGGGCTGCTCACTGTCGGTGAGCTTCATTGAGGTCGGTGTAGTCCATACAGATCCTCGTTGTCTCCTGGTGGAGACAATGGCATCGAGCGAGTTGAGCCCGGGCTGGCCCAAGATCACGTTGTAGGTGAAAAGGAGCCTGTGAAGCCAGCAAGGGAGGTATGCACAGGTTTGAGTTGATCGGGAGAAAGGTTCATCTTGAAGAACGCATCATAAGAAACCACGTCCATGGAGCTTCCACTATCAACCATGATGCATTTTATAGGATGCTTCACGATCGTCCTCTTGGCGACCACGGCATCATTATTTACATTTTCCCCCCGTCTCCCCCTTCCCTCGTAAAAGGGAGTACATTCTCAGGATCCCCTGCCCCCTAGGCCTTTTGGGCACGTGCGCAGCTCCCCAGGAGATCATGCCCACCGGCTTCTCGATGGGACGGTTATCGATGACTGGAGCTGGTGGGAGAGTAATGAGCGCCTGGGATTCCACCTGAGTTTTGCTCCCCACAAACCTTTTAAGGTAGCCCCTCTTGATGAGTTCTTCAATTTCCTACTTAAGGTTGTGGCATTCCTCGGTATCATGGCCATGGTCGCGGTGAAAGCGACAGTACTTCACTCTATCACGGCCAGTGGAGGACTTCATTGGAGGCGGGCGTCTCAAGTAGTCCTCACCTTCGATCTCCATAAGGATTTTCATCCTCGGGGCGAGGAGGGGGGTGTAACTCTCCTCAGGAACGGAGCGCCTTTCGATATCGGCCCCCTCCGGGAGTTTGGGACATGGGGTTCTGGCTTTCGGGTCCCGGGCATCTCGATGGGGGTTGGCCTCTTTAGTGGCTTCCTGTCGAGCTCTCGCCTTGTACGGTCCACCTCCTCGGCATGGATATACTTTTGGGCTCGAAGAAGGAGCTCGGAATAAGTCTTGGGAGGCTTCTTGTCCAGCGAGTAGGTCAGGCTGGAGGTCCTGAGCCATCGCTTCAGCATCAACATGGCAACTGGCTTATCAAGGTTGTAAATTTCTAACACGGTAGCCTTGAAACGGGCCATATAGTCCCGCAGGAGCTCGCAGTCTTGCTACCGGATGAAGAAGAGGCTATCTGCCTCCCGTGGCAACTTCCTGCAGGCGTTGAAGTGGACCTCGAACTTCTGCCCTAACTGGGCGAAAGAGTTGATGCTCCCCGGCTCCAAATGGGTGAACCACACCCGGGCTGCTTTACGGAGAGTTGCAGGAAAGGCGATGTAGAGAAGAGTGTCGGTGGCCCCCTGGACCCTCATGAGGGTCCGGTAGCTTTCCAGGTGGTATAGGAGGTCGGTGGTCCCATCGTAAGGATCCACCTGTGGCATTCAGAATCGATGCGGGATCGGCTCCGCTTGGATTTCTTGGAAGAATGGGGGACGAGCGTCATAGCCCGCTGGCTCACTAGCGATGCCCTGCATGTCGGCAAACCGGCGGGAGAACTCTGCCAGTTTGCTCTCATGTTCCTCCAGGTGCTTCTCTGCTGTGCACCTGATGGCTTCGTCAGTAGACCCCTCCGCTGAGGGAGACAGAGAACGTGACATGGGTGCATGGTCTCCGTGATGGGGGGTCTTGCTCTTTCTATCTCGGTGGGGTCTGGGCACCGCCCGCCCGAGGTTTGGTGAGCGGCTCTCCCTGTTGCAGACCTGGCTCGTTGCCTTTTCGCCGGAGTCTGATGACTACCCCGGTTGTCGGTGATGGCTCGCGGCTACAAAGGCCTTCCTTGGAAGGAACGTAGGCTGTCGCGGGGAGCTGTGGCATGGGCCGCCGGGTCCCTGGCTGCGGTGGGTGGCTAGGGACCGATGTTGATACTAAAGCTGGCGCACTGCTGTGGTGAGGATCTGCATTTGTTGGGTGAGTGTGGCCAGCTGAGACTCCGCCGGAGATGGTTGAACTGGAGCGGATGGCCCCGTCTCGAGATTGTGTGGGTTTCCTTGGGAAGGGGAGTCCCCTGCATGGCTAGCGGAGGCCTCTCGCACTCATTTCATCACCATCCTTCCGTGGAGCGCCAATCTGTAGAGAGATAGAGGGCTTGACCTGGATCAAAGATTGTCCACAATGTCCCCTGCCCCCCTTTCTGGCGTGCCAATCTGTTGTCGCCAAGATCGCCGTGGCCTGTAGCTGCTGTCGGCGTCGGAGCATGCCTCCTTCGCTGCCTGACGGTCCTCTGGTCCTGGACCTGCAAAACAGGGATTAGTGACCCGAGCCGGGATTTCCGACGGGGGCACTCTGACAGTCAAGTCAGTGACAATCCAGGGGAGCAGATCCTCCTGGTCGAGCCCCTCTTGATGGACTCCACGCTAGGAGGAGTGATTAATGTGGGAGTGGGATGCAAGTGTGCCGGGGGAAGAGTGGCCTGGCTAGAGGGAGTCTCTGCATGGCCCTTCACCCGACTTTGCTTGAGGATGCTGGTGGTGCCATGCTCTTTTTGGTTGAGCTTGCACCTATGTTCCAATGGTATGGCTTGTGCCCTGCTTGTATTATGATTGTTACCTCCAAGTTTTGTAGATTAAGTTACCATTGGGCATTCGTCTTAGGATCTCCACCAGGCTATTAGGCACATGCGGTTATGTCCCGAGGAGCCTTTCCCGATCCATGATAAGGGAAGCTGTCATGTGCTCTGACATTCCCCTTAGTCACCTCATTCCAGGAAACGAGGCAGTACCTGGATCGGTGGGCTGCCACCCCTGGGATTCAAATCTCCTGGTTGACTTCCTCTCTCGGGTGGTCCAGTCGGTTGGTGAGGAGCGTGGCGCCTCGATCAATGGATTTCTTCTCTTTTTGGTATAACCGGCGGTCGCAGGTGGTCAGTACGGTCTGGCAGGTATCCCAGTGTAGTCCTCGGGTGGCTCGCCGGTGTCCTGGGATGGCGGTGCTCTCGTCTAAGCTGGGGCTGAGCTGGAATGGTAAGGCTCGCTCCGACCTAGGCGCCCCTAGCTTGCGGGATCGCCTCGGTGGAGGAGGGCAGAGTGCGGGCCGGTCCAGAGGGCTCAGCCTCGAAGAGGCTCCACGTGGCGGAGGAGGGCTGAGCTCGACTCCGACCACAAGGCTCGATCTTCGAGGGTCTCGCTCTGGAGGGCAGAGTACGGGCCTGGTCCAGAGGGCTTGGCCTCAGAGAGGCTCCACGTGGCGGAGGAGGGCTGAGCTCGACTCTAACCACAGGGCTCGATCTCCGAGGGTCTCGCTCTGGAGGGCAGAGTGCGGCTCCGGCCTACGCGTCCCGAGCTCACGGGATCGACCTGGCGGAGGATGGAGCTCGACTCATTATCTCGAGGGAGCTCAGCTCGGTGGAGGAGTCCGGACAGGAGAATTGACGTGGCGTCCGATGCGGTGGCCTCCTTTGACGTGGTGCCTGTCAGCTCTCCCATGTCAGCGATCCCGCCACATCAATTAAATATGCAATCAAGATAGATAAGAGCAATCCTTATTTATTTATATATTTATTTATTATTTTTTAAAAGGAGCTATGAGATGAAGAAGGAAAAAAGATAGAAAGAGTTCTAAAGATGAGGGTCTATGAGAGTCCTAAAGCTAAGAGAGAGAAAAGAATTAGTTAAAATTTGATATTATTTATAAATAAGTTAGTATAACATGAACTCTCTATCCTAGGGTTATCCAAAATATAGATAGCTCGTAGCTATCGAGACCATCTTGGAGCCCTCCAAGTCAAAAACTAACCAATCAATTGGCTAGGTAAGGATAAGATCGTGAGGATCCCCTATTGCTTTCCTTAGACACTAATTAAATTGTCCAAGTCAATCAATGGAAGTGATTAAATACTACCTTTCTTCAAAGATACATAATCCTCGAACCCCTTTCCTAGACACTAGTCAATCAGCTAATCCTGACTTGATCTAACTCTTTCGGGTGTCTTGTCCTATTGAGCTCGAGTTCCTTAGGGACTGACATCTAGTTGATTTTAATTAAAAGGCTTAGATTAATGCAAGATGTAGTTAAAGTTTGTGGGCCAAGAAAGGGTGATCAAATATTCACCTTATGTTGTTTATGGATTATTACCCTTAGGTTATTTTATAAAAATATGTATGCAAAAAAAAGAGAGATATTCCAAACAAGTAATAATCTTTTAAGTTTTAATTAGTTTCTCTATTTTAGTTAAGTGTTTTATACGGTTTTTTGTTTTCTTTCTATGTTATGCTAACTTAAGCAAAAAGAATAAAATGTATGTTTTAAATTTGGTTAGTTAGATATGGGAGAAATAAAAGTAAATTAGACTAGGAATATAAAGCAGCTAATATTAAAGCAAGAAATCAAAAGTTAAGTATTTTTTAAGGTTAATTTGAAAAGGAAGAAACTTAAAAAAAAACTCTTTTCTTTTTAGTTTAGTTTGAAAAGATAGAAGCTAATTAAAAGCAAATAGAAATACATTTTTTCTTTTTATATTATTTTGAAAAGGAGGAAATTAATTAAAAGAGAGAAATAAAAAAAGAAAATAAATATAATCAAAAGAAATTTTTAGGTAGATTTTAAAAAAGGAGACTAATCAAAAGAAACAAAAAAAAGAAAACTTTTTGGTTAATTTGAAAAGGAAGAAAATGATTAAAAATAACTAGAAAAAGAAATTGATGTAGGGTTAGGATTGATCTCACCAAATTTGTAGAACTTCTTGCTCTTCTTTTTTCTTCTTTTTTCTACAAGAAAAATAAAAAAATTAAAAACTAAATTTACAAGAAATCAAAGAGATCAAAAATATTAGTGTTCATGCCTTCTCTGGCCAAAAACTTGATAGATTTGTGATGTTGTCATTAAGATAGGCTATCATTTTAATTAATTAATTTTTTAAATGAAATTAAAAATACATAGAAAAAATGAGTCAAGCTGAATCCACAGAGAAAGCAATGCTTATGATAATTTAAAATCTTTAGTTTTTATAAAAAATAATAATATTTTGGAGTCAGGAAAATTAAAATTAAAAGTGTAAAAAAAATTAAAACTTTGTATATTCGATTTGCTAATCAAATCTTAGTATCAATTGCAATAAAAATGAATAACAAAAATTTAAATTATATAAAAATAAATTTGCATTAATTAAAATCTAATTACAAGAAATTAAAAATAATAATTAATTTATAAAATGCAATAACAAAGTATCGAGGTTGATTGATGTATCCTTGTCAAAAAGTTGGTTTATGTCACTTCACCTTCTTCTATCATACTTCGTGGAGCGAACTAGGTTTCCTCTTCTTCTTCTTCTTTGGATCTTAATCTTGGAAATGGAATAGGCTTGAAGATAGTATATGGGTAGAACTCTCCTCTAAGAAATCTCACTCTTAGAGACCAACCTGTCATCCAAAACTAAGCCCTTTACCCTATATACCCTCCCTCCAGGATGGTCTCTTCTTAAGCCCTGAGGTCATTTAAATAGAGCTTGGTGTTGAATTAGTATAGGACTGGGATTAGACTCCTCAAACTCTTAAAATTATTTTGGGCATCAAATGATGATTCTGAAAGCAAAACAGGGTTGCGAGTGCCTACACTAAGCATGAAACAGTGCAAGGAGCAGGTTTGCATTTTAAAATAATTTTAAAATAACATCGAAAAAAACCTACTCAGCACAAGATCTAACATTTTCAAGATGCATGCATAGGCAAAGGAAGGCATGAAATAGGCATGTAATATTTATAAACAATTTAATAAACCTAGATCTAGACATGCATGAGAAATAAAAACAGAAATTTTATCTTATTCCTGCTTGGAATAAAGCAGGGAAAACTACTGGAATAGCTGGAATATCTGGAATAACCTTATTCCAGTCTTCTTCTTCCAGCAACCATTTGGAAAGTTCTTTGCCTCTTCTTCAAGAGCAGCAAACCCAAACCACAAATGGGCAATGCTTTGGTCTCTCTTCCTGCAACAACAGCAAGCCAACTTCTTGATAGATTTAGCTTCAAAGGAGAGCTAATGGATCGTTCTACCAACAACATTGTAGTCCTCTTCACCCAGGAATTTCAGAACAGTAAATCTGCAACCAAAAACAGGGGAAACAAAAGCAGCAACAATGGAGGTTGATGCAGCTCACAGGTGCTCAAGAGAACACCCTGTAGAGGGGGACACGCCTGGGCTTCCTCTGATCCGGCTTCTCTCGCGATGCTAGTCGCCGGAAAGCTCTTGAAACAGTGAGAGGGGAGGAAGAAAAATAGAACACTCTGTTCTGTGATTGTTTTCTCCAAAATAGATTTTCTTCCACCGATTGAGCACTAACAATAATAGGGAATCAAGGAGGTCTTCTCCCAATCACTCAACAAAAAACCAGGCCCAAAAAACATTGGTGGAAAGGATGGTGGAAGCTCTCAAAGGAAGAATAATAATTCACACAACATTTCACAGCCAGAAAAATATATTCAGCGTGAATAATGAAAACGTTGATTTTGGGAGTTGAGGAGACTTGCTAGGAATACGAGATGGCAGCACGTTTGAGAATGAATCGAATTTGTTTTCAACCTAGCATTGAAGAGCCAATAAATAGTGATTAAATTCCAGCCAAAATGAATGGAAATGGGAGAGAAAAAGTCTTCTTAAATCCCCTGTTCGCCCAAGCCATTTATTACTGTGTGAATTGGTTCAAAGCCGGTTCACAACTGGTTCAAACATCACAAACCGATTCTAAACTGGTTCACAATACAATTAGATCAAAATCTAATTTATAAAAGGCTTGGTCAAGTCTTGGTTACCCAGAAACAATTCCTGGTGGACCCGAACAATTTCTGATCGACCTAAAATTGGGTCAATCCAATGTGTGCTCAATGAAACCGTTACCGAAATGATTCCTAATCATAAATCAGTACCTGGATCAGGAGAAATCCTCTATGGCATGTGACCTCATAGGTTCGATCCTAGGCGGTAGCACTGGAACAATTCTAGTACCAGCACAAGATACCATCTAGCAATGGATCCTGGCATCCAGATAGGTTAAAGATGCGAGAGCAATCAATTGAACCTCTGGCATACGGTTACCATATATTTCTTTGACCTCCAATGCTCAGGATGACCTAGGATTAGACTGCCAACCCTAGCTGAGTCAATCCACAATATATCTCAACCTCGCAAGTCCAGTGACTCCTCACTAGGACTATCCCGGTCGAGGATTTGCTAAATTGAGATACTGCGAGACATTCAATCCAAACAATTTGGATAGGAGGTCAGTTCCATCTTGGTCCATCACTACTCCACAAGTACTTGCTTGTACCCAAAAACCTTCGTTACCTGATTAGAAATCCGGGTAGTCCGGCACCAAAGCACAGGGAGTTGCTTGCAAGCTACCATGATGACCTCAAGTCGGAGAGACACATATACCCATATCCAATCATGAGTATCCCTTTGGCAAAAAGGGGCTACACGGAGTCACGTTCAATGAGATATCATGTATCCCACTTGCATATCACATCAGTGTCACCACACTCCTTTGGTCAAGAGGATAACTAAACGATGTGAACCACAACAACCTACACTTGATACTTTTCCAGCAAATTGCTCCTCCATTCAGGGTAAATACAAACCCTGACACACTCTTGCTATCATCTCTGTCTGACTGGAAACTGGAGTCAATATACCCCACAAGTTTCAAGTCAGATTCTTCATAAATCAGCCATTGGTCTTTAGTATTTCTTAAATACTTCAGGATGGACTTAACCACCTTCCAATGCACCTCACCTGGGTCAGACTAGTATTTGCTCACTACTCCTAGTGAGTATGCCACGTCTGGTCTAGTACATATCATAGCATACATGATAGAGCTTACTGCAGAAGCATAAGGTACTCTACTCATGCACTCTCTTTCCTCAGGAGCTATCGCACAATCTTTCTTGGAAAGAGTAATTCCAGAACCTATCGAAGATAGCCTTTTTTGGAATTTTCCATGCTGAACCGTTTCAGCATGGTATCAATGTACGTAGACTAGGACAATCCCAGAAGCCTCTTAGATCTATCTCTATAGAACTTTATACCTAGTATGTAAGAAGCTTCACCCAAGTCCTTTATGGAGAACTGAGATGATAACCAGACCTTTATTCCTTGTAATGCTGCGACATCATTCCTAATGAAGCGAATGTCATCAACATACATTACCAGAAATACAATTACAGAACCATTAACCCACTTATAGATGCAAGGTTCTTTCCATTCCTAATGAAGCCATACGATTTGATACACCTATCAAACCGTAAGTTCCAACTTCGAGATGCTTGCTTGAGTCCATAAATGGACCTCTGCAACTTGCATACTTTTGACTCATCTGAGGATGTGAACCCTTCAGGCTGTATCATATACACCTCTTCTTCTAGCTCCCCATTAAGAAAAGCGGTTCGGACATCCATCTTCTAGATCTCATAATCAAAATATGCTGCTAAATCAAGCATGATCCGAATGGACTTGAGCATTGCCACAGGGGAGAAAGTCTCATCATAATCGATACCAAATTGCTGACGATACCCCTTGGCAACTTGATGGGCTTTATAGGTCTCCACCTTCCCATCTGCACCCCTTTTCCTCTTGAAGACCCACTTGCACCCGATGGGTTTTATCCCTTCAAGTGGATCAACCAATGTCCATACATTGTTGATCTCCATGGACTCCATTTCGGATCGCATGGCTCCAAGCCATGCCTCAGAGTCAGATCTCTGAAGTGCATCCATATAGGTGATCGGATCCTCATTGTTCTCGTCGAGCTAAATGGGATCGCCATCCTGGACCAAGAAACCATAGTATCTGTCTGGCTGACGTGGTACTCTACCAGATCTCCTAATAATGGGTTCTACGTGTGATCTAATCATAGTCGGTTCTATGATGTCCTTAGAGTGTGCAGGTTCTTCTACTAGCTGAACTTCACCAAGTTCAATCTTAGAGGCTACAGTCCCTTCTCCAAGGAACTCCTTTTCCAAAAAAATAGTCCTAAGAGCGATGAACACTTTCTGTTCATCCTCCAAGTAGAAGAAATACCTTTTGGTTACCTTAGGATAACTAATAAACAGGCACTGATCAAACCTAAGACCAAGTTTATCTGAGTCTAAATTCTGTATATGAGCCAGACAACCCTAGACCCGAAGGTGTGAGATTGAGGGCTTACATCCAGTCCACATCTCATATGGAGTGGAGACAACAAACTTACTCAGAACATTATTTAACAAGTGACAAGCTGTTTCAAGTGCATATCCCCAAAAGGAAAGCGGCAGCATTGCAAAGCCCATCATGGATAGAACCATATCCAATAGGGTTCGATTCCTCCTTTCGGACACACCATTTAACTATGGTGTTCTTGGAGGAGTCCATTGAGAGAGAATCCCATTCTCCTCAAGGTATGTCAAAAACTAACCAGATAGGTATTCACCGCCTAGATCAAATTGAAGGATTTTAATACTTTTTCCAGTTTGTTTCTCTACTTCATTATGATATCGTTTGAATATTTCAAATGACTCAGATTTATATCTCATCAAAAAGACAACCAAACCTTGAAAGGTTGTCTGTAAATGTAATGAAATTATGTATCCACCTCTGGCACTAACTGTCATGGGTCCGCATACATCAGTCTGTATGAGACTCAGAAGTTCAGTAGCTCGTTTACCTTTTCCAGTAAAAGGTGACTTGGTCATTTTACCAAGTAAACAGGATTCACAAGTAGGCAGTGATTCAGAATCACTGACCTTGAGGAGGCCTTCTCCTCGCATCTTGTTTATCCTATTATGGTTTACATGACCTAGCCTACAGTGCCAAAGATACAGATCATTGACATTTTCTAGCCTTAGGCGTTTGCAAGATGTGTACATTACACTAATAGGCCGTGACAGTACATAAATGACATTATTTAACTTAGCTTTCATTATCACAGAGTTATTCAAAGTAACTTGGCAAAAATCTCCTTTTATTGATAGTTCAAAATCACAATTGGCCAAAAGGCCAACAGAGATTATGCACATAATGAAACTAGGACAATAATGACAGTCGACTAACTCGACAGCACAGGACTCAAAGACAAGACTCAGAACTCCGATCGCCGGTATGGAACACGATTTCCATTCCCGATGCTCAGGAACTGTTCCCCATCCTCGAATCTCCTGCTAACCTGCAGTCCCTGTAATGAACTACAAACATGAACAGGACTATCAATATCCAATACCTAGTTAGCAGTATCACAAACAGAGAAATTAAAAGGTTTTATCATATAAATACCTTGTCCAGTAGTCTGCTGCTTTCCCTTCCTTGGCTTGTTCGGGTCTAGGGATGCTTGGTAAAGAGGACAGTTCCTCTTCCAGTGTCCCCTCTTCTTGTAGTAGAAGCATTCTGCAGCAGATTGATCTGCTTTCACTTTCCTGGTCTGACTCGGGCCAGGAGCATTCAGCACCTTCATCAGGCCTCTCAGAGTCCTTCCTCAGGCCATCTACCACCTGACTCATAGCTGGAGAATCAGGCCTCTCGACCCCCTCCATCAGGCCTCTCAGAGTCCTTCCTCAAGTCCCTTGGCCTCCTTCATCAGGCCTCTCGGCCCACTCCATCAAGCCTCTCAACTCCAACCGCCTTACTCATAGTTTGGAGACGTCCACCCGAAAACTCCAAAAGTCCCGGCCATCTACTGCCTGACTCATAGCTTGGCACATCAGGCCTCTCTCCATCAGGCCTCTCGGCCTCCTTCATCAGGCCTCTCGGCCCCCTCCATCAAGCTTCTAGGCTCCAGTCGCCTTGCTCACAGTCCGAAGATGTCCACCAGAAAACTCTAAAAGTCCTGACCATCTACCGCCTGACTCATAGCTTGGCACATTAGGCCCCTCAGCCCCCTCCATTAGGCCTCTCGACCCCCTCCATCAAGCCCCTCAGCTCTAGCCACCTTGCTCACAGTCCAGAGATGTTCGCCGAGAAACTCCAGAAGTTCCGGCCATCTATCACCTGACTCACAGCTTGGTGCATCAGGCCTCTTGGCCTCCTTCACCAAGCCTCTCGACCTCCTCCATTAGGACTCTTGGCCTCCTTCACCAGCTCTCTCGACCCCCTCCATTAGGCCTCTTGGCCTCCTCCATCAGGCCCCCAGCCTCCTCCATCAAGCCTCTCAACTCTAGCCATCGAGCTCGATCGCAGTCCAGGGATACGAACTAAAGGATCCGAGGTCTCGCTCGGCAGGTCAAGCCGAGGGACCCCGGAAGCTTCAGAAGCCAAAGGCCTTCACATTGGCCCTAAGGCTCCAGCATCATCCTGCAAAAGTCAAAAGTCTAGAATAGACTTAAGATGGCCCTAGAACTATACCTTTCTATTCCAAAGACTAAAGAAGAGGAATAAAAGATGGAGGTGCATCAGATGATAGAAAAAGATGCCTTCATTAATCAAAAGTCTCTTACATCAAGGGAGATCCCCGACAGACTGGGAAAATCTCTCAAAAGCTAGATTACAAACAGAAAGGAAAGGAAGCTTGGTCCGCTCTGGCCCTGGCCCTGACCTTAACCTCCATGATCGGTGTAGAAGGCACTAGCAGGACATGCCAAGCCCATAGGGGCCCTTCCTCAGGTGTCCACCGGATCTCTAGAGTCCGGCATCAACTCCACCACCTCCTTCTTAGATTTCACCGATCTCATGATTCCAAGGGCAACTATAGCAGCCCCTCGTTATGCCATCTCTAATGGCATCAGAGGGGTCTTGATCTGTCGCACAACGACCACACCCTGGCTGCCACCTCCTCATCGAAGACCTTCGATCTTGTAAACTGAGGGGAGGTGTGAGTGGTCTCTTTCTCCCTCTTCTATTCTTCCCCAGTTATGCGACTAGAGGCTCTCCCCCTTGTCCTCCTTGGAGGGAGTTTTTGAGCTCGGCATATTTCTTCTCCAAGCCAGATGCCATCACCTTGACGACCGGTCGATCCCTCCCGAAGGGTCTTTGCTCGACTCTCCGATTCCTTGGCAGAGAGCCTGAAGTCCACCAAGAACCCTCCCTCGACACAGCCCGAAGGAGAGGGAGTGAAGGAAGAAAGCAGAGGTAAAAGAAGGAGTGCACAGCAGAATATTGCTAGCCAACACTCAAGGACTCCTTAAATGGGGGAGGATGCAGACTCTTTACAGTAAAGGTCGCCACCCACCGTCGCCTCATCCCGATGCAAGGCATGCGCTCTCTCAGTTCTTTGGCCAACCGGAGATGCCATGTGGCCCAGTCGGATGCCTCAAGTATGTCAAGCCTGTGGCAGTCACTTCGATCCAAACGGAGCATTCATGATCCTTCATTGGAAAACCAAGCGGAGTGTCACTTCATTCACACAAGAGCACAAATTTTGAGCCGTGGGTGCCCGAGGCATTAATGACATAGCAGGCGCATCCCTCCATATCAGCGAGGTTATTACCCCCTTTGCCCCGAGCATCGTCTCGTCTTCTAGGCTCGAGAGTGGGTGGAATCTGATGTGGCAACATCTGCGGATATGGAGCATGCAGGCGGCCATGATGATAGGAGACCCGCCACCCGGGTGTGGCGGCCTGGCGAAGAGCCGAGGCTGGGATCATTAGGCAAGTCCCCTATCTAAGGTCAAGCTCCCAGTCGAGGCCAAGCTCATTGGGCGAGCCCCCCGTCTAAGGTCAAGCTCCTAGACAAGGCCAGCTCATTAGGCGAGCCCCCGTCTAAGGTCAAGCTCCCAGCCAAGGCCGACCTCATTGGGCGAGCCCCCCAGTCTGAGGTCAAGCTTCTAGTCAAAGCCAGGCTCACGAGGTACGCCCCTGTCCGAGGTCAGCTCCTGACCGGGGCCACGCTCGTGTCCTAAGATGGAGTCCCAGGCATGGAGTTCCTGCCATAAAGTAGATATTCGAATCATGCCACAGCAAAAGCCTGGCCACTTGCAGCCTTCTACAAGAAGTGCCAGCCCTACCAGATGTATGATATGGGCACCCCCAAGCCCTAAGACTGGTGGCGTGCTGCCACGCCCACAGCCATACCACCAACGGTCACCCATCACTGCGGCACGACACCTGGAGCTTCCCTGAGAGAGGAATCCAGCCAAGGCCCCAGGACCTGCAATGCCTGGGCGGTCCCTCCTGAAATAAAAGCGCCCCTCATATAAGGAGCACGGGAGAAGAAAGAAGGGGAGGTTTTTTCTTTCGAACTTTCTTCCAAAAGGAAGGGAGAACTTCCTGAGCCTCGAGAGGTTCGCAGGGGCTCGCATCCAGGGGGCTTCTCTAGGCTCCCTGAGACCCCTTCTCGGAGAGAGCCTCAACCCCACCTCTAGAGAAAAGGAGGAAGGTAAGGAAGGTAAGAACGTGGGGAAAGGCAAGGGAGAGGTAAGTCCCCGTTCTTTGCTCTCAATCCTTACTCTTTCCATTTCCTTTACATTTCTGTCTAGCATTCACCCTCCTAGTGGATGGGTCCCCCGAGCCCTATGCTGTGGAGGTCTTTTATGTTCCCCTCAATTATCTCACTAACTTAATCGTCGAAGTATCTTTGTCGGAATCCCTGGCCCAGGTCTTCCCTGTTTTGCAGGATGGATGGACCGGCATGGCCGGGCGAGGAGCCACGACCCAACAGGCAAAATGGAACAGAACGGGATCCCTGGGATGAAGTCACTCCTTCAATCGTAATTGAAGACCTCTTCCCTGAAATTAATGACCCATTCTTCCATAAGGCAAACCCTGCAGATATCCCTCAACCCCGTAAGGTCAACCTCATTAGTTTAGGACTAATTCCTGAAACCTCTTCTTATATCATGTTCTATTCGATCAAACCCGAACCCTTTTTTCTACCCTACCAGGCTAACCCTAAATCCACCTCTTATTTTATATCTTTTTCTAAAGCTTCTCATATTTCTCTAACCATTAGATTGCATTTTGTAGAGGTTAGCATGTTGCATACATTCATTAAGCATGTCATGTTTGCATCTTACTTCTGGAGGACCCTATGGCATCTGTTGGGAGTGCATGCCAAGTTCTCATCTGCATGTCACCCACCTGACCAAGGGCCAAACCCACAGTTTTAGCTTAGGGTTTAGTCGAGTCTGCATATCAATAAGTGTTGGCATAAGTCATTTGCCTATATTAGGTGTTATGAGTTTTTGCACTGCATGATTAGAGATTTGCATAAGGAATTGGCCATAAGATTAATGTAAGTAATGATTTTTATAAAAACATGGTTAATTCCCGAAAAGAGTCCAAGAGTTTGCTAGGGAAATCTTGTGATGATTAGGCTACATACCTGTGAGTTAGATCCTTTAAAGTGATAAAGAAAGTTGGACCTAGTGCATGAGTTCCACCTAATTAGGCATTAAGCTTAACCTTCAATATCTCAGACTTAGTTGAGTATAGGGAGCCAGCAATGATACTGATGACATTCTCATTTACATTAGAACAAAGGAAGACCACTTGGACCATCTTAGGCAAGTTTGCCAAGCCCTTAGACAAAATAGTCTCTATGCCAACCACAAGAAATATGAATTCATGACCTATAGAGTTATCTTTCTAGAATTTGTTGTCACCATTGAAGGAGTGTCTACCGACCCCAAAAAGGTTAAGTCCATAGTCGAGTGGCCCGTACCCAAAAGCATCCATGATGTCCGTAGTTTCCATGGTTTACCCACCTTCTATAGAAGGTTCATTAAAGGATTCAGCATAATAGTAGCACCCATTACTGACTGCATTAGGAAGAGAACATTTGAATGGACAAAATCTGTCAATAGAGCCTTCCTAGAAATAAAGAAGAAAATAACACAAGCACCTATTTTGAGGTTACCCAATTTTTCAAAGGTATTTGAAGTTGCTTGTGATGCCTCTAGAGTAGGAATTGGAGGAGTTTTGAGTCAAGAGAGTCATCCAGTGGCATTCTTTAGTGAGAAATTGAATGAGGCAAGGAGGAGATACTCGACATATGATAGGAAACTGTATGTGGTAGTTTAGGCTTTGAGGTATTGGAGACACTGTTTACTACCACAGGAATTTGTTCTTTATTCCAATCATGAAGCCTTACGATTCCTTAATTTCCAAAAGAAACTGAACCCTAGGCATGGGAAATGGGTAGAATTCATTTAAGCTTACACCTTTGTTCTGAAGCACCGTGCTGGCACTGAAAATAGGGTTGCAGATGCATTAAGCTGACGATCCATGCTTTTGACCTCAGTTAGCACCGAGGTTGTAGGGTTTGATAGATTGAAAGAGGAATACCCTAAGTGTCCAGACTTTAGTGAAATCTATCAATCCCTCCAACAAGGACCATCTAGTGTACATAGTGACTATACTCTCCTAGATGGATTCCTTTTCAAAGGAAATCAACTGGTGTCCCCTGAACTTCCATTAGAGAGTTTTTGATATGGGAAGTTCATGCTGGAGGCCTAGCATGTCATTTTGGAAGAAACAAGACCATCATAGCAGTAGAAGACCAATTCTTTTGGCCTGGCCTCAAAAGAAATGTGGCCCAAGTTGTAGCCCAATGTCGAACATGTGCTGTTGCCAAACAGCAAAGATAGAACACCGGCCTGTACACTCCCTTACCAGTCCCTGATTGTCCATGGCAGGATCTTAGTATGGACTTTGTACTATGACTCCCAAAGACCTCTAGGAGACACGATTCCATCTTCATTATAGTCAATCGATTTTTTAAGATGGCTCACTTTATCCCATGTTCTCAAATCCTAGATGCTTTCTAGAATGGCCAAACTTTTTCTTGACGAGGTGGTTAGACTACATAGTTTACCCAAAACCATTATATTTGATAGAGATGAGGCTCACTAGTTATTTTTGGAAGACCCTTTGGCATATGCTAGGAACCAAACTGAAATTCTCCACTGCCTATCATCCTCAGACTGATGGCCAAACTGAAGTAGTCAATCGGAGTCTAGGAAATCTGCTTAGATGTCTAGTTTGTGACAGTATGGAAAATTGGAATCTCTTACTCCCTCGTGCAGAATTTGCTTATAACAGCTCAATCAATAGATCTACTGGCAAGAGTCCATTTGAAGTGGTCCATGGTTACAAACCTAGGAAGCCCTTAGATCTTATCCCTTTACCTGCACAAGCATGAGTTTTTGAATCAACTGAGTTATATGCATAGCATATTAGGGATATACATAAAGAAATTAACAAAAAGATCCAATTAAGCAATGAAACTTATAGGCATATGGAAAATTCACATAGAAGAGTCAAAGAATTCACTGAAGAAGATTATGTTATGATAAGGCTTAGATCAGAATGGTTCCCACCAGGAACCTTAAAAAAATTGCATGCTCGCAGTGCAGGTCCATTTAAAGTTATAAAGAAAATAGGATCTAATGCGTATGTGCTAGACTTATCATCTGATTTAGGTATCAGCTCGACTTTCAATGTTTCGGACCTAGTAGAGTATAAGGAGCCAATAATGATACCTAGCGAGCCATTTGAGCCTGAGCCAATTATTGAGAGTGAATCCATCCCTGAGTGTCCACCAACAATTCTACCAGAATGGCGAGATAAGATTGAGCATATTATGAATGACCAAGCCATCACCACTCGGAATAAAGGTTACCAATGCTATTTAGTTCGTTGGCAAGGTCGACCTGAGTCTGAAGACTCATAGATTACTCGAGAGGATCTACAAAGAATCAACCTAGACTTATTAGAGTACTACCAGAGTAAAACAGATCCCTACTCGACAGAGTCGAGTTCTTCCCACCTCGGAAGAATTGGTACGGGCACCAAGGTTAAAAGAAGACTTCAATCAAACCTAGTCAACACCAATTCCTTATGGATTGCAAATTGAGTTCCAACCTTGTTAACTTGTTCCTAGTCTGAATCTTGAGTCTAGTTAAGTCTTCTTATATCATGAATTTTATGTTTGAGTCTTACTAAGTATCAGGTCTTGAAGCCTTGGGTCAATTGAATTGCAAGAGTCAAATGTACTCAAGTCCAAATTGAGTTGTAATTTTTCTTTTGAGCTTGAGTCAAGTCCAATCAAGGGAGCATATAATTGAACCAAGGGATGAACCAAAGCTATATCAAGTAAATCTTCAAATCAAGGGTGCATGAAATAAATGTTGGGAATTGTGTCCCAAAGCCAATCGCCTGGGTTGTAGGCGGTTGTGCTGAGTATTGTATTCATTTTATGAATTAATAAAATATTATTTTTGGCAGCTCATCACATATTGTATTTCCCTGAAATGAGCTCTTTCCATGTGATGAAGTCCTTAGGACTACACTGACTTCGATACAGAGAGGATGTATCGAGTGGTCCTTAAACCCGGTTCACAACCAAAGGATATATTATACTGGACGACAATATATCAAGTATAGGTTGTTGCAGTTCACATCGTTTGGTTGTCCTCTTGACCAAATGAGTGTGGTGACACTGATGTGATCTGCAAGTGGGATATGTGATATCTCATTGAACGTGACTCCATGCAGCCCCTTTCTGCCAAAGGGAAACTCATGATTGGATATGGGTATATGTGTCCCTCTGACCTGAGGTCATCATGTAGCTTGCAAGCAACTCCCTGTGCTTTGGTGCCGGACTACCCGGATTTTTAATCCGGTGATGGAAGGTTTCTGGGTATAGGCAAGTACTTGTGGAGCAGTGATGGACCAAGATGGAAGTGACCTATCCAAACAGTTTGGATTGAATGTCTCGCAGTATCTCAATGCAGCAAATCCTCGACCGGGGTAGCCCTAGTGAAGAGTCACTGGGCTTGCGAGGTTGAGACACGTAGTGGACTGACTCTGTCTGGGTTGGTAGCCCAATCTCAGTCGTCCTGAGCATTAGAGGTCAAAGGGATGAATTATACGGTAACCATATACCAGAGGTTCGATAGTTTGCTCCCACATCTTCGACCTATCCGGACGCCGGGACCCATTGCTAGATGGTTTCCTATGCTGGTACTAGAATTGTTCTAGTGCTACCATTTAGGTTCGAACCTATGAGGTCACATGCCACAGAGGATAACTCTCTGATCCGGATACCGAATATGATTGGGAATCATCTCAGTTTTATGGTCACGGTATTTTTGAGCACTCTTTTCCCTGTCTTGCCCTTGTCTGCGTCAACCAAAATTATTTTGGGCTTACCAGGACTGCGCCAGGATTTTTCTGAATCAGTTTTGAACTGATTCGGAGTTCGTTTTGGCCTCCAATTGGTTGTGAACCAATTGAACCCAATTCTTTGGGCTTGAACCAATTAAATTGAATTGAACCCCTTTTAATTGGACCGATTTTTGGACCAAGGGATTGGACCATTTTTTTGCTTGGACCGGTTTTGTACTGGTGTTCCTTTTACCGTTTAAATGTTTACACGTTGCTGGTTGGACCCCAAGCGTTGGAAGCTCAAACGACCAAAACCCTTCATTCGAACGTCGCTGGGCGTCTCTTCTCCTCCCTCCACCCGTCCTCTTTAATCCCTATTTATTGACTGTTTAATGGATGAACAGCAGCTGCTGCCGCTTGGCTTTCCCAGCCTCTCCAACTCCCTTCTCCTTGCTGCTCTTTATATATTCCAGCAGTCCCCTATTTCAAGGTAAGTTTTTTTTTTCACTGTGCAATAGCAACTAGGGAAAGGTCTTCTTTGAGAGGCTAAGTGTTCTTCTTTTGAGAGCTCAAACCTTGCTTGCATTGAGTGTTCCTTGAGCTGGGATTTGGAGTGTGTGAGGGATAGAAACAAGGCATCAATCCCCTCTTTGAAGTGCTCAAAAATCTGCTCTGCAGCAAAGAAAAAATTGCTGCAACTTACCGTGACCATTGCTCCTTCCAGCGGCTAGCACCGCTCGTGGAGAAGGATCAGAGAACCTCGGGCGTGTCTCCCCTCTAGAGGGAGTATCCCTTTACTCCTGGGAGCAAGAGGGTCGAGCCGGATTCATTGCTACAGCTCCAAATCGCAAGGAAGAAGGCTGCTATTCTTCTGCAGCAGAATTTTTTCTGGCAGCAACTTGAGTGATTTTGTACACCCTATACATTATGTTTTTCTTGCAGATTTCGGTTGGAAATCGAAGAAGACCATTCTCCCTTGCCGCTGCTTCGATTCGGGAGGAAAAGGAGCTCCGGACATCACCGTTTGGTCACTGTTTTGAAGAGCAAAAATAGAGCTCCCAAACGTCCAAAGGAAGAAGACAACAGGAATAAAGTTATTCCTGTTATCCCAGCTATTCCAGTAGTTATTCTAGAGTTATTCTAGGTGGAATAAAGGTATGAAAAATTTTATTTTATCATGCATAAATAAATGTATTTATTTATATATTTTATAAATATTATATGCTTTGTTACATGCCTATTTTAATACATGCAACTTGAATAGATTAGATTTCTGGGCGGAGCTGTTTTCGCTGCGCAGGTATTTAAAATTGTTTTTAAATCCCATGTGCTCCCATGCCCTGTTTGCATGCCTAGTGTAGGATCTTGTCAAACCACCTGACCCTGTTTCTTTCAATAAAAGCCATTGGATGGAATGAAGCTTTGATTGAAGCCACCTCACCAAGACACCTTATCTAAGAGAATGGACACTTGGCACCCGTACATGAAGATTTTTAGATTTGGACACTTGGCACCCGTACATGAAGATTTTTAGATTTGGACACTTGGCACCCATGCATGCAGATTTTCAGATTTGGACACTTAGCACCCATATATGAAAAGTTTCATATTTAGACACTTGGCATCCATGCATGCAGATTTTCAGATTTGGTGCCCCCTTTTCATGAATTTTGAAATTCAAATATGTAACTACATTTTCCCCTCTTTTCATGTAAAATTTGAATTTCAAATGGGGCTTAGAAGGTTATAAATAGGCCCCTAATGATGGGGAACTAATATGCATGCAATTTTTTTTGTATGTTTTATATGTGGGGTTGAGTGATTAATTTTCGAATTTTAGATTAAAAGAAGTTGTAGGGAATTTTATATAATTTTAGAAGATCAGCATGCAGATTAGGACCTAGAAAAGTAGAAAAGAAGGATCGCCGGGGCTGAGAAGCCTCGGTTAGGGCAAGTTCTCCTACAATAAAACTACTGGAGGTAGAGGGGGTGTACCTGACAACATCTGTGAAGATTGCAGCAAAAGGGTCTCTCGTTCCTCGACGGATGCGACCTAGAAAACCGAGCCAAAGACCCGCGGATACCCGGCTTTCTGCTCGGTGATCCGATTGAGGCTTGGCTGGAGTCATTGGATTCGTAGGAACTCGGGGACCTGTAAACGACCTATCAGGGGTTAGAAAACTCACAAAGGAACGAGAAAACAAAGGAAAAATAGCAAGGGAAGGCTTCTTTTGGAGTGGGCAACCAGGGATTTGAGATGTTTGTTGGCAGCAGGAAGATGATTGCAGCACTGGGAAGAAAAACTCTCCCAAACCCCTTTATGCACACAGCAGGGTATCACACAACTCAATAGAAGAACTCAAGGTTTTTATTCATCAAAAATTCTTTTCATACAAGAGGCTAGGGTCCTTTAAATAGACCCTTAACCTTGGGCTCCAAGTAAGGGTACATTAGTCTTTACATAAGAATCCTTTTCCCTCTCAAACCCTAGCTAGAAAATAAGGAAACATTAGGTAGAAAAAATCCCTAAAAATTTTCTTGACTTGGCCAACACTCCAAGGATGCCTAGGGGGGCGTGTTGGGCTTATAAAGGCAGCAAGGGGCCGACCCAAAGGGGCCCGGGTGCATGTGTTTGGGCCTCTGGAAGCTGGGGTGGCCTGGTAGCCAGGTAGCAGGAATATTCCCTGGTATCTTGCTTCTTAGGGGCTTGGGCTTGGTGCATGGGCTTGATTTCTTTGGGCTAGGATGAAGATGGACCTATAAAATCATGGATGCCTTGGTATATGAATATACTTTGGCATCTGGAAGGGAATCTGGGCATCTGGAGGGCATCTGCAAGAAATCAGGGTTTTCTGAATTTTCCTCCTGGGGTCTTCAAATCTTCAAGCTGGGTTGGACTTGGGCTATACTTCCATGTCTTCAATCTAGTTGGACTTGGTCTTCACTTGTATGATATAGTCTTGAGTCTTCAGTATGCTTGGACAGGACTCAAAAAAATAAAATTAGCTCAACATGAGCTGACTAGCATTGGACTGAACTAGCTCAACATGAGCTAACTAGTACAGAACTGAAATAACAACTCAAAATACTCAAATAATAACTAAAATAGACTCAGATGAGCTAAGTCCTTATTATAGATGGACTCATAAATTATTGATCAATTTACAGAGGGTTGAAAAGCCTCTATCTTATTCTGGTGCCTCCGGTGTCCCCACCACCTAATCTCTTTATAAAAGGATGCTTTTGAATGAATGAAATCCAGAATTTTCTTATCTCCATTTGTGTTTGCAAATGCCATCCATGAGGGATTAAGTGAGAGGCTCAACCAAGTGTTTTAGTTCTCAAATTCCAGCAAAAGTTCTTCTTCCATTGACGCCTACCTCATCTTCAAGAGCAGCCGGCCACACTCCACCAAGATCACCAACAATCCTCTACTTCCCTCCCTTCCATTATTTCTATTCCATACTATCTTCCATCTCCTCCACAATACTAATAGTTGTTCTTGCAGGATCCTAAGGAGTATCCAGTCCAAGATGAAGTCCTCCTTGCCTTCAACTCAGCAGCAGGAATCTCTACTTCCAACGGGTGGGTTAGCTTGATCAGTTAGTCGCCAATCCTGAGTGTGAAGGAGTGAACCTAGTGTAAGGTTATTGGAGAGTCATTATTGGTATCTAAATCCTTTCCTTTCCTCTTGTGATCTAAACTTTTGAATAGGGTATAGTCCTAATTAGATGGTTCTTCTAGCTACTTAGGTCCTAGTTCATTAACTTAATTCAGATTTGCACTGCGAAGCATATGAGCCTTCTAGTTTAGTCTTCTTTAATGCATCTTAATGACTCCACTATGACTGAAATTAGATCATATGTTTTATAGTTTTAATTAGCTTAATTGCTTTAGTCATTCATGCCATATTTCCTATAAGTATGCCGCATCATATTTGGTAGAGGTGAGAGGTCTCTCCATGAGTGTGAGTCCCAAAGCCCATGAGATCCAGATCCCTATCTTTCATCCCCGTTATTTCCTTCGTCATCCCTAAAAAAAATACAAAAAAAATTAGTAGTACCCTAATCTTGGTGACTTCTCAGCTCACCGACGATCCTACCCCGATCCCGTGCTGCATCATATTTGGTATCAGAGCATGGTAGGTCATATTTTTTAATTTCTGCACTTAGGACTTTCTGTTTTCTGCTTGCTATATTCTAAGTAAGCTGACAGTAATTTGTATAAAACTCTAAAAAAAGTAGTTAATTTTTCATTGAAGTAATTGTTTTCCTAATCCATATTAAGTTATCTATCAGTATGCATAATTTTATCCTCGAAAAAAAATCACAGAAATAATAAAAATTCCTGCACTCCATCACTGTTGCTGAAATTTCTGTATGTTCTGTTATGCACCTTTTTACATTATCTAAATTTTAGGATCTGCTCAGCATAGCACATATTTTATTTTTAAATTTTCTTTCATATGGCACATCATCTGTAAGTTAGCAGTCTTCTGTGAATTTTTTGAGTTTTTCTAAGACTGTTACATAGCACTTCTCAGTCCCACTTTGAACTGCAACACACAAAATTTCTGTCACTGATATTAGGGTTCATATGCATGTTTGCACTATCTCATGGCAAATCAATCTAAGGGCATCAATATGACATGGGGGCAGGATTTCATCACCTGCCCTTAGCCCAAAATCACCACCCTGCATATCAAACTCAACCCTTAATTAAAACATAGTAGACACTTAATTTGCTCTAGTGAGCTAAGGACATCCACAAGGTCAGGTCGAACCAAGTGTTAAGCCAATTTAGACAACTTGTCTGTATGTGCTTGTGTATCTGGTGTCTAGACAAGTGGTTCAGGGACAAGAGCCCGAAGGAAGGTGGGTTGGTCCTCTTACCTGGCCAATTTCAAATTGGTGTCTAAGGCAAGCAAAGAGGGACCTCCACCAACCTTACACTTACCTGGCTATGTGCTAAGTTACTACAACCAAGATTGTCATCTTGACCTAACATTTGGTTTGGACTCTAGGTCTAGCAAACCCTAGAGCGAGTCTTTGTATTGAATGACTACTAGATCAGGAACTCCCTATCAACATTCACTTGACCATCCCAGTTCTTCCATGGACCCCAATTTAGAAACCCTGATGAGAACTATGACTGAGCAGTTAAAGCAATTGAACACTAGATTTGATCGAATGGAAGAGAGAATAGGGATCCTTGAAGATGCCCGTTTGGCCCCTACTGAGCCACAATCACCCAGATTGCCACTTGTCCATCCTAGAGTCCAATGCCAGGAATATACTCATGACCCACATCCAAGGAGAGTTCACCATGATTATGTTGACCAAGATAAGAGAGCCCTTAGAAACAATCATCTAGATGCACCCAAATTTGATGGAACTTTGGATCCTAAGATGTATATAGACTGGGAGGGTGATATGGACCAATATTTTGATTGGTATGAAATGTCAGAAGATAGGAAATTTAAGTTTGCCAAACTTAGATTGGTCCGTTGGCTAGATTGTATTGGGATAATGTTGAGCGCATGAGTCGACAGAGGGGTGACATACCTATAGCCACTTGGAGAGCTATGAAGGTGAAACTTAGGAAGAAGTATTTACCAATGTCTTATGAACAGAGACTCTTAGATCAATGGCAATGATTAACTCAAGGGAATAAGACAGTGTTCGAATATGTTGCCAAGTTTGATGAGTTCATGATGAGATGCAATGTGGTTGAGTCTGAGGCAGCAACCTTGTCTAGGTTTAGAGCAGGTCTACATGAGGAGATCCAGAGAGAACTATTTTTGAGAGAAGTCCATGACCTAGACCAAGCCTACCAAGTTGCTAAGGACTGTGAGAGATTCCAGAGGAGACCTTTATTTCGCCGACCTGAACCCACTAGGATTAATCCTCCTGGAAATAGACCAAGTCCAAGCCCAAGTACAGCCAATAGACCCAGTCCTGCTACTCCATTAGTTCAAAGAGAAGATAAAGGAAAGAGCTCTGAGGTTAGAAGAAAAGGAAATGTTCATTGTTTTAGGTGCCACAAGATAGGTCACTACGCAAGCCAATGTCCCACTAGAGCATTATACATAGGGGAACTTGAAGAAGAAGTTACTGAACCAATAGAAAACTATGAGGAAGAAGAGGTATATGAGGCAGGTGTGAGTTTAGCTGATGAGTATGAAGAGGATGTGATGAATGAAGTTTTTTTTTAAAGAAGAGTGATTCTTCTTTTGCTCCATGAGGAGAGGGTGTGAGGCCCAACCCCAGGACATGATATGAGGTCATGTCTAGTTATCCCCTTCCTTGATTCCATCTTCCTTACCACCCTCATGTCCTTTGAGATTTACCCTAACGGTTCCATTAGTGAGGTGGGTGAGATTCCCTAGAGGTGAGAGGTCTCTCCGTGAGTGTGAGTCCCAAAGCCCATGAGATCTAGATCCCTGTCTTTCATCCCCGTTATTTCCTTCGCCATCCCTAAAAAAATACAAAAAAACTAGTAGTACCCTAATCTCGGTAACTTCTCAGCTCGCCGACGATCCTACCCCGATCCCATGCCGCATCAGATACCCAGTGAGCCTATTGAGCCTGACCCTTTCCTTGAGAGCGAACCCATCCCTATGTCTCCACTAAATTAGCCTATGAGAGGAAAAGATTGAGTGTATCCTGGATGACCGAGCCATTAGTACCCGGAACAAAGGCTTCCAATATTTTTGGTTCATTGGCAAGGTCGACCAGAATCTAAGGACTTATGGATTGCTCGAGAGGATCATCAATGCCTCAACCCAGACCCGTCAGAGTAGTACCAGAGCCAGATCAACCTTTACTCGATAGGGTCAAGTTCCTCCCATCCCGGGAGAATTGATGAGGACATCAGGACCAGATCAGAATTTCAAGGTTCCAATCTCTGATTCATGTGTTGGTCAATTTTGTTGAGTCCTGTAATGAAGTCTAATTTTGAGTCTTGTAATAAAATGAGCCAGTTGAGTTCACTAAGTCAGTTGTAGCCCCTTGTTTTAGTCCAATATGAGTCCTGTATTTTCCTTCAAGACAAGAACCAAGAGGAGAGTCACCAGACCAGGAGATTCACCAGAACCTCCCCTAATTAGAAATGGATTCCATGCACCTGGACCCCTACTCAGGCCTCCCCAGTAGTGGCACCCAAGTACCTGGGCCCTTTCATGTTGCAAAGTCCACAAGAGAGCACCCCAGTCTAGACATCAAGTGATGGCACCTCCTAAGCCTAGGACCAAGAAGCCTTTGGCACCTAGCTCATGAGGAAGTGGCACCCCAGATTCCTAGCCTTAGCACCCCAGCCCAAGACCGATCATGTTGACACCCCTCCCAGGCTTTGACTCAGTCCAAGATGCCCAAGCTTTGACCCAGTCCAAGATGCCCAGGGTTTGACCAAGTCCAAGTAGATGTCTTCCAAGCCCAGCAAGGAGTCAAGGCCCTAGCCCAAAAAGATTTTCTTGGCCCTGAAGTTATGTTAACTGTTGAGATATCCCGATTCAGCTATTAACCAAACTCCAGTTCGACTGGTCGAAGCCCGTTTCCCCGAACTATGAACTTCGGACCAAGCAAGGGACAGGCCAACTGCAGGCAACCCAAGGCTTCATACCGGACCACAACATCCGGAGGCTGGTCCTTCAGGTAACGTCTTCGGCTCCGGCCGAAGACCGAACTACTCATCGACTTTTGAAGGCACGTACTTTGATCCCCACCGTGGACACGATCTTCGACCTCGGGGAAATACCAAGTCTTTGGCCCATGCAAGGAGAAATTCGAAGCTTGGACCATAATCTATTCCAGAAAGGCAAATGTAACCAACGGTTACAATCGACACTCATCATAACATGATCATGGCGCGCAACTCCTGCTGCCACACCTCCGATCTGGCTGGAACCGCTCAATGACAGTCCACGATCGCCAATCATGGGAGAGATTGGCTTTCCATGATCACCGGAAAAAGAGCGGGGCGCAAGCCAGAGGCCTTCTTTAAATAAGGGTAAGAAGGATTGCTCGAGGTACGCGAACATCCTCGCTCACATACGCTTACAATCTCCAAAAGCCCTTTTCTCTTCCACTCTTGACACCTTCCCC
Organism: Areca catechu; assembly: GCA_021397845.1. Taxonomy (NCBI): domain Eukaryota; kingdom Viridiplantae; phylum Streptophyta; class Magnoliopsida; order Arecales; family Arecaceae; genus Areca; species Areca catechu. Next base: position 28,904,961 of record CM038042.1, on the reverse strand, counting down.
ATTCTGTGGCTGGGATCTGCCACTGACTTAGGCATCGGAGTGTCCTCCGCCAGAACAACTCTGGTAAGGGACCTGTTTTGCAGGTGAACCAGGGAGCGGTCCTACGATGCAGCGGCTCCGACCGACTGATCCAGGGATTCCACACTAACAACAGATTGGTGCACCAGGTAGGGGGGCGTTAACATTTTTTAAGCTCCCTCCCAGACAAGGAAAAGGAAAAAAAAGTTTTTGATGGCAAGAGGAAAAGCTCCAATCGCTTCTACAAGCTGGAGTCATGCTCCGTCTCAGGGGGGTGCACCCTTGGAGGACAACGATGCTCCACCTCCCACAGTTGCTGTGGGAGTACAGCAGTTTGAAGCTCTTATGAACCAGGTCGCCAACCTTACGGCCATGGTTCAAGAATTCCAAGACAGAGCCTTTCCGATGGGAAACCCACCGGCTGTTTCTAGACATAGCTCTCGATCCCGAAGAAGGAGAGCTCCACGGGAGGACTTCGCGCATCCCTCCCCCCATTCTCGATCCTCTCCTGAAGGTCAAACTTCGAAATTGCTCAGGTCCGCCAATTCCCTACACAAAGGGAAAAGGCCTTGGCAAACTCCCTCACCCTCCTCCGGAGACTCCACTTCTGTGGAGAGAGCATTGAACCAAACTCCCGATTATGACGGGAGGTTCAGAGCCATCAAATCAGAGATGGTGAAGGCACGAGAGCATAGGATGCAGCATCTTAAGGATCCCGATGTCCTGATTGTGGGTGACCTACGCCCACCTTACACCGACCGCATCATGGCTGAGGTCATCCCTCAGCACTTCAGGGTTCCCTAGATGGAGCCCTACGATAGCACTACTGACCCCCTCGATCATTTGGGTAGCTTCAAGGCCCATATGATGATTCAAGGAGCTTTGGACGCGATGTACTGATTGGCATTCCTGGCTACATTGAAGAAGTCCGCTCGAATGTGGTAGTCGAGCCTGCACCCAGGTACCATCGATTCCTTTTTCGAGTTAGAAAAATTGTTTGTCTTGCATTTCAGGACCTACCGCAAGACTCCTCGGAATATGGACACACTATTCCTCCTTCACCAGAACGAAGGAGAAAGCCTGCGAGATTACATCTCCAGGTTTAATGCAGCCACGCTTGAGATCCCAGATCTCAATGAACACATGGCCATGTCAGCACTGAAGAAGGGGCTTCATACCTCCAGGCTTACTTTCTCCCTGGATAAGAAGTTCCCTAAAGGCTACGCTGAGCTCCTGTCAAGGGCTCAGAAATACGTCGATGCTGAAGAGCAGGCGGCGAATCGATGATTGATTGAAGGGAAACCCCCTTCAAAGAAGAAAAATAACAGGGGATAAGGTCCCCAAACTTCTAATAACAACGATGGCAGATATGCAGACCACCGAAGAAGTCCTCCCAAGCCCAAAGCATTGGGAGGAAGATTCAACTCCTACACCCCCCTCAACCTCCCTCGAGAGAAGATCCTCATGGAGATAGAAAAAAAAAAACTATCTCCAATGGCCCCGTCCCATGAAGGCCTCCTCTTCCGTCAGGAACAGGAACAAATACTACCGATTCCACCGGGACCACGGCCACAACACAGAAGAATGCATCCAGCTGAAGGATGAAATTGAGGATCTCATCAAGAGAGGGTACCTGGGGTGGTATATCGGTCGCCAAGGCCCCCGATCGGAAGCAACTGTTTCGCAGCCACTTCCTAAAGAGGCCGAATTGCCAAATCAAAGGCCCACCAACAGAGGTGTAGGGATGATACACCGACCCACCAATTGGAGAAGAGATGAGGACGATGCTCCAAAGCGACTTAAAGACAACAATGTCATCCTCTTCTTCGACGATGACCTTATGGGAGTTCGCTCCCACATGATGATCCTCTTGTAATTTCGGTCGTAGTGGCCAATTATGATGTACAGTGGATCCTTGTAGATAATGGAAGTTCGACAGATGTCTTGATGTATGATGCATTCTCTAAAATGTGTTTGCCTAGACATCAACCGCAAAGGTCCCCCATACCGCTCTCTGATTTTGGGGCAACCAAGTTTATGCCGAGGGAGAAATAGTGCTGCTTGTAACCCTCGGCACCGAACCTTGACAAAAGATGTTGCTGATCAACTTCACGATAGTCCGGATCCCCTCAGCATACAATATTATTCTGGGATGGCCTGCCTTGAACAAGTTCCAGACCGTGATCTCCTCTCACTACCTCTTAGTACGCTTCCCCACCAGGAACGATGTTGGAGAAGTTAGAGGAAACCAGAGGATGGCACGGCAATGTCTAATGATTGAAGACAGGCATTTCAAGGATTCGATGACTCTAGATCAGCTAGATCCGAGGGATGCAATTACAAATCTTGGTGAGCTCATGGAGAGGACCATTCTGGTACCTTTGAAAGAAGAAGATCCGTCTAGAGTTGTGCAGATCGGGAGTGCACTTGATGAGAAAACCAGAATGGAGTTGATTCATTTCCTCAGGGACAACGTCGATGTCTTCGCCTGGTCGGCTTTGGACATGCCCGGGATTCCTGCCGAAGTGATTACTCATCGGCTGGAAGTAACCCCTGGGTACAAGCCAGTGCGGCAGAAGAAGAGGAGCTTCACCCCCGAAAGACAGCAAGCTATAGACGAAGAGGTTGGCAAGCTTCTCAAAGCAGGGTTCATCAGAGAGGCCCGATACCTCGAATGGTTGGCCAATGTGGTGATGGTGAAGAAAGCTAATGGAAAGTGGAGGATTTGCATCGACTATACAAACCTCAACAAAGCTTGCCCAAAAGATAGCTTCCCTCTCCCAAAGATTGATCAACTGGTCGACGCTACCGCCGGCCACCGGTTGCTAAGCTTCATGGAGGCCTTCTCTAGCTACAATCAAATTAGAATGGATCCACAAGATGAGGAGAAGACGGCATTCATCACTGATAAGGGCCTCTACTGCTACAAGATGATGTCGTTTGGCCTCAAGAACACCGGAGTGACATTTCAGAGGCTGATCAACAAGGTGTTCGAAAAGCAACTGGGAAGAAATATGGAGGCCTATGTTGACGACATGATCGTCAAGAGCCTCCACCGGAGAAATCACATCCGTGACTTGGAGGAATCATTCAGCGCTCTCTAGCGCTACCATATGAAGCTAAACCCGGCAAAGTGTGCCTTTGGGGTCACTTCGGGCAAATTCCTGGGCTTCCTTGTCACCAAACGAGGGATTGAGGCGAACCCTAAGAAGATTCAAGCTTTGAAAGATATGAGACATCCCTCCTGCAAAAAGGAAGTCCAGCAGTTGACAAGGAGGATTGCCTCTCTAAGCAAATTTATCTCTCGGTCAGCTGAGAAATGTCTTCCGTTCTTCAAGGTACTCCAGCAATCAAAGGGCTTCGAATGGCCCGAAGATTGTCGTGCTGCCTTCGAGGAACTGACGAAATATCTGGAGACCCCACAATTGCTCTCCAAACCACAAGAAGGCGAGGTCCTCTACCTATACCTCTCTGCTTCAGATGAAGCAGTAAGTTCGGTTCTTGTCCGAAAAGAGGAAGACGGGTCTCACAAGCCGATCTACTACATCAGCAAGGTCCTGCATGATGCAGAAATGATATGCAAGGATGTAGAAGCTGATCTACTCCTTAGTGATTGTGGCAAAGCAACTACGGCCATACTTTCAGGCACACACCATCGTGGTGCTAACTGATCAACCTCTCAAGGCCATTCTCCGATCTCCGGACACCTCTAGAAGGATAGCTAAGTGGGCTATGAAGCTAAGTGAATTTGACAACAGCTTCCAACCTCGAGCGGCTATGAAGGCCTAGGTGCTCTCCGATTTTTTGGTTGAGTGCACCTAGAAGTCCGAAGACGAAGCATCTTCAGTAGAAGAAGAAGCCTCGAAGGAGACGAAGTCCATTTGGGTGCTTCATGTGGATGGAGCTTCTAATGCAGTAGGGTACGGGGCTGGACTCATGTTGGCCAAACCTAACGGCCATACCATAGAATACGCACTCCGTTTCTCCTTCCACGCTTCCAATAATCAGGCCGAATATGAAGTCCTACTTGCTGAACTTCGGATCATCAAGGATCTGGGAGTCCAACAACTTCGAGCCTTCTCAGATTCCCAATGGTTTTGAATCAAGTCAACAAAGAATATGCAGCCAATGATCCAACCATGGTGCAATACCTGGAGAAGGTACGGGCTTTATCTTCCTAACTGGAACATTTTGAGATTATCCTTGTTCCACGATCAGAGAACTCCTGGGCGGATGCACTGTCTTGACTGGTAACTACAGCACCGGAGTCCCTCGGATGCACCTTTGTTGAACATCTTGAGACTCCTAGCATAGCCGAAGAGGCTGCAGATGTGCACCAGATCAACACTGAGCCAAGCTGGATGGATCCCATCATCAGATTCCTGAATGAGGAAGAACTACAAGAAGATAAGGCAGAGGCCAAGAAAATCCACTGGATGGCATCCCAGTATGTCATCTTCGATGGAACCCTCTATAAGAGATCGTTCTCCAAGCCACTACTAAAATGCTTAGGGCCCACCGATGTAGATTATGCTTTGAGAGAGGCCACGAGGGCATATGCGGTGATCACTTGGAAGGCAGATCTCTCGCATACAAGACATTAGACAGGAGTATTATTTGCCCTCCATCCAGAAGGACTCAGCTAATTTCATGCAGAAGTGCGACCAATACCAGAGGTATGCCAATATACAGAGACAACCTGCGAGTCACCTGGCTCAACTAGCAGCCCCATGGCCTTTTACCTAGTGGGGGATGGACATTCTTGGCCCATTCCTACCAGCATCAGGGCAAAGGAAGTTTCTCCTAGTAGCCATCGACTATTTCACGAAGTGGGTAGAAGCTGAACCATTGGCCCAGATCACAGAAGGCAAGATAAAAAATTTTGTAAAAAATTCCATCATATTCAGGTTCGGCATCCCACATGTCATCATTACGGACAATGGGGCACAGTTCGACAACCCGAAGTTTAAGGACTTCTATGCTCGGTACCATATCCAGCATCAGCTGACATCCGTTGCTCATCCACAGTCCAACAGAGAAGCCGAAGTTACCAACCGGACCATCCTCCATGGTCTGAAGATAAGGTTGAACGCCACCAAAGGGCTTTGGACCGAAGAATTGACCTCCGGTCTTTGGACGTACCGAACTACCCTGAGAACGGCCACCGGCGAATCTCCGTTCAACCTGGCCTATGGTACCGAAGCCGTACTACCTATCGAAGTCTCCCTACAATCCCTGAGAATTGACAACTATGAAGAGCCTGAGAATTTCGATCGCAGAAGGATTGATCTGGATTTGCTATCAAGCACCAGGCTATAGGCGTAGATAAGGATGGTGGCATACCAGCAAAAGGTCGCCAAGTATTACAACTCAAGGGTGAAGGAGCAAACTTTCCGCACGGGGGACATGGTATTGCGAAGAGCCGAAGTGTCCAGGCCAACAGAACAAGGTAAACTCTCCCCCAATTGGGAAGGTCCATATCAGGTCGAGAAAGTCATTCGACCTGGGATAAATCGACTCAAGACCCTGGAGGGGAAGGCCCTATCCCGGCCATTGAATGTACAAAACCTTCACAAATACTATCAATAAAAGAGTTCCTAAAATTCCTGTGCAAAGCTTCTCAACCTTACTCAACTCAGAACGACTAGTTGCATCGACTGAATGGCAACAGCCTGAGTGACCTGATCTAAAAAATTGGTCAACTACATAAAGGAGAGTATGATCCACTCACCTTATTGGTATTCCCGACGAGCGCAATGGATGGTCTAACCAGGCCACCAAAAATATCAAAGGAGCAGGGATGGTTCTTGTAACCTACCCTACGGTGAATCCGAACAAGCACCGAGGCAGGCCTGAACAGCCTACCTTAATCACAACAGAAAGTGCACAGAGACAGTGTAAACACCTTACCCTACAGAAAACCCAAACACGTGCCTAAAAGGACTACTGTCATCCTTTCTGTCAACAACAGACATTCTTAGAACGGTCCAATTGACCTCACTTCTTCCCTATAGACCAAAAGTGGTCTGCGGAGTCTACACTACAGACAAATCATGATATAACACATCGCAAAGAGTATACGAAAAGAGGTAACAGAAAAGATTTTTCATTCCTTTCAAATTTTTAAACAAAAAAAAAAAGAAAAAAGGAAGAAACTCTCATAAGGAGAGACCAAAAAAAAATAGCAGCAGCAGAGAGATGTGGGAAATTTTCAATAACTCCCCACCGGATTTTTCTATACCGATGGGGAGAGATCTGGTGGGACGACAAAGGGCCCCTGGGGTTCCCGTCCGAACCCGAATCCAACCCTTCATCGAAGTCGGAATCGAATTCGTGGCCGAGAAAGGGAACGGAGGGCTTGATGTTATCCAGGCCCTTCAAGTTATAAAACTTGGAGGCCTTCCTCTGACATTCCCAAAACCCCTGATGGAAGGAGTCCAGAGCCACCCCGGTGAGTTCGTCCTTGAAGGCGGCAGAAGCTTTGAAGTTTGAGACGGCGTCCATCGCCTCCCTCCTCGCTTCCTCTACCGCCGTGGTCACCACCACGACTTAGGCCCAAGCTTCCCTCAGCCGAGCCTCCAGCATGCGGACCTTCTTCTCGAGGTGGTCCACGAGAGGCTCCTCTTCATCGTCCTCTAGCTCAGGTGACTCCGGACTTCGCTTCCTTTTCGGGTCGATAGCCCTCCTCTTCGTCGCATGGCGGAGCTCAGAAGTGCTGAACCTCATTGTTAATGGAGGGAAGAGGCCTACAAAAATGATGGCCTTTGACAGTGGAGGGCAGGGTCCTATTTATAGAAACCCTGCACCCACGACCAACTACGGGGAGGCATGCCCCACGTCCTTCTCAGCCATCAGAAAGCGCCACGTGTCTGGGCGACACTTCGAGAACCAGAAAATTGCTCGGAGCCATTCCTAGGACAACAACTGTCATCGCTTCGAATCCGGAGAAATCCTTATTGTGCGACGGCATCATTAATGGCTCCTTTTTGGAAAAAGGAGACCCGACGACTCGCAAGGTGCAAGAAATCATGATTGTACAAATATCGACATGCTACGTGGACAATAATAATTACGATCAAATCTCCCTGATCACTGATTGGCGGGGGAATGACTCTTGCCCGCCCAAATGGACAAACTTAACATCCGAAGGAAGGTGATGGTCTTCAGCAACGAAGTTCTGGTCCGTTCCGAAATTCATCTTCATCGATTGAACAGCCTTCAGCTACGACTGCTCAACCAAACAGGAAAGAGAACGATAAAACTGGTTCTTGTGGACTGAACGGCCTTCGGACGTGACTGTTCGGCTAATCAAAAGAAAGAACGGTAAAACCATTTTGAGCCACACATGAATTACAACATGGTGTATGCAAAGGAAGGAAAATTCATTCCAAAACCTAGAAAAGCTATCATACAAAGTTCATTGATAAAATAAAAGAAAGAAGGAAAATACATCCAGAGTGACCCAAGTCACTCAACATCGGCAGGAGAAGGCTCCACACCACAGGACTGGAGCACCTTATCAATTTGCTCTGAGAGGACCTCATCAATCTGGGCCGGGATCAGAGAACCTTCAGCTTGGACTCCTCCAGCCTGAGTTTCTTCCTGAACCGGGGTCAGAGTCGGGGTCAACTCCAGATTTTTGACTGAGGTAGCAGCCTCCTCCTCCAGACATGGCACCTCCTCGACCTCTACCATGGCTTCGGCCCCCTCCACTTCCTCTTCTTCTCTAGCTATATCGAAGGGTGGAATGCTGGAAAGGTCACGGTGAGGGAAGGCCCCCTTCACCCTGGAGAGTCCATCGTTGAAGCCGTGCGGGTAGCCATACAAAGTTACTTCATTGATCTCCACTTGGAACTGCAGAGATGTCTTGAAGTTCACCACGGAATCGTCTACATGCTTCTTCGAAGACGTAGACTCACTCTTAGCAGCTTCAGACTCCAAGATCACCTCTTCGGCCCTCCTGGAAGCCTCCTCCACTACCTTGGTCAGGCTCTCTATCTTCTCCTGATCCTCCTTAGCAGCCTGCTCTAGGGATTCGACTTGCTTCCTGCTCTTCCTCCACCTGCCTCTTGCCCCGTCATTGTCACATGAGCACTTCTCAATTTGCCCTTCAGTTCGTGAACTTCATCATTCATCCAGGCAAGATGGTCCTCCATGGACTGCTTCAGCTCCTCGGCTACTTCCTTCGCAGCCCTAGCAGTCTGAAGCTCCTCCTTAAGGTCATGGATGAGGCTATCTACATTCTCCAGGCCTTCCTCCATGAAGGTGAGGTCGTAGACCAACTACAGCAAAAGAGAGAGATCATGAATCGAACAATTCTCAAGATAAAGAGAAGTGGCAGGATCATACCTATTACAGGGTGGAGAAGGCAGAATCGGACACCCTGGGAAGGCTCTGATTCCGAAAAATAGCCAAGTTGTGAGGCAGGAGCATACCCTTCAATGCCTGCCTGGCTACAGCCGGGACCAGCAATCCCCCCGTAGGCAAAAGCTTCAAGAAGTTCGTCGAACGGACTCCGGCTGAGGAGGCCCCGTAGGCGAACTCTCCTTCGACTTACCGTGCTTCGTCCCTATCATTAGTAGGGCAAAACAGTGGCACATCCACTCCCTGAGGCGGGCTCCCCGCTATGCGAACTGGGGAAATAGCCATCGGCAGAGCTTCGACTAGATCGGGTCTTGACAGAGCCCCTTCCGTAGTTGCTACATCTTCCCCTGAGGTTCCCCGTGAAGATGAAGTGCTTTGGTCCCCTTCGGGACCATCCCTCCGAGCTCTCTTTCGAACCACAGACCTGGTAGGAGGGGCCCGTGCCACCCTCTTCTCTGAAGTCTGATGGAGCCAGCTCAAGCCGGGCTTCATCCCGCCACCTGCAAGTAAGGATTTCACTTCAATTGATTGGGCTACAATAAATCCAAGAAAGAGGGGCAGGAATTCCTATAGTTATACCTAATGAGGGGAATCTGCTAATTCCCGCCTGGTGGAGATTTCTCTCCTCCAACAATTCCCGAATGGGGGCAACTTCAGAGTTGACCAGGAGGTCGTAGTCCGACTGATCGGCCGCCAAGACCTTCTTCCCATCATTGGTGGTCAGGCGAGGCTTCTTCCACATCGTATCGAAGCCCCATGAATTAAGAGACAACACAAACACAAAAACAGGTTTCCACCCGTGGATGGCACTGGGCATATCCTTGATAACCCTATGGCCTGATCTAGGGCCAATCACCCACCATCCGTTGCTGTGGAAATCCCTCTTGAGGACGAAAAGAGCCGTGAACAAATTGGTCCTAGGCTCTATGTTCGCGATGCCGCACATAACCAGGAACCCGCAGATGTTCTTGATGCTGTTCGGGGTTAACTGCGCTGGCACCACTTGGTACAAGCAGAAGATCTTGATGAAGAAAGGGTGCAGGGGAAACCGAAGACCAGCTTTCAGGTGATCTTCGTATACGGCTAGGCACCAGGGGGAGGTTCGTTCACCCGTTCCTCGGGCACGGGGAGGACGAAGAAAAACTCCTCAGGAATGCGGTAGCATTCCCAAAGAAGGGCTGCCTTGCCCTGAGAAATCGAGCTGGGGACCGACTCCGAACCTACTATGTCTCTAGCCCCTGAGGGCCCAACCTTTTCCCCCTGACTCCCTATGGTCTGGTCTCTTCATGACAAAAGAGTGAAGTAAGGGAGCAGAAAGAAGATTCTACCTGAGGAATAGACGGGTAGTCTAGAATAATTTGGGCGGAGGATGAGACAAGGTTGAAGAAGCTTCCTTGGCCGAACCTTTGCCCTTCCCCAAAAGAAAAGTAGGGGTCTCTAGAGCCCTGCCGGAGTTAAATTAACTCAAAGTTACCCTGGGAGGTAACCCACCTGCAGCTGACCACCATGATAAGGTATACCCTTTATCCAACGGACGGAGGACAGCCACCACAACCATCCAAATCCAATCAAAAGATTGCCTCAACCACTATGCAACGGGAAAATAAAAGATGGCCCCAGGGCCACCCACTTTTTCTTTCTTTCCTAATCCGGGAGTGACACCTGTCCACCATCTAATTATCAGATCATGATGGACAGTCTAATCAAGGATCCCATAATCATCCACTACACCATCTCTCAAGAGGAAAATGACAAGGCATAATACTCTCACTTCTCGAGGCAAATCTCCGCTTCGAAAATTGAGAGTAGGGGGCAACTGTTGGGATATCCCGGTTCAGCTATAAACCGAACTCCGGTTCGACTAGTTGAAGCCCGTTTTCCTGGACTATGGACTTTTGACCAAGCAAGGGATAGGCCAACTACAGGCAACCCAAGGCTTCATACGGACCACAACATCCAGAGGCTGGTCCTTCGGGTAACGTCTTCGGCCCCGGTCGAAGACCGAACTACTCATCGACTTTCGAAGGCACGTACTTCAGTCCCCGCCGTGGACACGATCTCCGGCCTCAGGAAAATACCAAGTCTTCGGCCCATGCAAGGAAAATCCAAAGCTTGGACCATAATCTGTTACAAAAAGGCAACTGTAACCAACGGTTACAATCGACACTCATCATGCCATGATCATGGCGTGCAACTCCTGCTGCCACACCTCCGATCTGGCTGGAACCGCTCAACGACAATCCACGATCGCCAATCATGGGAGAGATTGGCTCCCCATGATCACCAAAAAAAGAGCGGGGCACAGGCCGGAGGCCTTCTTTAAATAAGGGTAAGAAGGATTGCTCGAGGTACGCGAACATCCTCGCTCACATATGCTTACAATCTCCAAAAGCCCTTTTTCTCTTCCACTCTCGACACCTTCCCCATTCTGTGGCTGGGATTTGCCACTGACTTAGGCATCGAAGTGTCCTCCACCAAAACAACTCCGACAAGGGACCTGTTTTGCAGATGAACCAGGGAGCGATCCTGCGACGTAGCGGCTCCGACCGGCCGATCCAGGGATTCCACGCCAACATTAACCAAGTCCAACAGGGTTACTTGGCCCTCAAGTTTTGTACTCCTGGTCTGTATAGGAGTCCAGGGACCTGGGTGAATCTATAAATACCCACCCCTCCCCTCTTGTAAATCATCAACTTATTCATGAAATACAATTTGAGAGTTTTATATATTGCTTTCTTGCCTCCGAAAGGAGCGGGTGTGAGATCCGATTTTTTTCTTTGTGTGCAAACCCTAGCCACCAGCATCCCCCTTTCCTCCACCAAACCCTAGCCACCCTCCATCCTAGCTAAACCCTAGGCCGCCCAACCCCTCTCTCCAACTTGGCCACCCCATCCTCCATCCCATCTTGGACACCCATCTCTTTCTTTTTCCTTGGCCGCCCACACCAAACTCCATCAACCCTAGGCCGCCCCACCCATCACCCTCCTGGTCACTATCTTCAAACATCCCAGCATCCCCTCCAAGCATCCAGGCTACCAAGTCCATCTCCAGGCTGCCCCTTCAAAGATCCAACCATCTTCATCTCCTCCAGATCGCAAATCAGCCCCAGTGCCCCTCCATCTTTCTTCCCTTTTCCAATTTCCCGTTTCATATTTTTCTTATCTTCTACGTAGCTAACCTTTGACGTTGCAGGATCCTTCCGATACCATGCCCTCTAGATGAAGGTCTTCTTTGCCCCAACCAATCTGATAAAAAGTTGGTAGATCCACGAGAAAGCGACTTCTTCGCCCAAGCGCCGATTCGAGTGGAGCGAACCCTTCTCCAGCTTCAAGAATGTCATTGCTAGGTAAACTAACCCATCCCAGTTCTCTTTGTCTAATTTTTGAAGGAGAACATGTACCTAATAGGATTTCTTAGTCCTAGGATCCTAGTTTTCTTTTTTCTCTTTGATTGTTTCTAGCATGTGGGTAGGATACTAATTGATACAGGACAACCCTAACCTAATCTTGGCTAGTTTTAGGAATTAAACTACAATAAAATCTAAAAATACTTGCTTTTTTAATCTAGTTTGTCTTCATGTTCATCCCTTGCATGTCATCCTGCATCATATTAGAATCCCGTCCCTCATCACAAAGCATGCAGTTCAACTCAACTCACCATATAGCCTTGGTAGCTGGCATATCCTCATGCTAGCTCTGCAACTCATTTGATATTGAAGCTAGCATGTAGCACTTTACCTTATTATCATATTCTATCCATTATTATATGCAACTATCTGGGAGCACTAAGATGGTCAGGTAAGATGGGGAGGTCCTTTTCAAGCACATAGTCCAACTTCTCAAAACTCAAGACTATTTTGAGGTTCTTGAACCAGTCTGTATAGTTTAGTCCAACAAGTTTGTTTACTTCAAGGATATGGGCTAATGGGTTGGAAATTGGACATGGTTTAGCAAGAAAAGAGTAGAAAATTGGGTTAGGCTTTTGTACTTAATTATAAAAATTATTCTAGAGACTTTGGTGAGGACATCAGACCAGACACAAATTGCAAAGCCCCAATTTAGATCTCTGATTAATGTGTTGGAAAGTCTTTCATTTCTCAATTAAGTCCTGTAATAAAGTGGGTCAATTGAATTCACTCAATCAGTTGAGTCTTGTAATAAAGTTTAGTCAATTGGGTTGAGTCCACTTGGTTTCAGTCTAATCAAGTGAGCCTGTAATTTTTTATTCAAATTAAATCCAAGAGGAGAGCCACCAGACCCCTAGCTCATGTGCTTGGGCCCCTACTCTAGCCACTCCAGCCCATGTGCTTGGACCCTTCATGCCTCCCAAGCCCACAAGAGTTGGCACCCCAGCCAAGCCCACAAGAGTTGGCACCCCAGCCAAGCCCACAAAAGTTGGCACCCCAGCAAAGCCCACCAGGAGTTGGCACCCCCTCCCAGATCCACAAGGAGTTGGCACCCCAGCCCAGTCCAAGCCCACAAGAAAAGTCAAACCTCCCAGCCCAGCAAGGAGTCAAGTAGTCCAAGCCCAAGAGGAGTCAGCTTTCCAAGTCCAACAAAGAGTTGATGTCCAAGTCCTACAAGGAGTTCAACATCCAAGTTGTACAAGGACTCTAGTCTTCTTATCCCACTCAAATTTTTTACTCCCACTTTAACAAGAATTTGTACTCTAACTTTGACAGGGAGAGGCCTGGGTGAATCTATAAATATCCCTCCCTTCCTCCCTCTTGTAATGATGAATGATGATGAACGAAATTATGAGAGTTTTGTTTCTTCTTATTTCCGTGCTTAGGCATTGATGCTCCATGAGGGAGAGGGTGAGAGGCCCGTTTTCACTCCGCAAGGAGGGCACGTGAGGTGCAACCCCAACAACCCACCCCAACCTTCATCTCCATAAGCCCTAGGCCGCCCCATCCACCTACATCCAAACCCTAGGATGCCCAACTTTCCAAGCCCCCGACCGCCAACTTTCCTCCAAGTTCCAAGCCACCAACCCCTAGCCCCAAGCATCTTCATCCTTCCCTAGGCTGCCAAGTCTTCTCTAGGTCGCCTCTCCAAAGGCTTCAGGTGTCCTCCTCTGCCAGGCCGCCAGCCATCTCAGCGCCCCTTTCCTGCCCTCTCCACTTCCAACTATTTTTTTCATATTTTTTCTATCTTCTACATCTCTAACCCTAAGTGTTTGCAAGATCCATCAGTGCCATGAGCCTTGGAGGAAGTCTTCCTTGTCCCCGAAACCAACTGATAAAAAGCCGGCGCATCCGTGGGAACGAGGCTTTGTCATCCAGGGGCCAATCCGAGTGGTGTGATCTCTTCTACGATGTCAAGAATATCATTGCTAGGTAACTAAAACCTATCCCATCTCTCTATTTCTGATTTATTGAAAACTGAGCATGTCCTATAGTAGTTTCTTAACCCTAGGATCCTTCTTTTCTTTATCTTTTTAATAGTTCTTAGTATGCGGGTAGAACTTAGTCCTTACATGAAAACCCTACTTACTCTTAGTCCTTTTTCGGGAATCAAACCATCAAAAATCTGAAAATCATCACTCACATAATCTGAAATTTCTTTATGCTAAACCCTAGCATGTTATGTCCCACATCAATTTTGATATCAGAGCTTAGGATAGGACATGTTCTTGCATCATACATAGGAAATTTCTGCATGCTGAAATCTGGACATTAGTAGTCTAAACCTAGGGCTAGTTCCTCATTAAAACCTTGCTGTTTTCCATCAATTTTGCATCAATCAATCCCCTAAGTAGTCTTCTTATTCTCTGAAATTTTATTTAATTTTCAGATCTAAAAACCGGGAAAAATCCTACATTTAAAAAACCCTAACACAAAAACTGCTTTGCTGAAATTTCTGCAACATTAGTTTAGGGCTGAAATTTGTTTGCCATAAAACCCTCCAAAACTTCATTTTTCTTTGCATTAATTGACTGATATTAGTCCTTGATTAATCTGCCAATTGCATTAAAAAAAATAGAGAAAAAAATTATGTATCAAAAAAAGAACCCCTAACAAAAAAACTATTTTGTTGAAATTTTCTGCATAACTAGTTTAGGGCTAAACTTTAGCTTACATTAAACCCTTCCAAACTTAGATTTCTTTGAAATTAATTCACTGCTATTAACCTTCATTAGATCTTCCATTAGCAACAAAAAAATAGAAAAAAAAAAACACAATCTTATTTTCTGCATATTTTTTGGATTTTAGTTTCATGTTGCATTAGGGTTTCATGTGTGTGCATGCATAATTAACTCATCTTAAGGGCACTTTTACTTTGTCAGATAAGGGAAAGATTTCATCACCTTTCCTTGGCCCAAAATAACCACCCTACTTTCGAATCCAAGCCTTAATTAAAATCAAGTAGCAACCTAATTGAGCTAGGGACACCAACAGGTCTAGTTCATAGTATTGTGAGAAAGCTAGTGCACCCAATCCTTTAGTTATTTCTTGAGTCTGGTGTCTAGGCTAGAGGTCCAGAGGTAAATGCCCTAAGCGGAGCCGTGGTTACTTAATTAGGACCCTGCGAGAGCAGGGGGAGCCTCCCACACTCCCACCTCTTGATGCGGGACTAATTATGCATGCCAATTATTTTTCGTGTATTAGACATTAAGTTAGGAGTTTGTATCCCGAATTTCAAGCCAAGTTATTAAGTAGGGAATTCTATAAAATTCTTGGAAGCACAGTCATGTAGAACTAAACCCTAAAAGTGAAGAAATAGGACTGCCAAGGCTAAGAAGCCCTACTTAGGACTAGCTCTTCTACAATACCGCTATCAGAGGAGTCTAGGGGTGTACCTGGAAGAGATTTGGAGATCGATATGTGAAGAGTTCGCTCTACTCTCTCGGATGTGGCCTGGAAAAATAAGCTGGAGACCTTGTAGATTCGCGGCTTTCAATTCGGTGGCTTGAAAGCTTGTCGATTGGAATCCTAGATTCGTGAACTATGAGGGACCTGCAAATCACCTAACAAGGATTATAAATTAGAGAAGAAACAAGTTTGAAGGCTAAGGAAAGCAAAGGAAAGGAAGGCTTAGAAGTGGGTGGCCAAGAGATGAAGAGGCAGGCGGCTTGGAGACAGGGCGCAGGGATCACACAGATACCCTGAAAGATCACACAAATACCCTTAACCACACAAATTCACTCAAAATTCACACCAAGAGTTGAGAAGACTCAACAAAGTTTTCATATTCATTAACATCCAATATACATGAGAGGGGGGGTTTTAAATAGGCTTACAAACTTGGGCTCCAAGTAAGGGCATGCAAAAGAATTCCTACTAATCCTTTTCCTACTCAAATACATAGAGATCTCCTCTTTCAAATAAGTTCAAACTCCCTTTTCTCACTAGGATTACTCCTCTCCTTCTCTTTGACTTGGTCCAAGGGAGGTGACCATAAGTGGGGCGCCAACATGAGAGGTGACCATAAGGAGGGCATTGAATTTGAGGATGGGCCAGGGCTTTAGGTGGCCCATTTCAGTGCTAGGCAGGCTCTAGGGTTCTCTTGGTATCCATCTCTTCCTGCTGGGCTGATGTACTTGTCGTCCAGGTCATCAATGATATCTCCAAGACTCCTTCCATGCTTCCCAAGTGGCATAATTATGTGGATGATTGGATTCCTTGCAGTGGTTGGAGTATTATGCTGACTGGCTTCATAAGTGACTTGAGTCTTTTTATAAAATTGGACTAGACTCAATATAAGACTTACAAAATTAGACTGGACTCATAAAACTCAAAACTTACAAGACTCATAAGGCTCACTAAGCATCCAAAACTTGACTCAATACTCTAATTACAGGACTCAAATATAAAAAGGCCCAAAATGAGATTCAGAGACTAAGGTACAGACTCAAGTATAACAAAGCCTATAAAATAAAACTCATAGCCCAAATACATGACTTAAATGGCTAACACGGCCAGATTATTAGACTCAAAGTTAAAATTGAAATCATGGCTAAAGGACTCAAAACTCAGGAACCCATAGTAAACTAGGGTTGACCTGATGTCCCCATCACCTCTTACCTGGCCAGTGGAAAGGATAATTGTTGAATTGGTTGTAAGTTAAGTTGACTCATTCTACTTAAGTTGCTAGGTCTAGCTAACCCTAGAACGATATGTGTGCTTGTTGCATGACCCCTAGATTAGGAGGATAATTCCACCAACCCCAACCCAATCTGACCATGGAACCTAATTATAAAACCTATCTTAGGACCATTACTGAATAGTTTACCCCATTGAGAGCCCAATTGAATAATAGGTTTGACCAATTGGGATGGACGTATTGGAAACTTAAAGAGGACTAGAAAGACCAATACTAAGCCTAAACTTGAGACACCATGTCCCCTGTTGGGTTTGTTGACCAAGGCGGAAACATAGATTTCAAAATTTTTATCTTATAAAATCTATACCAAACCCTTTAACCCTAGATCTCCTTAAAAAATTAAAAATATATATCATTCATATACATGATTTAAATATATATATAAGTAAGTACTAACCTGTACCGCAATATCCAAAATGCAAATCTCAACCAGGTGCCCAAATGTTCACCCTCCAATGGTGATCGACACGGAGAAGATATGAAGACAACAACTTCTTGATCTTGGATCCTCTTCTTGAATTCTTTTTCAAGAATTCAATTCTTGGACTTATAGGCTGGAATTTTCTTTCTTGAAAATTCCCTTTCTCCCTTCTTTCCTCTTCTTGATCCTTTCCTCAACTTCAATCCTTGTAGAAAATTCTTATTTGAAGTTGAAGAAAAATTAAGACAAGTAATGTCTTAATTCAAGAAAGAAAAGAGACCCTTCCTATTTCTTTCCTTTACCGTTCAAGACCTTCCTCTTATTCTTGTTTAGGGTCAGAGTTTCAACAGAGGATACCTCTGTAAGGAAAACAATACCCAACAAGAACAAGGGGAAGGAGTATTCTGGAGAGGAAGAAAGGGAATCTGATCTCTGAATTATCTTACATGAAACCCCCGAGAACCCAACCCTATTTATAGATATCAGAGGGGTGTCTTTTCAAAAACAACGCAACCCTCTACTATCCCAAGAATCATGTTCTTTCCATCCTCACATGTCCCCTCAGATTTTTCATGCCTTTCCTGATTTATTTCAAGATTTTCTGATGAAGAAAAACCTCGAAAGAAACCTCAGAAAAGTCGCGATGTTCTGAGACGGAGTTGCGACCGAAAAGCAACGGATTTCTTCTGGCCATCTGATCTTGATCCAAGGGACTCTAGTTGAGACGCCTAAAGAAAAGATTTTTGCCCCCTCCCATCTGGTTTTCATGGTAAAAGAAGTCCCCACGTGCATGAAGAGGAGTCCACGCGCGTGGACTCTTCCTTTGGTGCGCGCGCGTGGGAAAGATGGCTTGGGCGGTCTTGGGAAAAGGGTTTAAATTGATTTTTAATCAATGGGTTCAGCCATGGGTTAGCCCAAAGTCCCAAAATTTAAATTAGACTCTAATTAGGTTCAATTAGAACCCAATTAAGCCCAATTCAGAACCAAATTCAAATCCAATTCGAATAGAAGTTGGGTCTGCAACACATGCTAGTGTGTTTGTCCTGCAAACATGATTTAATTCTAAATTAAATCTCTCATCGACTCTCTTTTGTGTGTGACCCATTGGGTTCCATATCTAGCCAGCAGTAGGTCCGAGTGCTATTTGACTTAATTCGGTTAGATCTCCACTAAGCCGATTTAGGTCAACTCAAGTTAGCTCGACTTGGTCAATTAGAATCTAATTCTAATTAACTGATTTAAATTATCATAATTTAATAATCTCCCTACAAGTCAAGATTGACGTCTAGCAACATATCATGTCTACCCGGAAGATGTGAAATTTTGGTGGAATTACCAAAATACCCTTCAGTGGTGAGTTACCGAGCAATTCAGTCTTTTGATCAACTTGCATCCTGAATATGATTATGGATATGGATACCTTGTCAAATCCAATTTCATATTCATCCCTAGCTCAATCTTTTTAATGATGATTCATTAATGAACTATTAGAAACTACTAATATTCATACTTTGATCAAAGATTTTCCGAATCATCATTTGATCGAAATTGGCTGGATGCAATATCCTCTTACTAGGACTGATCAATTCCTTGTTGACCTACTCACAACCTTCATATACAATCCACCATATCCAGTATCACCTCATGCATAACTCAGTGTTATGATTGAGTGTGAACCAAAATGTGGATTCATGTATATAAGGTACCATGGCAGTCTCAGGTCAAAGGACCACATGCACTACTCCTACTATGAGAAATATCTATTGACAAACAGATAATGTTCCATTAGATATTCTCAATCTGGATCTATTCAGTGAACTCATTCTCTAATGAGCACCCACATCCTAGTATTAGTGTCAAACACAAGTGACTGTGAGATCAGTTACCCTCATACATAGGAAGTGCTGATCTTTACCAGAAACATTGATCCCCTACTCAATGTCCCATTGACCAGGAATATTTTAGATTAGGGTTTTAAGGCTTTAGGTCTCACTGGTATGATCTCATCATAACCCTAGAATCATAGCCCTAATCTAAGGAGTTCATCATATAATAATTAAGACACAGCGTATGATGAAAATAATGCCTTTATTGAATGATAATGTCAATACATTGATTTTTGGGATGGATAAGGAAAAATCCCAACGAAATATAATATTTCGATTGGCCTTTAGGGCATAATCCTTTCAATCTCCCACTTGCATTAAAGCCAATCGCCTTTAAATTTTAACCCCATACAATCGAGGTGGCAATCAAACTCTCGCTGTGGTAGAGCGTTAGTGAACGGGTATGCTATGTTGTTCTTCGTTTCAACTCTTTTAATGCAGACTTCTTGTCTTTCGACAATCTCTCGAACAAGATGGAAGCGTCTCAGAATGTGCTTTGATTTGTGATGGGCTCTTGGTTCCTTTGCTTGAGCAACAGCCCTAGTATTATCACAGTAAAGTGGTAGTGGACCTTCAATCTCGGGAACAACGCCCAACTCTGATATGAACTTCTTCATCCAGACAGCTTCCTTGGCAGCTTCACTAACAGCAATGTACTATGTCTCAGTTGTTGAGTCAGCTACAGTCTGCTGTTTAGAACTCTTCCAACTTACAACTCCTCCATTTAGGGTAAAGACATACCCAGATATAGATTTGCTGTCATCTGGATCTGATTGAAAACTAGAATCTGAATAAGCTTCTAATTTAAGATCAGATCCACCATATATTAGAAAAATATCCTTAGTCATTCTTAAGTACTTAAGAATATTTTTCACAGCCTTCCAGTGATCCTCTCCTGGATCAGCCTGAAATCTACTGGCTATACCTAAGGCATATGCCACATCAGGCGTGGTACATAACATAGCATACATAATAGACCCTACTGCCGAAGCATAAGGTATAGAATTCATTCTATTTCTTTCTTCAGGTGTCTTAAGAGACATCTTTTTAGAAAGATGTATGCCATGACCAATAGGTAAGTAACCTCTTTTACTTTCCTCCATGCTAAATCTTTTTAGCACTTGGTCAATGTACCTAGACTGGGATAAACCTAGCATCCTCTTGGATCTATCTCTATAGATCTTTATGCCCAGTATATAAGATGCTTCTCCCAAGTCTTTCATGGAAAACTATTTAGATAACCATACCTTGACTGATTGTAACATTGGGATATCATTCCCAATGAGTAGTATGTCATCTACATACAGAACCAAGAAAACTATGGCACTCCCACTAGTCTTCTTATACACACAAGGTTCATCCTCATTTTTGATAAAATCAAATTCTTTGACTGTCTTATCAAATCGGATGTTCCAACTCCTTGATGCTTGTTTCAATCCATAAATGGATTTCTTCAGCCTACATACCTTATTAGGTCTAGTCTCCAAGACAAAACTTTCTGGCTGTGACATATAAACCTCTTCCTCAAGGAAACCATTAAGGAATGCGGTTTTCATATCCATCTGCCATATTTCATAATCATGATATGCTGCTATAGCAAGCATGATCCGAATAGATTTGAGCATGGCAACAGGAGAAAATGTTTCATCATAATCTATTCCCTATTTTTGTCTGAAACCCTTAGCCACTAATCTGGCTTTATACGTTTCGACTTGGCCATCTCAATCTTTTTCTTATAGACCCATTTGCATCCAATAGGGTTAACACCCTCTGGTGCATCAACCAAAGTCCAGACTTGGTTAACATACATGGAGTCCATTCCGGATCTCATGGCTTCCAGCCATCTATCTGAGTCACTACTCATGACAGCATCCATATAGGTTAGAGGCTCATCATTTTCAATGATTCGGGCTTCATTATTTTCAATAATGAACCCATACCTCTCAGGTGCATGTCGCATCCTATCAGACCTACGGATAGAAGTGGTGTGTTTAGGTTCTATACTAACTATGTTATGATTTGGTTGAGATGTACCTATTTGTTGAACTTCTTCAAGTTCAATATTTCTCCCACTGCCTTTTTGTAGGATGAATTCTTTCTCCATAAAAGTGGCATGCCTACTGACTAAAACCTTTTGTTCAGTAGGGTGGTAGAACAGATATCCTATACTATCTTTAGAATATCCTACAAATAGATACTTATCTGCTCTAGCATCTAGCTTATGTCCAAAATTTCTTTTGACATAAGCTGGACATCCCCATATCTTAAGATATTTAAGATTGGGTTTCCTTCCCCTCCATAATTCATATGGAGTGCTAAAATAGATTTAGATGGTACTCTATTTAAAATATTAGCCACCGTTTCCAAGGCATATCCCCAGAAAGAAACAGGTAACTCAGTGAAGTACATCATGGACCGTACCATATCTAACAAAGTACGATTTCTCCTTTCAGCAACACCATTTAATTGTGGTGTATAAGGAGGAGTCCATTCAGAGATGATCCCCTTTTCTTTAAGGTGATCAAGAAACTCGGTGGATAAGTATTCACCTCCTCTATCTGATCGAAGGATCTTAATACTTTTTCCCGTTTGTTTCTCTACCATACTTTGATACTCTAGAAATTTTTCAAAAGCTTCGGACTTATGTTTCATTAGATACACAAATCCGTACCTTGAAAAATCATCAGTGAATGTGATGAAATATGAGTATCCATCCTTGGCCTGAGTTGTCATAAGCCCACATACATCTATGTGTATGAGTCCTAATAACTCAGTTGTCCTTTCATTATGTCCACTAAATGGAGTCTTGGTCATTTTACCCATGATACATGATTCACAAGTTCCTAATGATTCATAGTCATAAGGATTAAGGAAATTTTCCTTGTATAACTTGTTAATCCTTTGCTCACTAATATGTCCAAGATGACAGTGCCAAAGTAAAGTATTGTTCACATCATCTCTCTTTCATTTGTTACTAACATGAAGTATATTGTCATCAGTAGATAGAGTTAAAAGACCATTGCAAAATATACCATAAAATATTATTTCATTAGAAAAACTGATTGAGCAGCCACTGCTCATTACATTCATAATATAACCTTGTTTAATTAACAAGGGTACAGATATAATGTTTCTAATGACCTTAGGCATATAATAACAACTTTTCAACTCTAAAATCTTCCCAGAAGGCAAATTCAATATATAAGTCCCTACAGTTTCTGCTTGGATGGAATCTCCTCCAGCACCGTAGAGCTCGAAGTCTCCTTCCTTCAAAACTCTAATGTTCCGCAGTCCCTGCAATGATTTGTAGATATGATGACCACAAGCGGTATCCAATACCCAAGAGTTTGAATTAGAAGAGTCTAATGACAAAATTGCATGTATCTCATACATACCTTTTGGTGCATCACTAGCACCAGGCTTCATACTTGCAAGGTAAACCTTGCAGTTTCTTTTCCAGTGACCCGGCTTGCCACAATGAAAGCAGGTCATTTGTCCGGAGGCCTTCTTTCCTTTCTTTTTCTTGATGCCCCCTTTAGGGTTCATCCTCCTCTTGGAACCCTTTTTGCCTGTTTTCTTCTTGTTTATTCCATCCACAAGAAGAAGTGGAGCCTTATTTTTCTTTAAATGGCTCTCTGCTGTTTTCAACATATTCAACAGCTCAGGCAAAGAAGAATTAAGTTTGTTCATATGATAATTGAGAACAAATTGTGAAAATGACTCTGGGAGTGACTGCAGGATTAAATCCTGATTCAACTCCCCATCCATAACAAAACTCAATTGACCTAATCGGGTGATTAGGTCAATAACCTTTAATACATGGTCTTGTACAGATGTTCCTTCTGTCATCCTTGCACGGAATAATTGCTTAGATATTTCATATCTAGCAGTTCGACTATGTTCTCCATAAAGTTCTTTTAGATTGAGCATTATGGAGTTAGTGTCCATGCTTTCATGTTGCCTCTGCAACTCATTGGTCATAGAGGCAAGTATTATACATTTGACAGTAAGTGAGTCATTTTGCCACATGTTATATGTGGCCTTTTCCTCTTGCGAGGCATCTTCCCCTAATGGTTCCAAGGTAGGGGTATCAAGAATATAAGAAGTCTTTCTTGGCTGACTACTATCTTCAGGTTTCTCAACCAATCAACATAGTTTGGTCCAGTCAACTTATTGGCATCAAGAATGCTACAGAGTGAGAGTGAAGAGGCCATTTAATCTACATTAACAAAGAACATTACATAAGCAAACAACCAATGTTGACAAAACATAATTAAATTAGGACTTTAACTTAATTATGTCTCCCACTATTTTATCAAGCATCATAACCCTCCATATGATGATCGAGAAAATCCTAATTGGTTTTCTTAGTGGGGTTGAGATCCTAATTCCTTATAAAAGACCTTGTGTGTACACAACAAATCTTATATAAGTTCAAAGGTATGAAAACTCTTTCCAATTGTAACTAATATAATTCTCAACTTATCTTGGCCTCTAAAATTTAATAGCCTTATGTGTGCACAACAAACTATAATATTTTAGTTAAGTCAGACCCTTCATTGCTATATAGTCATGATATTAATTATAATACCCTTGTGTGTACACAACAAAGTATTATATTAAATCATGCCATAAACTTCAAATGCACCAAATTAAAATTATGTCAGTCACCATAAGAGGCCTTGTGTGTACACAACAAACCTAATATGAATCATAACATAATAATGACTTGGCATGAAGGAAGGCCACATGTAGTGAATATTACACTAAGCATATCAATCAATAATTAAGTTAATCTTATCGGCCAGGTAAGTGGGAGAGTGGTGGGAGTCCCCCCGTTGCTTTCCTTAGACACCAATAAGAATTGGCCAGGTCAGTCAACAGAACCAATTAAAAACCATGTCCTCTTTACCGATCATGAACCACTTTTCCTAGACACCGAATGATCAATTAATCATATTGATTATTTCGCTTTTGGTATATGACACTACAACTTAATATAATTTGAAAGAGGGCTTTATTAAAACAAAGCACATTCTATATATATAACTAAGCAAATATGTGCCAAGTGTGTCATCATACTAGGACAACCATTTACCACATAATGGATCCACCATTATGCCAGGGCAACCTTATTTCAGTATGATGACTGGAAGGCTAAACATATCTCTATACAAATTAAGGTTTGAGTGAAAACCTTAATTAGTGGCATACATCAAACATATATGCACAATTAACACAAATATGTGATTAGTGTGTCATTATTCTAGGACAACCATTTACCACATAATGGATCCACCATTATGCTAGGGCAACCTTATTTCAGAATGATGACTGGATTACTAAACATATCTTACAACAATTAGGGTTTAAGTGAAAATCCTAATTGGTGACAATACATCAAACACAAACCACATCATATGTAAATTATCTACATATGCCTATAAAAATCAGCATATATATTTTAATCTTGATAAGGAGGCTCTGATACCAATGTTGGGTTTGTTGACCAAGGCGGAAACATAGATTTCAAAATTTTTATCTTATAAAATCTATACCAAACCCTTTAGCCCTAGATCTCCTTAAAAAATTAAAAATATATATCATTCATATACATGATTTAAATATATATATATGTAAGTACTAACCTGTACCGCAATATCCAAAATGCAAATCTCTACCAGGTGCCCAAATGTTCACCCTCCAAAGGTGATCCACATGGAGAAGATATGAAGACAACAACTTCTTGATCTTGGATCCTCTTCTTGAATTCTTTTTCAAGAATTCAATTCTTGGACTTATAGGCTGGAATTTTCTTTCTTGAAAATTTCCTTTCTCCTTTCTTTCCTCTTCTTGATCCTTTCCTCAACTTCAATCCTTGTAGAAAATTCTTATTTGAAGTGGAAGAAAAATTAAGACAAGTAATGTCTTAATTCAAGAAAGAAAAGAGACCCTTCCTATTTCTTTCCTTTACCGTTCAAGACCTTCCTCTTATTCTTGTTTAGGGTCAGAGTTTCGACAGAGGATACCTCTGTAAGAGAAATAATACTCAACAAGAACAAGGGGAAGGAGTATTCTGGAGAGGAAGAAAGGGAATCTGATCTCTGAATTATCTTACATGAAAACCCCCGAGAACCCAACCCTATTTACAGATATCAGAGGGGTGTCTTTTCAAAAACAACGCAACCCTCTACTATCCCAAGAATCACGTTCTTTCCATCCTCACGCATCCCCTCAGATTTTTCATGCCTTTCCTGATTTATTTCAAGATTTTTCGATGAAGAAAAACTTCGGAAGAAACCTCAGAAAAATCGCGATGTTCTGAGACAGAGTTACGACCGAAAAGCAATGGATTTCTTCTGGCCATCTGACCTTGATCCAAGGGACTCCAGATGAGACACCTAAAGAAAAGATTTCCGCCCCCTCTCATCTGGTTTTCACGGTAAAAGAAGTCCCCACGCGCGTGAAGAGGAGTCCACGTGCGTGGACTCTTCCTTTGGTGCGCGCGCGTGGGAAAGATGGCTTGGGATGTCTTGGGAAAAGGGTTTAAATTGATTTTTAATCAATGGGTTCAACCACGGGTTAGCCCAAAGTCCCAAAATTTAAATTAGACTCTAATTAGGTTCAATTAGAATCCAATTAACCCCAATTCAGAACCAAATTCGAATCCAATTCGAATAGAAGTTGGGTCTGCAACACATGCTAGTGTGTTTGTCCTGCAAACATGATTTAATTCTAAATTAAATCCCTCATCGACTCTCTTTTGTTTGTGACCCATTGGGTTCCACATCTAGCCAGCAGTAGGTCCGAGTGCTATTTGACTTAATTCGGTTAGATCTCAACTAAGCCGATTTAGGTCAACTCAAGCTAGCTCGACTTGGTCAATTAGAATCTAATTCTAATTAACTGATTTAAATTATCATAATTTAATCATTTCCCTACAAGATAAGATTGATGTCTAGCAACGTATCATGTCTACCCGAAAGATGTGGAATTTTGGTGGAATTACCAAAATACCCTTCAGTGGTGAGTTACCGGGCAATTCAGTCCTTTGATCAACTTGCATCCTAAATATGATTATGGATATGGATACCTTGTCAAATCCAATTTCATATTCATCCCTAGCTCAATCTTTTTAATGATGATTCATTAATGAACTATTAGAAACTACTTCTAATGTTCATACTTTGATCAAAGATTTCCCGAATCATCATTTGATCGAAATTGGCTGGATGCAATGTCCTCTTATAGGGCTGATCAATTCCTTGTTGACCTACTCACAACCTTCATATACAATCCACCATATCCAGTATCACCTCATGCATAACTCAGTGTTATGATTGAGTGTGAACCAAAATGTGGATTCATGTATATAAGGTACCATGGCAGTCTCAGGTCAAATGACCACATGCACTACTCCCACTATGAGAAATATCTATTGACAAACAGATAAGGTTCCATTAGATATTCTCAATCTTGATCTATTCAGTGAACTCATTCTCTAATGAGCACCCACATCCTAGTATTAGTGTCAAACACAAGTGACTGTGAGATCAGTCACCCTCATACATAGGAAGTGATGATCTTTACCAGAAACATTGATCCCCTACTCAATGTCCCATTGACCAGGAATATTTTAGATTAGGGTTTTAAGGCTTTAGGTCTCACTGGTATGATCTCATCATAACCCTAGAACCATAGCCATAATCTATGGAGTTCATCATATAATAATTAAGACACAGTGTATGATGAAAATAATGCCTTTATTGAATGATAATGTCAATACATTGATTTTTGGGATGGATAAGGAAAAATCCCAACGAAATATAATATTTCGATTGGCCTTTAGGGCATAATCCTTTCAGTCCCCCACCTCCCAACCCTAGGAAAGCCCCATGCCATGACCCAATCTGGAGCTTAATCCAAGGAGACCCAATTATGATTTCATGGACTAGGATGAGAGAGCCTTTAGGAATACTAGGTTAGAAGCACCTACTTTGAGAGGCGATCTTGATTCTAAGGGTTACATTGATTGGGAAAGAGGTATGGACCAGTACTTTGAACAGGATGAGATGATCGAAGAAAGAAAATTTAAGTTTGCTAAACTCAAGTTAGTTCGCCAGGCTAGACTATACTAGGGGGATGTTGAAAGAATGACTAAACAAAGAGGATATATTCCCATAGCTACCTGGAGAGCCATGACGAGGAAACTTAGGGAAAGGTACCTACCCATGTCCTATGAGCCTAGTGGACCCATGACCCATCGATCCCTACCCATGTCCTATGAGCCCAATGGACCCATAACCCATCGATCCCTACCCATATCCTATGAGCCGAGGAGACCCATAACCCATCAATCTGAACCCATGTCTTATGAGCCCAAGAGACCCCTAACCCATCATCTAAACCCATGTTCTATGAGCCCTAGGAACCCATAACCCATCGACCTGAATCCAATAGGATTAGTACCCCTGGACATAACCCAAGTATTAGTCAAGTTCCCCTTAGCCAACCCATCCCTACTACCCTATTGGTTCACAAGACTGACATTGAAGCATAAGTCTGTAGGACCAACCCAGAATTAGTTAACCAGGTAAGTACTCAGACTGAGCCTATATTGGAAACCCAATTAAAAGAGGAGAACTGTGAGGAGTGTAACACTACTACCACGATGAACTTACCTAAGGAAACCCTAGAAGAGAATCAGACTATGGAACCTATTCCTGAAATTCAAGAACTAGAGAAAATTAGTGCGGACTTGGTTTCTTCAATTCAGTACCCTCAGGAAAAACTCACTCTTCTAGTCCTGGATAAAGATCCTTTTCCTGAAATTGCTGACCCATCCTTCCATAAGGTGGACCTTTTGTTGCCCTAATTTGCATAATCTACTTTTAAGGGCACTCTTGCTATATCAGATGGGGGGAGGATTTGATCACCTCTCCTTAGCCCAAAACCACACCCCTTGCATTCAGTCCCAAGCCTTAACCTAAAATTAACTAGACTTAATTTGCCCTAGTGGGCTAGGGACACCAACTGGTCGAGTCCGGACTATGTGTCAGATCATTGTATCAAGCTAACCCGTGTGTGCTTTGTGCTCAGTGTCTAGAACGGTGGTTTAGGGATTCAATCCCGAAGGGCTTGTGTGCTGGTCCGCCTACCTGGCCAATCTATGATTGGTGTCTAGGATTGGCAATCAGGGACCTAACACTCCCCTTACCCCTGCCTGGCAGAGTAT
Source organism: Areca catechu (assembly GCA_021397845.1). Classification (NCBI taxonomy): domain Eukaryota; kingdom Viridiplantae; phylum Streptophyta; class Magnoliopsida; order Arecales; family Arecaceae; genus Areca; species Areca catechu. Next base: position 28,876,932 of record CM038042.1, on the reverse strand, counting down.
AGGGTTATTATAGGCTAGTTTGCCACCCTGATTGAGCATCCAGTTTTGGACTCTAGGTCTAGTTAGCTATAGTTGGTTTGATCGAGTCTTGCATGAGCACTAGATCAAGAGTTTCATATCACCCACCTCCTTCACAAATGTCTGAACCCATGGAAAATTTGCAAGCCTAAATGAAAGCCCTAGCTGATCAAATGGCCCAGATGGCTACCCAGATGACCCAGTTAACTCAGTCTGGTATTCAAACCAATGATAGAATTGACCATCTTGCCAATAGGTTTGATCAGTTAAAAGTCCAGGTAGGGACCCCAAGAAAAACCCATGGGTCATAGTCTGAGCCAGATCCTGATTCCCCTCAACCTAGGAGGACCCCAAACCCTGATCTATACCATGAGGTCGAACCTAGGAGAGCCCCTTATCCTGACCCGTACTACAATTCTCAACCTAGGAGGACCCCAAACCCTGATCCATACCTTGAGGCTGAACCTAGGAGAGCCCATCATCATGACCCAATCCTTAAGGTTAGTCCTAGAAGACCCAATCAGGATTTTATAGACCAGGAAGATAGATCCTATTTACCCTCTCCCTATAAGCCTAGTATACCCACAACCTATAGATCTTATGACTCCAAATCCTATGAACCTAGAACCTATGAATTCATAACCTATGAACCTAGATCCTATGACTCTAGATCCCATGATCATAGATCCTATGCACCCACACCCTATGAGCCTAGTAGACCCAACACCCAATATTCTGACCCATATAGGGAGTCCAACCCTAGGAGAACCCAATATTCTGACCCATATAGGGAGTCCAACCCTAGGAGAACCCAGTATTCTGACCCATATAGGGAGTCCAACCCTAGGAGGACCCAATATCCTGACCCATATAGAGAGCCCAACTTTAGAGGACCCCATACCATGATCCATCTTTAGAACCTGACCATAGAGCTGACCCAAAATCCTATGACCCCAGATCCTATAATCCCATGACCCATAGATCTGCACCCTTGTCCTATGAGTCCAGAGAACCCATAACCCCTAAGTATCAATCTAGTACTAGACAGGTTTCCCCTAGTCAACTTGAACCCCATAGGATTAGTATCCCTAAATATAAACCCAGTAGTGAGCCACTACCCCTTATACAACCTGAACCTACTAAGAGTAGTACCCATAATCAGAGACCAGAACCTAACCAATTTCTCGCTAGCCGACCTTCTCCAACCATTCCTGAGATTGACAAGGCTTACATTAACATGGAAGTGTATGAAGCTGATGCAAACTTAGTGGATGAGTATGAGGGAGAAGAGGAGACACCTTTAGATGACCTAGAATTAGCTGACCTAATAGATACCCAGGTAGAAGCCAACCTAGAGGTAGTTGACCTTGACTACATCCAACCTAAAGCTATAGTGGAAGAACAAATAGAGGAAGAGAACGTAGGTACTGCTACTAGAGCCTTACCAGAGGAAACCGTAGAGGAGAGCCAAATTATAGAGTCTAGTCCTAAAATACAAGAACCAGAAGAATTTATTAAGGACTTGATCTCTTTGAATCAGTATCCTCAGGATGAGCCTCCTCCTATAGTTCCCATTAAAGACCTCTTCCCTGAGATTAGTAACCCATCCTTCCATTATGCAAACCCCATAGATATACCGCAACCTCGTAAGGTTAGCCTCATTAGTCTAGGATTAGTCCCTGATATGCCTTCTTATATCGAACTTTATCCAACTAACCTTGAACCTTTTTTCCTACCCTACCAAACTAATTCTGAACCCACTTCCTATTTTCTGCCCTTTCCTGACACCTCCAGCATTTCTAGGATTATTAGATTACATTTAACTGAGATTAGCATACTGCATGCATTCATTACGCATGTTAGGTTTGCATTATACTTCTGGCATACCCTTTGGCATTTGCTTGGAGTCCATTGTAAATACTCTTGTGCACACCACACTAGGGTCAGACCTAGAGAGTCTATAGTCTTTTAGGTTTAGGCCCATAAAAGTCTAATAATTTTTTTTCGATAGGAATGCAAAGTCGAGTCTATTAGGTGTTAGTTTGAGTCCTCTACATCATCTTGTTAGGAGTCTGCATGTGCCTAGCATATTCACCACCCGCACTAATGTTAAACAAACTGGCTAATTCCCGAAGATGGATCAAAGAATTTGATGCAGTGGATTCTATCTTGGTTAGGCTTGGGCCTAAAAGAAGCTTCATGCTCGCAGAGCCGGACCTTTTAAAGTGATAGAGAAGGTTGGATCAAATGCCTAGGTGTTAGACTTGCCTTCGGATTTGGGCATTAGTTCAACCTTCAATATTACTGACCTGGTTGAGTATAGGGAACCGGCAGTGATACCTAGTGAGGCCTTTGGACCTATTCCTTTTCATTGTGAGTGACCCTAACCTAGAGTGTCCATAAACAAATTTGGCCTGAGAGAGGAGAACAGATCGAGTGTATCCTGGATGATCAAGCCATCACGACCCAGGGCCATGACTATCAACGCTTCCTGGTCCGATGGCAAGGCCGGCCAGAGTCAGACGATTCATGGATTTCTCGAAAGGACTTGCAATGCCTCAACCCAGACCTTCTTGAGAGATATGTGAGCCAGTCTGACCTTCACTCGACAGGTTCAAGTTCCTCCCACCCCGGGAGAATTGGTGGGGACACCGGAGGCACCAGAATAAGATAGAGACTTTTCAATCCTCTGTGAATTGATCAATAATTTATGAGTCCATCTGTAATAAGGGCTTAGCCCATCTAAGTCCATTTTAATTATTATTTGAGTCTTTTGAGTTGTTATTTCAGTTCTGTACTAGTCAGCTCATGTTGAGCTAGTTCAGTCCAATGCTAGTTAGCTCATGTTGAGCTAATTTTATTTTTTTGAGTCCTGTCCAAGCATACTGAAGACTCAAGACTATATCATACAAGTGAAGACCAAGTTCAACTAGATTGAAAACATGGAAGTATAGCCCAAGTCCAACCCAGCTTGAAGATTTGAAGACCCCAGGAGGAAAATTCAGAAAACCCTGATTTCTTGCAGATGCCCTCCAGATGCCCAGATTCCCTTCCAGATGCCAAAGTATATTCATAGATAAGGGCATCCATGATTCCAGAGGTCCATCTATATCCTAGCCCAAAGAAATCAAGCCCAGGTGCCAAGCCCAAGCCCTAAAGAAGCAAGATACCAGGGAATATTCCTGCTACATGTCTACCATGCCACCCCAGCTTCCAGAGGCCCAAACCCATGCACCCGAGCCCCTTTGGGCTGGCCTCTTGCTGCTCTAGAAGCCCAACACGCCCCCCTAGGCATCCTTGGAGTGTTGACCAAGTCAAGATAATTTTTAGGGATTTTTCTACCTAATATTTTCTTATTTTCTAGCTAGGGTTTGAGAGGGAAAAGGATTCTTATGTAAAGACTAATGTGCCCTTACTTGGAGCCCAAGGTTAAAGGTCTATTTAAATGACCCTAGCCTCTTGTATGAAGGGAGATTTTGATATATGAAATAAACCTTAAGTTCTTCAAATGCTTTGTGTGATTACCCTGCTGTGTGCATAAAGGGGTTTGAGAGTTCATCTTCCCGGTGTTTGCAACCATCTTCCTGCCGCCAACCATCCTTCCAACCCCCTCCAAACTTTCTTCCCTTTCCTGTTTTCCTTTGTTTTCTTTATTTTCTCTGAGTTTTCTAACCCCTGATAGGTCGTTTGCAGGTCTCTGAGTTCCTACGAATCCAACGACTCCAGCCACGCCTCAATCAGACCACCGAGCAGAAAGCCGGGTATCCGCAGGTCTTTGGCTCGGTTTTCCAGGCTGCATCCATCGAGGAACGAGAGATCCCTTTACTACGATCTTCACCTGGTGCTTCAGACATTGTCAAGTACACCCCCTCTACCTCCAGTCTTTATATTGTAGTAGAACTTGCCCTAACCGAGCCTTCTCAGCCCCGGCGATCCTTCTTTAGTACTTTTCTAGGTTCTAATCTGCATGCTGATCTTCAAAAATTCATACAAAATTCCCTACAAATAATTTTGATCTGAAATTCGGGAATTAATCACCTAACTCAACATGTAAAACATACAAAAAGAATTGCATGCATATTAGTCCCCCATCAAAGAGGAGAGCCACCAGATCCCCAGCTCATGCACTTAGGCCTTTACTCCAGCCACTCCAGCCCATGTGCCTGGACCCTTTCATGCCTCCCAAGCCCATAAGAGTTGGTGCCCCAGCCAAGCCCACAACAGTTGGCACCCCAGCCAAGCTCACAAAAGTTGGCACCCAAGCAATGCCCACCAGGAGTTGGCACCCCCTCCCAGATCCACCAAGGAGTTAGCACCCTAGCCTAATCCAAGCCCACAAGAAAAGTCAAACCTCCCAGCTCAGCAAGGAGTCAAGCAGTCCAAGCCCAAGAGGAGTTAAGTTTCCAAGTCCAACAAGGAGTTGATGTCCAAGTCCTATAAGGAGTTCAACATCCAAGTCCTACAAGGACTCCAATCTCCTTATCCCACTCAAATTTTGTACTCCCACTTTGACAGGAATTTATACTCCAACTTTGATTGGGAGAGGCCTAAGTGAATCTATTAATACCCCTCCCCTCCTCCCTCTTGTAATGATGAATGATGATGAATGAAATTATGAAAGTTTTTTTTCTTCTTATTTCCGTGCTTAGGCATTAACGCTACGTGAGGAAGAGGGTGAGAGGCCCATTTTCACTCCGCAAGGAGGGTACGTGAGGTGCAACCCCAGCAACCCACCCCAACCTTCATCTCCATAAGCCCTAGGCTACCCCCTCCCATCTCCTATCTAGGCCACCCCATCCACCTACATCCAAACCCTAAGACACCCAACTTTTCAAGCCCCTGGCCAAGGTTTTGCTAAATTGAGACACGGGGAGTCATTTACTCCAAACTATTTAAAGGGGTCAATTCCATCTAGATCCATCACCGCTCCACAAGTACTTGACTACACCTAGAAACCTTTCATCATTGGATTAGAAATCCAGGTAGTCCAGCACCAAAATATAGTGAGTTGCTTGCAAGCTACCATGATGACCTCAGGTCTGAGGGAAACATATACCCATATCCCTTTGCGAGCAACCCTTTGGCAGAAGGGAGCTCTGCAGATGGTCACGTTTAGTGAGATGTCACACATTTTACTTGCATATCACACCAGTGTCTTCACACTCCTTGGTTAAGAGGACAACCAAAAAATGTGACATACCAACCTATACTTAACACATCATCTCCTATAACAATGTATCATTTGGTTGTGAACCAATTTAAGAACTACTTGATATATCCTCTCTATATCAAATATAATGTAGTTCTAAGGACTCCATCACATAAGAGTTCTTTTCAGAAAAATGCACATGTAATGAACAGCCAAAAGAATAACTTTTATTCATTAAAAATTTATATACAATTACAAAATTAGCATAACCGTCTATAGCCTAGATAATTGGCTTTAGGACACAATTCCCAACAACTCCCACTTGGACTAAAGCCAATCGGTATAGAATCTTATTCCCATTTTCCATTTACAAGTGTTGAACTCTTGAATTTCGATGGCTTTAGTGAAGGGGTCAGCTAGGTTCTCCTTTCTGTCGATCTTTTGAAGGTCAATGTCATCTCGTTCTACGATCTCTCGTACAAGGTGATAGCACTATAGAATGAGCTTTGTGTGGTGATGAGACTTCAGCTCTTTGGCTTGAGCAATGGCTCCAGTGCAATCATAATACATCAGAATAGGACCATCCAGGGAAGGTGCCACTCCCAGCTCTCCAAGAAACTTCTTTAACCACACAGCTTCCTTCGCTGCATTCGATGCTGCAATGTATTCTGCTTCGCACACTATGTCCACCACAGTAGGCTGCTTGAAACTTTTCCAGTAGATCGCTCTTCATTTAGGATAAAGATAAAACCTGACACACTCTTGTTGTCATCCTTATCTCACTGAAAATTGGAGTCAGTATACCCCACAAGTTTCAAGTCAGGTTCTCCATAAATCAGCCATTGGTCCTTAGTATTTTGCAAATACTTAAGGATGGTCTTTACCACTTTCCAATGAGCTTCACCTGGGTCAGACTGGTATCTGCTCACTACACTTAGTGAGTATGCTATGTCTGGTCTAGTACACATCATGGCATACATGATAGACCCACTACTAAAGCATATATGATTCTACTCATATACTCTCTCTCCTCAGGAGTTGTTGCATAATCCTTCTTAGAGAGAGCAATTCCAGTGCCTATCGGGAGATAGCCTTTCTTGAAATTTCCATGCTGAACTGCTTCAGTACAGTATCGATGTACGTAGACTGGGACAGTCCCAGAAGCCTCTTAGATCTATCTCTATAGATCTTCATACTCGATATGTAAGAGACTTCACCCAAGTCCTTCATAGAGACTGAGATGATAACCAGACCTTTATTCCTTGCAGTATTGGGATGTCATTCCCGATTAAGAGAATGTCATCCACATACAACACAAGGAATACAATCACAGAACCATTAACCCATTTGTAAATACAAGGTTCTTCTTCATTCCTAACGAAGCCATATAACTTGATACACTTATCAAATCGCATGTTCCAACTCCTTGATGCTTGCTTCAGTCCATAGATGGACTTTTGAAGCTTGCACACATTTGACTCGTCTATGGATGTGAACCCTTTAGGTTGTATCATATACACCTCCTCTTCCAGCTCACCATTCAGGAAAGCTGTTCGGACATCCATTTGCCAGATTTCATAGTCAAAGTGCGTCGCTAAAGCAAGTATGATCCGAATGGATTTGAGCATTGCCACAGGAGAGAACGTCTCATCATTGTCAATACCATAATGTTGACAATACCCCTTGGCAACTAGACAGGCTTTATAGGTCTCAACATGCCCATCTATGCCCCTCTTTCTTTTGAAAATGCATTTGCACCCAATGGGTTTTATTCCTTCAGGTGGATCAACCAATGTCCATACATTATTGATTTCCATGAACTCTATTTCGGATTTCATGGCTCCCAGCCATTTCTCAAAGTCAGATCTCTGCATCGCATCCATATAGGTGATTAGATCCTCATTGTTCTCATCAAGTTCAATGGGATCACCGTCCCGGACTAGGAAACTATAGTATTTGTCCGGTCAACTTGGTACCCTATCGAATCTCTTTAATAGTTCCTGTGTGGGCTCAGGATGTGATCCAATCACAATCGGTTCTATGTTGTCCCTTAAGTGTGTCAATTCTTCTACTTGTTGAACTTCACTATGTTCAATCTTAGCAACTATAGTTCCTTCACTAAGGAACTCCTTTTCTAAAAAGATAGCCCTAAGACCGACGAACAACTTTTGTTCCTCAGCCAAGTGAGGTAATATCCCTTAGACTCTTTTGGATACCCAACAAATAGGCACCGGTCAGACCTAAGTCCAAGTTTGTCCATTTTCAAATGTTTTTACATAACCTTGGCAACCCCAAACCCGAAGGTGTGAGAGTGTTGGCTTATGTCCAGTCCATATCTCATATGGGGTTTTGCTAACAGACTTACTCGGAGCCCTATTCAAAAGGTAATGGCTGGTTCCAGAGCATATCCCCAAAAGGATAGCACAAAGAAGCAAAGCCCATCATGGATCGAACCATGTCTAACAGGGTTCGATTCCTCCTTTCAGACAATCCATTTAACTGAGGTGTCCCTGGAGGTGTCCACTGAGAGAGAATCCCATTCTCCTCAGGATATGTCAGAAACTCACTAGAAAGGTATTCACTACCTCGATCTGATCGAAAGGTTTTGATATACCTTTCAGTTTGTTTTTCTACTTTACTACGATATCGTTTGAACATTTCAAACGATTCATATTTATGTCTCATCAAGAAGACAAAACCATACCTCGAAAGGTCATCTATAAATGTAATGAAATAACTGTACCCACCTCTAGTACTAAAATTCATAGGTTCGCATATATCAGTATGTACCAGACTTAGAATCTCTTTGGCTCGTTCACCTTTTTCAGTAAAAGGTGACTTTGTCATCTTTCCAAGAAGACAGGACTCACAGGTTAGAAGTGAACCATATCACTAAAGTCGAGGGGATCCTCGCACTTCAACCGTTTATCCTGTTCTTGTTAATATGACCAAGCCTACAATGCCATAGGTACGTATCGCTGACATAATCTATCCTAGGGCATTTGCTAGACGTGAACACTACACTAACAGGTCGCGATAGTATATAAATGCCATTATTCATCTATCCATTCATCACTATAGAACTATTCTAAATGATTTTGTAAATGTCATTCTTTATTGATAATTCATAACCATACATGGCCAATTGGCCTACAGAAATGACATTCAAGATAAAAGATGGACAATAATGACACTCATTCAGAATGATGGTACAAGACTCGAAAACAAGTTTGAGGACTCCCAATGCCAGGACTAGAACTTGGCTTCTATTTTCCACGTTCAAGAATCTCTCGCCATCCTCAAATCTTCTACTAACTTGAAGTCCCTACAAAGAATTACAAATATGAATTGGACTTCCTGTATCCAATACCCAGTTAGTAGTATCATAGATAGAGAAACTACAAGGTGTTATCATATAAATATCTTATCCAGCACCATCCTGCTGCTTTCTCTTCTTGGACCTGTTCGGGTAAAGGGATGCAATGTAAAGATGACAGTTTCTCTTCCAATGGCCCTACTTCTTGTAGAAGAAGCACTCTACATGGCTCTTATCAGCCTTCACCCTCTTGGCCTGACTGGGCCCAGAAGCATTCAACACCTTTTTTCCCTTTATTTATCTTTTTCCCTTTCTTAAAGGGATGACGCCCTGCTAAAGATCCTCCCACTAGATTCACCACCCCTTTGTTCAGATGGTGGTCTTTCTTATAAGTCTGCAACAACCCCAATAGACCGTGGTAGTTAACTGCAAGCTTATTCATTTTATAATGATCAAGAAAATCTAGATAGGAAGAGGGGAGCGAATTTAGAATCGCATCCTTCCTAAGCTGTTCATGCAAGGGATATCCGACCTTGCCTAGGCACTTAATCATCTCGATCATGTACAATACATGATCAGTGACTGAGGCCCCATCACACTTCCACGCGTTGTAGATAGCATAGGAGACCCTATACCTTTCAATGTCGTCTGGTGTCCCAAAAGACTTCTTCAACCTTTGAAGGATTTTTTCTGGCTGGGCTTCTTCGAATTTACGACTAAACTCATTGTTCATCACTGCCAACATTATGCGTCGGAGAGTGGTCCTGTCAGAGAGCCACTTCTGATAAGTGTCTTTGATCAAACCTCGAGCATTGGGAGCAGGGTTTCAGGTGCCGGATCTGATATCACATACAAGATCCGTTCAGGCTCCAGGACAATCCTGAGCCTTCGATACCAACTATCGAAGTTGGGACCCTTAAGCTTTTCATTATCGAGAAGAGACCGGAGTGACAGGTTGGAAGACATCTGAAAGGAAAACCAAAGACTAATTAGTATATATGAATTATTAACCTAAAGACATGGACTTTAGTCTAAAGTCCCCTCCAACTAATTGTTCAGACTGGTAGCCTCTACCTCCAATCCGATGAATTACTTTAATTCATTAATGGGTACTAGAGTCCAATAGATGACACATGAGCCCAACTTTGGCCGGCCCACCCATGCACGTCTAAAGGAAGATTCTTCAACCGATTACTTCTCCAAGTAACCTCTAGTATTTAGGTTTTTGCCCCAAGGTGCACTTCAATCGGCCTTTGGGCCTCCTATTGAAGGTCCCGATTAGGTCAAACCATTAACATGACAAAATTCAATGCTTCTAGCTGATGAATAGTCAAGCCCGACTTTGGCCAGCCCACCTGACCACCATTTAGAGAGTCGCACTGAGGCATCATATTAGGAACAGCAATTCCAATAGCCCGATGAACACTCGATCTTTGGATCTACCGATGAACAACCCAACTATTGGACCCATTACCATCCCACTTAATGGGAGGTTAGGACTTGGTTATCCCTAAAACTTCATCCTTTTATGGACCTAATAATTTAGAGGATTTAAATTTAATGTGACAGAAGAAGAGATGAGAAGACATGGATCAACCTCCCATTGACCACATCAGCAATCAAGGAGGGTTACATATAACTAATGATCCATGGGCACCTAAAATCAGTCAAGACTGATTAACCTTGAGTGACATGGGTTAACACGAGTCAATAAGCTATCCAATCAATTCTGATCGACCATATTGACCAGGTAAGTAAGATCATGAGTTGGGTTCCACCATTAACCGCATTGCCTTAGACACCAACCGAGTTGGCCAGGTAAGAGGTAGCCCCAAAGAACCATGATCAAACTGCCAAACTTATCTAGACACCAATTGGTTCATCAAAGTCAATTAGACTAGCCTAAAGACTCGGGCTAACTACTGAGTCACAAATTAAGTCTATTTAGATCTATGGACTAATCAATCTAACTATTAGAGAGATCTATAGAGAAGAAACCCTAACTCAACATTTAATTAGATTAGTTCTCTATTTAGTCCAATGCATCTAAACTTAGGTCTAACCCAATTAAGGATCCAAAAGAAGCTAACCCATGACCATTAAGGCTTATTGAAATGACTTAAAATCTTTGAATCATATTCCTAGAGTTTTTATCATTCAATATAACTTAAGTCTCAATTAAGTCCAATAGCCTTAAATAATCAAAATAGTTTTAATTAAGAATGTAAAATAATTTTACAAGCAAATTTGAATTCACTATTTCAGGGCTTTCTGGTCGAGTCGACTCATATAAAATGTGAGTCGGCTCATCCAGAACCAAAAACTGATAGATTCATCTGTTAACAAAGATGAGTCGGCTCGAGCAGGGGTCAAGTCGGCTCGTCTAGAACCAGAACAGACAGACTGTCCTACCAGCATAGATGAGTCGGCTTGAGCAAGATTCGAGTTGGCTCGTCTGCATGGGCAGAAAATAGTGACTTCAATTTCATGCATCTTACTTGAACTATTCAAAGTTTGAAATTAAACACGATCAAAATAAAATTCTTAGATCTTATCTAAATTTGTTTTATGATCATAACAATAGATTAAAACCTTTTTTAATCTATATTTTCTCTTTTTTTTTTCATGAGTCAATCACAAGCGGCACCCCTACACTCCATAGGAGACCCCATTGAATGGGAAGAGAGGGTCTTGCAGCCCTACTTCTCTCCTATAACCGGATGGCCATGGTGAAGCACTCAATCTAAGTACTTAAGAGAAAACAATGATATTATAGCATACTAGCATTATAATACTATGAAGAAAACCTCGCTCTGATACCATTTGAAGGAAAAACATAGCGACAGAAAGTATTTTAAAATAATTTTAAAATAAACAATGGAAGGCTTGGTAGATCGATCAAAAAGATCTACCAATCTGCCAGCAACATGATTTAGTATGATAATGCAGTATGCAATATACATCAAAAGCAAAAAAATAATCAAAGGTATAAAAGTACCTTACTGTTATACCTTTGAAAATACCATAGAAAAGGGTAAAGCGCTCGAGCCACACATGTGTCTGGCCTCTACAGGTAATCCACACCGGGGCTCGACACTGATCAACTCCCTCGGAGTGCTAGCTCCTTAGGATCCTTCGAACCGATCTTCTTCTTCTCGGAAGACAGGAAGGAGAGGTGGAACCCTTCCTAACTTTCTCTCTTCCCAAGACTTAGCTTGAATGCTAGGTATTCTCACACCTAATCCCAAGTCCTCACAAAACCCCTTTTCTCTTCTTAGTTCTTCAACCAACCAGCAACCCCTAAAATAACCTTTATTTATAAAGGCAGCCATGAGAGGGAGAAAGAGGAAGGAAGAGTGATTGGGGGAGAAGGTCAAGGGCATACCAATTTGGCTCAAACCACATTAGAAATTAATAACAATCATTCTATGAAAGTTTGGAGCCAAAATAGCTTGAATTCAAAATTCAAACCAGATCAAAACCTTCTAAAAAAGCTTCCCAAAAATTTCGTTCAAGGTTTACTGGTCGAGCAGAGATGAGCCAACTCGAGCAGGAGACGAGTCGACTCATCCAGAATACAGAACAGTCGGACTATTCTTTCAGTAGGAACGAGTCGGCTCGAGCAGGGGTCGAGTTGGATTGAGCAGGGGTCGAGTCGGCTCATCCAGAACATAGAACGAGTCGGCTCGAGCAGGGGTCGAGTCAGCTCATCCAGAAAACTTCCAAAAATATTTCTCATCATAGCCAAGTGTTGACCCCTCAAGTGTCGACACATGGTCAATCATATTGATCACCAGTGATAGCAAACTATTCTTAATCGTCGATCAGCCTTAAGATCAGATAGAGACCCTGACGCGGCACGATGAAGAGAATGCAATCTAAATGATGGATTGAGAAATGAGAGCAATGAAGCTTATTAACAGGTACTAAATTTCAGATCAAAAGTACTAAGGTAAAGCTATGGAAGGAGCACTGAAATTTGGAACTTACACCGTGATGTAGTTATTTAAATCCTAGAGAAGATTAGGGCTAATGAATATTGAATTTAAACCTTAGCAACGATCTTCAATAACTCAGACTTAAGAGATTAGGAGGTGTTAATTACCCAAGATGATCACTCCCTGGTAGATCCATTGAAGCTCTTAGACGAACTAGCCCTGAAGTGGAAGAATGGCATTCCAAAGAAACTAGTTTCATTCAACATTGATCTTTGGCAAGAGAACCCTTTCTTGAACTTCGAATCGTAGAAGGATCCTGCACAATGAACGGGTTAGACTGGGACCAATTTGAAAGATATCAAAACAAAGAAACCAAACAGGCAAGGGAACTTCGATGGAGGCATGGATCCCTAGAGGTGGATGTTGGCGTTGGACACTTGAAAGCTTGAGAAGAGAAAATCAAACACACCCAAAAAAAATAAGAGGATACTACCAAAAAAAACACCTTCTTCAACTACTACTTCACTTAAATTTCATTTCATCCAAAAAGTTTTTTTTACCATGGACGTACAAGAGGCTTTTAATGGCCTTTCAATCAATTTGAAATTCCCCATATCATGGAGAAATATTAGGGGGGGTTACATGAAATGTGGAGGATTTGGTGGAGGATTTGGTGGAGCTGGTTGCATGATTTGTGGATGGAGTTGGCCGACCTCCTTTGAATTTGAAAACACTCCTTGGTCGACCACTTGTAGCTTTCATGTAATTTAAAATTTGAATGATGCCACGTGGCAGGTGAGGTGGCAATGATGTGGCGTGGCAAGGTGGCATGGTGACATGGCGCATCCTTCTCCATGGCGCCCCTTGGAGATGACATGGCAAAGGTGATGTGACGTCCTCTGGTGATGAGTTGGCACCGGTGGTCCATGATGATGTGGCATTCCAAGTAAAGCTGGTCTGGCCCAATTTCAAGTAGCTCTTGAACTTGACTCAGTACAAAACCTAATTGACTCTAATTGAACTCTTGATTGAATTCTAATTGAACTTCAAAACCCCAAAAGAAAATAAAACAGGACTCAATAAACATACAGGACTCATACGAGACTTGAGTTCCTAGTCTCAATCCATAAAGAACTTGGTATTAGTTGAAGCTTCTTCTTTCTGAGCCTGGTGCCCCCACCAGACCCTTATGGTGTGGACCCCATAAGTTCAAACACTAAGCCAGTAGCACTGGAACACTTCTAATACCAGTCAAAGTCCTCATCTAGTAATGATACCCGATGTTCGTATAGGTCAAAGATTGCAAAGCAACTTTCAAGAACCTCTAGCATATGGTTATTGCATAATTCATCCCTTTGACCTCATAATGCTCAAGATGACCTAGGATTTGATTGCCAATCCTAATTTGGTTCATCTAGATCATGTCTCAACCTTACAAGTTCTGTGACTCATCATAAGAACTATCCTGGCCAAGATTTTGCTAAATTGAGACACAGTGAGTTATTCACTCCAAACTATTTGAAGGGATCAATTCCATCTAGATCCACCACCGCTCCACAAGCACTTGACTGCACCCAAAAACCTTTCATCACTAGATTAGAAATCCAGGTAGTCCAGCACCAAAGTATAGTGAGTTGCATGCAAGCTACCATGGTGACCTCAGGTCTTAGGGATGCATATACCCATATCCCTTCGCAAGCAACCCTTTGACAGAAGGGAACTCCGTAGATGGTCACGTTCAGTGAGATGTCACACTTTTCACTTGCATGTAACACCAGTGTCTCCATACTCCTTGGTTAAGAGAATAACCAACAAATATGACATACAATAACCTATACTTGACACATTATTGTCCTATAATAATGTATCCTTTGGTTGTGAACTAGTTTAAGAACTACTTGATATATCCTCTCTATATCAAATATAATTTAGTTCTAAGGACTCCATCACACAAGAGCTTTTTTCAGAAAAATACACATGTGATGAACAGCCAAAAGAATAACTTTTATTTATTAAAAATTCATATACAATTACAAAATTAGCATAACCATCTACAGCCTAGATGATTGGCTTTGGGATACAATTCTCAAAAAGAAGGACACCCCTCCTTTTGCTTTACATGGACTAAGGAATCAGAGCTCTGGCATAACTTTCTATTATTTACAAAATGAAGAATGAAAGATCGACTTAACTGGTCAAAAGAGTAGATAAAACATGATTTTAAACTAGAACACTAGTACCAAGCAAACTTTCAAAGGGTTGATGGGAAATCTTATCATAGAACTCCCCCAGTGGCTCCATTTAAGCTTTTCAAGTGTTTTTCCGAATCGATGGACCCATCATAAATCCTCAATTAAGGCATTTTGAAATGCCTCGATAGTGGTTCCACCATATACGGGTTATGAATGGTGGTTTGGTAACAAAACCAAGACCCTCACCTCTCTTGGGAGCTAGGCCTCATAGTGTTTCGGTGCATTGGTCCAACTCCCGAAGCTTGTGATCAACTTTGGCTTCCCAAGCCATTTGTGCATTAGATCATCGAGGATGTGATCAAGCCAAAGTGGATCCTTCATTTGACCAAGGCTAGGGGGGATATCCCTTTACACGCCTAGGGCTTAATGTTGCATCAGGATGTGCAAGCTCCCCATGCTCAAGGCTCCATGGGGAAGAGAGTCATCTCCGCTCCTTCTGTCCTGCCCCCAGTGTTGTTCATGTTTGAAGGGGCAACAAGCAGTTTGCCTTCGATGGTGGGATACAATTGTCACTACTAACTACCAATTATTAGATGGCACGGATAGCTACCACCAGCACCTATACATGCTAGACAGTTATTCGAGATGATCAAGTTGGTTTCTCTGCTAAGATGTTTCTAAGGCTCTAAAACAACACTCCGACCAGGTTGACTGACCTGCCAGGAGGAAGCGACACTGGAGCACTGGGTTGACTGCCTTTGGATGGCATAGCAACTTCGTTTAATGTTTCTTCCCAAGAGTAGGCACTACAAAGGTGAAACCTTTGTTCAAGCCCTTCCTCTATCTGTTGGAGCTAAAATCTGGAAGTCATCAGAATTTGCTGGAGGAGATGGTGCTCATGGGCTGTACATGTATAAAACCCTATTGAGAATAGCCTTGACAAAGGCATTCCGATGCTCAAGTTATTTTCAGGCAATAGTGAAGGAGAGGAAATAGAGTGAAGGGAAAAAGTATCATGAGAGAACAAACTCTGGGAGCTTTCAAGGAGCTCCCTTTATAGGCAGGTTGTATGGATATTTCAGGGATATCAAAATTCTTGGTAGGTTGGTGGAGTCTGACTAACCATCAAATCCAAGCTACTTGCTTTCTCCCTATGATGGGATTTTGTCTCATCCATGTAGCCAACTACTTTTATTAATGAGAGTTTGGATTGTTACCTGGAATAGGTTACGACCCTTTTAATGGAGCATATTCTCAAAGATTATAGATTATGGCTTCCTGATCTTATCCCTAAATATGTTGGAATGAGTGTGGGGTAGTTTTTATCGGGGTTGTTCTGCATAGCATTGGAGGGATCGTTCACTCCTCCCGTAGGATGGTGAGGCAAGGTTCAGACCTGACCTTTGCACTGGAGCTGAGAGCTGAGGTTGCAGATCTCAAAGGCTAGTATTATGAACCACTATTTCATGGACAAGGGGGACTTACTGGATAAATGAGTTGGTTATAATAAGAGTAGGATCAAAGTATAGTCGAGTTGAAGACCAGATTTGACTGAGAGTTGAAGGTCAAGGCTTAAGGCATGATCATTTCGGTAGCTATGGATAAGGATTGGTTTATCAAAACTAGATGAGACTTCCTCGAAATTCATATAACTGGTGTTGTTCTGTCTATTATCGAAGGGATATCTTGATAAACCCTTTGGTCTCCAAAACACATTTTCATCCATGGGAATTATCATGAATATATCTTTTTGCTATGAGACTGAAAACTTAGTCTCAGATGGTATTGTTCACTATAGATGTACAGATCATCTGAAAGGAAGAACCATGGGGACCAAAGTGATTTTCTCTGTAGTTCAGCTTGAGCACCCTCGGGATGCCAAGGATGGGGGCATCTTACCCCTCATCACATTTCAATTCTCCATGAAGACTTGGGAGAAGTATCCTACATTCTTGGAATGAAGATCTATAGGGATAGATCTAAAAGGTTTATAGGGTAAACCCAGTCCACATACATTGAGACTATACTGAAGCAGTTCAGTATCGTGTATTCCGAGAAAGACTATTTTCTGATAGGCCATGAAATTACTCTCCCTAAAATGGTTGTCTGATAACTCCTCAAGAGAGAAATATGAGTAGGATTCCATATACCTCGATAGTGGGTATATTATGTATGCCATAACATGTACAAGACCATATATGGCATACTCTTAGGGATAGTAAGTAGAGATACCAATCTAATATAGGTGAGAATAATTGGAAGGTCATAACTATCATTGAGTATTTGAGAAATATTAAGACCAGTGGCTCATTTATAAAGATTCTAACTTGAAACTAGTGGATTATACTGACTCAAATTTTTAGTCAGACAAAAATAATAGCAAGAGTGTGTCGAGATATGTCTAAATCCTGAATGAAGGAGAAATTTGCTAGAAAAGTTTCAAGCAACACACTATGGGCAATTCTGCATGCGAGGTGGAGTACATTGCAGCATCTGATACAGTAAAGGAAGAGTTGTTTGGCTACAGAAGTTCATCAGCTAGCTTGGAGTGGCACTCTCCTTTGATGGCCTAGTTATTCTATATCATGGTAGCATAGGAGCCAAAGCTCAAACGAAGGAACCAAAGTCCGATCAACGGGCCAAGCATATTTTGCACCGCTACCACCTTATCCGAGAGATTATAGATTGAGGTGATGTTAACCTTCAGAAGATTACAGAAAGGAGAACTTGGCTGATCTATTTACTAATGCCTTCAAAATCAAAGAGTTCGATGTTCACAAGTGGAAGATGGGTGTTTTATACTATTTTGATTGGCTCTAGTCCAAGTAAGAGTTGTTAGGAAATATGTCCTAAATCCAATCATCTAAGTTGTAGATGGCTGAGCTCAATATAAATTTATATATAAATTATCAATAAATAAAAATTATTTTTGGTAGTTCATCACTTTTGTGCATCTTTCTTTGAACTCTTTAGTGATGAAGTCCTTAGAACTGCTTCTATTCGATAGAGGATTTGTCGTGTAGAACTTTAACTTGTTCGTAATCAAATAGTATGTTGTTACTTAGAAGGATAATGTGGTGAGGACACAAGAGCCAGGAAGAGGAAGCAAACTTTTTCCAATTCAATTTGGATCACCAATGAGTAAGTCTATGTGTTCTTCACAAAGAGCACTCGAGTCCCAGTTGTTTTGAGTTTGTAATTAGGTCAAATTGAGTTGTAATTTGGTCAAATTGAGTATAATTTGGTCAACTAGGATTGTTGAGTTATCAATTGAGTCCATTAAGTTCATCAATTGGTTTAAGAGTCTTGTAAATAGCATTAATTTTCTTTGTTTAGTGAATTGTCCAATTTGCGTCCTGTAATTAGTGCTTGAATAAGTCAAGGGGTGTCATAAGTAGCCAAGACCCAAGTCTTACTTACCTTGGTGGATCAATTCTAGGTCAAAAAAGGGTTGTCCAAATTTTTTACCAGACATTCGGACATCCGACATCCGGACATCCAGACATCCAGACATCAAGACAAGAAGATAATTTGAATGTCATCCTTATCCAAGAGATGCGCCCATCCCATTTTATTTTCATCACCCATTTGAGATTTCAAGGAGGCGTCCATTTAAGAGGAGTATAGCAGAAGGACTCTGCTTCTTATGGCACCCCCTCATTTTCTCTTGTCACCCATATAGATGATGCCCATTCATTCAAATTTAAATGAGATGAAAAGTCCAAGATAAATGGAGGATCATCCAAATTCAAAAGAGTTATCTTCTATCTATTTTTAAATTCAAAGGGAAAAGTATTCTCATCCAAATTTAAATTCAAATGAAGGATTCAAACTTTTGAAGCTATTTCTTATCCCTTGTTGCCGATCAAGAGATCAAAAATCAGATTCACGCCAAGAAAGGAGAAGGAAAACAAATCTAATCGCCACTTTTTAAGAGGAGTAAGAGAGGACTTCTCCTCTCTTCCTCTCTTTGTCGCCCAACTCAATGAAAGCCATTCAAGTTGTCACCAAGCCAAGCCAATTCAAATTTCAAGGAAGATGACAAGAAGTGTTTGAGTTTAAATTTAAATGTACTTTGAATTTAAAGGAGTCCTATGATATATTCATGTGTGAAGAACCCTATAAATAGGACCCCATACCCCTTGTAAATGATTATTGATTTATGAAACGAAATGCTGTCTTTCTTCTTCCACAAAGCTGGGTAGGCTTAGTGATTTTCTCTAAGGGCCAGAAGGTCCTTAAGAGCTCAAGGTGGGGAGGTCCTTGAGAGCTCAAGGCGGTGAGGTCCTTAAGTGGAGGTTCTGTCGGATTCATCAAGCTGCTACCGATTTTCTACAAGCCCTACACATCGAACATTTTTTTTTCATTTTGGAGCCTGCTTACTTTGTTCTTAAAATATTATTTTCTACCTTCTCTGCAGATCCTAGGTGTTCAAGGACTTTAGAGGATGGTTCCTTTGCTTCCGAACCAAGATCTGATGGTAGATCTGAAATCTGGAGTCCCGATCTTCATCCTACTGCAAAATCTGAGCGTCCAAGTAGCAGATCCATCTCGAGTCGAAGAGAATCTCCGTTGGGGTAAGTAACCAATCCTTTTCTCATTGGATTTGGTAATTAAAGCAAGGAATAGCCTGATCTTAGATGGTTTCCTAGCCATCAGGTCCTTATTCATCATAGCTTGCGAAGCGGATTGCGGGTAAGTGGTTAATTGCCTTCTTTACTCTATTCAATCTATTATGTTAGTTGCTTTACTATGATCATTGCTCTCTAAATCATCTAAGCTAAAATTGATTGAATCATCCTACACCGCATCGTAACCATCCCGCATCATAATGTTTATCGAATATAGGTCATGATGTGCTATATAAGTTGGTTATTCTCATAACCAAGGAGTGTGGAGATACTAGTATGGTATGCAGGTGAGTATAGGTGTACATTTCACTAAACATGACTAACTCTATAGAATATTTTGGTGTCAAGAGTATCTCTTAGACAGATATAGATATAAATATCTCTCCAACCTGAGATCACTATAGTGACGTGCAAGCAACTCACTTAGGACTAGAACTGGGCCGGGCCGGGCCGAGCCACACCCTTACTTGAGCTCGGCCCAAAAAAAATTATGGGCTTTGGGCCAGGCTTAGGCCCAGAGTTTTTTAAACTTCAGGCCCGAGCCCGACTCGAGCCTGGCCCGAGATCGATGGGTCGGCCTAAACAACAATCATCAAAATCCTCAAAATCCAAAAAAAAAGCCTCATATCAAGTGTAGTTGCCGAAGTCGGGAGAAGCAGATCGGAGCCAGGACCGGGCATCCCCATAAATGGAAAACTAATCCCTCCCTGCCAAACTCCTACAATCTAGAAAAAAAGTTGCAAAGATGGAATTCCACCCTGATAGCCGCCTCCTCCTCCCTCCCCACCACCCCCAGATCCTGATTTCTCCCTCACCCTGGCACCATCCTCACCTTCGGGTCGTGACATAAGGGATGTGTGGCTCTTACCTTGCCTCTTTGCAACAAGAAGGTCCTCAAGTCCCAGACACTCGGAGGCAACCAGAATGCCCACAAGAAGGAGAGGAGCATCGGGTGGAGCTCCCAACTCTACCTGACATCCACCACCACCACCGCCACCCACTCGAGCCCACCTCCCTTCCCCATCACTTCCCATTCATGCAAATCCCTCCCTCTGTGCCGTCCCTTCCTGGTTGACCGCCCCTAGAGCTTCGATTCCTATGGAGTCCCTCACTTCGCCACTCGCCACCCCTACTTATCCACTATGAGCAGCAGTAGGGCATTGTGCACCGCTAGAGACCCCTTTGTAGGCTACAGCGAGATAATCAATCTCCTCAATTGGCAGAGAGCCTCCCATCCTCCATCGATGTCGGTCATCAATGAGAATGATCAAGATCCTTCTTCATTTACCTCTTTGTGTTTGGTGGTGGTGGGGTGCTGATAATAGAAATGGGTGTATGTTTCTTAAGCTATTAGATCATGTCCACCCATTAGGCTAGCCCATCCACCCTTTTCGGGTTGGGTTTGGGCTAGATCGAGTCAGGCCAAAGGGGAACCTGAGCCTAGCTGAAAACTGAATGCGCTCTGTTATAAAGCCTGAAGCCCGACCTGAATTACTAAAGCCTAGCCCGAAGCCTGACCCGAATTTGGGCCAGCCCGAAGTGCATCATGCCAGCCTGCCTAGTTCCAGCCCTAAACTCACTACACTTTGATGCCAGAATCTCTATATTTCTAATACAGTATTAAAGGTTTCTGGGTGAAGTCAAGTACTTGTAATGTCACTGTGCGAGTCAAGAAGGGATTGACCACTCTAAGGTGTTGGAGAAAATACAATGTTATGTTTCAATTTAGTAAAACCTTGGCCAGGATAATCTTTGTAAAGAGTCCCAGGATTTATTATGTTGAGACACTAATAAATACACTATTTAAAAGTTGGTTGTTGACTCTTAAATTATCTTTACTATTGGGTCAAAAAGGATAAATTATACAGTAACCATATGCCTGGATTCTTAAATATTGCTTTGCAATCATTTGATCTATCACATCGATTAGTTCCAGAATTTATTTCTATTCTACTGGCTTAGTGTTTGAACCTTTGGGGTCATACACAATAGAAGTTTTTGAGTGATCATGATGGTTGATTAACAATTAAGAATAATTCAAGGATATAATTATCAATGTAATTGATAATTAACCTAATACAATTATTATAAAGTAATACTTAATTAAGTGTTAATTAATTATAGAAGAATTAATTAGCAAATAGATTGCTAATTGGATTAATTTTATTGAGCAAAGAGATTTAGTTAGGTCAAGTCTAATTGAATTTAATTCAATTAAGTCTCACCCGATTAGGTTATACAATGACCTAATTGCTAAGAATTTTTAATCTTAATTTAATTTTGACTTTGGCTAGATTAATTTTTTATTTGATTAGGAATTAACTAATGTAATTGGACCTAAATTGGATTAGGCTCAATTATTTTTATTGGGTTAAACTAAATTTATTTTAGAACTCATTTTGAATTGGATTAGAAATCTAATCCATTCCTACCACCATTTCTCTCTCTCCTGATTAAAATAGTTTTAATCTGATATGCTTATGCTAGTAATAAAAAAATTAAATACATGCATGAAACCCTATCTAGATTTTCAACAGTATCCAAATGGCAATTGGTTCAGTGATTCTATGATGGCTTGTTTGAGAAGCATCGACGAATGGTGGAGGCTTGTTTGATATGATGGCTTGTTAAAGAATAAGCATGATGAAGCTTTGTAATTGTTTGAAACATTGAGTGAGAATTCATTGCACCATCTGTCTGCTTCCAAGTGAGACCTTTCCATGATCAAATCAAAATATGGTGGGATTTATGAAATAGGAATCTCAATCGACATCCACAATAAAGTGGATGAATTATCCCAAAAAATTAATTGATTACTATAGGTCAGACTTGCCAGTATCCCAGCCACCTACATGAGATATTTGTTATATTTGTGCAAGTCCTACACACAATATCATTGAGTGTCTAGATGCACCATAGTCCCCGAGTTCATGCAAAATAGGTAAATCAAGCACAAACGCAAAGTAATTCTAGACCTAGACACAATCCTTATTCCAATACCTACAATCCGGGTTAAAGAAATCATCCTAACTTTTCTTGGGCCCAGCAACTTACTACCAGGCCTCCAGTACAAAGACCTAGTTATCTCGAGGGAGCCTATAAACCAACTTCATATCCACAATATGCATCATTTACCTTCTCCAAACACTATATTTGAGAAGGTATTGCAAATACTTAAGGGGTTGGAAATGAATACCCAGATTCTTAACTTCCATACATATTCCATTATAGAGCTAGAGACACAGATAGGTCAGTTAGCTACAACTTTCAATAAAAGGGAGGAGGGCAAACTGCCTAGCCAATCCATTAGTATTCCAAAAGGGCAGTACATGGCTAAAAGCTCTATTGATCAAGAAACTTTTCTCAAACATGCCAAATCAGTTATGACCCTTAGAAGTGAAAAAATATTAAACCAGCCTAAAGTAGACTAACAACCAGATCACACAATACTAGTCAGGCCAGAAAAGAAGAAACTAGAAGAGAGGGAGGAACCCATTAGCCTAGCACCTAAAATTAAGACTATATTTTCTAGTGCTTTAGAGAATCGCCTCTGCCTCACGATAAGAAGGGCATAATAATGAAAGAAATGTTAGAACTGTTCAAACAAGTCCAAATAAACCTACCCCTTATTGATACCATTAAGCAAGTCCTGACCTATGCCAAATTCCTAAAAGACCTGTGCATACAAAAATGAAGATCCAAGGCACACATCAAAAAAGGTCCACTTGATTGAACAAGCTAGCTCAATCTTTTAGCAAATTGCTCCATCCAAACTTAAGTATCCTGGTACCCCATCATATCATGTGTCATAAGGGATCTGATAATTAAGAAGGCATTACTAGATTTGGGTGCGAGTGTTAACCTTCTCCCAAATTCTATTTATGACCTATTTGGATTCGGAGGTGAAAACCCACTATGGTAACCTTACAACTAGCAGACCGATCCATTAAGGTATCCCATGGAATGTTGGAAGATGTGTTGGTGAAAGGATATGAATTCTACTTTCTTATTGACTTTCTAGTGTTAGACATGGAATATGGTAGCAACCCCATCCAATTACCAATTATCGTAAGTAGACCTTTCCTAGCAACTGCTAATGCCTACATAAATTATAGGACAGGGATTATGGATATGTCTTTCAGGAACAAGAAGCTGAGGTTGAATATTTTCAATACATCTCAGGGACCACCCACATACGACCATGCTGAGATCAACATGCTAGAGGAACTCATAGAAGAAAAGATTCCTACCTTGCTCAATTCAAACCTTTTACAAGCATGCCTAACACATTTTAGAGTGGACAATTTTGATATTGATGGGTACATTGAAGAAGTATATTAGAACCATCCAATTTTAGCACCACCCTTCTTTGACTATAAAGTATGAGTAATCATCAACTAAATCAAGTCCTCTAATACCATCCTTAAAAGCACTACTTATCCTAGAGTTAGAGCCACTTCCTGATGCACAGAATAATGACCTTTTAGGATCCAATGACACCTCCCTAAGGACCACTGCAACAATAAATTACATTGCATCTGATCTGATCCCTGATCAGGAAGTGTAGTTTTTAGGTGATCATATAAGGATTATGGAATGGACCAATACTGAATTAAACAATATTTACCCCTTTATCGATGTACACCAGATTTATGGAAAAATTGATGTACATGAAGAAATTTCAAGGAATGTGAACCCGGTTATAAGAAACATCGATGAATACAAGGTGGTGGAATGGCCTACCAGAACCTAATGTGGCAAGGAGCTGATGGTGTGTCTCGGTAGAGTGGTCAACTTATATACTTTCTTCTTATCATCCTTCATGAGCAATTGGCTAGTATGCAAGCATAACCATACTGCATTGACCTTGCCCATCTATCTGGTGGAACCTATCTATAACTTGAATCTCAGCATAGTACGGCTGAAGACTTTAAACTTAGCACTTATTGAGAGAGGCAACCCAATGTATATCTGTCTTTTCAATTATGTTTCTCTTTGTAGTTTGCAGAAGCTTAATAATGGGGGCTAGCTAAGTTGGGCGGAGAGTACATGTTCGGGACCCTTCAAAGATTCAGATGAAGTCAATGACTAACCATACCAATAATCAAAGACCTTTCACCAAACAATGAATGAACATACGAAGTCAGGAGGTATCTTTCCTTGTTGCATTTTATGATTGTTATTTTTTTATTCTCTTCTTCCATTGGAGACAATGAAAATTAAGCTAGGGGGAGAGTAACTATCTTAATTAAGTCCTCGATTATGACCAAAAGTAATTAATTTTATGTACCTGAACTTCATCTTGATTTGAAGTTAATTAAGTATCCTAATCAATGAATCATTAACGGTCTAAATAATTTTAGAGATATTAAAGGATAAATTACTATAAATATTTAATGAATGGTAGGGTTTAGACCAAATCAAATTTAGGAGTGATTCATAACCTTCTTCCTACTTATTTTAATAAAGAATCTGCTTGAAGGGGATAAGGATGGAAAGGTCAAGGTATACAAAAGGTCCTCTTCATAATCTATTAAAATAGAGAGAAGAAATAATAAAGATTTTGGCATTAACTCATTGAGTAACTGGGCCCCTTCACCTAAATAAGTATTGTGGTTCATGTTAAAAGGTGAAGATGTTGAAAAACCTATTCGAGAGTTAGTCTCATCTCATAGCCTTTCTTAAACTCTTATTGAGTAACCAGTCTCTTCGCCTAAGTAATCATTGTGGTTCGCATTAAAAGGTAAGAAGGTCAAGAGATCTATTAAGCAATAGTGCCTTACTAAGTAATCAAGCATTTTCGCCTAAGTAAGCATTATGATTCGCATCAAAAAGTGGGGATGCTATTACTTAAGAGGCTAAGTCATCGCACAAGACTCCTTTTTGAAAAAAGAAATAACAAGGAGACTAATTTATAAGAAGATAATAAACCCAACCTACTTCAAATTAGAGGACTTAAAGAGTAGGTTAGGGAGTAGGTGAAAGAAGATCTCCAAAAGTTTCTATAGCTAAATACTTAATCACTAACTGGGTCGACTCAGTGATCCAATGAAAATACTTTAATAATCTGGCTGGGTGTCAGCTACCTTTAAGAATGCCTAATATTGCCACCTGGATCGTCGTGGCCTGTAGCTCCGGTGCATCGCCGCTACATCGGGTGCCTCCTCTAGCTAGATGCACTTTCTCCTCTTCGAAGGTTGGCTCTTCGGTCCGATCAGCCTACAAAAAAGAGGAGATCCAGGCCGGGAATTCCGATGGGGACACTCCGATGATCAAGTTAGTGGGATGACCAAGGAAAATAGAACCTCTATGGTGAAGAGTTTCGGGGGACTCTTCACGTGGAGGGTGAAAAAATGTAGGATTGAGATTGTGAGAGCAAGACGGAGATGGGATAGGTGAGCCTGGGAAGATCTTCTGGCTAGCTTTTTGCCCGGCAGCTCTCTCATCCCCCTTTCTCCCTTACTTGCTTGCCTACCTCTCACCTTCCTCTTTTCTGACCTTATGCCTTGTGTGATGGGCCAGGCCGGATCTGGGGCTTCGTTTCGGTGTCCTTCTCAATATGCCCTCTCATAGTGTCTTCTTCGGAGGGGCTTGCCGCTGCTTGTGGCTTCTCCTTCTTCCACCCCCCTCTCGAACCGGTCCTTTGGAGGAGACACTGTGAGAGGGCACACTGAGAAGGACACCGGGATGAAGCCCCAAATCCAGTCTGGGACATCGCACAAGGCATAAGGTTAGAAAAGAGGAAGGTGAGAGGTAAGCAAGCAAGTAAAGGAGAAAGGGGGACGAGGAAGCTACTGGGCAGGGAGCTAGCCAGAAGATCCTCCCAGGCTCACCATCCCATCTCCGTCTTGCTCTCATAATCTCAATACTACATTTTTTCACCCTCTACGCGGAGAGTCCCCAAAAACTCTCCATCACAAAGGTTCTGTTCTTCTTGGTCATCCCACTGACTTGTCGTCGGAGTGTCCCTGTCGGAATCCCCGGCCCAGGTCTCCTCTTTTTTACAGGTCGATCGGATCAAAGAGCCGACCCCCAAAGAGGAGGAAGTGCACCCAGTAGGAGGAGGCACCCAATGCAGCGGTGACACATTGAAGCTATAGGCCACGATGATCCAAGTGGCAATAGATTGGCATGCCATAAAGGGGGGTGAGAGATGATTCAGGAGCTAAGAGGATCATGGCCAAGGCTAAGGATCTAGGCTCTCCAACCGATAAAACAACATTAGCCACCTCCCTTGGGGGCAAGCAGGGGACACGAGAGCTCCCCCTTGGGGGCCCGACCAAAGAATAAGAAGAGAGGGGTCTAATGATAGTGGAGAGAGGGGCTTGTGTTCGTGGTCTTTTTAAACACTTGCCACCTTTCACAGCACTCTCCGGTTAGACCTAGAATCCAGGCATTCCCCTACATGTAGGGCTTTTGTCATCTCATGCAGGCCTAATGGGTAACTCCCTTGATGGGGGACTAATATGAATGCAATTCTTTTTGTATGTTTTACATGTGAAGTTAGGTGATTAATTCTCAAATTTCATATCAAAATTATTTGTAGGGAGTTTTGTATGAATTTTCGAAGATCAGCATGCAGATTAGGACCTAGAAAAGTAGCAAAGAAGGACTGCCGGGGCTGAGAAGCCTCGGTTAGGGCAAGTTCTCCTACAATAAAACTACTGGAGGTAGAGGGGTGTACCTGACAACATCTATGAAGATCGCAGCGAAGGGGTCTCTCGTTCCTCGATGGATGTGGCCTGGAAAACCGAGCCAATGACCCGTGGATACCCGGCTTTCTGCTCGATGGTCCGATTGAGGCTTGGCTGGAGTCGTTGGATTCGTAGGAACTCGGGAACCTGCAAACGACCTGATAGGGGTTAGAAAATTCACAAAGGAACAAGAAAATAAAGGAAAAATAGCAAGGGAAGGCTTCTTTTGGAGTGGGTGTCCAGGGATCTGAGAGGCTTGTTGGCAGCAGGAAGATGATTGCAGCACTAGGAAGAAAAACTCTCACAAACCCCTTTATGCACACAGCAGGGTATCACACAACTCAATAGAAGAACTCAAGGTTTTAATTCATATCAAAAAGTGAGTTTCATACAAGAGGCTAGGGTCCCTTAAATAGACCCTTAACCTTGGGCTCCAAGTAAGGGCACATAAGTCTTTACATAAGAATCCTTTTCCCTCTCAAACCCTAGCTAGAAAATAAGAAACATTAGGTAGAAAAATCCCTAAAAATTCTCTTGACTTGGCCAATACTCCAAGGACACCTAGGGGGGCGTGTTGGGCTTCTAAGAGCAGCAAGGGGCCGGCCCAAAGGGGCCCGGGTGCATGGGTTTGGGCCTCTGGAAGCTGGGGTGGCCTGGTAGCCAGGTAGCAAGAATATTCCCTGGTATCTTGCTTCTTAGGGGCTTGGGCTTGGCGCCTGGGCTTGATTTCTTTGGGCTAGGATGCAGATGGACCTCTAAAATCATTGATGCCTTGGTCTATGAATATATTTTGACATTTGGAAGGAAATCTGGGCATCTGGAGGGCATCTGCAAGGAATTAGGGTTTCTGATTTTCTCCTGTGGTCTTCAAATCTTTAAGCTGGGTTGGACTTGGGCTAAACTTCCATGTATTCAATCTGGTTGGATTTGGTCTTTACTTGTATGATGTGGTCTTGAGTCTTCAGTATGCTTGGATAGGACTCAAAAAAAATAAAATTAGCTCAACATGAGCTGACTAGCATTGGACTGAACTAGCTCAACATGAGCTGACTAGTACAGAACTGAAATAACAACTCAAAATACTCAAATAACAACTAAAATGGACTAAGATGAGCTAAGTCCTTATTACAGATGGACTCATAAATTATTGATCAATTTACAGAGGTTGAAAAGTCTCTGTCTTATTCTGGTGCCTCAGGTGTCCCCACCAATTCTCCCGGGGTGGGAGGAACTCGACCCTGTCGAGTGAAGGTCAGACTGGCTCACATATCTCTCGAGAAGGTCTGGGTTAAGGCGTTGCAAGTCCTCTCGAGAAATCCATGAATCGTCCGACTCTGGCCGGCCTTGCCATCGGACCAGGAAGCGTTGATAGTCATGGCCCTGGGTCGTGATGGCTTGATCGTCCAGGATATGCTCGATCTGTTCTCCTCTCTCAGGCCAAATTTGTTTGTGGACACTCTAGGTTAGGGTCACTCACAATGAAAAGGAATAGGTCCAAAGGCCTCACTAGGTATCGCTGTCGGTTCCCTATACTCAACCAGGTCAGTAATATTGAAGGTAGAACTAATGCCCAAATCCAAAGGCAAGTCTAACACCTAGGCATTTGATCCAACCTTCTCTATTACTTTAAAAGGTCCGGCTCTGCGAGCATGAAGCTTCCTTTAGGCCTAAGCCTAACCAAGATAGAATCCACTACATCAAATTCTTTGATCCTTCTTCGGGAATTAGCCAGTTTGTTTAAAATTAGTGTAGGTGGTGAACATGCTAGGCACATGCAGACTCCTAACAATGATTCAAAGGACTCATATTAACACCTAACAGACTTGACTATGCATTCCTATAGAAGGAAATTTTATTGAACTCTTTGGATCTAAACCTAACAGATTATAGGTTCCCTAGGTTTGATCCTAGCTTGACATGCACATGAAAATTTACAGTGAACTCCTAGCAAATTCCAAAGAGTATGCCAGAAGTAAGATGCAAACCTAACATGCGTGATGAATGCATGCAGTATGCTAATCTCAATTAAATGCAATCTAATAATCCTAGAAATGTTGGAGATGTCTGGAAAGGGCAGAAAATAAAAAGTGGGTTCAGAATTAGTTTGGTAGGGTAGAGA
This sequence comes from Areca catechu, assembly GCA_021397845.1. NCBI lineage: Eukaryota > Viridiplantae > Streptophyta > Magnoliopsida > Arecales > Arecaceae > Areca > Areca catechu. The sequence continues at coordinate 28,847,875 of CM038042.1, read as the reverse complement.
AAAAGGTTCCAGGTTAGTTGGATACAGTAGGATAAAAGACGGGGTGTCAGGAACTAATCCTATACTAATGAGGTTAACCTTACGAGGTTGAGCTATATCTACAGGGTTTGCATAATGGAAGGATGGGTCGCCAATTTCGGGGAAGAGGTCCTTAATGGGAACTATAGGAGGGGACTAATCTTGAAGGTATTGATTCAAAGAGATCAGGTCCTTAATAAATTCTTCTGGTTCTTGTATTTTTGGAGTAGACTCTATAATTTGGCTCTCCTCTATGATTTCCTCAGGTAAGGCTCTAGCAGCAGTACCTAGGTTTTCTTCCTCTATTTGTTCTTCCATTATAGCTTTAGGTTGGATGTGGTCAAGGTCAACTAGCTCTGGGTTGGTTTCTACCAGGGTATCTACTGGGTCAGCTAATCTAGGTCTACTAAAGGTGTCTCCTCTTCTCCTTCATACTCATCCACTAGGCTCGCATCAGCTTCATACACTTTGCGTTAATGTAAGCCTTGTCAAACTCAGGAATGGTTGGAGAAGGTCGGCTAGGGGAAAATTGGCTAGGTCCTAGTTTCTGATTATGGACACTAATCCTAGTAGGTTCAAGTTGCCTAAGGGATAGTGGCTCACTATTGGGCTCATATTTAGGGGTGCTAATCCTATGGGATTCAAGTTGACTAAGGGAAACCTGACTAGTACTAGATTGATACTTAGGGGTTATGGGTTCTCTGGGCTCATAGGACAAGGGTGCAGATCTATGGGTCATGGGATTATAAGATCTGGGGTCATAGGATTTTGGGTCAGCTCTATGGTCAGGTTCTAAGGATGGATCATGGTATGGGGTCCTCCTAAGGTTGGGCTCTCTATATGGGTCAGAATACTAGGTTCTCCTAGGGTTGGACTCCCTATATGGGTCAGAATATTGGGTTCTCCTAGGGTTGGACTCCCTATATGGGTCAGAATATTGGGTGTTGGGTCTACTAGGCTCATAGGGTGTGGGTGCATAGGATCTATGATCATAGGATCTAGAGTCATAGGATCTAGGTTCATAGGTTATGGATTCATAGATTCTAGGTTCATAGGATTTGGAGTCATAAGATCTATAGGTTGTGGGTATACTAGGCTTATAGGGAGAGGGTAAATAGGATCTATCTTCCTGGTCTATAAAATCCTGATTGGGTCTTCTAGGACTAACCTTAGGGATTGGGTCATGACGATGGGCTCTCCTAGGTTCAGCCTCAAGGTATGGATCAGGGTTTGGGGTCCTACTAGGTTGAGGGGAATCAGGATCTGGCTCAGACTGTGACCCATGGGTTTTTCTTGGGGTCCCTACCCGGACTTTTAACTGATCAAACCTATTGGCAAGATGGTCAATTCTATCATTGGTTTGAATACCAGACTGAGTTAACTGGGTCATCTGGGTAGCCATCTGGGCCATTTGATCAGCTAGGCTTTCATTTGGGCTTGCAAATTTTCCATGGATTCAGACATTTGTGAAGGAGGTGGGTGATATGAAACTCCTGATCTAGTGCTCATGCAAGACTCGATCAAATCAACTATAGCTGACTAGACCTAGAGTCCAAAACTAGATGCTCAATCAGGGTGGCAAACTAGCATATAGTAACCCTGTACTCGGCCAGGCAGGTGTAAGGGGAGTGCTAGGTCCCTGATTGCCAAACCTAGACACCAATCAGAGATTGGCCAGGTAGGCGGACCAGCACACAAGCCCTTGGGATTGAATCCCTAAACCACCATTCTAGACACCAAGCACAAGGCACACACAGGTTAGTCTTGACACAGTGATCTAACACTTAGCCCGGACCCGACCAGTTGGTGTCCCTAGCCCACTAGGGCAAATTAGGTCTAGTTAATTTTAGGTTAAGGCTTGGGACCGAATACAAGGGATGTAGTTTTGGGCTAAGGAGAGGTGATCAAATCCTCCCCCCATCTGATATAGCAAGAGTGCCCTTAAAAGTAAATTATGCAATGATGGCAGGCAGATGAAGATGCAAATTAGGGTTTAGATATTTTTGGTATTTTTGGAGAATATATAATTTTTTTTTATATTTTTTTAAATAGAATAAAACTTGCAAATCATGGCCTAATATGCTGGAAATATACTAAAATTAAAAGATATGCAAAAGATGCTAAACAAAACCCTAAAACTTCCAAACTTGTCTTGCTGAAAAAATAGAGCCTAAAATTTGCAGGCTGTATTTCGGCTTGCAGAAAATTCACAGGCCATAATAAAATCTGAAGAAATTCTTAAAATTACTGTGAATTATGGGAAATCCAGAAAAGTAAATTTCAGAGTTTTTTGGGTTTTTATTAGGGAGAAATAATTAAAATAACCGAGCATATACGGACTAAAAAATTGCAGAAAACAAGCCCTAATCTAGGCTCTGATACCAAATGATGGGGGACTAATATGCATGCAATTCTTTTTGTATGTTTTACATGTGGAGTTAGGTGATTAATTACCGAATTTCAGATCAAAATTATTTGTAGGGAATTTTTTATGAATTTTTGAAGATCAGCATGCAGATTAGGACCTAGAAAAGTAGCAAAGAAGGACCGCCGGGGCTGAGAAGCCTCGGTTAGGGCAAGTTCTCCTACAATAAAATTACTAGAGGCAGAAGGGTGTACCTGACAATGTCTGTGAAGATCGTAGCGAAGGGGTCTCTCGTTCCTCGATGGATGCGGCCTGGAAAACCGAGCCAATGACCCGCGGATACCCGGCTTTCTGCTCGGTGGTCCGATTGAGGCTTGGCTGGAGTAGTTGGATTCGTAGGAACTCGGGGACCTGCAAACGACCTGTCAGGGGTTAGAAAATTCACAAAGAAACAAGAAAACAAAGGAAAAATAGCAAGGGAAGGCTTCTTGTGGAGTGGGCGTCCAGGGATCTAAGAGGCTTGTTGGCAGCAGGAAATGATTGCAGCACTAGGAAGAAAAACTCTCACAAACCCCTTTATGCACACAGCAGGGTATCACACAACTCAATAAAGAACTCAAGGTTTTAATTCATATCAAAAAGTGAGTTTCATACAAGAGGCTAGGGTCCCTTAAATAGACCCTTAACCTTGGGCTCCAAGTAAGGGCACATAAGTCTTTACATAAGAATTCTTTTCCCTCTCAAACCCTAGCTAGAAAATAAGGAAACATTAGTAGAAAAATCCCTAAAAATTCTCTTGACTTGGCCAACACTCCAAGGATGCTAGGGGGGCGTGTTGGGCTTCTAAGAGCAGCAAGGGGCCGGCCCAAAGGGGCCCGGGTGCATGGGTTTGGGCCTCTGGAAGCTGGGGTGACCTGGTAGCCAGGTAGCAGGAATATTCCCTAGTATCTTGCTTCTTAGGGGCTTGGGCTTGGCGCCTGGGCTTGATTTCTTTGGGCTAGGATGCAGATGGACCTCTAAAATCATGGATGCCTTGGTCTATGAATATATTTTGGCATTTGGAAGGAAATCTGGGCATCTAGAAGGCATCTGCAAGGAATTAGGGTTTCTGATTTTTCCTGGGGTCTTCAAATCTTCAAGCTGGGTTGGACTTGGGCTAAACTTCCATGTCTTCAATCTGGTTGGATTGGTCTTTACTTGTATGATGTGGTCTTGAGTCTTCAGTATGCTTGGATAGGACTCAAAAAAAATAAAATTAGCTCAACATGAGCTGACTAGCATTGGACTGAACTAGCTCAACATGAGCTGACTAGTACAGAACTGAAATAACAACTCAAAATACTCAAATAACAACTAAAATGGACTAAGATGAGCTAAGCCCTTATTACGGATGGACTCATAAATTATTGATCAATTTACAGAGGGTTGAAAAGCCTCTGTCTTATTATGGTGCCTCAGGTGTCCCCACCATCCCTTCCCCACTACCTTTGCAATATGAAAACTATGTTACAGTTTTACGGAGAAGCCCCTGTATCACCATCAATGGCAAGCACCACAGCCTCTCTCACAGCCCGGAGATGGTAGCAAGATGCCATCTACCGCAAGACTCACAGCGTGGCAAAATCATCAAGCAGGCCCCTCCATCAAGCCTGCCCTCCTCAGCCATGCTCACAACCTGGAGATGGCAACGGGATGCCATCTACCGTGTGACTCACAGCATGGCGAACTTACTAGGCAGGCCCCTCCATCAAGCCCATCCTCCTCAGCCGTTCTCATAGCCCGAAGATGGTAGCAGGATGCCATCTACCGTGAGACTCATAGCATGGCAAACTCACCAGGTGGGCCCCTTCATCAGGCCCGCCCTCCTCAGCCATGCTCACAGCCCAGAGATGGCAGCGGGATGCCATCTACTGTTGGGGTTTCCGGTGCACCGCAGCGGAAGTGTAATTTCAAAAATGATGAAATTGGCACCAAAATCCCTTAACCAAGATCTCCTTATTCAGAATTAAAACATACAAACTAACATTGTTAGAATTAGGGCACCAACCTTTTAACGCTAAGTCCAATTTTGATGTAGAATCAGAACTTGGTGTTGAATGCTTCTTTTGATTTCACCAGGCGTCCAAATGTCCACCCTCCAATGGTGATCCACAAGATGATTGATCAAGATGCAAGCTTCTTCAAAATTCCTTCACTTGAATTCTTATCCTAGAACTCAAGAGGACTATGGCTTTAAAACTGCAGGGTAGGGGCTCCTTACTTCCTTTCTTTCTTCTTCCTCTCCCTTTCTTAAGACCTTGTCCTAAGAATGAAACTCTTGTCTTGAAGGAGGAGATGGATTTAAGACACTAATGTCTTAAAGTAAAGGAAATAGTAACAGAGTAGGAGTTCCTTTCTTTTACCGATCAAGAGATTCTTCCTATCTCTTGTTTTGGACTTGAGTTTCAACAGAGAAGAGAACTCTGTAAAAGGGAAACTCTCTGTGTCCTAAACAAGCTAAGGAGAATCAGTTTCCTGGAAAGAAAAGACAATAAATAAAATCTATCATTCATTAGTTTAAACTCCCGAGACCTCTGTTGTTTAAATAGATCACAGAGAGATATCTTCTCAAAAGAACACAACTCTCTGTAAACCCCATTCCACTTTATCTCACGCCCCTTCCCTATTTCTCATGCCCTATCTCCCATCTCACGGCCTTCCAGATTAAATCCCACGGCTTTTCTTAAAGGAAAAATCGCGGTGTTTTAAAAGGAAGGAAGTCGCGACTTTTCATCTCCGAAGAGATGTTGTTTCGCGCGCCCGGGAAGAGTTAGCGCATTCCTTCTTTCTCAAAATCCATCAGCCATTGGATTCTCATACAAGGGGGGAGAGATGGTGCGCTAATTGCTTAAGAAGGAGGCCGCCCCAAATAAAATCATCGGAGAAATATTTGGGGCGCGCCAAGAGTCCATGCGCCATGGACTCTTCCAAATGGCGCGCCAAGAGTCCATAAGCGCATGGACTCTTGGCATTTAGCATGGAAAAATAAAGGGGGCGGGTGGGGAGGCTAGCCAAGCTACATGGCTAGCCAATAGGGTTAGCCATATTCCTGTTTTCTCAATTAGGGTCTAATTAGGTCCAATTAGAACCCAATTTGAACCAATCCGAACCCTAATTCGAATCCGATCCGAATAGAAGCTAGGGTTTGCAACACCTGCTAGAGTGTTATCCTGCAAAGATGATTTAATTCCAAATTAAACTCTTGATCAATCCTTTTAAGTGTGTGACCCATTGGGTTCCACATCTAGCTAGCAGTGGGTTCGAATACAAGTTGACCTAATTTGATTAGAACTCTTTCTAATCGATTTAGGTCAAACCGGGCTTACCCGATTCGATCAATTAGGATTCTTCCTAACATGTGATCTTTGAACTTGATCAACCCACAAGACAAGATTGACGTCTAGCAACGTGTCATGTCTACCCGGAAGATATGGAAATTCTGGTGAAATACCAAAATTACCCTTCAGTAGAGAGTTACCGTATAATTAAATCTTTCGATCAGCCTGCACCCAAAATATAACTATGGATATGGATATATGTCAAATCCAATATTATATTTATTTCTAGCTCAATCTTATAATGATGATTCGATTATCTTGATATTAGAAACCATCTCTAATATCTTCACTTTGATCAAAGATTCCCTGAATCATCATGCGATTGTTGACTAGCTGGATGCAATCTCCTCTTGCTGAGAGTGATCGATTCCTTGTTGACCTACTCATTACCTTCATATCCAATTCACCATTCCCAGTATCAATCCTGTGCATGTCTCAGTGTCATGATTAGGATTGAACCAAAGAATGGGTTCATGTACATAAGGTACTTATGGCAGTCTCAGGTCAAAAGATTACTTGTACCACTCCCACTATGAGAACCTTCTATTGACATGTAGCTAAGACTCCATTAGATGTTCTCAAGTTGGATCAATCAGTGAACTCATTCTCCAATGAGCACCCACATCCCAGTATTAGTGTCATACACAAGTGACTGTGAGAGCAGTCACCCTTTCCAGTATACCCGGGATGTGCTAGTCTTATCGGAAAAACCCTGATCCCCTACTCAGGGTTCCTTTGACTATGAATACTTTAGATTAAGGTTTTAAGATTTTAGGTCTCACTGGTATGATCTCATCATAACCCTAAAATCATAGCCCTAATCTATGGGGTTCATCATATAATATAAACACAGCGTATGATGAAAAATAATGCCTTTATTTAGAAAATTGTCAATTACAATGGTTTGGGAGATACAATATAGATTGGCTTGTAGGGCATATCCCTTTCATCTACTGCATGACTCACAGCATGGTAAACTCATCAGGTGGGCCCCTCCATCAGGCCCACCCTCCTTAGCCATACTCATAGCCTAGAGATGGTAGGGGGATGCCATCTACCACAAGACTCACAGCATGGCAAACTTACCAGGCAGGCCCCTCCATCAGGCCCGCCCTCCCTAACCGTGCTCACAGCCCGGAGATGGTAACGGGATGCCATCTACCGCGAGACTCACATCATGGCAAACTCATCAGGTAGGCTCCTCCATCAGGCCTGCCCTCCTCAACCATGCTTATAGCCCGGAGATGGTAGCAGGATGCCATCTACCACAAGACTCACAGCATGGCAAACTCACCAGGCAGGCCCCTTCATCAAGCCCACCCTCCTCAGCCATGCTCATAGCCCGAGGATTGTAGCGCGATGCCATCTACCTGAGACTCACAGTGTGGTAAACTCATCAGGTGGGCCCCTCCATCAAGCCCACCCTCCTCAGCCATGCTCATAGCTCGGAGATGGCAGTGGGATGCCATCTACTATGTGACTCACAATATGGCAAACTACCAGGTGGGCCCCTCCATCAGGCCTACACTCCTCAGCCATTCTCACAACCCAGAGATGGTAGCGGGATGCCATCTACCGTGAGACTCACAGCATGGCAAACTCACCAGGCGAGTCCCTCCATCAAGCCCGCCCTCCTCAGCCATGCTCATAGCCCGGAGGTGGCAGCGGGATGCCATCTACCGCGTGACTCACAGTGCAAGAAAGCTAAGGCAAGCCCTCCTACTTAGGTCAGCTCCCAGGTGGGGTTGTGCTCATTGGGCAAGCCCTCCATCTGAGGCAAGCTCCTGGTTGAGGTTGTGCTCATGCGGCCAAGGCAATTTCTCCTACCGAGCTCAGCTCCTAGGCGGGGTCGTGCTCATTGGAAGAGCCCTCCATCTGAGGTAAGCTCCCAGTTGGGGTCATGCTGATGCAACTAAAAAAAGCCCTCCTATCGAGGTCAGCTCCCAAGCAGGGTCGTGCTCATTGGATGAGCCATCTATCCAAGGCAAGCTCTCGATCGGGGTCGTGCTCATGCAGCCAAGGTGAGCCCTCTTACTGAGATCAGCTCCTAGGCGGGGTCATGCTCATTGGGTGAGCCCTCTGTTTGAGGCAAGCTTCCAGTCGGGGTCATGCTCATGCGGCCAAGGCGAGCCCTCCTATCGAGGTCAACTCCCGGGTAGGGTCGTGCTCATTAGGCGAGCCCTCCATCTGAGGCAAGCTCCCAGTTGGGGTTGTGCTCATGTGGCCAAGGTGAGCCCTCCTACCGAGGTCAGCTCTCGGGCAGGGTCATGCTCATTGGGCGAGCCCTCCATCTGAGGCAAGTTCCTAGTCGGGGTCATGCTCATGCGGCCAAGATGAGCCCTCCTATCAAGGTCAGCTCCTAGGCAGGGTCATGTTCACTGGGCAAGTCCTTCATTTGAGGCAATCTCCCGATCGGGATCATGCTCATGCAATCAAGGCGAGCCCTCCTATCGAGGTCAGCTCCCAGGCAAGGTCATGCTCATTGGACGAGCCCTCCGTCTGAGGCAAGCTCCTAATCAAGGTCATGCTCATGCGATCAAGGTGAGCCCTCCTACCGAGGTCAGCTCCCAGGTGGGGTCATGCTCATTGGGCGAGCCCTCCGTCTGAGGCAAGTTCCCATTGGGGTCGTGCTCATGCTGCCAAGGTGAGCCCTCGCCTAAGGTGGGCTCCCGGTCAGGGTCACGCTCAGACCACCAAGGTGGGGCTCCCTCTGCTCCACGAAGGCCAAGGTTCCAACCAACGGCAAGAGAAGGGATGCCATCTACCATGAGACTCACCATTCGACATTCCAAGCCAGGGAATTCCAGAAGCCCTGCGCACAACCTGCCAGACTCCCAGTCCAACAAAGGCAAGTCAGGACATTCTAGAGGTCTTGCGACTAGTCGACTGAACTCCCAGCCCGGTGGCGGCAAGTCGGGACATCCCAGGAGTTCCACTTCCTGCTGCTTGAGCTCCAGACCGACAAACCAGGAAGTAGAAACAATGTATGTCGACATAGGAATGGAAGCAAACCCTTTATAGTCCTCCATGAGCTTCCTTCGAAGCGGTCCAAGAAGCCTAAAAAAAAGAAAGAGAGAGAAGAAAAAGAGAGGAAGAGAGAACAGTAGCTATAAAGGAAGGAAAGCTTTCATTGCTAAGTCTTCTGTTACATCTTTTGGAGACCCCTGACAGGCCGGAGACATCCTAAAATCCTAAATTACAAAATGAGAAGAAACAAGCTCAGGCCTCCCTTGCCGTCCCTCACCCAACCAACGGGCTAGTAATCCGGCTCTGGACTTCGCCCTCGAGACCGGGCGGAGCATTCCAGTCCCTTCTACCCCAGGAGGTGGGTGCCCTTCCTCAAGCGAAGCTACTAGGAAGGAGAACGACAATGCATCCGCCTCTACCGTGCCATCCTCCTTAAAGTTCACCAATCTTGTAATTCCAAGGGCAGCTACAGCAGCTCCGTGTTAGGACACTTCTATCAACACCACAACGACCATGGCCTTTTCAGTAGTGACCACGACCGTGGCCATCACCTCCTCCTGTAAGATCTCCGACCTTATGAACCGAGAGGTCGCTCCAGATGCCCCCCCTTTCTTTGCCTTTTGGGGGCACTCCCCCTTCTCCTTCTTCCGGGGGTGGATTCATGATGGGGACATCGGCCCGCCTCGAGCAACAAGGATCCCGGAGTGGCACGGATCTTGGAGCATATCCAGAATAAATTTATTTAGGATTTATCTTTTGTTTGAAATTTGAATTAGGATTTGGTTGGTTATGATTGAGATATGGATAGACTTATCTTATCCTATCTTATATTTGAATTTGAGTCAGCCTTATCTTTTTATCCTGTATTCAAATTCAAACAAGGGTTGGATAGGTCTATAAATACCACCCTCAGTTCTTTATAAAAAAAGTAAGTTTTGGAAATGAAAATGAGTTTTAGAAAAGAGTGGTTTTTTTTATTTCACTCCGCAGGAGGTGTGAGGCCTAACTCCAGGACATGATGTGAGGTCATGTCTAGTTATCTCCCTTCCCATTCCATTTTCTTTAACCCTCATGACCTTTGAGATCCATCCTAATGCCTCCAAGTATCGAGGAGGGTGCAATGCCCTAGAGGTGAGAGATCTCTTCGTTAGAGTGAGTCCCAAAGTCCATGAGATCCAGATCTATGTCCTCCATCCCCACTATTCCTTCGCCACCCCTCGAAAAATAATACCATAAAAAAAATAGTACCCTAATTTAGATGACTTCTAGGCTCACCAATGATCCTACTCCCTGTCCCCCATTAATTTTTGGTATCAGAGCCCAGAAAAATTAGGGTACCACAGATTTCCATTCTTTTCCATCGGTCCCGATGAGTCCCTCCACTTCTCCTCACTGATCCCCACATCTCGGATCCCGTTTCTACCGAGCCACCGCGACTCCCGAATTAACCACCGTGCCGATCACATCATCCAGTTTCTTCTTTCGCCACCGACCAAAGTCTGACCTTCCCTGCCAAACGCCACTCCACAGAGAACCAGGACTCATAATTTCAACTTTTTCAAGTGGTTCCCACTTTGTTCTCCGCCACCGCCCGCCTCCCAATCTCTCTTCAATCTCACATCTCCCTGTAAGTTTTCACCGACCAAAAGCCTTCAAATCCCTCGCAAGCTCCACAGCAACTCTTAATTCTTTCACAGATAATCAGTCAATTCTTCGCTTGACCTCTTTCTTCCGAGAAATCCCAGACAACGGCCCTTTCTTCTGGCCGGCACTTCTTGTATGTCCCGCTCCTAGGATGCCACTGCCAACGACGGCACCACCACCGTCATCGTCCTCTCCTGCTCGCTTCTCCAGCACTCCCTCTCTCCTCTCCACCAGAATCCACCCAACTGCTCCCCCTCTGCCCTCACCGCCATTGTCGACCTCCTCTCTTAGATCAGTAGATCTCTCCATCTCGACCGTCAGCTTCCTCGCCCTCCCTCTCCCGAACCTCGCCTGGCTCTTCCACCATCGCAAGACGTAAGCATTCCCCATGCCCGTCCCGCCTTAACTTCCTTTTGCCAGATTCCAGGGTCAGCGATCCCTCACTTCCGCCCACCCTCCTCCTCTCTACCTTCAGTGCCACTACTGTGCCACGGAACCACCATACAAAAAAAAAAATCTCTCTAGTTCACCGGAGCTTGTAGTTTTTGTTGTGTAGTGCCCTAGACTGGACTAGAGAACCCATCTGTTGCCCTCTTCATCGATTCATGCATCCGTCCTCTCATAAACCTCTGAAGCTTTTAAGACTTTGTTGTCGAAGCACTAGTTTGCCTCCAGAGACAAGTAGATAGCTTCCGAAGGGAATGCAAGTCATCGACGAAGAGCATATCGTCGGTGGAGGTCACGACGCTCGTCGATTGCTGCACAGATCTCCTCAAGGATAGCAACTTCCAGGATCTCCCCAACCCTCCATCCGCGCAGCCACCATAGCGGACCTCCTTGTCACCCGCCACCACGACCCCGCCTGCTCCTCCTTCTCCCGCCACCCCCTCTGTCAGCTCCCCGAGCTTTCATACGATCTTCCGATTATCAGATCTCACATGCCGTCTCATCGCTCATCAGCATCCTCATCAACGTCCGAGGACCACCCATCCAGATCTAATCACCGGCCCTTGCCGACACCCATGGTGCCCAGATCGAGCTACTTCTCCCAGGCCGAGCCCCCGCTCCTCTCTACCTCCCATGAAGCCTGACATCGTCGCCGATTTCACACCGCCTCACCTCCGCCGGTGAATGCCTGCTAGACTACCCTCCGAAGACCTCCCCTATTTCCTATTTTTTTAGTTCGTGGAGAAGGAAGCAGTGCACACGAACGTGAAAGCACTGCCCGGTTCCTATTGCCGACTTCAAGCCCAGCACTATTCCAGGATTGCACAGATCTCAAAGCAATCCCAAGATAATGAAGTACAGATCTCAGAGCAGGGTAGATACAATATATATATATATATATTATCTCAAGGTTATCAGTTTGGAGTCCAAAGGAAATAATATGAAGCTGAAGACAGGTGACTCGATGCCTAACTCGACGGAGTCGAGTTTTCCCCATCTCAGGGAAATGATGGGGACATCGGTCTGCTCGAATCTCGGAGCAGCATGGATCTCGGAGTGGCATGGATCTTGGAGCATATCCAGAATAAATTTATTTAGGATTTGTCTTTTGTTTGAAATTTGAATTAGGATTTGGTTGGTTATGATTGAAATATGGATAGGCTTATCTTATCCTATCTTGTATTTGAATTTGAGTCATCCCTATCATTTTATCTTGTATTCAAATTCAAATGAGGGTTGGACAGGTCTACAAATACCACCCTCAGTTCTTTATAAAAAAAGTAAGTTTTGGGAATGAAAATGAGTTTTAGAAAAGAGTGGTTTTTTTTATTTCACTCCGTGAGGAGGGGTGTGAGGCCCAACTCCAGGACATGATGTGAGGTCATGTCTAGTTATCCCCCTTCCCATTCCATTTTCTTTAACCCTCATGACCTTTGAGATCCATCCTAACACCTCCAAGTATCAAGGAGGGTGGAATGACCTAGAGGTGAGAGGTCTCTTCGTTAGGGTGAGTCCTAAAGTCCATGAGATCCAGATCTATGTCCTCCATCCCTACTATTCCTTCGCCATCCCTCGAAAAAAAATACCAAAAAAAAATAGTACCCTAATTTAGGTGACTTCTAGGCTCACCAACGATCCTACTCCCTGTCCCCCATCAATTCGAGCTCGGTGGATTTCTTCTCTAGGCCAGATACCTTTGTCTTAGCACCAGCCGCTTGCTCCCGAAGGGCCACTACTTGGCCCCCCAGTCTTCGGGTCGAAGACCTAAAGTCTATTAGGACCCCTCTCTCAGTACAGCTTGAGGGAGAGGGGTTGAAGGAAAGGAACATAAGAGGAGGGTTTCAAAGCCTCAGAGACAAGAGGAGGATCAAAGAAGGAAGAAAGGGCTCTATAGATCGAATGCGATCGGAGACCCTTTAAAAAAAGCAAAGGAGGGAAGGGCGAGCCCTCTACAATAAAGCCTGCCGCCCACTACCGCCTTATACCCGCCAAAGGCATGCACCCTTTCGACTCCCGGGCCAATCAAGAGCCACCATGTACCAGCATTCGACGGTCCCGATGCCTTGGGTCAGGGGTGTCACTTCGACTCCAAGGAAGCATTAATAGCTCCCCTCATCAAAAAACCAAGCATGGCATGACTTTTGGATGATGGTGTGCAAAATATTAATGGCACAGGGGGCGCGCCTCTCCACGTCAGCATGGTCATTACTCTCCTCGCCCCGAGCCCCGCATTGTTCTCTGGGCTCGAGAGTAGCGAGCATCTGATATGGCAACATCTACTGACATGGAGCCTACATAGCTGCCAGCCAGTATCCACATGGGTGGGGACTGCCACCTAGATGCAGCCCCCTGGTGGAAGATCGAGGTGAGCCCTCCTGTCGAGGCGGCTCCCAACCGGGGTCATGCTCATGAGGCGAGCCCTTCATCTAAGGTCGGCACCCAATCAGGGTTGTTCTCATGTGGCCAAGGCGAGCCCTCCTGCTAAGGCCAGCTCATAGCCGGGTTGTGCTCATAAGGCGAGCCCCCCATCTAAGGCCAGCTCCTGGTAGGGGTCGTGCTCATGCTGCCAAGATGAGCCCTCCTGCCAAGGCCAGCTCCTAGCCAGGGTCGTGCTCAAAAGGCGAGCCCCATGCCTGAGGCCAGCTCCCGGTAGGGGCGCGTTCATGCTACCAAAGTAGGGCTCATCTTCCCCAAAAAGGCCAAGATTCCCTCCAACGATGAAAGGGAGAAGGATCAACAAAAGTCCAAACCACGACAAGAAGGGCCTAACCACCTATGACCTCCGGGAGGTGGAGCACATCCTGCCATGGATTCATGCCCTGCAACATGCCACCCACATGACCTGTACAAGGAGGTCACCACCAGATTCCCGACCCTGTAGCGTGCTGCCACGTCGACCATCATGCAACCGAGGGATAAGACCCCGATGATGCAAAACCAGAACCTTTCCAAGAAAAGCATTCCACTAGGGCCTCAGGCCCAGGGATGCCCTAGCGGTTCCTCCCATGATGGAAACCCGCCACTATGACCCGAAGCGCGATGGTTTCATGTCCACCCCTCCCACGAGAAGTGGCACCCTCAGAAGGACAAGACTGGCCCAACAGGGGGGGCGACCAAAAGCAACCAGAAACCCTTCCAAAAAAGGGGTATCTGGAAATGGACACTCCAAAAATGCCCAAGACCTAATCCGGGCCACCCCACGCATATAAGCCCAGAAGGGGGAGGTAAGCAAAGAGGTAAACAAAAAACAAAGAAGGAGAACATACGGAGAGCAGACGGGCTAGGAGCCAACAGAGCGAACCTCTCAAGCTCTCTCATTTTCCCTAAACTCACTCTCACTCCATCTTTCACCCTCAGAACATGGAGAGTCCCCAAGCTCTCCATAACTGAGGTTATGTTCCCCTCGATCATCTTATTGACTTGATCATCAGAGTATTTCCACCGAAATTTGGGTCTCCTTTGTTTTGCAGGCCAGTCACCAAAGGAGCAGACCAGAGGAAAGGACTTCGCACCCAGTGGGAGCCCAACATACCAGAGCTATAGGCCACGATGATCCAGGCGGCAACATCGAAGATAACTATCAATTCAAGGACGAGTTGGTGCACACCACTAATTTTCTATTATACTCAAGGATGAGCAAAAGCTAAGTTGGGGATACGATGAATATATAATTTAGATATTAGAAGTATTAATGTTGTGTTAATTGACTTTTATTAATTATAATTTTATTCTTTCTATTATATTTTTGCAGATTGGGTGCATATAAATTGTTTCCCAAGTGGCCAACACAAGAGGGGGGTGTGATTATTGGGTGTGCATAATTCTTAGTATGGTGAGCAAATGCAAAGCTAATAAAGATCACAAACAATACAAGCACAAACACAAGTAAGTGGTTCGGAGCAACCTAGCTCCTACGTCCACTATCCAAGATACCACTTGGGATTTCTACTATATTTATCCTAGAATACAGCCGGATTGTTTTCACGGGCTCACAATCCAAAACCCAACTTGGTTTTTCACCAGGATTACCAAAAACCCAATACACTATTAGTTTTCATGGGCTCACAACAACCCACTCTTAGTTTTCAAAGGTTTACCAAAAACCTATACAAACCCCAAGTTACAGCCCCTACTGTACTTGGAACAACTCAAATATAGAGTTAAAACAAAGCAACACTAATGACAAATCGATCGTGTCAGGTGGTTGTAGTTGTAGCTCTTAAGAAGCCTTCTTGATTCCTTCCTTGAATGCTCTTTAAGGCTTCTTATCTTCCTTAATTAATGACTCAAGAAATTGATGAGAGTTGGTAAAGTCTTGAGTGCTTGCTTGAAAGCTCTATTGAATGCTCTCAAATATTCATTAACTTTTCATTCACTTCTCATTAATTTCTTCAAAAGTTGTTCAAATCTCTTATAAATAGTGCCTTGAACTGATTCCAAGAGGATATAACCATTGTAGACTGTTGGGATTCAAAAAATGACCGTTTGAGCACTTTTTGGATTCAAAAAGACAGTTCTGGAACTAGCCATTACATTCCTGGAACAGGTGCTCGAGTTGGCTCGGATGGATCGAGTCAGCTTGGATGCTCAGTCTTGCTAAATCTTCACTCTGGTCGAGTCGGCTCTTCTCAGTCGAGTCGGCTCGGATGGCTGGTTTTCTCAGAACTGGTTTTTCATCACTCTGGAAGAGTCACTCGTATGCACATGAGTCAGCTCGGTTGTCTGTCTGAGAAATTTTACTCTGGACGAGTCAGCTCGAAATCTCAGAACTTTAGAGATTGAACTCTGCCTGAGTCAGCTCTTCACTCTCGAATCGGCTCGAATGTCTGCATGCCAGAAAAATTAGTGCCATGCCAGAACTTTGAGTCGGCTCTCTGCTTTAAGTCAGCTCAAGTGATTTTTGCCTAGAACCCTTCAAACTTCTCCAGATTTCTTCCAAAGACTTCCAACCAGCTTCAAAGATTCTAAAAATCCTTCAAAGCCTAAACTAAGTATTTTAAAATTAAAAATTACATTGAATTGGTCCATTTTCATGAATACACCAGTGATTACTCTTAGGGCTCTTCATTACATAATACTTTTTTTAAAAAAACTTGACATACATCAAAATTGTAGGAAGAGTGGTTGTACATTAAAATCATCCTACAAAAACTTATAAAATACATATAGATGATTAGTAATCAAATGCATGCTCCAATATTTTGTTATCATCAAAATCATTTTAGGGGTCAACAATCTCTCCCTATACATAGAAATGATTAGTAATCAAATGCATGCTCCAATATTTTGTTATCATCAAAATCATTTCAATGGTCAACAATCTCTCCTTTTTGATGATGACAAAATACTAGGCATGGAAAAAGAAACTTTACAATTATGAGTATATGAACACTTAAATGCATCAAGGTAACTTGTGTATGATTTTAAAATTGATGTATATCCATATGTATCAACAAGTGTCAAGAATGTATCAGAAAGTATCAGAGCTTATCAAAAAGATATCAGAACTTTTGAAATAGATCCAATATATATCAGAGTTAATATTTATCGAAAGCTATTTTTGCCTAAAATGTATTAAAGTCAATAATGTATCAAGGCAAGTTGGATATCAAAATGTATCAAAGCTTGCAATTATATTGGAGAATATATCAGAGCTTAAGGTAGCAGAAAGTATCAAACCTAGCAAAAATGTATCAGAGCTATTAGAGACTGATGAAGATATATCAGAGCAAATTTTGAATAATTTGGATAACTCTCCTGTTTCATTCATTTCTTTTGCACATTTTAATGATTTTCTATTTTTCAATGCTATAATCTTCTCTACTATCTTCTTCCCCTATTTTATGTTCTTTGAATTTTCCATTCACATCATTTATCACTCCCCTTTTTTGTTATCAACAAAAAAAGGTCAATAAAGCATCCAATGAATTTTGAAATAGAATAAGAAAATTAACAAGATAATTTCACCTTCTCATAGTAATGTTGATATTCGTATTAATCTTTTCTGTTCTTTTTCAATGAAAGTTGTTTGAAATTCCCTTTTTGAGTTCAAGTTATAAGCATCACAGAACAATTAAAAGGATAGAGAGATTTGTAGAACAAAGTGCAAAAGATGCATATATATATATATATATTCAAGTCTTTGATCCAACTATCAAAAAGATACACAATACAATCATCAAAAGGATACAAGATACATCCAACAAAAAAAACAAGAACAAAAAGATACAAAGACTACTCTTCTTCCTCACTAGAGGAAGAACCTATCTCTAAAACAGTGGAGGAGGTCTTAGTTTTTAATGGTTTGAACCTAAAATCTCTAAATCTAGTCCTTGTAGGAGCCTTAGGTCTAGTGGATTTTTGTTTTGGCCTGGCTTTAGGTTTGGAACTAGTAGGAGTAGGCTCAACTTTAATGTCAGAAGGTATGCTAGGTACATCTGTAGGTGGTGGTGGAGGCTATGTAGCAAGAGGTGATGGCTGACTGGCATAAAGAGGAGGTGAACACTGAGCAGGTGGTGGCCTAGAAGCTGATGCTCCAGAAGCTTCAGCTATAGACTGTAATCTAGATAAGAATATCCAAACAGTCCGAAGCTCAGTGGTAATCCCCTGAAATCCCTACTGTATACTGTGCAGTGTAGTAGTCTGCTGGGTACCAAATGCATCTACTGCTCCTTTGAGTCATTCAATATATGAACGCATGTCTCTAATGTCTGCATTCTACTCATCCTGCATCTGTTGTCGTGCCTCAACTGACTCCATCCTCAAGGTAAGCTCTCTTATCTATCCTCTAAACTCCTCAAGCCCATGGTCCACTATCTGACGTAGCTCGTCAAACATGGATCTAAAGGTAGTTGTCAGAGTGTAAGTGAAGTGAGTAAGTTGCTCAGTGATATCCATGGAAGTCAGCGATGCTGAATTCGATGGTCCAGGTGTAGGTCCAGCTGATGGTGCAGGCGGTGTCCTGGGGCTGCCAGTCTGTCCAGTAGCTCTAGTCAATCCCTGAATCTCCTCATCAGTAGAATGCAAATCATCGTCATCATCAACTCCATCATCCTCAGCATCTCTGTCAGCAGTAGCAGTCTTAGTAGCCTATGCAGCCTCATCATCATCATCTGAGTCAGAGTCATGTGCCACTCTCTGACCAGACATCTTCTTCATCCAAATTCCTTCCACTTGGTAATAGCCCATCCAATGGAGGGACTTCATCGAGTAGCGGTCTGTGTGGTGAAGTGGACATCCATCTTTCCTTGTCATATCAATCCCAGACTCCTGAAAAAGTAGTGTAAACACCATGCCATAGGGTAGGAAGGCCTTCACTCTCCTTGCTGCCTCTCTAATCTGAACCAACATGATAAAAGGAAGATTGAGGGCCTTCCCCTCAATCATATGCCTCATAAATGCCATGTCACGCTCACCAACCCAGTCAAAATGGCCTGTCCTAGGTAGAAAGATTCTGCTAATCATATTACACAAGAGCCACATCTCCAATGAAAGCAATTCGCCTGTACATTACTAATCCCATCTTCATTCCTTCTTTCCAAAATGGTTCTAAGAGTTTTTTGTTTATCCTTTAAAACCAAGTGGTGCAGTCCATCTTTGGGCATCTATAACACACTGCTAAGTTTGTCCTCATCAACTATCATTCTTACTCCTTTGACTATGGACTCTATATGATATTCTCCAAAAGATAAATTCTCAAAGAAGCTCCTCACCAAATTAAGATATGTAGGTGTATCCAATGAACAGAAATGACTCCAACCCTAATTGTTTATCCATTCACCTATTCTCAACCCTAAACCTTCAAGAAATGAGAAATCTACCTTTCTTTCGCTAGTAACTGGGCAATTAGCCATGGAAATTACTTGTCTAGGGGGCGGTGAAGACTCATTTCTCTGCTCTTCTTGCTTTTAGGCTCGAGTCGACTCATCTTCTCGGCTCTTGGTTCTTCTTTCCCTTTGGCCACTTGATTCCACACGTCTTGCCCTCTTTCAAATAGCCATTCTAGGTGCCATTGGTGGGAATCAAAGGTGGGAGAAGGTGGATTGAGTGGATCTAAGAAAAGTGGGGTAGAGATGTGGTCTCTAGGTTTGAAAGGTTTTTTGTATTGCTCGATTAGGGTTCAATAGAAAAGATATAAGCCCTAAGTTCGGTCCTATGGGTTATATAAAAAATGTTATCCCGACATCCGAGTTGGCTTGGCCAAAATCTAGTTTGCTCGAGTCGGTTCGAGCAAGAATTAACAAAAAGGCTCTAAAAACCTAATAAAAAGGTATCTAGCCCTAGAAACACACAAAATAAGGTGGTTATCTACTTCAAATTGGTTAAGGAGGCTATCTAGATAATTTTTCTTAATTTAGAAGAAATTAGGTCAAAAATTACTAAAATGGATCACATAAACCTAATTCTCCTCTAATCATTTGAAATCTATCTTCATTAAGAGGTTTGGTGAAAATATCAGCTAATTGATTTTCTGTTGGAATAAATTCAAGCTCAATATTTTCATTTTATACATGATCCCTAATAAAGTGTGTCTAATTTTTATATATTTTATTCTAGAATGATGAATTGGATTCTTTGTTAGATTAATAGCACTTGTGTTATCATATTTAATAGAAATTTTTGTTTGAATAACACCATAGTCTTCTAGTTGTTGCTTAATCCATAACACTTGTACACAACAACTACCTGTAGCTACGTATTCTGCTTCTGTAGCAGACAATGCTACAAAGTTTTATTTCTTATAGTGCCATGAAATTAAGTTCAACCCTAGAAATTGACAAGTGCTGCTAGCACTTTTTCTATCAATTTTACATCCACCATAATCAGGATCAAAAAATTTAATTAAATTCAATGAATATTGCTTAGAATACCATAGACCAAGATTACTTGTTCCTTTAAAATATTTTATGATTATTTTAATAGCAAGTATATGTGATTCTTTAGGGTTTGATTAAAATCTAGCACATATACATACACTGAACAAGATATCAGGCCTACTAGCAGTTAAATACAACATGATCTAATCATACCTCAATAAAATTTTTGATCAATATTGTGTCCATCTTTATCTTTGTCAAGTCTGCAGGAGGGGCTCATGGGTGTGCTCATTTCTTTGACTGACTCCATACCAAACTTTTTAATGATCTCCTTGATGTACTTTGCTTGGTTAACAAATATTCCTTCTCTTGTTTGCTTAATTTGGAGTCCAAGGAAGTAGGTTAGTTCACCCATCAAGCTCATTTCAAATTCACCCTGCATAAGCTCAATAAATTCTCTACACAAATTCTCATTAGTTGCACCAAAAATAATATCATCTACATAAATTTGTATAACTAATATTTCATTTTCTTTTCTTTTAATGAACAAAATAGTATCAACATTTCCTCTAACAAAATAATTTTCAAGTAGAAATTTACTTCATCTATCATACCATGCTCTAGGTGCTTGTTTTAAACCATACAATGCTTTATTAAGTTTGAAAACATGATTTGGAAGAGCATGATTTTCAAAACATGGTGGTTGTTCTACAAAAACTTCTTCTGAAATGAATCCATTCAAAAATGCACTTTTTACATCCATTTGAAACAATTTGAAATTCATGTAGCAAGCAAATGCAAGTAATAATCTAATGGCTTCTAATCTTGCTACGGTGTTTAAGTTTCATCAAAATTTATTCCTTCTTCTTGATTATATCCTTTGGCCACTAATCTAGCTTTATTCCTAGTTACTTATCCTTCATCTAACTTATTTCTATAAACCCATTTAGTTCCTATGATAGGATGATCTGAGGGTCTATTTACTAAGGTCTATACATTATTTCTTTCTAATTGGTTAAGTTCTTCATGCATTGCCATCATCCAATTAGGGTCATTTTCAGCTTTTTTTATACTATGTGGTTCTACTTGTGAAACAAATGCTAGGTAATCATGTGCTTCTATAAGTGATGACCTAGTCCTAATACCTTATGAGGGATCACCAATGATTAAATATTTAGGGTGTGAAGTTACATTCCTTCATTCTCTTGGTAAATCACCATGATCTTTACTTACCATATATTCTCCTTCTTGAGTTAGTTTGTCCTTTAGGCTCATGTCCTCTGTAGCTTTATCAATTGCACATGTATCATTGTCAATGCACTCTTCTTTTCTAGAAGGTGAGGGCTTAGCTTCATCAAAAATAACATGAACAAATTCTTCTACTGTTAATATTCTTTTGTTAAATACTCTATAAGTTTTGCTATTGATTGAATAACCCAAAAATATAGCTTCATCAGATTTAGCATCAAATTTTCTTAGGTTATCCTTTCTATTATTCAACACAAAGCATTTACAACCAAAACCATGAAAATAATAAATGTTAGGTTTTCTATCATTCCAAAGTTTATAGGATTTTTTTTAAAATTGGTCTTATCAAAACACGATTCAAAATATAGCAAGCAGTGTTCACAGCTTCTGTCCAAAAGTATCTTGAAAGATTGCCTTCACATAATATAGTTCGGGCCATCTCTTCCAATATCCTATTCTTTTTCTCTACAACACCATTTTGCTGTGGTATTCTAAGAGCAGAGAAGTTGTGATCAATGCCGTGCTTAGTGTAATATTCTTCAAAATATTGATTTTCAAATTCTGTGCCATGATTACTTTTAACAAAAATAACTAAAAGGTTTTTCTGGTTTGAAACTTTCTTATGAAATTTTTGAAAAACTTTAAAAGTTTCATCCTTGTGTGCAGTAAATAAGACCCAAGTAAATCTTGAAAAATCATCTACTATCACAAGTTTATATTTTATACGACCTAGGCTTGTAGTCCTAGTTGGTCCAAATAGGTCCATGTGTAGTAGCTCTAGAGGTCTAAAAGTAGAAACCATATTTTTTGATTTAAAACTCTCCTTAGTTTATTTACCAAATTGGCATGCATCACAAACATGTTCAAAATCAATTTTAAATTTTGGTAAACCTCTAACTAGATCTTTAAAAATCAATTTAGCTATTGTGTGCATGCTAGCATGACCTAATCTCCTATGCCAAAGTAAGCTAGACTCCTTGGTTTTTTAATTCATTGCCACGAGACTTATACTACTAGACATGGCTAGATTATTCAAATCTACCACATATATGTTTCCAAGTCTATGACCAATGAGCTTGGTGCTAGAATCAAGTGAGTTAATTATAATACACATCGAAGATTCAAAGATAACCTTGAAGCCTTTATCATATAATTAACTTATACTTAATAAATTGTGCTTCAATTTGTTAACTAGCAATACATTTTCAATGAATGTAGAAGGAATTATTCTGATCTTATCGATGCCAATTATCTTCCCCTTACCATTGTCCCCAAAAGTGACCAATCTTCCATCCTTCATTTCTAGGGTGATGAATTATTCCTTGTCACCCGTCATATGTCTTGAACAACTACTGTCCAGATATCATCTTTTCTTTGTATTCTAGGCTGCAAGACATTCCTACAAAATAATCACGTAGTTCTTTTACATACCTAAGCTTTCTTAGATCCTTGCAGGTTAGTAGGAGTGGTCCCTTTGAAAACCCAAATCTTTCGAATCTTACTTCTGTTATTTCTTTTGAAATTACATTCAAATGTTTGTGACCAACCCCATTATATGAATAACAAATAACTCTTGATTTTTGATAAGGTACAAATGTTGAAGCTCTAGATGCAAAAGATTTTTGAGTCGAAAACTTATGTACATATGATTTTTAAGATATAAACTTTGTAGCTAAAATTTTATTTGTATGTAAAGGATTATAACCAATTCCAGCTTTGTTGTTTGAGTCCCTTTGATCGTTTAAAATCAGTTCAAGTTTATTTGAACTTAATGTCAATTTTTTAACTAAAGGCTTAAGTTTTTCAACTTCTTTTTGCAAGCCAATATTTTCTTCATGTAAAGCTTTACTCTTATCAAGATAACCATTCTTTTCAACTTGCAAAGCTTTACGTTTTTCAGAAAAGCTATTCAATTCTTTTTGCAAAATCTTATTCTTTTCTGAAATTTCATCTTTTTCTTTCATTAAAACATCATTGCTATTTTTCAAAGCTTTAATTTTTAGACCAGCCTTTTTGTATTCAGATAACAGCTCATGAAATGCAGTATTTAATTCCTTAAATATAAATTCATCATGAGGTTCGGGAGACATTATCTCATCTTTGAGACCCATTAAACATATGTTCGCAGTTTTGGTTGTCTCTTCTTCTTCGTTTGATGTAGACTCTTCACTATCGCTTCAAGTCATAACCATTGCTTTCTTCTTCTTCTTTTTGTACGCTTTGTTCAAATTTGGACAATCAGAATGGAAGTGCCCTGGTTTCTTGCATTCGTAGCAAATAGGCTATTGCACTTTTATCCTTTTCCTTTTCTTTTTCCTTCTCTTTATCGTATTCTCCTTTTCTATGATATTTCCTCCAATATCTTCCCTTTTTCCTACCCATAAATTTCTTGAATCTCCTCACTACAAGTGTGATATCATCATCTTCGAGTTCATCTTTGGAGGAGGGGCTTTCTTCATCTAATTCCTCTTCTTGTTTCTTGAATTCTGTTGCAGCTTTGAAGGCTATAGACTTTTTCTTCTTGTTGTCATCCTCATTTCTATGTTGCATTATAAGTTCATGTGTAATCAAGGAGCCCAATAGCTCATCCAGTGATAGAGTATTCAAATCTTTCGCTTCCTAGATAGTAGTGACCTTCGGATCCCATTTGTCCAGTAGAGATCTTAAGATTTTCTGCACGAGGTCTGCATTAGAGTATATCCTGCCAAGATCTTTGGATCGTTAATAATATCCATAAATCTAGAGAACATGACAGATATTGTCTCATTCGGTTTCATTTTAAATAATTCATAATTATATACAAGAAGATTAATCTTAGAAGTTTTTACTTGGAAGGTTCCTTCATGGGTTACTTCAAGTTTATCCCAAATTTCTTTTACTGAATTGCAAGTAAAAATCCGGTTAAACTCGTTGGCATCCAAAGCACAATATAATAGATTCATTGCTTTGGCATTTAGCTTACCCATTTTCATGTCATGTTCATCCCATTCCTCTTCAGATTTTGGGATGTCTATGCCATCAACCTTCTTCATGGGTGTGTGAGGTCCTTTTAAAATGATTTTTCACAACTAAAAATCTACTGCTTGTATATAAATTTTTATTCGAGCTTTCAAGTAGGTGTAGTTAGTGCTTGTGAAAAGTGGAGGTCTATTTGTTGATTGGCCTTCGACCAAAGAAGTACTCATGGGGTTTGCCATTAATCTTTACTCTAAGTAAATTTCAAAGACACTACTCTGACACCAGTTATTGCCCAGGTGGCCAACCCAAGAGGGGGGGTGAATTGGGTTATTAAAAATTTTCTCAAGTATGTGCTCTTTTTATAATTCTTATTATGGTGAGTGATTTAAGATAAGAATCAAATGCGGAAGCTGATAAAGATCACAAACAATACAAGCACAAACACAAGCAAGTTATAATGGTTCGGAGCAACCTAGCTCCTATGTCCACTACCTAAGATATCACTTGGGATTTCCACTATATTCATCCCGGAATATAGCGAGATTGTTTTCACGGGCTCACAATCCAAAACCCAACTTGATTTTTTACCAGGATTACCAAAAACCCAATACACTATTAGTTTTCACGGGCTCACGAACAACCCACTCTTTGTTTTCAAAGGCTCACCAAAAACCTATACAAATCCCAAGTTACAGCCCCTGCTATACTTGGAACAACTCAAATAAAGAGTTAAAACAAAGCAATACTAATGACAAACTGATCATTGTTGGGTGGTTGCAGTTGTAGCTCTTGAGAAGCCCTCTTGATTCCTTCCTTGAATGCTCTTTAAGGCTTCTTATCTTTCTTAATTAATGACTCAAGAAACTGATAAGAGTTGGTGAACTCTTGAGTGCATGCTTGAAGGCTCTTTTGAATGCTCTCAAATATTTATTAACTTTTCATTCACTCCTCATTAATTTCTTCAAAAGTTGTTCAAGTCCCTTATAAATAGTATCTTGAACTGATTCCAAGAGGATATAACCATTGTAAATTGTTGGGATTCAAAAAATGACCATTGGAGCATTTTTTGGATTCAAAAAGATAGTTCTGAAACTAGCCGTTACATTCCTGGAACAGGTGCTCGAGTCAACTCGGATGGATCGAGTCGACCTGGATGCTCAGTCCTGCAAATCTTCACTCTGGTCGAGTCGGCTCTTCTCAGTCAAGTCGACTTGGGTAGCTAGTTTTCTTAGAATTGGTTTTTCATCACTCTGGAAGAGTCGACACATCTGCACATGAGTCAGCTCGGTTGTCTAAGGAATTTCATTCTGGATGAGTCGGCTTGACTTCCCTCGAGTTGGTTCGAAATCTTAGAACTTCAGAGATTGAACTCTGCCTGAGTTGGCTCTTCACTCTTAAGTCAGCTCGAATGTTTGCGTGCTAGAAAACTTAGTGCCATGCCAGAACATTGAGTCGGCTCTCTGCTTTGAGTCAACTTGGGTGATTTATGCCAAGAACCCTTCAAACTTCTCCAGATTTCTTCCAAAGACTTTCAACCAACTTCAAAGATTTTGAAACTCCTTCAAAGCCTAAACTAAGTATTTTAAACTTGAAAATTATATTGAATTGGCCCATTTTCATGAATACACAAGTGATTTTTCTTGGGGCTCTTCATTATATAATACTTTTTCAAAAATAAACTTGACATACATCAAAATTGTAGGAAAAGTGGTTGTACATTAAAATCATCCTACAAAAACTTATAAAACACATGGAAATGATTAGTAATCAAATGCATGCTCCAATATTTTGTTACCATCAAAATCATTCCAGGGGTCAATAAAAGTACATTGAATTCCTTTTGGCCTAAGTTTGAGTCCAAATCCAAGCAACATGTGTGAATCAAGAAATCAAATGAAGGAAGAGCCAACTCCAAATTAAGAAGGGAGTCTTTACACCAAATCCAAGTTGGCATGAAGGGAGAATTGGCTAGTAATTTTCTTGGGGCATGAAGGTTGCATATGGCACACAAAAGAAAGATTGGGCTACCAATTAAAATGAAGAAATAAAGCATCCCAATCTATTGGGAGTCCTAGATGATTGGGTTGCCAAGAGTCCAAGATGGGCATGAAACTAAACAAGGAAAACTCGGTCAAACAAATAAGAAAGGAGGTGAGAAAAATTAGTTGGCATGGGATTTTTGTGCGTGAAAGCATATTGGCAAATTTGTTGAGAGGAGTCCTAGATGGGGCACCACAAGCAGATAAAGAAGGATTATGTGGCATGATACAAAAGGAGGTTAGCAAAATTAGTTGGCATGGAGATTTGAGAGGCTGATTTGAAATCAAACAAAGAAGGAAAGGAAGAATGTAACTTTGCTATATTTTGGTGAGGAAACAAGAGTCCTAAATCTCATGGACTCTTGGTTGAGGTGCCGATTTGGAAGGAAATCAGATTTTTAGGAGGATAAGGATCAAGTTGATGTGCTAATTTGAGAGTCCTAAACCATGAGGACTCTAGGAAAATTATTTGGCATGAGATATGGAGTGACAACTTGAGAAGGATTAAGATGGCATAAAGAAAATTAGGAAGAGACTTGCATAAGATGCTGAAAAGAGGATGATTGTGGCAATAATCCAATGAAATCAGATCTCTTGGATGCCTAGAATAGAAGGAAACAAAGGTTTTATGGCATGGAAATGCATGTTGATTTGAAATCAAAGAAATTAGGAAGTTGGACACAGATTTGAGAAGCTTTTGGCAAGAGCTCTTGTCATGAGGACTAATCTGATTTTAGGCATAAGGAATCCTTAACCAATTGGACTCTAATTGGGTGCCAAAGAACAACAGTTGTGCATTGGTTTTTTATCAAAGAGGGCATTAATTTAAAACAGGGCATTGATGCAAATCAAGGCGCTGATTTTAGGAGCTCTTGGTGTAAAGAAAAAAATCAGGTAAGGGAAGAAATCAAATAGTGGTGCATGATCAATGATATTTTATTTTGGAAGCAAAATTGAGATCATAGAAAATAAGGAGTTAGTGGTAATTTTTTGGTAGGACAAAATACCAAGTCATAGAATATTTTTAGCATAGTAGATTTTAGCATGGAAATAGAATTGGTGCAGAATTTTTTCCTTTCTAACAAACTGGGCTATGAAAATCCATGAAATCTAGGAAATTGGATACAGAAGATAGTAAGACAAGATATGGCTAAGGGATTACTAGTGAAGGAGAGGATTACCTTCTTAACATGCAATATAGGTGCATCTTGCTACATATAAAAAGGGTAGCAGTGCATGGTTCAAGGCATTGACCATCAAGCTTTTCCTCCACCCTCTCCTAGCTATTCTCGATGCCACTCTCCATCTTCCTTCTCCACACCACTCAAAGCCTCCATAGCCCCCCTAGCCTATATAGCCTCCAAGGAACCCATCTTCTATAGCCTTCAATCTTTCATAGTCTTCATAAGTCCTAGCTAGCCTTTATACCATCGACCTTCCCTCATCACAAACCATCATCCTCTCATAACCTTGCTCCACTTCTCCTCCAGTTTCCTCTCTTCTAAGTTGCTACTCGGGCTCTATACCAGCATGAAAATGATGGCGAAGATCTACTCCATGAAAGACCAAACCCCCACCACCTTGAAAAATCCTTGTGGTACTTATAGCAAGTAATGCTTAATTTTATCATCATATCTATTGTACTTCCTTTCACTATGAAATAAAGTTCTACTTTTACTTATATATTTTGTCATATGTTTTTCATTTGAGCTCCTAATTAAAATAATCTATACTCTTAGGATGAGCCATGATCTATGAATATGGTTCATACTCTCAAGATACATTATCTTTAAATAAGTTCTTAGTATCTTGTATCTACCTTATCTTGATGAGCTTATAATCTAGAGTGATGGGCTATGATCCAATGGGTATAAACCATGCTCTCATTAGATAGGCTATATCTTGATAGATAGTATGTAGGGATTGATTGCATAGTAAGAGAATACTTGCTGTTTGCCAAGTAACCAAGCAAAATCATGAGATACTTTATCATATTTGAATCCAGTATTAATTAGTCTTGCTTTTACTTCTTTGTTGCCTATTTATTTTGTTTTCTTTTTGTTGACATGGAACCTTTGTCAATCGGGCAGAGCTGCTGGATTATCGGTTCGCTCCCCTAGATACTTGCAAAATAGGTCCCTGACCAAATTTTCTCCGGTGG
The DNA here is from genome assembly GCA_021397845.1 of Areca catechu. Taxonomy (NCBI): domain Eukaryota; kingdom Viridiplantae; phylum Streptophyta; class Magnoliopsida; order Arecales; family Arecaceae; genus Areca; species Areca catechu. The sequence continues at coordinate 28,819,835 of CM038042.1, read as the reverse complement.
AGGATACTCCGATGCCTAAGTTAGAGAGGGAGGTTCCAACAACAAAATGGAGAATTTTTGAAGAGGAGGATAGTGAAAGTATTCTCTTTTCCAGGCTTGTGTAGCATACCTTAGGTGTCCCCTCTTACCAGTATTTATAGTTGTCATGCCAAAGTGTGGTTAGGCTCACCTATCTATGGTTAGGATGGGGTTAATTGACTTTACCCTGCATATAACCATAGGTGGTTGCCAACTAGTTCTGTCCAGTCTGGAGTCGTTGGAGCTAAAGTTAGTGGCCATATGGCCACCTCGATATGTTACGATTGGAGGTAGTGGCCACGCGGCTGATCATAACAACCATATCCACATTCAAAGATTCGGGATCAACCGAAGATTCGCTTTTGAACTTTTTCTTCAGGAAGGGCTGACGTTGAATCGGCGAGATGTCTTCAGGCTTATCTCCCACAGAACAAGCCGAAGACACCTCTGTCATTAGCATCAATGTTCCTCCCTTCAAATGGGTTGTGAAATGAAGCTGATGTTGTCTTCGAATCGGTCTTCTTCAGACTGACCTTCTTTGGCTGATGTGCAGAAGACTGGTCGGGAGCTGCGGGTGGTAGTCTTCGGGACTAACGCCTTCGGGTAGGTTGAAGGCTGACCCCATGTGACTCCTTCCAGGTGCTCCAGTTTAGATGCCCAGTTCAAAAGGAGTTTGGTGGGCGGTTGAACCGATAATTAATCCATGTTACATTGACATATCATAACAGTTGCCCCCAACTTTCAGTTTTCAAAGCAATGATTTGCCTTGAAGAGTGAGAGTATCAATGGATTGTCATTTTCTACTAGGAGGAGCGCAACGAATGATGGTAAATCTTCGATCCGGTCACCCGCCATAACTGATATCTGATTCGAAGATCAGGTTGAGGATAGGTGTCATCTTCTTATGGGAAATGAAAAGGCGAGAGCTGGTCGAAGGGTTACGTCTTTTCCTTTTATTGCAATGATTTGGTCAATCTTTTAATTGGGATCTGGGTAGAAGATATGGCCTCACCCTGTCCCTTGGGAAAGGTATGGGCCTCTTCTCTACCATTAGATGAAGTCACATGGATTAGGGCCTTGGCTCTTCCCCTATCAAATCAGCCTGGCATCGCTTGGAGTCACGCGGTCATATCTGGTGCCTGTATATGTGGCGCAATTAAAGGAAGGATGCTTCTTCTCTCGAGGAGGCATACTGAAGTGTCTCTTGTCCCCTTATAAAGGGAAAAAGAGGACCTGTAGAAGAAGCTTCTCCACTCCTGTTTGCTTCTGCTTTTTGTTCAGCCTTTCTTGCTTCTAGTCCCCAGTTTCTCCCACGGGTAGGATCTCCTTGCTTCTCCATCTCTTTCTTGTTTCAGCATGGTTAGGTCTTTAGAGATCCGCATCACCGTAGGGTCTCCTCTGGGGCAGAGGCCGGGCCTTCAAGCACTTCAGGTCCTGTTAGGATGTTGCCGTTGAGATTAGACCGGAGCTGATCCCTAGTTCTGTTTCCCTTAGAAAAATAGCCCACCTTCTGGAACGTTATTGTCTTCCCGAAGACTTCCTTTTAGTGCTCTTGAGACCTAAAGAACAGGTAAATAGGCCTCCCTCTAGGCGTATAGCTGTATACGAAGACCATTTAAAAGTCAGTCTTCGCTTCTAGTTACACCCTTTTCTTCTTAGGATCTTTAATTTGTATTAGATTGTTTCCGTGAAGTTGACTCCGAATAGTATTTGGAATATCTACGGGTTTCTGGTCCATTGTCACATAGCTAATATGAGGCCTAGGACCAGTTTATTCACTTCCCTCTTCATCTTGAAGAGGGATTTCCATGGCTATGGATGGTGGGTCATCGGCCCTCGTCCCAGTCACAAAATAATGAAAGACATGCCCAACGCTATCCATGGGTGGAAGCCCAACTTTGTCTTCATCTCTTCTACTCAACCATGGGATTTCATTAGTGAGTGGAGAGAGCCTCGCCTGGATGCTAATGCTGGAAAGAAGGTTTTGGCAGTCGACCAACCTAACTATACTTTATTGTCTGGTTCGGAGGCTGTCTCCATCCGAGAGCTTTTAGAAGAGAGGAACCTTCACCTTGCTGGGATCAGTGAGTCCCCTACATTAGGTATAATTGATAGAAGACTCCAGCTTTTTCTCCCATTTCATAGCTCTCCGATTTGGCTAATTTGGATGTCCGCTTTTGTCTGTAGGTGGTAGGTTGAGGCCCGATCTGAGCCTGCTTTGAGAATCTGCCAAGAGAAAGTCAGTTCAGGCCTCTTCTTCGAGGTTGGAGGTCCAAAAAAAGGCCCGAGAGGAAGGGCCTAGTAAAAGTGCCACTTCCTCCAAGGGGACATCTGGAGGGGATGAGGTCCCGTCAATGGAGCTCCCGGCGAGGCCCCCACCTGCTGAACCCTTACCGAGGGCTAACTCTCTGGTCCAATCTTGGAGAGTCTGACCCCGACAGCTTATGTATTATCACCTTGCCCCCTGTAATGGATAAGGGCAAGGCACCTCAAGTCGAAGAGGGGTTTGTAGGGAATACCCCTCTGGACAGGGACTGCGAGGTAGACCTCTCAAAGTTTTTTTATGCGAGAGGTCTCGTACTTCCTGACATAGCCAGGCAGGCGTTGAAAGGTGTCTTGCTGCCTCGTGATTGGGCTGTCACCCTCGCCAAAGTATCTAACTCCGCATTTTCCTCCCTGCTCCAAGTAAGAGAGCTGCAGCCTCTCTTATTCTCGGTTGATTGTTCATATCATAATCAATCTCATGTTTTGACCCCATTGATGCAGTTGGTCCATGATGTCACCTTTTTATAAGAGGGCCTGGAGGGTATCGACAACTTCCTCCAGAATTTGAAGGAGGAGCTTCAGATGGCCAAGGCCGAAAAAGAAGTGGCCGAAGAATTAAAGCTATCCATGGAGGAGAAGCTCATCTATAAAGATGTCGAAGTTCAGGATCTGAAGGGTGAGCTGAAGAAGACTCAACTGAAGATCTCTGAACAGGAGGCAAAGTTGAGAAAGAGGAAGAAGCAAATTCATTCCTTGGCATTCTGCCAAGGAAAACCAGAAGAAGGTCGAAGATATGGCCAAGACAACCGACGAGGCGATCAGAAGGGCTGAAGAAGCAACTTTGAAGGCTGAAGAAGTGATTTTGAAGGCCGAAGCAGCGGTGCATGAGTCCAAAGCCTTGAGAGAATGGGTAGCTAGGGCAGTCGAGGACTTTAAAAAGTCTTCGCAGTACAAGAAGGATGTAACTGAAGCAAGCATGTTTAGTTACAAATTTGGCTTCAACGATGGACTCATGAGGGTTTGTGAGGTTTTTCCTGACCTCGACTTCTCCAGTATCCCAGCATATGAGATTGAAGAAGAGGAAGAGATCGTGGCTCCTGCTGAGACTGAAGAAGTACCAAGTCAGATGGAGGAAGCCCCGGTTGTGGTAGAAGAATCAGCCATGGAAGTCCAATAGTCTTGACTCAGGCTGAAGAGGCCCAAGCTAAAGAGGCCTTGGCCCTGATTCAGACTGAGGAGATTCTTCCCTCCACCGACCTAGATGTTCATCCAACTACTTAACATAGTTTGGCAGGCCCTATGCCTTGTAGTTTTTGCTTTTTCTTTTGTAAGAAAGACTATGTTGTTATCATCCTCTTGAATATCAATGAAAGTCGACCTTCCTTCTGACAATCGGTAGTTTTCAAACTGAAATGTCCAATGAAAAACTTTCTAAATGTAGAGTCTTCGGATTGATCTTTGACAGGGCCATCGATCATGGTCGTAAGCCGAATCGATGCAACTTTCTTGTTAATTCGGCTTTTTCTGATTATAAATTCATCCCCTCGGCTCTAGGACTTGCAAGTAAGGAATCCCATTTCTAAGAGTAACTTTTGGTTTGCCAATAGCGTGACATTCCGCTTCCACCAATTGTCAGGTCATTATTAGGGAGGCAGTTATTGCGTAGATCATGGGATTATGGCAATCAGAATCGTTAAGGCTACATGTATCAGGAATCAGATCGGTCGTAGCTTTTTAGCTTCCAGTGGTCTCCCATTGCATGAATTGAGATCCTTATTAATGAGGGCAAGGGTGCATGGCATGATCGGGGGCCTGCTTGAAACTTGAGTATTTAATCTGGGCCTCTCGCAGTCCTTATGTAAGAAAGGGAGGCTCTAAGAGATTAAACTTTCACCTGCTTTTAGATAAAATTGCTCTTCCACCTTTTTTCTCTTTCTTCCTCTACGCCACCTGAGAAGCTCATCTAAACATGAGGCCAGACATAGCGAGGCTTAGACAGGTGGCGAGGAAGCGACCGGTGACAGGCCCTTCGATGAGGAGATTAGATCGGCGGCGGAGCTATGTGTTGGCACTGCCACAGGTTCAGGTTGGGGGAGACACCCCTGTTGAAATAGGCTCTTCTTCAGGAGAGGAGTGAGCCTCTCCGGTGAGAGCCAATCCAGTGGGACCGTCCAAGGGACCAAGCCCATCAGGCACCGGTGAGACCACTTCATGTGCCGGTGGTGTCAAACCCACGATCCCAGTCACAGAAGGGAGGAGTCCCGGAGGGTGTAATACATCTACCACCGGGACTGCCCCCTCTGACCTAGGATGGGTGAAAGTCTCATCCATCATTCTCAACGATGGGAAGGGAACTAAGGGGCGAGGGTCCGAAGACCCTCTTTCTGCCATCCGTTCCAGGATATTGCAGGTAAATGTTGATGTACACACCATATTGCTTATCCGTATCAGTCAAGATGACTTTATGCATGCTCTTCCTTGGTAGATTGCTCACGACATTTCCCTATTGGAGGAAAATGTTTGTGGGTCTATCGATTTTGGCGAAAGCCTTCAAAGCCAGATGGCTTCGGCCATAGCCGAAAGAGATGTCGCTGAGGGGCTTCGAGCTGTTAGTGAGGAGGAGCTGAGCAAGGTTGTTGTCTCCTAGGGTGCCTTAGAAAGGCAATTGAGGATGCTTGAGGTGCAAGTGGCTGATGTAGTGGCTGACTTGCAGAAGAAAAGGAGGAAGGTAATCTCCGCTGAATTGCTATTGAGAGATTGCCTTCGAGAAACCGAGAAGCTAAAAGCCCAAAAAGCTGACCTGGAAAGGAGGATCAGCAGGCTAGAGATGGATCTCTCATCAGCCAACCAAAGGGTGGCGCAGGTTGAGGAAAGCTCTTCCCAGGCTGTGGAGGCTTACAAGAGCTCCCAGGCCTTCAAAGATGAAGTACATGAGGCAGTGGTAGAAAGCTACCTTCTTAGCCATTTTGACTGCCTGAGCAAGGTCGTGAGGCTTTATCCCAGCTTGGATTTCTCTCCAACTACCATCCCGGGTGACAGGATGGAGGAAATAAAAGCTCCGGCTGAAGAGACGTCGGCACCTCCCGTTGACAAAAGTGGGGCAATCGCCAAAGAAGCCTCCACCTCTGCTCTAGCTGCCAAACCAGCCGATGAAGAATAAAGCTATAATTTTTCTTCTTCTCTTCTTTTTCTTTCTTTTTGGCCAACCAATTGTAATATTTTCTTCTGAAATGAAAGCTTTTCCTTTTTTTGGGAACAATTGGAAAAAGAAAGTAATCATCTTCTTGGAACTAACTTTTTCAAATTGGTCTTCTTCGAATCAGTCATCTTCGGGTTATTGAGCAGAAGATCGATCGGTCACTCGATAGTGAGTAGCTAAAAGATAGGATTCGGGGTTAGTGTCTTCGGCTAAAGCCGAAGATAGGCCCTGAAGTGATGCTGTAGCACCGTTGAATCATCTTTAATTCCTCTAGTGCTAATGGCCGGTTCAAAAAGGACCCGATCGAAACCTTGAACCGGGGTTAGCCTTAGTTGAGCCGGCATGTCTTAGTAGTCAATCATCCATCATAACTGCCCCCCTGATTCGATGATCGTTCGAAGGACAGATGTCACTCTGTTATTGGCACCTTGATGGAAGATTTTGAGTACATTCTTTTATTGTCAGTGCCAAATATGCTAGTATTCAAGCAGCTGCGCTTCCGCACCCACTCGGTGGTGTCCAGCCTTCTTTTCCCGAAGGTGGTCATTAATGTCGTATCGGCTTCAAAAAAGCTGCTCCAGATTCAAAGCGTCGGCTTCTTTTTCTGAAGGTAGTTATTAATAACCACATTGGCCTCAACGAAGCTACTCTAGGTTCGAAGTGTCGCTTCAATAAGTGGCACTTTTTAGTTGGTTGGGCACGGGGTGTGGGACACATCCTCCGTATGCATGAAGTACTGTTAAATAGGATTCATCTTTGTAGTTTATAAAAGCTATTCAAGCAGTAGAGAAGTGAGTCCTTTGCTTCAGAGCTATTCTTCTCCTTCCTCTCCCTATAGTAAGGATGAAGTTCAGCCTTAAAGACCTCCAGGAGATGGTGCGAAAGAGGAGCACCATCACTAGCTGGGAGAGGGACCTAGTATAAAGGTCCATAGGGACAACGATGATTCCTTCTGGTCCAGAGAAGTAGCCCATTTGGAAAGGAGGGGCAGGCTCTCCAGATCGAGCTGGAGAAGGCGGTCGTGATGGTGGAGTTGGCCAGGAAGGAGGTGGCGGAGGCTATCCCCAAGTTCTTGGCATCGCAAGCCTTCAAAGATGAGGTTGCTGAAGCTGTCTTGGACTCCTACCATCGAGGGTTCTGTTGGGAATTACGTTCCAAAGCCAATTATCTAGGCTGTAGATGGTTGTGCTATTTGTATATTGGATATGAATTTTGATATAAATAAAAGTTATCTTTTGGCAGTTCATCACAGGTGCATTTTCCTTAATATGAACTCTTGTGTGATGATGCCCTTAGAACTTCCTTATACTCGATATAGAGAGGATATATCAAGTAGTTCTTAAATTGTTCACGATCGAATGATACATTGTTATAGGATGACTATGTATCAAGTATAGATCATTGTATGTCATATGGTTGGTTATCCTCTTAACCAAGGAATGTGGAGACATTGGTATGACATGCAAGTGTTGTGTTTGACACTTCACTGAACGTGACTCTCATGCGAGATTCTCTTTCTATCGAAGAGGAGTCTTTCATTAGAATGTGAACAAGAATTATTCCTCTAACTTGAGATCACTATGACAGCTTGCAAGCAACTTACTGTGCATAGGTGTCGGACTACCCGGATTTCTAATCCGATGATGGAAGGTTGCTTGGTACAGTCAAGTACTTGTGTAGCGATAGTAAGATCGAGATTAGATTGACCTCTAAATGGTTTCGATTGAATGCTTAATATGCCTCAATTAAAAAAGACCTTGGCCAGGGCATTCCATGTAAAGAGTTACATGGGTTCTTTATTTAAGACATATTGAAATGGACTGATTAGGGTTGGGCAGTTTAACCTTATGCCATCCAGAGCATTAGGAGGTTTAAGGAATAGGTTCAGTGTTATTCCATATTTGACAGGTTCGTGTTGCTCTGCAACTTTTAACCTATCCGGACGTCGAGTGTCATTGCTAAATGGTGACTTTGGCTAGTACTAGAAATGTTCTCGTGCTACCGATTTAGTGTTTGAACCTATGGGGTCACACACCGAGAGTTTCTTCTTGCTTTGTTGGCTTGGGAATGATTACGAATCATTCCGGACTATTTTGACAAAGAGTTGTCAAAAACTCAAGCCAGCTCATTTGGATGAGTCGACTCAAGTCATTCGAGTCGACTCGAGCAGTCGAGTCGACTCGATTGACGGGCTCCAGCGAAAACTAAAATTGCTTCATTAATTGCTGCAATCATTGTCAAAATTAATAGGAGTTTCTAGTTTTTATGTTGGGCGGTTGCTAAATTCCAAAGGTCCCAGGAATCCCAAGAGACTTAAAACTCCACATTAATCTCTCATTAGTCCTCTTAATGATTTTGGGGGCTATTTATTTCTGCTGGGTAGATTGTTCTTTGACGGTAGATCAAATTTACTGTTCCACTTATTATGAGGTCGAGTCTCTCCCCATTCCTTGGGTCAGAAATCCTTTAAGAGCTCTAAGAGATTGAGAGATTTATTCTTGGGATAAATTGAGTTTTGGGTGGGATCTCTCAGTGCATACCTTCTATTGAAGGTTTAGGATAGAGTGTTGGGAAGAGTTCTCTAGAGTCTTTGTTCCAATATTGCTGAAGCAACCTGCCTTCAAAGGAGTTGAAGGTGTCCGACTCTTCTTCAAGGAGTTGAAGAAGGAGTTAACCTGACAAAGTTTCCGTAAGGGCTAGCACCTCGAAGGAAGGAGAAGAAATCGCACCACATGGTGTGAACCACCTGTAGAGGCGGTATGTGTATATCGCTTGCATAGCCAGAGCTTTTTCCATAAATCGGTGCTATCCCTGGGATCGCGAATGAGAGGCGACCATTTCTGCAACATCCGGTTCTTCCTGGTGAACGTCACCAAGGTATGTGCTTATTTTATGTATGACATAATTATCATTTCTACATCATTGTATGATTTCTAGAATGGTTCTATTTTTAATACAATGTTTGCATGATTTCATATTTACATTAATCTAGATGCATCAAGATCCTGGTAAGGGCATGTGTTAATTAGATTAACATCTTGAGATAAAATGGTTTTATCACTTTTCGCTGCTGCATACCTTTAGAACAGTTTTTAAAATACATGTATTGCCCCCAGTAATAGTTTCCTCTCAGGTTCCAGGAGCATAAGAGCAAGACCTTCCGCTTCTATAACCTGAAGGGGCTGGAGAACATCAGGCCTTCTATTCCTCGTCCCGGGGAAGAGGACGAGTCTGACTTCGAAGAGGAGTCAGAGTCGGAGGAGGCAAAGGCAAAGCCCAAATCCTCCCCAAGCACCTCATGGGGGCCTAACATCGCTCGTCGATTTGGAAAGGGGCCAGCGACCGATCTTTATATCTTCCTTTCCTGTTATCTCTCTTTCTCTTTTCTTCTTTTTTTTTTGATTGTACAATTCTTTTTTTATCAATGAATGGATATACCTTCCTTTTGAAATGATGTTGAATGTGGACTCTTTGACACAATTGATAGTAGAAGAGTCTTTCCGCTCCCTTGGGTTGGACTTGCCGCTAGGATAGGTCGATTAAGCCATCCACGAGCCATCTTATCAATAACAGGGTGAGCTGTTTGGATCCACCTTGGTACATTTGTGGATTTACCATGGGGTAGGTTAGTTAGACCATCCTTGTGCCTTCAGTTGATGTTAAGGCAGGCTGATTATGCCCACCCGGCGCGTCTTCAGATTTACCATAGGGTAGATTGTGTGAACCATCCCTGCACCTTCAGTTGATGTTAAGGCAGGCTGATTAGGCCCACCCTGACACGTCTTCGGGTTTATCTTAAGGTAGGTTATGTGAACCATCCCTGCACCTTTAAGTGATCATAGGGTGGCCCGTTCGGGCCTTTCCCTTGTGCTCGTCGGACACACTGATAAGGCGAGTGGATCAGACCCACCTTTGTGCTTTTAGTTGATTTCGTCAAGGTGGGCTATTGAGACCATCTTGGTGTCAATGATTGACGATAAGACAGGTTGGCCAAACCCATTTTCAAATAGACTTTTATTGAAGCTCCCCTGATGGAAACTTTCATTGATAGTACTTGCGAAGGTTTTCTACATTCCAAGGTCGAGGTAGCATAACTCCATCCAAAGTCTCGAGCTGATACATCCCTGGACGTATGACTTCTTTGATTCGATATGGGCCTTCCCAGTTGGAAGAGAGTTTTCCTTGCTCCATTGGCCTGGACACTTCGGACCTTCACAGCACCAAGTCTTTAGGATGGAAGATTCACTCTTTCACCCTAGAATTGTAATATCTAGCGACTTTCTGCTAATAAGCCACCATCTTCATCTGAGCCTAAAGTCTGGTGCCTTGTAGCAGATCCAAGTCTGTCCTTCGGTGCTACAAATTTTCAGGTTTCTTGTACCCGTCGATCCTCAAGGATTGTAGTGTAACTTCTATGGGAAGGACTGCTTCAGTACCACCAAATTAGATGGGGACTCACCGGTAGCCATTCTGAAGGTTGTCTGATATGCCAAAAGAACATAATTTAACTCTTCGGCCCAAAGTTCCTTGGCATCATTCAGTCGAGTCTTCAGACCATGGAGAATAGTCTGATTTGTTACTTCAGCTTCTCTGTTGGACTGCGGGTGGCCGACAGAAGTCAGCTTGTATAGCACATGGTATTGAGCATAGAAGTCTTTAAACTTCGGGTTATCGAATTGCCTTCCATTCTCAGTGACTATGGCATAAGGAATTCCAAATCAGAATATAGTATAAATCTTTACAAAACTTTCGACCTTTGCCTCCGTAATGTGAGCCAATGGTTTGGCCTCGACCCACTTGGTGAAGTAGTCGATGGAAACGATGATAAACTTTCACTGTCCAGATGTCATTGGGAATAGACCAAGAATGTCCATGCCCCACTGGGGTAAAAGGCCATGGTGCTATCAACTGGGTTAGCTAACTTGCAGGTTGTCTCTGTATGTTGTCATACCTCTGACATTGGTCACAACTTCGGACAAAGTCGGCGGAGTCCTTTTGGATGGTCAGCCAGTAATAACCCTGGCATATCATTTTATACGCCAGAGATCTGCCCCCCAGATGGTCTCCATATATGCCTTCATGCACCTCCCTTAAGGCATAATCGGCGTCCGTCGGTCCTAGGTATTTCAGTAGAGACTGGGTGAAAGATCTCTTATACAAGGTTCCATCCAAGACAACGTACTGGGATGCCATCCAACGAACTCTCTTGGCCTCTACTTTGTCTTCCAGTAATGCACCCTCATTCAGGAACTTAAGGATGGGATCCATCCAACTAGGCTCATTCTCAATTTGATGTACTCTTAGAGTCTCTTCAGCTATACTTGGGACCTCAAGGTGTTCTATGAAAGTAGGACCAAGGGAGTCTGGAGCAGTGGTGGCAAGTCTAGATAGTGCATCAACCCGAGAGTTCTCCGATCATGGTACATGAGTGATTTCAAAGAACTCCAACTGGGAGGACAAGGCCCGCACTTCTCCAATTACTAGATCATTGTAGGGTCTCGGTCTTCAAATTTGCCTTAACTTAGTTCACCACCAATTGGGAGTCCGAAAAGATCTGGATCTTTCGAATCCCTAGATTTTCAGCGATTCGAAGTCCCGCAAGGAGTACTTCATATTTAGCTTGATTATTTGAAGCATGGAAGGAGAAACGAAGCGCGTACTCCATGGTGTGCCCATCTGGTTCAGCTAATATGAGGCTCGCTCCATACCTAGTTGAGTTAGAAGCTCCATCTATGTGAAGTACCCACACAGACTCCACATCCTTCTGGTCGGCTCCATCATCTTCGACCGGTTGCGTGCTGTCTTCGGGCTTCCATGTGCATTCGGCTAAGAATTCCGACAACATCTGTGCTTTCATGGCCAATATGGGTTGGAAATTGATTTCAAATTCACTCAATTTAATAGCCCACTTGGCTATCCTTCCAGAAGTGTCAAGGCAGCGAAGAATGGCTTTAAGGGACTGATCAGTCAGGACCACGATGGTGTGGGCATGAAAACAGGATCGCAGATGCTTCATCACAATCACCAATGAGTAGATAAGCTTTTGCATCTTTGGATACCTTACTTCAGCATTGTACAAGACTTTGCTGGTATAGTAGATCAGCTTTTGGAGGTCATTCATCTCCTTCCAGATGAGGACCGAACTGACGGCCTCGTCTATAGCAGAAAGGTATAAGTAGAGAGTCTCTCCTTCTTGAGGTTTAAAGAGCAGCGATGGGGCCTCCAGATACTTCTTCAATTCTTCAAAGGTAAGATGGCAATCTTTCGTCCATTCAAAGCTTCAGGACTGTCGGAGCACCTTGAAAAAAGGGAGACACCTTACAGCCGATCGGGAAATGAATCGACTCAAGGAGGCAATTCTTCCCATCAACTATTGCACTTCCTTCTTGCAGTAAGGGTGTCTTATATTCCGAATGGCCTGGATCTTTTCGGGGTTGGCTTCGATCCCTCATCTGGTCACAAGGAATCCTAAGAATTTGCCTGACGTTACCCCGAAAGCACATTTTATTGGATTCAGCTTCATTTGGTGACATCGCAAGGCAGCAAATGATTCCTCCAGATCTTTAATATGATCGCCTGTAAGAAGACTCTTCACAATCATGTCATCCACATAGGCCTCCATGTTTCTCTCTAGTTGTTCTTTCAACACTTCGTTAATTAGCCTCTAGAACGTTGCCCCGACATTCTTTAATCCGAATAGCATCATCTTGTAATAGTAGAGGCCTTTTTCTATAATGAAGGTCATCTTCTCTTCATCCTGAGGATCCATTCGTAATAACCAGAGAAGGCATCCATGAAGCTCAATAACTGATGGCCCGCTGTGGCATCGACCAGTTGATCGATCTTTGGCAAGGGAAAGTTATCTTTTGGGCAAGCTTTGTTGAGGTATGTATAATCAATGCAGATCCTCCACTTATCGTTAACCTTCTTTACCATCACCACATTAGCGAGCCATTCAGGATAGTATACTTCCTGGATAAATCCGGCTTTGAGAAGCTTGCTCACTTCCTCATCTATCGCCTTTTGCCTTTTAGGGGCAAAGTTTCTCCTCTTCTATCAGACTGGCCTATAATCAGGGGCTATTTCCAACCGATGAGTAATTACTTCGACTGGAATTCTAGGTATGTCTGAAGCTGACCAGGCAAAGACATCGGCATTACCCTTGAGAAAGTGAATTAGCCTTGATTTTATTTCTTTATAAAGCAGACTTCCAATCTGCACAGTCTTGGTGGGGTCTTCTTCGGTTAATTGTACCAAAATAGTTTTCTCCATCGGCTCACCATAGTCTTCGACCGAGTCCCTCAGGTCCAATTAGTCCAGAGTTGTGGGATCAGTAGATTGTCTTCTTGTATCATCAGACATTGCCGTGCAGCTTTTTGGTCTCCCTTTGTTTCCCCGACTCTGCTCCTGGTGGGGAAATGCACTAAGAGGTAATAAGTTGACACTATGACCCAGAATTTGTTTAAGGAAGGCCATCCCAAAATTATATTGTAGGCCGAAGGAGTTCGGACTACTATAAAGTTGATGGGAAGTATCTTCTGTCGGGGTTCGGTACCGAGGGTCAGCGGCATAGGGATCTTCGTAGCTTGTTTTTGGGCAGACACATTCTGGAGAACGCATCATAAAGTAAGACGTCCACTGAGCTTCCATTATCAATTAAAATGTATCTTACATTATAGTTGGCCACAACGGTCGAAATTACAACTGGGCCATCATGTGGGAGCTGAACTCCCACAAGATCATCATCAAAGAAAAGTATGGAGTATCCTTGAGCCATTTCAGAGCATCGTCTTCAGCTCTCCTCTAGTTGGTTGGTCGATGTAGCATTCCCACCCTTCCATCAGTGGGTCTTTGGTTAGGTAATTCAACTTCTTCAGGGCCCCTTTGGGGGGCCGTGGCCTCAGGCCGAGATTCTGGGCGACCGACATATCATCCTAAATAATCCCTCTTGATCAGATCTTCAATGGCATCCTTAAGTTGGATGCAATCCTCAATGTTGTGGCCGTGGTCCCAGTGGAATCTGCAATATTTATTCCTGTTCCTCACAAAAGATGATGCCTTCATGGGATGCGGCTGTTGGAAATAGCTTTCTTTTTCTATCTCCATCAGAATCCTTTCTCTAGGAAGATTGAGGGGGGTGTAGGAGTCGAATCTTCCGCTTGGTGCTCTGGGCTTGGGACTCCATCGTCAGGTAGAGTTGTTGTTGTTGTTGCTGTAGTTGGGTGCAGGGAGATCCAGCCCCTTGCTGTTCTTCTTCTTTGAAATAGACTTCCCTTCAGCCAGTCGCCGGTTTGCCACTTGTTCTTCAGTATTGACATATTTCTTAGCCCTTGATAGGAGCTCAGCATAGCTTGTTGAGAATCTTTTATCCAGGGAGAGAGTGAGCCTGGATGACCGGAGCCCCTTTCTGGCATGCCAATCTGTTGATGTGGAACCTTCGTCGATCGGACGGAGCCGCTGGATTGCCGGTTCGCTCCCGTAGATACCTGTAAAATAGGTCCCTAACCAGATTTTCTCCGGTGGGGGACACTCCGATGCCTAAGTTAGAGAGGGAGGTTCCAGCAACAGAATGGAGAGTTTCTGAAGAGGAAGATAGTGAAAGTATTCTCTTTTCCAGACTTGCGTAGCATACCTTGGGTGTCCCCTCTTACTAGTATTTATAGTTGTCATGCCAGAGTGTGGTTAGGCTCACCTATCTATGGTTAGGACGGGGTTAATTGACTTTACCCTGCATATAACCATAGGTGGTTGCCAACTAGTTCTGGCCAGTCTGGAGTCGTTGGAGCTGAAGTTAGTGGCCACGTGACCACCTCGATATGGTTACGATTGGAGGTAGTGGCCACCAGGTTGATCATAACAACCGTATCCACGTTCAAATATTTGGGATCAACCGGAGATTTGCTTTTGAGCTTGTTCTTCAGGAAGGGCTAACGTTGAATCGACGAGACATCTTCAGGCTTATCTCCTACAGAACAAGCCGAAGACACCTTTGTCATTAGCATCGATGTTCCTTCCTTCGGAGTGGGTTGTGAAATGAAGCTGATGTTGTCTTCGGATCGGTCTTCTTCAGACCGGTCTTCTTTAGACCGGCCTTCTTTGGTTGATGTACAGAAGACTGGTCGGGAGCTAGTGATGGTAGTCTTCGGGACTAACGCCTTTGGCTAGGCTGAAGACTGACCCCATGTGACTCCTCTAGGTGCTCCGGTTTAGATGCCCGGTTCAGAAGGAGTTTGGAGGGTGGTTGAACCGATAATTAGTCCGTGTTGCATTGACATATTATAACACTTTTAATCAATCGATTATCATCTATTTCTCTCTTAATTTATTACTCAAATACAACTCAGTTTATGGTCCTCTTGGATACAAACCCGACTCACTGCTATCACTATAGTTTTCAGTTAGAGATTTATTTTTGATCACATACGATAGTGATCATGTGTGATCTTGTGGGCTCCACATCTAGCCAGTAGTAGGTTCGTGTACATGTTTGACCTAATTGATAAGAATCTATTTAATCAATTTAGGTCAAACCTATGCTAGCCCAAGCTGTTCAATTAGAATTCTTTCTAATTGACTAATGAATTAAATACTTTAACTCATAAAATTTTACCTGCAAAACATGACTGATACCTGTAACAAGTCATGCCTACCCAAAGATGTAGAATTTGGTTGAAATACCAAAAATAGCTTTAATGGCAAGTTTAGTATAATTCAATCCTTCGATCGTCCTTTATCTTAATAAGTGTTGGGTATGAAAATATGATAAACCTTATACTTTATTCATTTGAATCTCAATTTAATAATGAAAACTCAATTGATGAAAGTTTCATAACCATATCTAATTTTATCCTGCTTTGATCAAAGGCTTCCTAAGTTATCATTCGATAAGATTATATGGGATAAAATCTCATCTTACGAGGAGTGATCGATCTTTATTAACCTACTCATAACCTTCATAAACAATCCACCATTATCCAAGAATATTCTACATGAATGATATGAAAAATATGGATTCATGTGTACAAAATTCCATGATGATCTTAGGTCTAAGGATTACTTACACAACCTTTACTTAGAGAACTTTTTTTTTATAAGTAAAACTTCATAAGATGTTCTCTTGGTGGATTATTCAGTAAACTTATTCTCAAATGAGCACCCATATCCTTGTATTAGTGTCTCTATATATATAAGTAGTTATGAGACTAACCACCCTCTTCATCAAGCATACAAAGGATGTGTCAGTCTTATCAGAAATATCGATCCCTAACTTGATGATCCTATTATTGGAAATATTTTTGAATAGGATTTTTGAAATTCTAGGTCTCACCATTATCAACACAACATAATCCTAAAATCATTGCCCTAATCCATAGAGTCATCATAATCTTAAGACATAAATGAATAAGGTAGTATATGATGAATAAACAATTACCTCTTTATTGTTGAATAGATGTTATACATGAGTTGGAAAAAAATAAAGAAAACTTTCTATTACATATAAAATATGATTGACTTGCTGGGCACTATTCTTTATTCATGACAAAGCAAGGTAACACATATCAATAAACAAATAAAAGTCTCTTGTGGACCTCAAGCATCATGTTTGTACAAATATATGTGCATGAGGATTGTGCTAAATTATTTTTTAATTGAATGGATTTGAATGTTTTGTAGTATATATAGAAGCTTCAAATTTTACATTGAGTTTCAATTTTCCTCCACACAAATGAGGATGGTAGGATGATGCTAATATAATCCAATAGCTATAGGTTTCCAAATAACAAAAAAATAGTAATAATTATTCTTTATTTATTATTTGATAAATATAATATTATTTAATTAATCATTTAATATAGTAAAAGGGGTTATAAACTAAATAATATAATAATAGTTTTAAAAAATTTAAATAAATGACAATGAACTTGTAAATAGTGTAATATTGATAATTACAATAGCCTGATCAAACTTCTACCAAAGTATTAAACATGCAATGAATTATATAGATAGTTAAATGGAGGACAATTGTCCCCATAAAATTTAGTGTTAAATATTAACCATTAAGTAACATATATATAATTATTTAATTTATATAATAATTAAAATAATCATTTTTTTATAATTTAAAAATTAAATATAAATAATTAGTGTACATATTATATGTCACATAAAATTATTTTAATTGATAGTTATTACTTTATGTCATAAAATGTAAGAATGTTGCATCTTTATTCACTTGGGCTAAACAAGCTAGCTTTTTGCATGCATAATACACATGCAATGATAAGAATATTTTATATAAAATATTTTTTCGAATGATAATATCAATTTATAATTTTTATTCATGAATCTATTTGATTATAGGAGCTTGGTTTTGATCAAAAGTAGTTATAAGTGAAGCCTCTAACCAAAGAAGGTATATTAGAAAATTTTTATTTGTATATAATTTAAAAAAGAAAAGCCTAGTCTATTTGAAATTAATGACTTGGCATGCTTGATTTCTCTATGACTTTCTTAGATTTTTTTTTGGATCTTTTGAGAGGGTAGAACTTTTTCTCTCTCTTATTAATTTAATCGGTACAGAGATACAAAGATTTCAAATAGTAATGAAGAACAAAATATACTTTCCATTCTTTTGTGGTAAAAATATTTACCTGGAAAGCTATATTTTTCTTGATAAATATTTTCGAGACAATATTTAGATAAAAAAATAATTTATCTATGTTCCTTTACATATGAAAAAGTAGCTTTGAAATATGTTACCTTTGTTCTTTTACGTTACTACTTTCCTATGTTGTTAAAATTTATTCATATTTTTCATAATACTCTTTATACTTTTTAGATATAAAGATAATGGATAATTAAGTTATTATATTTTAAATGATGGAAGCATTTGAAATGAAGAGGAGGGTATTTTAGAAATAAAATTAAATATTTATTGGTTGGTGAGAAAATGATTTAACCATCTCCCGGTTGGATAAGATTTTTCTCTATTTCATGGATAAATCCTATTTATGGAATACTAACTTATCCATCTTAAAAAGTACAAGAATACGGATAAATTAGGCAATAGGAAAGTAGACAACTTTTTAATAATATTTTTCCATATAAAAATGGGCATGTAAAGTTAAAAGTGTATATATTGTTAATAAGCAAATCGCATCAATTTGTAGGTTGATATTTTCATTGTTAATTACAAGCATTGAGGATTTACCGTTGGTTACATTAAAAAAATAGAGAAAATATACTTTCAGCTGCTGGACTTTGGCTGAGATTTCATGGGCCCCATCTATTTTAAAAATTCTCAATTAGATTCCACAACTTGTCCCAATGTCATCTCTGCCCATTAGTTGTTCAACATTGTTACAATGCCATTATGAATGATCAAATTACCATTTTTCTAGTTAATCCTTTCACCTAGTCCTTTTTGCTAAAACTGTTACATTCCCATCCTTGCAAGTTTCCACCTGACAGTCCTCAAGGCTAGAACTCCAATGATTTTCGAGTTAGTCCCTAATGATTCTTCAAGACATGAAGTAGCATTCCTTTGGTGAAATTATCTAGGCATTCACATTGGATCTGCAACTCTCATCTCTGGGCTTTCACATCCCATCTTCGAATGATAACTTCTCTACCTTTGGTTTTGCTTTTTTTTTAAAAAAAATCATTCTTTACTCCTCACATTCATGGATTTGTTCTTGTGCTGAAGTTTTAGGGCTCTATAACATGATGTTCACAGTAACGTCGGGTTGAGGGTTCAGGGTTAGTTATATATTATTCATTTCTTCTGCATGCATGTATTTTGCTGTGCATGTTTTAAGATCATTTTTTTTTTATGTTTGGTTGGGTAGTGTACTTGTTTTGTAACATAAGCAATTATTTGTTACTTATAATTAGTAATATGAACGGGTTTTCAAGTTGATTGATCCTTAGTTGACATTGGGTGATTCTTGACACTTGATTATATATTGTTCATTTCTTCTACCATGCATGGACTTTGTTGACATTGGGTGTTGTACATGTTTTGTAATAGAAGAAATTATTCGTTACTTGTAACTATATGTAGGAGTGGCAATCGGGTTGGCTCGGATATATATGAGTCGAGTCATATATAAGTTAGGTCAGAAAAGTCTCAACTTGAACCAACATATTTATTAAATGGGTTATAATTTAAAACCTAAACCAAACCCATTTAATAAATAGGTAACCAGACTCAACCCGTTTAACCTATTTATTAAATAGGAACCTACTAACACAACCTAACCCGACCTGTTTAACCCATTTACTAATTTAATAATGTTGCCCAGGTGGCTACCCAAGAGGGGATGAATTGGGATTTAAAAAATAATTACTGCTGCAGATATGTGCTTTTAGAATTTAACTTCTCTTAGTGAAATGTGCTGTGATTATGAATGTAAAGCATAAGCTAAAGGAAAAGAGAAAGGCAGCAATACAAACACCAAAGATTATAATGGTTCGGAGCAAACCTGCTCCTACGTCCACTATCCAAGATACCACTTGGGATTTCCACTATATTCATACCTGAATATAGTAGGATTGTTTTACAGGCTCACAATCCAAACCTACACTAGGTTTTGAATAGGATCACCTAGAATCCAAGTCCCTTTGGTTTTAAAATGGAAGCATCAAAGAAACCCAACTCTTGGTTTTAACACAGGATCACCAAGAACCTTTTTGGTTTTAAATTAGGCTCACCAATAACCCAACTCTTGGTTTTAACACAGGATCACCAAGAACCTATTTGATTTTAAATCGGGCTCACCAATAACCCAAACAACTCACAAGGTAGTTGAAAGTAATTGCAACAATAAATGACAAGCTCTCATTGTCGGATAGTTGCCGCTGTTGCGCTGATGAAGCCTTCTTTAACTTTTTTTTAATGCACTTGAGAGGCTTCCTTTCTTCCTTCAATGAATGCTTCAATCTTCAAATGGAAGTTGGTGAAGAATGAAGACTGTCTTGAATGCTCACTCTGCTCACAAACTCATTTTCTTCTTTTTTTTTTGTATTCAATAAAGCATCCTCTCTTTTTCACTTTTTTTAAATTCCTTTATATGGTCTCTTGTACTTATCTCTGAAAGATATAGCCGTTGTAGTTCATTAGGATTCGAAAACTAGCCGTTGGAGCACCACCTTTTTGCATTCAAAAAAGAATTCTGGAACTAGCTGTTGTTACTTGGAATCGACACTCGAGTCGGCTCGGATCACTCGAGTCGACTCAAATCCTTCAAGTCGTATGGTCGAGTTGCCACTTGTTCAGCTGGGTCGGTTCTTTATCTCATGGTGCAGAAACCATACTCTAAACGAGTCAGCTCAGATCCATTTGGCTTGGCTCGAACTCTTATTGTTGAAATCATTATACTGGAGGAGTCGGCTTGCTTCTACTTGGGTAGACTCAAACTTTCAAAATCAGAATTCTTCATTCCAGAGGAGTCGGCTTGTTGTAGTTCGGGTCGGCTCGCTTTCACAGGTCTTCAAAATTTATTCTGGCAGAATCGGCTCATTCTTGTTGGGGACGACTCGCTTGGCTTATTCTCAGAAAACTTCAAAACTGGACTCTGGAAGAGTCGGCTCGAATTTACTTAAGTCAGCTCGGATTCCCTCGAGCCGGCTTGGATTCCTGCATGCCAGAATCCTTAATGCGTGCAACGAGATAGAGTCGGCTCTTCTTCTGGTTGAGTCAGCTCGAGTGAGTTTCTCAGGAATTTTATAATTAGACTTGAGAACACTCTCACCAAAACTCTCAAACATTCGAAACAAACCAACTCAAATTAAATCTAGAGCACAATACTCATAGAAATAACCCAGCTTCATGATTTTAAAAAGATTTTTCAAGGGATTCTTCTTTACATAACACTCATACAATATTACTTAACAAACTCAACAGAATAAAGTAGGAGCAATTGATAATCAATAAGAATCACCCTACAAAACTTGTGAAATACTTGAGAGTATTTAGTAATATATGTGCAGGCTACAATGTTTTATTATCATCAAAATCACTCAAGGGGTCAACAATCTCTCCCTTTTTGATGATGCCAAAATATCGGGCATGAGAAGATAAGATAAAACTTTACATTTACTTTTATAATTATATTTGTAAGAAGGTATAAACAAGTATAGAAAGAACTGACACTAATTTTGAACAATACATTTTTATGACATGCTCAACTATCATTAATGTCAGATTATTGAAGGAAAATTAGAGCATGTTAGTGGTAACAAGAGAGATAAAGAATCAGAGCAGTGAGAAATAATCTCCCCCTCAATAAGATACTCCATGCTTTAACAAACTTTCCATGCAAGACAATGTAATAGAACATAACTAATAAAGTATATTTCTCAAGTCTTTCAAGAAGATTTACATGTATCAAGGTTTCTAAGAAAATTTTATGTATCAGAGCATATATTCCAAGGAAGTTTTCATGTATCAGAGCATGAAAAAATTTTTATGTATTAGAGCATGTATCAAGAAGATTTTCGGGAGAAAATTGATATTCATGTATCAGAGCATATCCTGAAAGATTAATGTTCATGTATCTGAGCATATCAATATAGCATATTATGTATCAAAGCTATCCTTTTCATACAAGTATATAAATTTCTCTTCCTTTTTTTCATAAATCAAAAAGATGAAGCCAATAAAGCTCATTTTTGAATAAGATTGAGAAAGTTTTTAAGATTTGTTTGAGATAATTTCACTTTCTCAAAATTATGAAGATATTCTATTAAAAAATATAGCATTAGAATCAATCAAAGTAAAAATAACAACTTTAGTACATAAGTACTCAAAATTAAGATATTCAATTCCTTCATTAAAGTTCAATACATAAGTACCCAAAAAAAGAAAGATTCTAGTCACTATTACTAGAATCATAAGAAATAACATCAGTTGACTTTCGCTTAGCTTTTCTAGGTTTCCTGGAACTAGTTTGCATGTGAGGAGGAGGTCTTTTGGGTGGAATAGAAGAAATGGGAGTTGGATCAAAAAGTCCTGCAGTAGATGCACCATGAACTGCCTGAAGCTCTTCAACCTTAGTCATTAACTTCCACAGGAAATTGTTGATAGTCTTCAACTCACTTTCCACCTTCTTTGTATCCTTGGAAGAAGTCAACTTTTGCATTGTGGCCTTGATCTCTCCAACCTCCTTTTGTAGTGAAAGTACTTCTGAAGCTTGAACATTTGCATAAGCTTTTGCTGAGCCTCTCAGTCTTCCAAGTTCTCCTCTTAGTATGCCAAAGTCTTCAATATAATTGTCTTCTCTTTTCAATCTTTTCTCAACATCTCCCATTCCCATTTTTACTTGATTTAATTCATCTCTAAACTCATTAAGTCCTTGTTCCACTTTAGATTTAAGAGCATTTATCATAGACCCAAAGGAACTTAATAATTTTTCTGAAAACTTACTGAGTTGCTCTGAGATGCCAATGTGATGAATAGTAGCGGGAGCAGGAGTAGCAGTAGGAGCAGAGTCTGGTATAAGAGCATCAGAAGATGCCTGAACAGGTGAGTCTGGCTGTGGTTTAGAAATAGGAACTGAAGTGTCCTCACCAGCCTGCATCTCACCTTCCTCTTCTTATTCATCAGTGTCAGCTAGAGCATCAGATTTCTTCCTCCATGTGCCTTCAAAGAGTAGATAACCCATTCTTTGTAGAGTTTTAGTAGAATATATATCAATGTGAAGAAGTGATATTCTATCTTCATCAAATAAATCTACATTTACAACTTGGAAGAACAATGTCAGTACCATGCCATAAGGCAACCAAGCTTTTACTTTTCTGATTGCTTCCTTCATTTGAGATAACATGGTTGCAGGAAGATTTATCTTGTCTCCATGAATTAAAATCTCCATAAAACATAAATACCTCTCACTAACCCAGTCAAACCATCATGTTCTAGGAAAGAAAATTTGACTGATGAAACTATGAAGGAGTCGCATTTCCAATGATAAGGAGCTAGCCTTTAAAATGCCATTTTCATTCACTTCAGCCTGTTCCAACACTGTTTGAAGTGCCTTTGCCCTGTCTTTTAAAACTAAGTGTCCAATCCCTTCAAAAGGCATTTCCAACATATTGCCAAGAATTTCTTCAAAAATTACAATCCTTTTTCTTTTTACAATAGATTCAACATGCTGCTCTCCAAGTCTCAAATTTTCATAAAATACCTTGACCAAGTTTGGATAAGTGAGAATATTTAAGGAACACATATAATGCCAACCTTGGTTTTCAATCAAATCTCTGACAATCAGCCCTATTTCTTTGAGAAATTCAAAAAGAATCCGTTTACCTATCGTGACGGGTCTCATTCCCAAGGACATTTGCTGTCAAGGAGAAGGGGAGCTCGATTCTTCAACAGGTTGAGCAGGAATCCGTGACAAGCTATCTTTATGAAACTTGGAGCACTTTTCTTACGGAGCTTGCTCAGATTCTCGACGAGGTCTCTTCCCAATAGCTTTTCGTGGAGCCATTCCCGCAAAGACATAGTGATCCGAGGTGATTTGGAGGGGAAGGGTTTTTGGAAAAGAGATTTAGGAGGGAAGGCACGAGGAGCCGAAGAAAGAAATGCAATGGAAAAAAAAACCTATGGCTCGACTTAAGAAAGAGTCAGCCCGACATCCGAGCCGACTCGACCAACATGACTTCTGCTCGAGTCGGCTCGAGAAGAGGGAGCACAAAAAAAAATAAATTGAAGCCTTACTCAAAACATAGTGAAAAATCATAGATAGAAATAGAATATGGAGGTTATCTAGATAATATTTCTTAAGTTTGAGAGAAATTAGGTTGAGGTTTCTAAAGAAGGTCACATAAACTTAGTTCACATCTAATCATTGCAAACCTATCATAATTTAAAGGTTTAGTAAAAATATCAGTAAGTTGATTTTCAGTTGGCATAAATTCAAGTACAATATTATTGTTCGAAACATGATCTCTTATAAAATTGTGCCTAATTTCAATGTGCTTAGTTCTTAAATGCTGAACAGGATTCTTAGTTAAATTTATAGCACTTGTGTTATCACATTTGATTGCGATTTTAGATTATGTGACACCAAAATCTTCTAGCTATTGTTTAATCCAAAGCACTTGAGCACAACAACTACTAGCAGCAATGTACTCTGCCTCAACAGTGGACAATGCTACCGAGTTTTGCTTCTTACAGTGCCATGTGATTAAATTCAACCCTAGAAATTGGCATGTTCTACTAGTGCTCTTTCTATCAATTTTACATCCAGCATAGTCAACATCCAAAAAAACCAATTAAGTTTAAAGAAGATTTTTGAAAAAACAAAAACCCTAAATTACTTGTACCTTTAGATATTTGATAATTCTTTTAATAGCAAGCATGTGTGATTCCTTAGGATTTGATTGAAAACGAGCACACACACATACACTATACAAAATATTAAGTCTACTAGCAGTAAGATATAACAACGATCCAATCATACCTCGATGGACCTTTTGATTGATGTTGCAACCATCTTCATCTTTGTCTAGTTTGTAGGTAGGGCTCATGGGTGTGCTAGCCTCTTTGCTTATCTCCATACCAAACTTCTTGATTATTTTATTGATATACTTTGCTTGGTTTATAAAGATCCCTTCCTTTGTATGTTTTACTTGTAATCCAAGGAAGTAGTTGAGTTCACCCATAAGGCTCATTTCAAACTCGCCCTGCATCAACTTAGCAAATTCTCAACAAAAGTTTTCATTAGTTGCACCAAAAATGATATCATCAACGTAAATCTGTACAACTAACATGCCATTCCCTTTTTTCTTAATGAAAAGAGTTTTGTCAACATTTCCTCTTTTGAAATCATTTACAAGCAGAGATTTGCTAAGTCTATCGTACCAGGCCCTAGGTGCTTATTTCAAACCATATAATGCTTTATTTAGTTAAAATGTATGATTTGGAAAAGCATGATTTTCAAAAATTGGTGGCTGTTCTACAAAAACTTGTTCAAAAATGAATCCATTTAGAAAAGCACTTTTGACATCCATTAGGAATAGTTTAAAATTCATGTAGCAAGCAAATGCAAGAAATAATCTAATAACCTCAAGTCTTGCTACAAGTGCATAAGTTTCATCAAAATCTATTCCCTATTCCTGGTTGTACCCTTTAGCTACCAACCTTGCTTTATTTTTCATAACCTTACCCTTCTCATCTAATTTGTTCCTATAGACCCATTTGGTTCCTATGATGGGATGGTCTAGAGGTCTACTAACAAGATTCCAAACATTATTCCTTTCAAACTGGTTTAATTCTTCATGCATGGCCATCATCCAGTTTGGATTAGTTTCAGCTTCTTCTAAACTATGTGGTTCAATTTGTGAAACAAAGGCTAGGTAGTCATGTGCATCTCTATGTGCAGACCTAGTCCTAACACCATGAGAAGGATCACCAATAATTAGATCTTTAGGATGTGAAGTTACATACCTCCATTTTTTTGGTAAATCAGCATGATCCTTACTTATCACTTCATTTTCATCTTGTTTTGGCTTGTCTTGTATGCTTAGATCTTCCATCTCCTTTTGGAGTGTACTTGCAACATTATCCACACACTCATCTTTTTTAGATGGTGAGAGGTTAGCTTCATCAAAAACAACATGAATTGACTCTTCTATAGTAAGAGTCCTCTTATTAAATACTCTATATGCTTTGCTGTGTAGTGAATAACCAAGGAATATGGATTCATCAAATTTTGCATCAATTTTTTCTAAGTTATCTTTACCATTATTCAACACAAAGCATTTACACCCAAAAACATGAAAATAGTTAATATTAGGTTTTCTTCCATTCCAAAGCTCATAGGGGATTTTCTTTGAAATTGGGCATATTAAAACATGGTTCAATATGTAACAGGCAGTGTTCACTGCTTCTACCCAAAAGTACCTTGGAAGATTGCCTTCACACAACATGGTTCGGGCCATTTCTTTCAAAGTCTTATTCTTTCTCTCTACAACACCATTTTGTTGTGGAGTTCTAGGAGCGAAAAAGTTGTGATCAATGCCGTGCTCAGTGTAATATTCATCAAAAAATTGATTTTGAAATTCAGTCACGTGATCACTTATTATAGAAATAATACAAAGATTTTTCTCATTTGAAGCCTTTTTGTAAAATTTTTGAAATATATTAAATGTTTCATCTTTATGTGCGATAAATAATACCTATTGCAACATCAACTCCTGGACCAGGGATCGGGGGTGGCTGGATATGCTGGAGTGCTCCTCTCCCGGGCGAACCTGCAACAAAGTCCCTAAGGGCGCCGGTGGTGTTCCGGCGGGGGACCCTCCGATGCTAAAGTTAGCAGGAGGTTGAAGGCAATAGAATGGAGGAACCAGTCAAAAGAATAGCATATGGAGAGGGAAGAGTTCTTCTACCTTCGAATGGGGTCCCTCGGGTACCTTATATAGGCATGGAACAATCCAAAATCCGTTAGGGGAGAGGCTGAAAAAGATCGATCTGCCCCTAGAAAGATCTGGAGAGTGGCCACGTGGTGCGCAGATACGGCGGCATCATGGAAGTAGTGGAGCAGGGCCGTTGGGATAGCAGGATCCCGCAGTAACAGAAAGGTGATTCTGGAATTCCCTGGATGCTAAGGTTCGCCTATCGGACGTCGACCGTAGGAAAGCCGGTTGGCCGGACTAAAGGCCAGCCCTCTGAAGGAGAGCGATGGGCCGGACCCCAGCAGGGGAGGGTCGTTCGGACCTCAGCTTCGATGGGTCGGACCGCTGAAGGAGAGCAACGGGCCGGACCCCAACAGGAGAGGGTCGTTCGGACCTCAGCTCTGGTGGGTCAAACCGCTGAAGGAGAGTGACGGGCTGGACCCCAGCAGGAGAGGGTCGTTCGGACCTCAACTCCGGTGGGTCGGACTGCTGAAGGAGAGCGACGGGCCAGACCCTAGCAGGAGAGGGTTGTTTGGACCTCAGCTCCGGTGGGTCAGACCGCTGACGGGGTAACAGTCAGAGCTCTGAAGGGATGGCCCGGTCGGATCGCAAGAATGGGCCGGTTCTGCTTGAGGGTGAGCCATCAGGGTACAACAGTTGTCCCCTTGCCCTTGTGCTTCGAGCGAGCCCATAGGCTCGAAGGACGAGGGCATTAAATAGCAGTAAATGCATCAGTCCTTCAGATGATGGCGAATCCGATTCGGCGTGCTGCGATCGACCGCCTTCTGCTTCGATTTTTGCTCCGAGATAAGTGTCAGTGCCTGGTTGGCGAAGACAGGGGGAGCAGTTATTGTCGGTACAGTACAGGGTAGCTGCACATTTGGATTCTTGATGCGATGTGGGGCACGTGGCTCCATTAAAGCGGTTGGTGCACTTCTCGGAGTGATCCATCCGTCGTTGCTTCGATTGTCATGCGGATCACGGTCGGATATGATCCGGCGCATCCCCTCGGATTCCCATCCAACTCCAGAACTGATGTGCCAGCCGTTGGATCTCAGCACGTGAAGGGATGCATTGGGAAGCTACCCCCGGATGCCTATAAAAGGAGGGGAGCAGTGTCCAGAAGGAACCTTTCACCGTGCTTGTGCTTGAAGAGAAGGCTGCCTCCTCCCTCCTCGCCCTGCTTTAGCCTCTTTTAGAGATCCAGAGAACCAGGTTAGTCCCGTCTCCATCTTCCCCCGTCTTCCTCCCTTTCTACAATCCATCTTAGAATGGCTTCTGGGAGTCGAAGTTTGGCTTGCGGTCATAGGGAACCCGGTCCTTTTGACATCCCTTCGGCCATGACCTGAGAGAGGGTCGAAAATCTTAGGATTGTATATAACATTCCTTCCACCTTACACCTGACCATCCCCAGTCGCGAGGGTAGAGTGAACGGGCCTCTGAACTTAGGAGCTCTCCCCGTGTACGAAGACCACCTGAAAGCTGGCCTTCGCTTCCCAATTCATAACTTCCTTGTCCAGATCTTCAACACCTATAGGATCACTCCTTCCCAGCTGACCCCGAATAGCATTAGGGTTCTTTACGGCTTCATCGTCCTGTGTCGGGAGGCCGACATCAAGCCTAGGGTATCCCTATTTTTAAACTTTTTCCTGCTAAAGCAGGACTTCCGAAGTCAGGAGTGGTAGATGTTCAGTCCATGCCCTAACCAGAAGATACTAGGGGGCTTCCGTCTGCCATTCATAGATGGAAGTCCAGATATTTCTTTGTAGATAACCTGGAGCCGTGGGGCTTTGAGGTAGCCTGGAGGGAGCCAAGACCAAATGCTCTGAACGGGAGGAAGGTCTCGAGAGCCAACAAGGCCAACTTCCATAAGTTGGATGATGAAGACCCAAAGTTCGTCGGCTTCATGCTCCACGAGGGGAGCCTTCATCAGGCTGGACTCAGCCGGCACCCGATGTTAGGTAGGATGAGAGCCGTAGAGGGAGAGAGAGAGCAGTTACTTTATCTCTCATCGGCTTTGCAACCGAACCTCACCTTAGCTTTGTTTGTTGATAAGCAGCAAAATGAAGCTGGACTGGGTGATTCTTTCAGCACAGTCTGCATAGTGGAGGGCTATTCGGATTACGGAGCCGACCCCACGGAGCTGAAGAAGCAGGTGGCAGAACCGGCACCCGAGAGGTCGAAGAAATGACGGATGGCAGAATCGTCCGCCATGGTGGTGTCGGTCGAGTCAGAGGATGACATGCCTCTGACCGAACGTCGAAGGGTGATTGCGTCCGAGAGATCCTCTTCGATCGGACAGCCGGTCGCCTAGACAGAAGAGAGGCTTCTAATGTCAACCGGAGTGAAAATGGCCCCTTCGTCCCCGCCATTGGAGCCGACTGTGGTGACCCCCCCGATAATCAGGGAAATCCCTACAGGGGAGGGGCCGTCGGTCGTTGATGAGAGGGCCGGCGGTGCCCATGATGAGGAGGAGCACCAAAAGTGGCGCGACGCTGAGGAGGCTAAGGAGCTGCTTCAGAGAGCCACCGCCGACAATGACGGGCGATCGGTGAACGAGGCAACCAAGAATTCTCTCCGCCATCTTCTGGGGGTAAGTATCGCTTTTATTCCTCCACCCCGAATTCACGGGTGGGGGCTTTCTAACTGTGCATTTTTGTCGGCAGCTTGTCAAAGAAAACTTGCTGATGGACGAGGGCCTAGGTGAGCTGCTCTATCTGAAAGAGCAATTGACCCAGAGGGTCGAAGCAGCAGAGTTGGCGAGGGACACAGCCTGGGAGGTGCTAACAGCCTCCACGGAGGAGGTGCTCGGCTTGAGGGCCGCAGCGGCAGAGGTATCCACCTTGCGGGCCGAATCGGAGGCCCAGAAGGAGCAGTTGGAGAGCTTGCTAGCCCAAAAGGTGGATCGGGAGGCAAGTCTAAAAAATAAGAAGAAAAAGATCAAGTCCCTGACCTATCGGCTGGCCATCGAGGAGGGGCACCTAACCGAGTGTGAGGTCCGCGCGCTGGGCCACCAGGCAGTGGCGGAGAGATATAAGGGCCTGCTGAAGATGGCCCAGGAACTACTGAAGACAGCCGGTGAGAAGGCCGTTGCAACCTACAAAGCCTCGGAGGACTTCACCGAGGACATGAACGAAGCCGGGATTGTCGGCTTCGACTATGGATACGATGAGTGCCTGGGAAAGGTTAGTGTAGCCTTCCTAAACCTTGATCTATCATTCCTTCAGCCACTGAAGTCGACGGAAGAAGTGGGTTTGGAAGCGGTGGATCCGACTACCCGAGCGATCGATGCTCCAGTGGAGGCCATCGTAGACGTGGCCGGAACGGACGCCCCAGTTAGAGTCGAGGCAGAAGCAGCCGAAGGGGCCGAGGAGGCCGAAGTGGCTATTGTCGCTGAGGGGCCCGGAGTGGCCGTAGATGCTGTACCTCCCGAGGGTCAGACCTAGTTGTTTGTAAAGGTGTGACCTTCAATTTTGTAAGGGAACTTTTTTGAAGTAATGAAGAACTTTTTCATAATGTCTCGTTTTCTTCCCTTTGAAATTTCACTAAGTGTAGATTAGTCGGCTAATCTGAAAAGATGGTCGGACCTCCGTGGCAAACGTCGAATAGTGGCTCAGGCCGAGCTAGGTTTTCTTAGGATTTCCACTCTAAATATTGGTCCATCAGCTTTCCGAACCAAGAGCAATTTAAGTAGCGGTCGGAGTGTAGCTCAGGCCGGGGCAACGTGCTTAGAAAATTTAACCTAAGTGTTGGTCCGTCGACTTTCCGAACCCAGAAGCAGCTGAGGCAGCGATCGGATTATAGCTCAGGCCGAAGCAACGAGCTTAGGAGATTTAACCTAAGTGTTGGTCCATCGGCTTTCCGGACCCAGAAGCAGTTGAGACAGCGATCGGATTGTAGCTCAGGCTGGAGCAACAAGCTTAGGAGATTTAACCTAAGTGTTGGTTTGTCAGCTTTCCGGACCTAGAAGCAGGTGAGGCAGCGGTCGGATTGTAGCTTAGGCCGGAGCAACGAGCTTAGGAGATTTAACCTAAGTGTTGGTCCGTCGGCTTTCCATATCCAAAAGCAATTGAGGCAGCGATCGGATTGTAGCTCAGGCCAGAGCAACGAGCTTAGGAGATTTAATCTATGTGTTGGTCCATCGGCTTTCCGGATTGGGCTGCCCTAGAGCCTTTGCCGACTAGAGTTGGACTTATGGAAGTGGGCTGCCCTAGAGCCATTGTCGACCGGAGTTGGACTTTTGGAAGTGGGCTATCCTAGAGCCTTTGCCAACCAGAGTCAGACTTTTGGAAGTGGGCTATCCTGGAGCCTTTGCTGTCCGAAGTCGGACTTTTGAAAGTGGGCTGCCCTAGAGCCTTTGATGACCGAAGTCGGACTTTTGGAAATGGGCTGGCCTAGAGCCTTTGTCGATCGGAGTCGGGCTTTCGGAAGTGGGCTGCCCCAAAGCCTTTGCCGATCGAAGTCAGACTTTCGAAAGTGGGCTGCCCTAGAGCCTTTGCCGACCGGAGTCGGGCTTTCGAAAGTGGGATGCCCTAGAGCCTTTGCCGATCGGAGTCGGACTTTTGGAAGTGGGCTGCCCTAGAGCCTTTACCGACCGGAGTCAGACTTTTGGAAGTGGGCTGCCCTAGAGCCTTTGCCGACCAGAGTCGGGCTTTCGGAAGTGGGCTGCCCTAGAGCCTTTGCCGACTGGAGTCGGACTTTCGAAAGTGGGCTACCCTAGATCCTTTGCCGACCGGAGTCGGACTTTCAAAAGTGGTTCGTAGAAGAAATGTGGACTTCATTGATAATACTTGTAGAGGTTGTTTACATTCCACAGACGGGCCATCTGTCCTCCATCCAAAAATTCAAGTCGATAGGTGCTAGCTCGAACCACTTCAATGACCCGATAAGGTCCTTCCTAATTTGAAGAAAGCTTGCCTTGCTCGGTCGGCCTCGAAACATCGATTCTCCGCAGGACCAGGTCTCCGACTCGGAAAGCTCGTGCCTTGACTCGCGAGTTGTAATATTTCACCATCTTCTGACGGCATACCGCCATCTTCATGCTTGCCCGAAGTCTAGTTTCTTCAAGCAAGTCTAGGTCAGCTCTTCGTCGCTCGGAGTTAGCCGGTTCGGTGTAGTGGTCAATCCGGAGAGATTGAAGAGAGGTCTCAATAGGGAAGACAGCTTCACTTCCAAAAGTGAGGTTGAACGGAGTTTCTCTGGTCGATGCTCTGGCGATCGTCCGATACGTCCATAATACTGAGTGGAGTTCCTCCGCCTAAAGTCCCTTTGCCTCATTGAGCCGGGTCTTCAGCCCGTGCAAGATTGTCCGGTTGGTGACTTCAGCCTCTCCATTGCACTGAGGGTGACCGACCGATGTAAGTCGGTGAGAGACATGATATTGCTGACAAAAGTCTTGAAATTTAGAGTTGTCAAACTATCTTCTGTTGTCAGTAATAATCATCCGGGGAATGCCGAGTCGAAAGATGATATTGTTCCAGATGAAGTTCTCCACCTTGGCCTCCGTTATCTGTGCTAGTGGTTCGGCCTCCACCCTCTTGGTAAAATAGTCGATCACCATAAGCAAAAATTTCCATTGCCCGGAGGTCGGGGGAAAGGGTCCTAAGATATCCATCCCCCACTGTGTGAATAGCCATTGGGCGGTGATCGGAGTCAGCTCACTGGCAGGCCTCCTCTGAATAACGGAGTACCTCTGACACGTGTCGCACCTTCGGACGAAGTCCGACGCGTCCTTCTAAATGGTGGGCCAGTAGTATCCCTGCGGATGATCTTGTAAGCTAAGGATCTTCCTCTAAGGTGGTCACCACAGATGCCTTCATGGACTTCTCTGAGGGCTTAGTCGGTGTTTGTCAGCCCCAAGCACTTTAACAGCGGCTGTGAGAATGACCGCTTATAGAGGATGCCGTCAAGGATGATGTACTTAGAGGCCATCAAGCGCACCCACTTGGCCTCCACTGGATCTTCCGAAAGAGTTCCTTTAGCCAGGAAAGTAAGGATCGGATCCATCCAAGAAACTTCTTGTTCCACCTGGTGGACCTCGGTCGGCTCTTCCGCAATGCTAGGGTGCCGCAGATGCTCCATAAAAGTTCGGTCAGAAGTCCCGCTGGCGGCCATAACCAACCTTGACAGGGCATCCGCCCGAGAGTTCTACATATGAGGTATGTGGAGGATTTCGAAAAACCTGAACCGAGAAATGAGGTTTTGTACCTTGTTTAAATATTTTGCCAGGGTCGGATCCCTTGCTTCAAATTCTCCCTTTACTTGATTAACCACCAATTGGGGGTCGAAGAAGACTCTGAGTCGGCAGATGCCTAGTTCGTTGGCAATTCGTAGCCCCGCGAGGAGGGCTTCATACTCCGCTTGATTGTTTGACACCTGAAATAGAAAATGTAATGCATATTCCAGGTACTCCCCATCCGGGTCAGCCAGGATCAATCCGGCCCCATAGCCTGCAAAGTTGGATGCTCCGTCCACATGGAGAGTCCAGGCTGGTTCGACATTGTAGACGGCATCAGCTTCAGGTACTTCGGCCATTCGAGGAGGCATCTCCTGTCTCCATGTACACTCTGTAATGAAGTCAGCAATTACCTAAGCCTTCAAGGCAGATCGTAGCTGGAAAGAGATGTCGAATTCGCCTAGCTTGATGGCCCACATGGCGAGCTGACCGGATATATCTGGGCTCCGAAGGATTGCCTTGAGGGGTTGGTCGGTCATCACTACAATCGGATGCACCTAGAAATACGGTCGGAGCTGCTTGGCGGATGTGACCAAAGAGTATATTAACTTTTGCATCTTGGGATACCTTGTTTCGGCGTCGTGGAGGACTTTGCTGATATAATAGATAGGCTTCTGCTATCCATCCTCTCCGACTCGCACAAGGATGGCGCAGATCACTTCGTCTGACATCGAAAGATAGAGGTACAACGGCTCCCCCTCCGTCGGCTTGGCTAGCAACGGAGGGTTCTATAAGTACTCTTTCAATGCTTCGAAAGCTGACCGACACTTATCAGTCCAAACAAAACCCTTCGATCAGTGCAGGGTCTTGAGGAATGGCAGGGACTTCTCAGCCGAATGAGAGATAAAATGGTTAAGAGAGGCGATTCGGCCAGTGAGCTCTTGCACCTGCTTTTTGTTAGTCGGATGCGCCATCTAAATGATGGCCTTTATCTTGTCGGGGTTCACTTCAATACCCCTCTGTGTGACTAGAAAACTAAGAAACTTGCCAGAGGTTACCCCAAAAGTACATTTCATGGGGTTCAGCTTCATCCAATGGTGCCTGAGTGCATCAAAGGATTCCTGCAAGTCCCTGATGTGGACAGCCTTATGGAGACTCTTCACTATTATGTCATCCACATAAGCCTCCATGTTCCTGCCCAGCTGACATTCGAACACCTGGTTGATCAACCTTTGAAAAGTGGCACCGACATTCTTCAAGCCGAAGGGCATCATCCGATAACAGTACAGACCCTTGTCGGTGATGAAGGCGATCTTCTCCTCATCTTCCGGATGCATCTTTATTTGATTGTAGCCGAAGAAGGCATCCATAAAGCTGAGAATTTGGTGGCCGGCCGTGGCATCCACTAGCTGATCAATCTTGGGTACTGGAAAGCTATCCTTCGGACAGGCCTTATTGAGGTCGGTGTAATGTACAAGATCCTCCACCTCCCGTTGGCCTTCTTCACCATAACCACATTCGCCAGCCACTCAGGGTAGTGGACCTCCCTGATGAAGCCAGCATCATGGAGCTTCTTTACTTCCTCATCAATGGCTTTCTGTCTTTCAGCAGCAAAGCTTCTCTTCTTCTGTCGGACAGGTCGGTAAGTCGAATTGACCTTGAGCTGGTGAGTGATGACCTCCGACGGTATTCTAGGCATATTCGATGCCGACCAAGCAAAGACATTGGCGTTACTCCTAAGGAAGCCGATCAGTTCTGACTTAAAGTCTTCGCTAAGGGAACCTCCAATCTAAAGGACTTTGGTGGGATTATCTCGAAGGGGAACAAACAGAATCTTTTCTCCTGGCTGACCGAGGCCATCGACCTCAGCTCTCGGGTCAAGTTGCTCCAGAGTGGGATGGCCTTCTGACTGTTGGTTCATAATGGTCAGACACTGCTTGGCCATTCGACGGT
The DNA here is from genome assembly GCA_021397845.1 of Areca catechu. NCBI lineage: Eukaryota > Viridiplantae > Streptophyta > Magnoliopsida > Arecales > Arecaceae > Areca > Areca catechu. Next base: position 28,785,828 of record CM038042.1, on the reverse strand, counting down.
CTCCCCTCACCACTCCGACCCCACTCCTGGTCAAAAATCTCACCAACAAATGGTAAGTGGACACGATAGCTCTGAATTTGTTAAGGGCCGATCGGCCCAGGATAGCATTGTAAGGCGAGGTCGTCCGAATGACCACAAAATTGATGGGGAGGGTTTTCTGGAAAGGCTCCGTCCCGATCGTCACAGGGAGAACTATCTCCCCTTCCACCCCGATAGAGTTACCCCCAAAGCCCATCAACGGTGCGGGGGATTCCTGTAGCATGGACCTGGATAGATTCATTCTCACAAAAGCATCATATAGCAATACCTCTGTCGAGCTTCCATTATCTATAAGTATTCTCCTTACATCATAATTGGCAATCACTGCCGACACGACTACAGGATCATTTTCAAAAACATGAGTCTCTAGATGATCTTCATCAGAGAAAGTGATGGCATTGGAGCCCCGGGACCTTTTAGCAATATCAATCCTATCCTCATAACTTCCTCCAGATCGCCGATGCAACATGTCGACATCCCCACCAGTCGGTCTCTGATTGGGGAGCTCTGTCTCCTCTGGAGGGTTTCAGGCATTTGATGCTTCAGTCCAGTCCCGATGGGGTCGGACGTACTTGCACAGATATCCCCTCCAGATGAGGTCTTCAATGGCATCTTTCAGCTATAGGCACTCTTCAGTACTGTGCCCGTGATCCCTATGGAACTGACAGAATTTATCTTTATTCCTTAGGGCAGGAGGGCCCCTCATCGGCCGAGGCCTTTGCAGAAAGGTCTCGTTCTCGATCTCCATGACGATCTTCTCTCTTGGCAAGGATAGAGGCGCTTAAGTCTCGAACCTTCGAGGGAAGTCCCTCGGCTTCGGACTTCGGCGTTGGGCCGACCATCGACTATCACTCGGAGGTCGGACTTCAGGAGCCTTATCGCTCTGCTTCTTGGGGGTCGGCCTTCCCTTAGCTTGACGTCGACCAGTCGCTTGTTCTTCTACCAGAGCATACTTCTGCACTCTGGCCAGGAGTTCGCTGTAGCTTGTCAGATGTTTCTTGTCCAGAGAGAAGGTCAGCCTGACAAGCGAAGCCCTCGCTTGAAGGCTGACATTGCTTCAGCCTCATTCAAGTCCGGGACTTCCATGGCCATTGAGTTGAAATGGGCCATGAAATCCCGAAGGGTCTCTCCCTCCTTTTACAGCACAAGGAAGAGGCAGTCGGTATTCCTCGGGGTCCAACTGCAAGTCCTGAAATGGGAAAGGAAAAGTGATTTAAGTTGAGAAAAGGAGTGGATCGTACCTGGCCGGATGGTAGAGAACCACATCCGGGTGGTCTTCTTAAGGGTAGCAAGGAAGGCGATGCAATGGAGGGCATCGGAGGTGCCTTGTACTATCATATGGGCTTTGTACATGCCCAGATGGTCCATCGAATCAGTGGTACTGTCATAAGGGTCCACTTGTGCGATCTTGTAATGGCGGGAAATCATCTCCGCCAGAATGTCATCGAAGAACGGGGGACGGGAGTCGTATACCTGTCCCCCTTCGACCTTCTGCCGGAGGGTGATTTCGGTAATGCACTCCTCCATGCGCATGATCTTGCTGGCATAGTCCCTCAGTGGTTCGGTAGCAAGCCGACCACCGACCGGGATAGATTCAGCGCATGAAGGCAAAGCAGACCTTTCCCTTTTGCCGTCGACACGGTCACCCAAGGACCTCTAGGGCTTCACGGTGGCATGAGAACAATGCTGAGGGGCCTCCAGCCGTCGGCTTCCCTCAACAGCATTTAGAGGATTGGTGCAGGAAACAGCTGGTAGTTGCTATCGATTATCGGTTGCTTCCTGGAAATGTTGAACTACAACGGTAAGCATTTCAATGCGATTCACCAAAGTTTGGAACTGTTGCAACCCCAGTGTGATGGTAGGTTCTGCGACATTAGGGGCGGTGGCAGCGATATCATTCTCTCTGGGAAGTTCCTCAGACCTGGAAGGAGAGATACCCCTTATGGAAGTGGCATTTGGAGCTCTTCCCTTAGCCATTTTGTTGCCGGGATGATGGATTCCTCCTTTTAGAAGGGCCCTCCTTCTAGCGCCAATCTGTTACGGCGTCGACTCCTGGACCGGGGACCGATGGCTGCTGGATATGCTGGAGCGCTCCTCTCCCAGGCGAACCTGCAACAAAGTCTCCAAGGGCGTCGGTGGTGTTCCGGCGGGGGACCCTCCGATGCCAAAGTTAGCAAGAGGTTGAAGGCAACATAATGGAGAAACCGGTAAAAAGAACAGCGTATTGAGAGGGAAGAGTTCTTCTACCTTCGAACGGGGTCCCCCGAGTACCTTATATGGGCACGGAACAGTCCAAAATCCATTAGGGGAGAGGCAGAGAAAGACTGATCTGCCCCTAGAAGGATCTGGAGAGTGGCCACGTGGTGCGCAGATACGGCGGCATCGTGGAAGTGTGGAGCAGGGCCATTGGGATAGCAGGATCCTACAGTAACAGAAATGTGCTTCTGGAATTCCCTGGATGCGAAGGCTCGCCTGTCGGACGTCGACCGTGGGAAAGCCAGTCGGCCGGACTAAAGGCCAGCCCTCTGAAGGAGAGCGACAGGCCAGACCCCAGTAGGAGAGGATCGTTCGGACCTCGGCTCCGGTGGGTCAGACCGCTGAAGGAGAGCAACGGGCAAGACCCCAACAGGAGAGGGTCGTTCGGACCTCAGCTCCGATGGGTTGGATCGCTAAAGGAGAATCTATTGGGGCATCAACTCCTGGACCGAGGACTAGGGGCGGCTGGATATGCTGGAGCGCTCCTCTCCTGAGCGAACCTGCAATAAAGTCTCCAAGAGCGCCGGTGGTGTTCCGGCGAGGGACCCTCTGATGCCAAAGTTAGTAGGAGGTTGAAGGCAATCGAATGGAGGAACCAGTCAAAAGAACAGCATATGGAGAGGGAAGAGTTCTTTTACCTTCGAACGGGGTCCCCCAAGTACCTTATATAGGCACGGAACAGACCAAAATCTATTACGGGAGAGGTTGAGAAAGACCAATCTGCCCCTATGAGGATCTGGAGAGTGGCCACGTGGCGCGCAGATACGGTGGCATCGTGAAAGTAGTGGAGTAAGGCCGTTGGGATAGCAGGATCCCGCAGTAACAGAAAGGTGCTTCTGGAATTCCCTGGATGCTAAGGCTCGCCTGTCGGACATCGGCCTTGGGAAAGCCGGTCGGCCGGACTAAAGGCTAGCCTCTAAAGGAGAGCGACGGGTCGGACCCCAGCACGAGAGGGTCGTTCAGACCTCGGCTCCAGTGGGTCGGACCGCTAAAGGAGAGCAACAGGATAGACCCCAATAGGAGAGGGTCATTCAGACCTCAGCTCCGGTGGGTTGGACCACTGAAGGAGAGCGACGGGCTGGACCCCAGCAGGAAAGGGTCGTTCGGACCTCAGCTCCGGTGGGTCGGACTGCTGAAGGAGAGCGACAGGTCGGATCCCAGCAGGAGAGGGTCGTTCGGACCTTAGCTTCGGTGGATCAGACAGTTGACGGGATGACGGTCGGGGCTTTGAAGGGGTGGCCCGGTTGAACTGCAAGAATGGGCTGGTTCTGCTTGAGGGTGAGCCTTCAGGGTACAACAATACCTATGTGAATCTAGAAAAGTCATCTGCAATCACAATGCCATATTTCATACCACCTAGGCTTGTGGTCCTAGTTGATCCAAATAAGTTCATGTGAAGTAGCTCAAGGGGTCTAGTAGTTGAAATTATATTTTTTGATTTAAAACTCCTCCTAGTTTGTTTGCCTAATTGACAAGCATCACATACATAATCAAGATCTACTTTAAAATGTGGCAAACCTCTAACTAGATTATTTGAAATTAATTTGGCAATTGTATGCATGCTAACATGACCTAATCGTCTATGCCAAAGTAAACAAGACTCCTTGGTCTTAGCATTCATTGCTACTAGACTGGAATTACTAGTCATAGCTAGACCATTTAGATCTACCACATATATATTTTAAGTCTATAACCAATGAATTTATTGCTAGGCTCAAGAGAGTTAGTTACAATACACATAGATGATTCAAAGACAACCTTGAAGCCTTTATCACAAAGTTGACTAATACTTTACAGATTATGCTTCAATTTGTCTACTAGCAATACATCTTCAATGAAAGTACAGGGGGTTATCTTGATCTTACCGATTCCGATTATTTTTCTCTTGCCATTATAACCAAAAGTAATTGATCCTCCTTTCTTTTGTAAGGTGATAAACTGGTCTTTATCACTGGTCATATGCCTTGAACACCTGCTATCTAGATACCATCGTTTCTTAGCATTCAACGCTGCAAGACAATCCTGCAAAATAATCAAGGAGTGATTTAGGTACCCAAGCTAACTTGGGTCCTTTTGAGTTAGCAAAATTGGGTCCTAAACAAGCTAAGGAGGAATCAGTTTCCTGGAAAGAAAAGATAATAAATAAACTCTGTTGTTCATTAGATCAAACACCCGAGACCTCTATTGTTTAAATAGATTACAGAGAGATGTCTTCTCAAAAGAACACAACTCTCCGTAAACCCTATTCCACTTTGTCTCACGCCCCTTCCCTATTTCTCACGCCCAATCCTCCCATCTCACGGCCTTCCAGATTAAATCCCACGGCTTTTCTTAAAGGAAAAACCATGGTGTTTTAAAAGGAAGTCGCGACATTTCATCTCCGAAGAGATGTTATTTCGCATGCCTGGGAGGAGTTAGCGCATTCCTTCTTTCTCAAATCCCATCAGCCATTGGATTCTCATCCAAGGGGGGAGAGATGGTGCGCTAATTGCTTAAGAAGGAGGCCGCCCCAAATAAAATCATCGGAGAAATATTTGGGGCGCGCCAAGAGTCCATGCGCCATGGACTCTTTCAAATGGCGCGCCAAGAGTCCATATGCGCATGGACTCTTGGCATTTGGCGTGGAAAAATAAAGGGGGCGGGTGGGGAGGCTAGCCAAGCTACATGGCTAGCCAATAGGGTTAGCCATATTCCTGTTTTCTTAATTAGGATCTAATTAGGTCCAATTAGAACCCAATTTGAACCAATCCGAAACCCTAATTCGAATCTGATCCGAATAGAAGCTAGGGTTTGCAACACCTGCTAGAGTGTTATCTTGCAAAGATGATTTAATTCCAAATTAAACTCTTGATCAATCCTCTTAAGTGTGTGACCCATTGGGTTCCACATCTAGCCAGCAGTGGGTTCGAATACAAGTTGACCTAATCGATTAGAACTCTTTCTAATCGATTTAGGTCAAACCGGGCTTACCCGATTCGATCAATTAGGATTCTTCCTAACATGTGATCTTTGAACTTGATCAATCCACAAGACAAGATTGACGTCCAGCAACGTGTCATGTCTACCCGGAAGATATGGAAATTCTGGTGAAATACCAAAATTACCCTTCAGTTGAGAGTTACCGTACAATTAAATCTTTCAATCAGCCTGCACCCAAAATATAACTATGGATATGGATATATGTCAAATCCAATATTATATTTATTTCTAGCTCAATCTTATAATGATGATTCGATTATCTTGATATTAGAAACCATCTCTAATATCTTCACTTTGATCAAAGATTCCCTGAATCATCTGCGATTGTTGACTAGCTAGATGCAATCTCCTCTTACTAAGAGTGATCGATTCCTTGTTGACCTACTCATTACCTTCATATCCAATTCACCATTCCCAGTATCAATCCTGTGCATGTCTCAGTGTCATGATTAGGATTGAACCAAAGAATGGGTTCATGTACATAAGGTACTTATGGCAGTCTCAGGTCAAAAGATTACTTGTACCACTCCCACTATGAGAACCTTCTATTGACATGTAGCTAAGACTCCATTAGATGTTCTCAAGTTGGATCATATCAGTGAACTCATTCTCCAATGAGCACCCACATCCCAGTATTAGTGTCATACACAAGTGACTGTGAGAGCAGTCACCCTTTCCAGTATACCCGGGATGTGCTAGTCTTATCGGAAAAACCTTGATCCCCTACTCAGGGTTCCTTTGACTAGGATTACTTTAGATTAAGGTTTTAAGATTTTAGGTCTCACTGGTATGATCTCATCATAACCCTAAAATCATAGCCCTAATCTATGGGGTTCATCATATAATAAAAAAAAATAGCGTATGATGAAAAATAATGCCTTTATTTAGAAAATTGTCAACTACAATGGTTTGGGAGATACAACATAGATTGGCTTGTAGGGCATATCCCTTTCAATCTCCCACTTGCACTAAAGCCAATCGCCTTTGAATCTTAATCCCATACATTCGAGGTGGCGATCAAATCTCGCTGTGGTAGAGCCTTAGTGAACGGGTCTACTACATTGTTCTTTGTATCAACTCTATCTATGTAGACATCTTGTCTCTCTACTATTTCTCGGACAAGATGGAAGCGTCTCAGAATGTGCTTGGACTTATGATGAGCTCTTGGTTCCTTAGCTTGAGCAACAGCCCCAGTGTTGTCACAGTAAAGTGGCACTGGGTTTTCAATTTGAGGAACAACACCCAACTCTGTGATGAACTTCTTCATCCAGACTGCTTCCTTGGCGGCTTCACTAACAGCTATGTATTCTGCCTTTGTGGTTGAGTCAGCTACAGTCTGCTGCTTGGTACTCTTCCAACTCACTGCTCCACCATTTAGGGTAAAAACATATCCCGAAATGGATTTGCTATCATCAGGGTCTGATTGAAAACTAGAATCAGAATAAGCTTCTAGTTTAAGATCAGAACCACCATAAACCAGAAAAATATCCTTAGTCCTTCTTAGGTACTTAAGAATATTTTTAACTTCTTTCCAATGATCCTCTCCTGGATCAGCCTGAAACCTACTGACAATGCCTAAAGCATATGCCACATCAGGCCTGGTACATAACATGGCATACATTATGGACCCTATTGCCGAAGCATAGGGTATAGAATTCATTCTATTTCTTTCTTCAGGTGTCTTAGGAGACATTCTTTAGAAAGATGTATGCCTTGACTCATAGGAAGATAACCTCTTTTACTTCCTTCCATGCTGAATCTTTTCAGCACTAAGTCAATGTACCTAGATTGGGATAAACCTAGCATCCTCTTAGATCTATCTCTATAGATCTTAATACCTAGTATATAGGATGCTTCTCCCAAATCTTTCATGGAAAACTGGTTTGATAGCCAAACCTTGACTGATTGCAACATTGGGATATCATTTCCAATGAGGAGTATGTCATCTACATACAGAACCAAGAAGACTATGGCACTCCTACTAGTCTTCTTATAAACACAGGGTTCATCCACATTTTTGATAAAACCAAACCTTTTAATAGTTTCATCAAAGCGGATGTTCCAACTCCTGGAAGCTTGCTTTAATCCATAAATGGATTTCTTTAGCTTGCATACTTGATTAGGTTTATTCTTTGAAATAAAACCTTCTGGCTGTGACATGTAGACTTCTTCCTCAAGGATACCATTGAGGAATGCAGTCTTTACATCCATCTGCCATATCTCATAATCGTGGTATGCTGCTATAGCAAGTAAAATCCGAATTGATTTCAGCATGGCAACAGGTGAAAATGTTTCATCATAATCAATTCCCTGTTTTTGTCTAAAACCTTTAGCCACTAATCTGGCTTTATAGGTTTCAACTTGGCCATCAGCCCCAATCTTTTTCTTATAGACCCATTTACACCCAATAGGATTAACACCCTCTGGTGCATCAACCAAAGACCATACTTGGTTTACATACATAGAGTCTACTTCGGATTCCATGGCTTCTTGCCATTTATCTGAATCAGTACTCAAGATAGCTTCCGTATAGGTCAGAGGTTCATCATTTTGAATGACTTGGGCTTCATTATTTTCAATAATAACCCATACCTCTCAGATGCCCGTGGCACTCTATCAGACCTACGAGGAGGAGTTTTATGTTCTGGTTCTGTCCTAACTATATGTTCTAATGGTTGAGAATTGTCTATCTGTATTTCTTGTACTTCTCCAAGTTCAATAGTTCTACCATTGCCCTTTTCTAAAATGAACTCTTTTTCTAGAAAAGTGGCATGCCTGCTGACAAAAATCTTTTGTTCAGTAGGATGGTAGAATAGATATCCTCTACCTCTTTAGGATATCCTACAAATAGACATTTATCCGCTCTAGGTTCCAACTTATGTCCAAAATTTCTTTTAACATAAGCTGGACATCCCCATACCTTAAAATATTTAAGATATGGTTTCTTTCCACTCCAAATTCATATGGAGTACTAACAACGGATTTAGAAGGTACCTTGTTCAGAATGTAAACAGCAGTTTCTAGGGCATGACCCCAGAAGAAAATGGGCAAATTTGTGAAGCACATCATGGATCGTACCATATCTAATAAGGTATGATTCCTCCTTTCAGCTATACCATTTAGCTGTGGTGTATAAGGAGGGGTCCATTCAGAAAGGATTCCATTAACTTTAAGATAGTCTAAAAACTCCGTGGATAAGTATTCTCCTCCTCGATCAGAACGAAGAACTTTAATACTTTTCCCGGTTTGTTTTTCGACCATACTTTGATACTCCTTATATTTATCAAAGGCTTCAAATTTGTGTTTCATAAGATACACATATCCGAACCTAGATAAATCATCTGTAAAAGTGATAAAATATGAGTATCCTCCTCTGGCCTGAGTCGTCATTGGACCACATACATCAGTATGTATAAGTCCTAATAACTCAATTGACCTTTCCCCATGTCCAGTGAATGGAGTTTTTGTCATCTTACCCATGAGACATGATTCGCAAGTTCCTAATGATTCATACTCATAAGGATCAAGGAATTTTTCCTTGTATAACTTGCTAATCCTAGACTCATTAACATGACCAAGTCTATGATGCCAAAGTAAAGTATCATTAAAGTCTTTTCTTTTCCTTTTAGTATTGACATGAAAAATACTATCATTGGAAGAAAGAGTTAAGAGCCCATTGCTAAATATGCCAGAACAAATAATTTTATTAGATAACATTATCGAGCAACCAGTGCTCGTTACATCCATTACATATCCTTGTTTTAATAACAAAGGAATAGATATAATGTTCCTAATAATCTTTGGCATATAGTAACAATTCTCTAGCTCCAAGATCTTCCCTGAAGGCAACTTCAGAATATAGGTCCCTACAGCTTCTGCTTGGATGATATCACCACCAGCACCGTAGAGATTGAAGTCACCTTCCTTCAATACTTTAAGCTTGTGGAGGTCCTGCAAAGATTTGCATATATGGTAACCACAAGCGGTATCCAATACCCAAGTATTTGATATAGACGAATTTAATGTCAATATAGTATGTATCTCATACATACCTTTTGGTGCGTCTGCCGCACCAGGCTTCACAGTTGCAAGGTAAGCCTTGCAATTCCTTTTCCAATGTCCCGCTTTGCCGCAAAAGAAACAGGTTGACTGTTTTGAGGCCTTCTTTCCTTTCTTGTTCTTATTGATGCCACCCTTAGGGTTTAGCCTCCTACTAAAACCCTTTTTGCCCGATTTCTTCTTATTGGTCTTATCAACAAGAAGAAGTGGAGCCTTTTCTCTCTTAACGTGGCTCTCTACTATTTTAACATATTTAACAGCTCAGGCAAGGAAGTGTTCAGTTTGTTCATGTGATAATTCAAGACAAACTGAGAAAATGACTCCGGGAGTGATTGCAGGATTAAATCCTGATTCAGCTCCCCATCCATAATAAACCCTAATTGATCCAATCTGGTGATTAAGTCAATTACCTTCAGGACATGATCCTGAACGGATGTACCCTCTATCATCCTAGCACGGAATAACTGCTTAGATATTTCGTATCTAGCAGTTCTGCTTTATTCTCCATAAAGCTCCTTTAAATTGAGCATTATGGATTGAGTATCCATGCTTTCATGCTGCCTCTGTAACTCATTGGTCATAGAGGCCAGTATGATACACTTGACAGTGAGGGAGTCATTCTGCCACATTTTGTATGTGGCCATATCTTCCTGTGTGGCATCATCCCCTAGTGGATTAAAACTAGGGGTATCAAGTATATAAGAAAGTTTTTCTGAACTCAGTACAATCTTTAAGTTTCTCAACCAGTCCACATAGTTTGGACCAGTCAATTTGTTGGTATCTAAGATGCTTCTCAGTGATAATGAAGATGCCATTTATCTACATTTAATTAAGAACAATACATAAGCAAATAACCATGAAATGACTTACATAATTAAATTAGGTCTTCAATTTAATTATGTCTCCCACTATTTTATCAAAAATCATAGCCCTCACTATGATAATTGAGAAGAACCCTGATCAGTTTTCTTAGTGAGATCGAGATCCTTATAATTTATAAAAGATCTTGCAGATAACACAACAAATCTTTTATAAGTTCAAAGGTAGGAAACTCTTCCAATTATATCTCATATAATTCTCAAAAATAACTTGGCCTCTAGAACATTATAAGTCTTGCAGAAAACACAACAAACCATAATGTTCTAGTTAAGTCAAGACCCTTTCATTTCTATACAGTCAATACTCAAATATAATGCCCTTGCAGATAATACAACAAGGCATTATACTGAATACACTGTAAGCATATTTTTGCACTAGACCATATTATGTCAATCACCCTATTAGGTCTTGCAGATAACACAACAAACCTAATGTGGTTCATAACACAGTAATGATCCAGCATGAAGGAAGGCCAACATATAGCATTTTTTAACACTAAGCATATAAGTCAAGATTTAAATATAATCAAATCGGCCAGGCAAGTGGAAGAGATGTGGGAGTCCCCCCGTTGCTTTCCTAGACACCAATAAAAATTGGCCAGGTCAGTCAACGGAACCTATTAAAAACCACGATTCTCTTTACCTTCCCAGAACCACCTTTCTAGACACCGAATGATCAATTGTTCATCATGACTAGTGATGCTCATTAGTTAAATATACTATGACTTAATATAATTTTAAGAAGAGAGCTTTATTAAAATTGCCAGCACATTCTTATAAAAACATATCACAATGATATCACTCTGATAAACATATATGTGCTAAGTGTGTCATCATACTAGGACAACCATTTACCACATAATGGATCCACCATTATGCCAGGGCAACCTTATTTCAGTATGATGACTTCAAAACTAATCAGATCTCTATAATAATTAGGATTTGAGTGAAAAACCCTAACTAGTGGCATACATCAAAACATTAATTATCATATATGCATCCCTTAAATTATTCTAAGTGTATCAGCATTCAAGGGTTTAAAACCCTAATTGTGATACTACAACAAAAATGCATATAAATAATTTTCATATGTTTTAACTGTAATAAGGATTGCTCTGATACCACTGTTGGGAATTCCGGTGCAGTGCAGCGGAAGTGTAATTTCAAAAATGATGAAATTGGCACCAAAATCCCTTAGCCAAGATCTCCTTATTCAGAATTAAAACATACAAACTAACATTGTTAGAATTAGGGCACCAACCTTTTAACGCTAAGTCCAATTTTGATGTAGAATCAGAACTTGGTGTTGAATGCTTCTTTTGATTTCACCAGGCATCCAAATGTCCACCCTCCAATGGTGATCCACAAGATGATTGATCAAGATGCAAGATTCTTCAAAATTCCTTCACTTGAATTCTTATCCTAGAACTCAAGAGGACTATGGCTCTAAAACTTTAGGGTAGGGGCTCCTTACTTCCTTTCTTCCTTCTTCCTCTCCCTTTCTTAAGACCTTGTCCTAAGAATAAAACTCTTGTCTTGAAGGAGGAGATGGATTTAAGACACTAATGTCTTAAAGTAAAGGAAATAGAAACAGAGTAGGAGTTCCTTTCTTTTATCGATCAAGAGATTCTTCCTATCTCTTGTTTTGGACTTGAGTTTCAACAGAGAAGAGAACTCTGTAAGAAGGAAACTCTCTTTGTCCTAAACAAGCTAAGGAGGAATCAGTTTCCTGGAAAGAAAAGACAATAAATAAACTCTGTTGTTCATTAGTTCAAACACCCGAGACCTCTGTTGTTTAAATAGATTACAGAGAGATGTCTTCTCAAAAGAACACAACTCTCCGTAAACCCCATTCCACTTTGTCTCACGCCCCTTCCCTATTTCTCATGCCCAATCCTCCCATCTCACGGCCTTCCAGATTAAATCCCATGGCTTTTCTTAAAGGAAAAACCGCGGTGTTTTAAAAGGAAGTCGCGACTTTTCATCTCCAAAGAGATGTTATTTTACGCGCCCGGGAGGAGTTAGCGCATTCCTTCTTTCTTAAAATCCCATCAGCCATTGGATTCTCATCCAAGGGGGGAGAGATGGTGCGCTAATTGCTTAAGAAGGAGGCCGCCCCAAATAAAATCATCGGAGAAATATTTGGGGTGCGCCAAGAGTCCATGCGCCATGGACTCTTTCAAATGGCGCGCCAAGAGTCCATATGCGCATGGACTCTTGGCATTTGGCATGGAAAAATAAAGGGGGCGGGTGGGGAGGCTAGCCAAGCTACATGGCTAGCCAATAGGGTTAGCCATATTCCTGTTTTCTTAATTATGATCTAATTAGGTCCAATTAGAACCCAATTTGAACCAATCCGGAACCCTAATTCGAATCTGATCCGAATAGAAGCTAGGGTTTGCAACACCTGCTAGAGTGTTATCTTGCAAAGATGATTTAATTCCAAATTAAACTCTTGATCAATCCTCTTAAGTGTGTGACCCATTGGGTTCCACATCTAGCCAACAGTGGGTTCGAATACAAGTTGACCTAATCGATTAGAACTCTTTCTAATCGATTTAGGTCAAACCGGGCTTACCCGATTCGATCAATTAGGATTCTTCCTAACATGTGATCTTTGAACTTGATCAATCCACAAGACAAGATTGACGTCTAGCAACATGTCATGTCTACCCGGAAGATATGGAAATTCTGGTGAAATACCAAAATTACCCTTCAGTAGAGAGTTACCGTACAATTAAATCTTTCGATCAGCCTGCACCCAAAATATAACTATGGATATGGATATATGTCAAATCTAATATTATATTTATTTCTAGCTCAATCTTATAATGATGATTCGATTATCTTGATATTAGAAACCATCTCTAATATCTTCACTTTGATCAAAGATTCCCTGAATTATCATGCGATTGTTGACTAGCTAGATGCAATCTCCTCTTACTAAGAGTGATCGATTCCTTGTTGACCTACTCATTACCTTCATATCCAATTCACCATTCCCAGTATCAATCCTGTGCATGTCTCAGTGTCATGATTAGGATTGAACCAAAGAATGGGTTCATGTACATAAGGTACTTATGGCAGTCTCAGGTCAAAAGATTACTTGTACCACTCCCACTATGAGAACCTTCTATTGACATGTAGCTAAGACTCCATTAGATGTTCTCAAGTTGGATCATATCAGTGAACTCATTCTCCAATGAGCACCCACATCCCAGTATTAGTGTCATACACAAGTGACTGTGAGAGCAGTCACCCTTTCCAGTATACCCGGGATGTGCTAGTCTTATCGGAAAAACCTTGATCCCCTACTCAGGGTTCCTTTGACTATGATTACTTTAGATTAAGGTTTTAAGATTTTAGGTCTCACTGGTATGATCTCATCATAACCCTAAAATCATAGCCCTAATCTATGGGGTTCATCATATAATAAAAAAAAATAGCGTATGATGAAAAATAATGCCTTTATTTAGAAAATTGTCAATTACAATGGTTTGGGAGATACAACATAGATTGGCTTGTAAGGCATATCCCTTTCAATTCCTTTGGCATTTAAAGCATTAAATTCAATTCCAGCTTTGCTTTTTGAATCTCTTTATTCTTTTAGAATTAGCTCAAGCTTATTAGAACTCAAAGTAAGTTTTTCTACGAGAGGCTTAATCTTTTCAACCTCCTTTTTTAAATCATTATTTTTGGTAATTAAAGCTTTGTTTGTCTCCATTAAAACATTCTTCTCAGTTTTCAAAGCTGTAACTTCATCAGAAAAAATATTTAGTTCTTTTTGCAAAATATTACTCTTTTCTGAAATTTCATTCTTGTCTTTTAGCAATAAATCATTTTGTTTCTTCAAGTATTTAATTTTAACCCCAGCTTTCTTGAATTCAGCAAGCAAATCATAAAAAGTAGAATTCAATTCATCATAAGTAAATTCAGTTTGAAGCTCAGGGGATGATACTTCATTCTCAAGACCCATTAAACAGAAGTTCGTGATTTTTGTGGTCTCTTTTTCTTCAGTAGATGTGGATGCTTCCCTGTCACTCCACGTCGCTACCATAGCTCTCTTTTTCTTTTTCTTGAAGCTCTTTTTCAGCAAAGGATAGTCTGGTCGAATGTGCCCTGGTTTTTTGCATTCGTAACAGACGGGCATTTCTTTTTCCTTCCCTTTTTCCTTGTCCCTTTCCTTGTTGTATTCTTTATTCTTGTCGAATTTTCTATAGTTTCTTCCTTTCCTTCTTCCCAAGAACCTTTTGAACCTCCTAATGACCATAGCAACATCTTCATCTTCCATGTTGTTTTCAGTGGAGGAGCAGTCTTCTTCCGATTCATCATCATCCTTTCTTGAATCCACTGTAGCTTTGAAGGCAATAATTTTTTTTTCTTTTTATCATCCTCAATTTTATGCTGCATGATCAATTCGTGAGTGATGAGAGATCCTAGCAGTTCATCCAGCAATAAAGTATTCAGATCTTTCACTTCTTGGATGGTGGTCACTTTTGGATCCCATTTGTCCAAAAGAGATCTTAAAACCTTCTATACAAGGTCAGCATTGGAATATACCCTGCCAAGACTTTTTAAGCCGTTAATAATATCAGTGAAGCATGAAAGCATGGTAGAGATTGTTTCATTAGGTTCCATTTTAAATAATTTGTAACTATGTACAAGAAGATTAATTTTTTAAGACTTCACTTGGAAAGTTCCTTCGTGGGTCACCTCAAGTTTATCCCAAATTTTCGTTACAGAAGAGCAAATGAAAATTCGATTAAACTCATTGCTGTCTAAAGTACAATATAGCAAATTCATTGCTTTGGCATTTAACTCATCCATTTTCATGTCGTGTTCATCCCAATCCTCTTCAGGTTTTGGAATGTCCACTCCATCAATTTAACCATGGGGATATGTGGACCCTTCAGAATGACCTTCCACAACTGAAAATCAACTGATTGAATATAAATTTTCATCCTAGCTTTCCAGTATGCATAATTGGTTCCTGTGAAGAGTGAAGGTCTATTGGTTGATTGGCCTTCGACCAAGGATGTCCTCATTGGATGAGCCATCAATCTTTACTCTAGTATATTCAAAGACTCTGCTTTGATACCAATTGTTGCCTAGGTGGCTACCCAAGAGGGGGGTGAATTGAAATTTAAAAAATAATTACTGCTGCAAATATGTGCTTTTAGAATTTAATTTCTCTTAGTGAAAGGTGCTGTGATTATGAATGTAAAGCACAAGCTAAAGAGAAAGAGAAAGGCAACAATAAAAACCAAAGATTATAGTGGTTCAGAGCAAACCCGCTCCTACATCCACTACCCAAGATACCACTTGGGATTTTCACTATATTCACACCTGAATATAGTATGATTGTTTTACAGGCTCACAATCCAAACCTACACTAGGTTTTGAATAGGATCACCTAGAACCCAAGTTCCTTTGGTTTTAAAATGGAAGCACCAAAGAAACCCAACTCTTGGTTTTAACACAGGATCACCAAGAGCCTTTTTGGTTTTAAATCGGGCTCACCAATAACCCAACTCTTGGTTTTAACACAGGATCACCAAGAACCTATTTGGTTTTAAATCGGGCTTACCAATAATCCAAACAACTCACAAGGTAGTTGAAAATAATTGCAACAATAAATGACAAGCTCTCATTGTCAGATAGTTGCCACTGTTGTGCTGATGAAGCCTTCTTTAACTTTTCTTTAATGCACTTGAGAGGCTTCCTTTCTTCTCTCAATGAATGCTTCAATCTTCATATGGAAGTTGGTGAAGAATGAAGACTGTCTTGAATGCTCACTCTGCTCACAAACTCCTTTTCTTCTTTTTTTTTGTATTCAATTAAGCATCCTCTCTTTTTCACTTTTTTTAAATTCCTTTATATGGTCTCTTGTACTTATCTCTGAAAGATATAGCCATTGTAGTTCAGCTCAGATCCTTCGAGTCGTATGGTCGAGTCACCACTTCTTCAACTGGGTCACTCTTTGTCTCAGGGTGCAGAAACCACACTCTGGACGAGTTGGCTCATATCCATTCGGGTCGACTTGAACTCTCATCGTCGAAATCATTATACTGGAGGAGTCGGCTCACTTTTACTTGGATCGACTAGAACTTTCAAAATCAGAATTCTTTACTCTAGAGGAGTCAGCTCGTTGTAGTTGGGGTCGGCTCACTTTCACAGGTCTTCAAAATTTATTCTGGCAGAGTCGGCTCATTCTTGTTGGGGATGACTCGCCTGGCTTATTCTTAGACACTTCAAAACTGGACTTTGAAAAAGTCAGCTCGGATTTACTTGAGTCGGCTCGAATTCTCTCGAGTCGACTCGGATTCTCTCGAGTTGGCTCGGATTGCTGCATGCCAAAATTCTCAGTGTGTGCCATGAGATGGAGTCGGCTCTTCTTCTGGTTGAGTTGGCTCGAGTGAGTTCCTTAGGAATTTTATAATTAGACTTAAGAACACTCTCACCAAAACTTTCAAACATTCGATACAAACCAACTCAAATTAAATCTAGAGCATGACACTCATAGAAGTAACCCAGCTTCATGATTTTAAAAAAGTTTTTTAAGGGGTTCTTCTTTACATAACACTCATACAATATTACTTAACACACTCAACAAAATAAAGTAGGAGCAATTGATAATCAATAAGAATCACCCTACAAAACTTGTGAAATACTTGAGAGTAGTTAGTAATATATGTGCATGCTCCAATATTTTGTTATCATCAAAATCATTCAAGGGGTCAACAAATAACTATTTATCCAACCCAAACTGACCTAACATGTTTAATAAATAGATAACCATTTACCTAACTTGACTCGACACAATCTGATCTATATATTAAATGGGTTAAATGGGTTAAATAGATTAGGCCTAAAAAACTTGAACCTTATCCAATTATTAAATGGGTTAAATAGGTCGATCTGTTTATGACCCGAACCCATTTATCCCAAATCCAAATCTATTTATGGTAGGTCAAACACAGGTCGGATCATAAATTACCACCTCTAGTAATATGACTTGGTTTTCATGTTGATTAATCAGTTGACATTGAGTGATTCTTGATACTTGATCACTTCGAACATTGTGATAAGTAGGATATTTAATTATGGGTGATATGGAGCGGTTTTTTCTTGGGTTTTCTAATAAAAGTTGGGCCTTGTCCTAACCAAGGGTTGGCCAAGACCGAGGCATCCAGATCTAACTCTGGGATTACATGATCCTTCCATGGTCAGGAGGATCTCAGTATGCTAAACTACCATTTGAGCCAACCCAAGGCACACAGCCAGTAATTGAGGCAACATTGACATCCATTTCGCATTCTCACAAGGATTTCATGATTCCTAGGAATAGCTAGCCTCAATATAGATAAGGTAACAGCATAACCATCATGTCTTGAAAGAGTAGACTAATCATAGCTAGCAAATCATACCGAATAAGATTGTAATAATAATCTAACTCTCCAACTCATATAAATAAGAGCCCAAGGGGACCTCCAAGTACGAGACTTCCTCTCTATCATGATCTACTCCTTTTTTTCTATTCCAGATTATTGACTTGAGTATTGAAGGGTTCTTACTATAGCTAACTCCAGCTAGGAACTTTACTTGTATATGCTGCTTATATCAAGGAACTGCCATTCACTCTAGCATCTCTAGCCTCAATAGGGAATCTGTAGCAATAGATTTGACACTAGAGGAAAGGCCCTACCCACATTTTGGAAATAGTAAAAAGCTAAAAAGGCATAGCACCATGGAAGGGAGCCTCCTCATGCCATTCTAATGCCGCCTCTCATCAACCCAAGTCTTCAATTGATGTTCATGCACCAGGCCCAAAGCCAGGTGGACCACCTCCACCATCTCAACCCACTGTAGGGGAAAACCAAGTTGGATGGACTTGTTATTTTAGCAGATCCAAGCCTTGACTATGGAGATTCAGGCCATGTAGCAACCCGGTCTAGTCAAAAGTGCCATGATCGAAGATACATCAGTCTCCGTGTAGCCTAGAATAAGAAAGGCAAATATGGTAGAGTTGACTGAAGTACCTGGGGCAAGCCAGAAGGTGATCTACCCTGCAATCTGGAAAAGGTTCATCCTAGGCCACTCTCCATCTAGGCATTTCGAGGCCTATTCGACTCATGATGCAGATGTAAATCACTGGCTACAAGAGATGAAATGATTGATTAAGGCACTACAAAACCAAGCCATTATTCATGTACCAAGATCATGTAGTACCTCTCCCAAATAAATTCAAGATGCCATAATTGGAGTTTTATGATGGCACCACTAGTCCTAGAGATCACTTATAGAGCTTTAAAGCTCTAGTACTCCTTCATGGGGTGGTTGATAGAATAATGTGCCAAGCCTTCTACCCTAAAAAAGGTAGCTTGATATTGGTACTCTAGCCTAAAGCCCAAGTCCATCCATTCATTTGACCAACTCGACATGTTATTTATGACTAACTTCATCTATATCTAGAGACAACATCGAGGATCTGACTTCCTGATTAATGTTATGCAGAGAGAAGGGGAGTCTCTTTGATCTTATGTGATCCACTTGAATGTGACCACTCTAGAGGTATGTGACCTGAATCACTCAACAACCATGATCGCTTTGAAAATCAAGCTACAGAATTGTCCATTCCTCTTCCTGCTAGAGTAGAGATACCTTATCAATTTTATAGAAATGCTAGCTCGAATAGAGAAGTATGCTAATATAAAAGAATCAGATGAATTGAATGGGACCCCAATCGAAGCTGGGGCTAAAAACATAGAAGAGGGCTGATGTTGGGAGATCTTGGCCAAGGAAGGATTGTCAAAGGAGGTGATAGAAATCCAAAACCCTACATCAGCATCACCAATCTAGGACCCCTTCTCAAAATTGACAACTTGGAAGCCCCCATGGGGGCCAATGAGATATCTCGCCTATTAGATATATACGCCTTAGAAACCAATCTAGTAGATACATATTTTCTTTCTAAGACATAATTTTATATTTGAATTTCTTAAATTGGGTTATTTATATCATATATGTTATTATATGTCCATGTATCATCTAAGGAATTAATTGATGAGACATATTCTTAAGAGTTCAGAATTTGAGGCATATATCATTATTAATTAATTTCTAAATTACTCTTGGTTAGATCATCACAGGATGGTGATTGATCTATCAAGATCAATGCATAAATCGATTTCTTTTGGATAGACAAGTTTCGTCGAGTCTATAGTTTGATGATACTAGAGTGAAAGTGTAAGTGGTTGTCAGAGAATAATAGTACCGAGCATGATCATTTGAGAAGTCACTTCCATAATTTTCATCTTGTCCAGACTCATGATATAAGAACTAAATCATATGGTAACCATGTCTAGGGATTCTACACATTTTGTTCAACAAGGATTGTCATTATATGCTGCTAGGCATCACTAGCAAACTATGAAAACTTGAATCACTTTTACATTGATGATTCTTGATTAAGATGAGTTGGAATCATTCCAATCCATTGAAAAGAGTTTTAATGATATCATGATGCAGATCATAGTATATATTATTACCAAACAAAATAAGACCTGTAGGATCACACATAATAGGAAAAAGATTTTGTAGGATCATGAACTAATTATCAATATGATGGATGGTTATGTTCAATTTGTAAAAGTTACAGGTAAGAGGAATCAAGAAGTAAGGAGGACCTAATTGCAATAGTTGTAATGTAATTTTATTTGATTAAATTAGGATTCGAGTCTTAATAGAATTAAATCAAATTTAATTTAATTAGGCTTGATCTAATTCAAGTCAAACTAGGTTTTCTAGTCCAATTGAGAATTGGACTTAAATCTTAATCAGATTAGGATTAGGATTTGATTTAAATCGATTTCAAGTTGGATTCGAATTGAGTTTCCCGGTCCAATTAGGAATTGGACTTAAATCCTAACTAGATTAGGATTGGGTTTAGAATTGGATTCAAAATGGGCTAGCATTGATTCCTAATTGAATTAAAAATTAGAGATCCAATCAACTAGGACTCTCTCCCTTATACCATGGGTAGATGGATTGCACCAAAGAGTTGGCGCACAAATAAGATTAATGCACAATCAAATGGGGGTGTCACTTTATTTTGTGTAAATATTTTTCATGTAAAAGAAAGGAGGCATTCCAAGTTTAGGTGCCAAGGACACTGTCTCCTCTATCTCTATTTGGCACACAAAGGAAGAGTTTTCATGAAGATTTTTCATGAAGAAAAGTGGGGTGCTAACAGTTGGCACCCCACTTATCAAGACTCCTTCTACCTTAGGATTTTATCTTCTATCTATTTTGAAATTTAATGGGATTCAAATTCAAAGCAAGATTGGCTTTATCATGTTTCGACGTGCAAGAAAAAAGAAAAGAGAAAAAGAAAAGATGTGGCACCCCCTCTCTCTTTTCAATGCCCCATAGTCCCTCTTCATGCCATATACAGAAAGTTTGAGAGAAGAGAAAAAGAAAAGAGAGATGGTCTCTCTTCCACCTTCCCTTTCTTCTATTCCTCCTTCCTGTGTGAAGTTGTTTACACAATGATTTCTTTTAGTTGCTTCCTTCTTATTCTATTCTTGAGAAGAATAGCAGAAGAAGCAAGATCCAACGTTCAAGAAGCAAGATCTATAAGAGATCTAGTGCCTTGGTGATCTTGGGTGCTTCGAGTCAAGTCGACTCTATGTGGATACTTAAAGAGGTTGGATGATTGAACAACTTCAACAAAACTCAGAGACATATAGATCTGAAAATTTAAGAGGATTAAGCAAGCAAGGTATGTTTTAGTCTGATTTTTAATTATAGATTTCAGATTTGTTTTGTTATCTAGTATATGAACTAGAACCATAGGTGTTCCATAGAATAGATCTATGCATGCTTAGGTTAAAAGAGTTTTAATCTAGTCTCCTATTGTTTTTAAATTTTTGTTTTTAAAATTTTATTTTAAAAATTTTGCTTGCTACACCTAGAAGGACCTAATAGTGGTATCAGAGCCACGGGTTCATATGCATGGTAATAATCAAATTTGATCTCTGAATTTCAAATGTGAAGGTTTTGATGAAAATGTTTGAAGTCGATCTGAGATAAGGTTGTCCTAGCATAGCGGTTACATATTATACTGAAAAGGTTGTCCTAGATCAAATTTGAATTTTTAAAAAGAGTTTTTCATATTTAGTTATCAAATATTTAAATCTGATTTTTTATTATATATGAGATATATGTGTTGTATTTAGATCTAAAATTTCATGCTAAATGATGTTTAGTTTAGACCAGAAAATTAGATTTAGGATCTAAATTTTTAGATTTCTGCATGTGGGAATGATTATGGGTAAATCAATTAGATCTTGTAATATGATTAAAATTAGGGTTGTTGACCCCGGGAATGATTTTGATGATTACAAAATATTGGAGCATGAATAGTATAATAATAATTTCAAATGATTAAGAATGTTTTTGCAGAGAGCTTTTCAATGGATAATCATCAATTAAAAACTTTATAGATCATTGGAATAGTTTATGAGTTTATATGTATTATTGAAAATCTCTTTAAGGACTCTATATAATAATTGGGATATGTAATGAGCTCTTACATATCTTTAAAAGTGTTTTTGAAGTGTTGAAAGTCCAATTATATTCTTTAAGATCTATTAGATATTTTGAGAGATTATTTGTATAATGGAAAGAGTAGAGAGCTCAATTTTGTAATTAAAAATGTTTAAGTTAGTTAGAGAGCCCATACATATCTTTGGAAGTCATTGGAAGACCTTTAAAAGTGTTGAGGAGTTAAAATGTATTAAATTCTATGTAAAATAAAAGTTCTAGCTGAAAGAGTCGACTCCTATCAAGAGAGCTGACTCTAACATGGAATGATGGCATGGCATGTAGAATAGGCACTGTTCAAGAGAGCTGACCCTATAATTAGAACTTTCTCATACAGAATAACAAAACCTTGATTTTCTGGGCACAGTTCAGAAGTGCTTTCTCTAAGAATTAGAGTCTTCTCTCTTAGACAGGGAGAGAGCATGACTTTTAGATGCTGTTCAAAAGAGCATACTCCTTTCAAGCAAGTCGACTCTTAGCCCATTGTTGGCTCCACCCAGTGATTTTGATGAATAACAAAACATTGAGTGCATATTGTATACTAATGTGGATTTCAAGTTATGAGTTTTCAGGAAGAAAGCACCTCAAAATCTCAAAAACATATGGTTCATGGCACGTAATGGCACGGAGCATTTTTCAAGAATCCGGACATCCTCTTCATTGAAAAAGGGCATCTAAATGATTAAATATTATGTGTTTATGATTCATTTAAATTTCAAGAATTATATTTATGTTTTCGAGGCCATTTACACTTGAATCTGAGCTTTTCAGTCTCAAGTGTCGACACTTGAAAAGTCAAGTGTCGACACTTCAGCATTTGGCACAGACAAAAATCCTTGGCACGCCAAGTGTCGACACCTAGAACCAAGTGTCGACACTTAGGTTTCCAAGTGTCGATTCAAGGCCTGAGAATTTTGAAAATACAGAACTTTGTCATTTGAAGATTTTTGTGTCAAGTGTCGACACCTGTGCATCAAGTGTCGACACTTGAAAGTTCAAGTGTCAACACCTAGAAATCAAGTGTCGACACTTGACAGCCATGTGTCGACACCTGACAGCCAAGTGTCGACACTTGCAGCCTGACAGCTCTAATTGATCTATTTTTCTGGCTTGCAGAACTTGCTTTTCAAGCTCCAAACGGTTATTTCCGAGGTTCCAACGGTCACAAACCATTTTTTGGAAGGTTCTTGGTGTATTTAACCTCCACCAACCTCATTTTAAAGACAAGGAAGTGTATTGAAGTGCATTCAAGTCTACTCAAAAGCCAAAAAGCCTATATTCTCTCAAATACTTCACATCAAAAGCCTCTTATAGTTTGATTCCTTGAAAAGCTTACAAGCTCATCCTTACTTCATTCCAAAAGAGGCACTTTGAAGGAGATTCCAAGGAAGAGTCAAGACAAAGCATCAACTTGAGCTTCAAAGATTCCATTCTACTCTTGAAGATAGTTTATTTTAGTTTTAAAATTATATATCTATTTTTACATTGTGATTTGACCTTGCTTTCAAGGGTGTCTTGAAAGAAGGTTATTGTGGTTTGTTGGTGAGCCAAAGGGATAAAACCAACTAGGGTTAACTTGTGAGCCCGAAGACAAAACAAGTGTTAAGGTTTGTTGGTAAGCCTAAGTGATAAAACCAACTTAGATTTTAACTTGTGAGCCTTGTGAAAAACAAGTCAACTGTAATCTAGTTTGGATTATAGTGAAATTCCCAAGGATGGCTTGGGGAGTGGATGTAGGTGCTAGGTTTGCACCAAACCACTATAAACCTTGTGTTTGTATGTGATTGCTCTCTTCCTCTCTTGCTCTTTGATTATTGCTACCGCTTTAAATATCTTGTATTGAATTCATCATTTTTCACTAGCACCACTAGTCCCTCTCTTTATTATCTTAAATTTTTTAAAAGATCCAATTCACCCCCCCTCTTGGGCTCCATTTCTGGGCAACACCCATGAATTGCTATATTAATGGCTAGTTTCAGAACTTCTAGATTTCAATTTTCAAGGATTATAATGGTTATTTTTCACTTCCCATCATCTCTAAATGGCTAAAAATAATTGAGAACTAATAGAAAAATGCTAGGAGAAGCTTAAATACTTGGATTAAAAGTCAAAGGCTAACATTCTTTGAATAATCTTTGAGCACTCATTCCAATCATTGTGAATAAGTGAGAAGTCACTTGAAAACTCAAGAGAAGCATTACTCCTTTCTACCTACTCTCTTGAAATATTAAGTGAGGATCTCAGTGAGCTTCGAAGATCAATCATTGAAAACTTGAAGAGTCATTGTCATCCCAGGTGCTAAAGCATGAATGTTTTGTACCTATTGAAAAAAGATGGGTTGTAATTATATAGCGGTATCTGAAAACATATCTTGGGGCCGCCCTAAAGTGCTCATGGTATCATTATGAATATATAAGCCAAAACTATGAAAACCTAGAAATATGCATGCCCAATTAAGATGTGATATGATTGCATCGCGATGCCTAAGGACATGATCTAATAGATCATTGTATCGAGTAGTTGGATCATAGTCTCTTACCATAAAAATGGTTGCATGTGCAGCAGCACCAACTATAAGAAATCCATCGATCCACATGGATGGAATGATCTTGATATGAAGATAGCTGAGCTAAATGCAAAAGTCATGAACATTTTGTATTGTACACTGGATCCCAATAATTTCAACTAGATTTTTACTTGCAATTTTATAAACAAAAATTGAGATAGACTTCAAGTCACACATGAAGTCACCAACCAAGTTAAGAACCAAAAAATTAACTTATGCATAATTATGAATTATTCAAGATGGAACCCACTAAAACTATTTTAGAAATGTTCACATGCTTCACTAACATTATTAATTATCTCAAAAATCTTGACAGGACATACTGCAATAGTGATTTAGTAGATCAGATACTTCGATCATTATTGGACAAGTGGGATGCAAAGGTCATTACAATTCAGAAAGTAAAGGATCTCAACAACTTACCTTTGGAAGAGCTTCTTGGATCCTTGATAACCTATAAATTGAACATGAAGAACTGCAATGAAAAGGAAGGAAGAAAGAAGAAAACTATAGCTCTCAAGGTAGCGACTAAAAAGAAAAAGAAAGAAGAAGAAAGTCTCTCATCTAAAGAAGAGTTAGGAGATGAGGACATGGCCCTTATCATAAAAAGATTTAGGAGATTTATGGACAAGAGTAGATTAAAATATAGAAGAAAGTACATGGCTAAGGAGGGGCTTAGCAATGAATGAGAGAAAGAGAAGGATAAGGATAAAGGCCAATAGCCTATATATATTATGAGTGCAAGAAATCGAGGCACTATCTGTCCGACTATCTTATATTGAAAAAGGGCTTTAGGAAGAGCAAGAAGAAGGCCATGGTTGCTACATGGAGTGACAACAATGAGTCAAGCTCTAATGAAGTGGAAGAGCAAACAAAATCATGCAACCTATGCTTGATGGCTCTTAAAGATGAGGTATGTGTTGAACCAAAAATTGAATTTACTTTGATGAATTACACTACTTGTTGAATTCAAAAAGGCTCGATTAAAAATTTAAACTCTTAACAATCAAATGATATGTTACAAAAAGAAAAAAATGGTACTTTAGAGAAAAATAATTCCTTGCAAAAAGTTTTGGATAATATTCTTGAAAACTTAAAGTTTTGAAATAAGAAAATGAAAAACTTGAAAAGAAAGTTCAAAAACTCAAACCCTTAACCTTAAGTTTTAATAAACTAGAGTTAATTCTTAAGAACTAGAGTGAATCACATGATAGACTAGAATTTGTTATAATTTAGATTTTAAAAATAGATTTTCCATAACCAAGTTTTCAGCACCTAACTCATTACAAAAATCAAATATTAGTAATTTTTGCTGCAAAAGAATCAGGCATAAAGCTCATGAATGTAGTTTGAAAAAGAAAAATGAAAGTAAAGTTAAGAAAATTTGAGTTCCCAAAGGAACCATGATAACTAACCTCAAAGGATCTAAAAAAGCTTGGGTACCCAAAAAGCTTTATTTATATATCTTGCAATCGAAGGATCTACAAGAATATGATACTTGGATAGTAGCTATTCAAGATATATAACATGTGATAAGGAACAATTCTTCATCCTAAAAATAAAATAATATGTTATTATAACTTTTGGTGATAATAATGAGAGAAGAATCATTGATATTGGTAAGATCAAAATTACCCTTTCTACCTACATTGAAAATGTACTACTGGTGGATAAATTGAAATGTATTTTATTGAGCATTAGTTAATTATATGTTTTAAGGTTATGTTTGACTCTTCAATGTGCATAGTTACTAGTTTTTTTGATTCAAGCATTAAGTTTATAAGATATAGATTTAAAAACATATACATGGTAGATTTGAATGATCTAGCCATAAAAAATAGTATAAGTCTAGTAGCCATGAATATTAAAATCAAAGAAACTAGTTGGCTTTGGCATAGAAGACTTGGATATGCTTGTATGCATATATTATCCAAAATGATCTCTAAAAATTTAGTTAAAGGTTTGCCAAAATTGAATTTTGAAAATAATCATGTATGTAATGCTTGTCAATTTGGTAAACAAACTAGGAGGAGTTTTAAATCTAAAAATATTATTTCAATATCAAGACTTCTAAAGCTATTATACATAGACTTATTTAGACCAACTTGGACCACAAGCCTTGGAAATAAGAAATATGGAGTTGTGATAGCAAATGACATCTCTAGATTTACATGGATACTATTTTTGACAATAAAGATGAAGCATTTACTATTTTTTAAAAATTTTATACAAAAGTTTTAAATCAAAAAATATTTCAATTGTTTCAATCAGAATTTTGTAATAAACATAGCATTGATCATAACTTCTCAGCTCCAAGAATGCCATAACAAAATAGTATTATGGAAAGAAAGAATAGAATATTAAAAGAGATGGCTTGAACAATGTTATGTGAAAGTAATTTTCTAAAATATTTCTAGGCTGAAATCATGAACACTGTATGTTATATTTTAAATCATGTTCTCATTAGACTCATTTTAAAGAAATCCCCTTATGAACTTTGGAATGATAGAAAACTCGATATAGGCTATTTGCATGTGTTTGGATGTAAATATTTTATCTTAAACAATGAAAAAGAAAACCTTAAAGATTTTGATGCAAAATCTGATGAAGGTATTTTTCTTATTATTCTACTTCTAGTAAAGCCTATAAAATTTTCAATAAAAAAAAATTAACAATGGAAGAATCTATACATATTTGATAAATCTAATTCTTCACCTTCTATATAAGAAGAGTGCATTGATGATGATGTGGATATATTAAACAAAGGGATGAAGGATTTAAGCTTGAAAGATAAACCAATTAAAGAAGAAAAGGAAGAGGTAAGTAAAGAGAATGGTAACTTTCCTAAAGAATGGAGGTATGTGCATTATGTAGGGTTTCAAGCTGATGCAATGGAAGACTGGGTTTCAATAATGAAATTTTGAAACCCTAATCGACCGAAACACTAGACCAAGGATCACTTGACCATGACAACTAATAAATCATAATTTAGGATTATAGACGAATACCTGTAGCACTATACTCCTTAATTTTCATAAGGCATACAAGTGTATGGCATACAAGTGTATACCCTTCGGAGGTGATCCACATAGGAACCGAACCAAGGAAGCACTCCTACCAAGCTTGCTTTTTTGACAGGACTCCTCTAGGTAGCCTTTCTTCCTTCAGCGACCTTTCTCCCTTTACTGGAACTCCTACCCTCCTATAGGGCATGCAGAGACCTCTCTAAATCCTATCTTATTATCTTGTTATCCTTTCAAATTCTCTTCTTAAGCCCTTGTCTTAAAATGGTGGACTTGTTTTAAAATAATAGACTTGTACTACCAAGAGAAGGAAGAGAATTATCAGGATAACTTTTTGGATACCTTGGCTTCAATGATTGAAGCCTTTAAATAGGAAGAGAGTAGGCCCCTGATACACCCTTTCATCAACCCCTTATCTAATATTTAACATATCAGATAAGACCCTTTAATCAAAAAGAGCCCCTTGGTGGAAAGGTATAAAGTGAAACACCGTTTCACTAATTATATGTGTTAAGAGGATCAATTTCTATATAACGGTAAGAGGGACCTCCATGGTGGGGGGACGAGCTAAAAAGAGAGAAAAGAAAGCAAGCGAGCAAAGGCAATGGGCTGGAATACCAAACAACCCCCTAACATTTCAGAAACTCTTATTCTTTTTATATTCTTCTTCTATTTTCCTCTACGCAGTCGCATCTCAAGCCATCACCACAGAGGATCTATTTTCTCTCATCGCCTTACTAGATTGTCGGAGTGTCCCCACCAGGATTCCCAGCCTGAGTCTCGTCTTTTTTGCAAGACTAATACGATTTAGGTGCGGGGATAAGGAGCCCGGCATTCTTGAAGAAACTAGCTCAGTTAGGATGCATCAACACTACAGGCTATGGCAATTTAGATGACAACAGTCAGTAATAAAGGCTATATTTTCTTCATCCTTAGGTGGCATGCAAATCTGGTTATATCCCAAGAATGCATCCTTAAACATCTAGAGCGAGTGGCCTACGATTGCATCCACTAGCTGGTCAATTCAGGAAAGCGGGTAATTATCTTTCAGACATGCTTTATTCAAGTCATTGAAGTTAATGCACATTCACCACTTCCAATTAGTTTTATTCACCAACACAACCTTAGCTAGCCAATCAGGATAGTTGACTTCTCTAATAAACCTAGCACAGTCAGCATGTCTACTTCAACTATAGTCTTTTATTGCTCGGGGATGAAGCTTCTTTTCTTTTATTTTACAGGTCAATATGGAGGATCCACCTCTAAGTGATGACCATCACTTTTGGATTGATGCATGGCATATTTGCAGAAGACTAAGTGAAAATATTAGCATTTTTTTGTAAAAAGTTCACAAGTTATTATTGTCATCTCATCCATTCTAGAGTCAATGCGACAGTGTGCTAGAAATTTTTGTCATGTAGGAGGATTATTAGGAGATCTTCGACGAGTTCTTCCCATTTTTTAGTCAGCTCATCTTTGGTATCTAACCCTTCAACTAGAATGGTACTAGGTTTCTAGCTGGAGGGACACCATATAGCATTGCTTTGCTAAAGCTTAATTCTCGTGGATCTCACCGACCCCTCGTGTAGTCAAGAACTTCATAAGTAGATGATATATTAGGACTATCTCATGAAAGTTTTTCAGCCCAGGTCAGTCGAGGGTGGCATTGTATGCCAAAGAGATTTTTATGACCATTAAGGTCATGCTCACTAGAGTTTGTCAAGGAGCTTGTCTTACTATTATGGGCAACACAATAGTTCCTTCGATAGGGACCAGCTCCCTAAAGAACCTTGTTATTAGAACGTACATCCCTTCCAATCGCTTTAAAGAAACCTCATTTTTATGAGGGTGATCACTTGTCATATGGTGGTCAAGAATTTTATCTATCTCACTACTATAGTTAGGGTGAGTAGGATCATATCCTCAAGGATCAAGGGTGGTTGTTTCATGAAGAAGAATGAAAGAGAATTGATTATAAAAAGATTAAAGCAGAATAGTAGAATTAAATTATGGTTCTAATTAATTAATTAATGAAAGCAAATAAGAGAAGTCATCTAGGAATCCGAATCCACCATGAAAACAAGTTTTATTTTCTTTTCTTTATGTTACAATAATAATAATAATACTTGCAAATAAGGTATTAGTATAATTCATCTCTTGTTAGGTAGACCATATCCAGAGATCACAGCTCATCCATTTAGAGTATAAACTATCTAATTTAATTGCAAGATTTGGAATTAACCTAGCATACTATGATATATCTCTCCTAGGCACGAACCATATTCAGAGATCATGAAATGCTTATAAAGGGCTTAGACCATCTAGATTAGATCAAAACCTTGATCAGAAAAGTAAATCAAAAGATATATAAAATAAAAAGCACTACTTTTATTATATAAGAATTAAATACAAAATGAAAATAAAAATTTGATTATAGGCTTCAACATCTTTCTAGATTAAAGGAGCCTAACTATGTATCGCTACTACCAGCATCTCCCCCATAGTTTCCCTCTTCCCAAAGCCTTAAAATAAAATTTAAAAAAATAAAAGAATAAAAAATATTTTTTTATTACAAAATTGATGCCTAGATTGCTGCATGAGGTCTTCCTTTTATAGAGCTTAATGAGAGCTTTCTCCTAGTCAAATTTGGAGTGAAATTAGTGCAAGATTGGCTTATATTGCAAGAAAACTCTACAGCCATCTAATATACATCATAGGGCTAAAATCATGCCAAAATCCATGCCAGATCAGCTATTTAATTCCTTAATCAGGTCAAATTGGATTTCAACTATTGGATCTTCATTTTGATTATTTCTAGGCCATTGATGTGCATAGATCGGGCTGTAGATCATGCTAAGACTCCTTCTGCCATCAGTTTACTTGCCAACCTTTGGATCTTCGTCCAAAAATTACCAATAAGCAGGAGATCACTCCAGTCTGCCTCCCTCTAGTTGTTGGTAGGTGGTCGGAAGAAGACAACTAGCAGTGAGAAAATAATGATGGCACGATGGTGTGATGGGCTGCTCGGCATTGGCAGGGTCTACAGTGACGTTGGGTGGCAACCAGCGATGGCATGGTGGCTCCAGGCATCTCGAGATGGGGTGGAGATGATATGAAGGATGGGTTGGATGGAGAGATGACGATGATGGTGATGGAGGCCATGGGTGGAGCAGGGAGTAGCCAAGGCAGTTATGCAGCTTCCCCGATCGGTGACAAGCAGCATAATGGTGATAGGCAATGGTGATGTCTCGAGAAGAGGAGAAAGAAGGTGGCTCAAAATAGGGGAAGCATGAGCTATGTCTGTAGGTGGCAAATCAGGCTAATGACAGGCTGAGGAAGATGGCCGGTAGCTAAATCTTGGGATGAAGGCTTCGACAGGCAATGGTGGCCAGCTACGAGGAAGGAGGAGGTGTCCATGGCTCAAAACCATGGTCGGCCCATGGAAATGAGCTTGTAGACTGAGCTACTGGTCCATGGTGGACCAGCTACTCTAAAATCCATGTTAAACTTAATTATATTGGTTTAAACTCTTATTTTAGTACCATTTAGTTTCTTGGATTCTACAAATTGAGCTATTTTATCTATGGGCTCTTCTTTTGCAAAATACAAACAAAAGTATCACTTCTTAAGAAATAAAGTTCAATTCATATAGATTTTAACACTTAAATTGGGATATTTAATTGATTAATTAAAGAGCCTCATAAAACAAGACATCCATAAAACTTTCATTGTCAATAAGCATGCAGTGTGTATATCATAGGTACCTATATTCAAAGTTACAATCATGTCATCATTGTGTGGATACTGCAGTCCTTCGATATCGGTCCAAGTAAAGGTAATAGCTTCATTGGCTTCTTTATTCTTCTGTCTCTTAACTATACCATCTTCTTCCACTAATCCACCGATGATAGTATTAACTTTGCCCAAAGCAGGGCGATTGATTGGCTTCTCCAATCTTGGTGGCGATTTTGACAGGCATACCGAGGCTTTTGGAGCATCACGCTTCTCTCTTTGAAGAAGAGCAAAAATCAACGTTCCAAAAGACTGCTGGAAGAAGAAGAAGACTGGAATAACTTTATTCCAGGTATTCCTGCTATTCCAGCATTATACCAACTTTATTCCAAGCAGGAATAAGGTAAGATTTTTGGTTTTATTTTTCATGCATGCCTAGATCTAGTTTTATAAAATTGTTTATAAATATTACATGCCTATTTCATGCCTATTTCATGTCTTGTTTTGCCTGTACATGCATCTTGAATATGTTAGATCCTGTGCGGGTAGGTTGTTTCCGCTGTTATTTTAAAATTATTTTAAAATACATACCTGCTCCCTGTGTTGTTGCATGCTTAGTATAGGCACTCGCAACCCCGCATTTCCTTTCAATGGTATTAGAGCACCAGGTTCAGGTGTAACATATCTTGATTGCATGTAAAGTAGATTAAAATATTTAATCTTTTGATATGTATCTGTATCTTAATCATAAGGTATGATTAGAGAGTACTTTTAGGAACCTAGTTGAGACCTTCACCATAACCGTGTGTCTTTGGCACGATGCCGTTCATTTGTGTTGGCCTCTTCAGAAGGATCCTTTAAGGAAATCAAAGGAATTAAAATTATTTTAATTCAGATACATTTTTGGCATGTAATATTTATAAAGGAATATGACTAGATATGATGCATGAAGTTATATGTAAAAGGAGTTTTACATGTTTTCATTAAAATTATTTTAATTAAAATATTGGCTTATATTCAAACAATTTTGAATTATATGATTAAATTAAATGACAAGTTATCTTAGGGTTTATGAAACCTGATGTCATTTAAATAAGCCAATTGGGTTAATTGGGTTAGCTGTCTAATTAGGTCCATAATATGGGTTAGACCTATGTTTAGTTGAACTGGATAATAAGAAGACTAATCAAAAATTGATTAAGGTCCTTCTTTTAGATCTATCTAATAGTTAGATGGGTTAGTCCATTCATCTAAATGGATCTAATTAGTGGCTCCGTGGAAGCCCAATTCTTTAGGCTAGTCTAATCGAGTCTCGTAAACCAGTTGGTGTCGAGGTAGGTTTGGCATTGTGATCATGGTTGCATCAGGCTACCTCTTTCCTGGCCAACTTGATTGGTTCTAGGAAAGATGGTTAATGGCGGATACTCACCCATGATCTTACCTACCTGGCCAATCGAGTCGACCATGACTGATTAGAAAAGCTCATTGACTCGTGTTAACCCATGTCACCCAGGTTGATCAGTCTGACTGTTCGGAAGGTGCCCATGGATCAATTGTTGAATTGTGTCAACCCTCCTGAAAACTGATTTGTTCAGTGGGAGGATGATCCATGTTCTTGTCTTATTCTACCATCACAACCTAAAATCCTCTAAAATTATTAGATCCTGAAAAAGACTAAGTCAAAGAGTTGATGGTGTCTTAGCCTCCCATTAAGTGAGTTAGTAATATGTCCTTTAACTTGGTATTCATCGGCAGTTCCATAGAACGGGTGTGCATCCGGTTACTGGAATTGCTCTCTCATAGATGATGGTTCAGTGCAACCTTCTTGACGGTGATCATGTGAGCCGGCCATAGTCGGGCTTGGTCATTCGTTGGCTGGAAGTATTGGATTTATCATGTTAATGGTTGGACCTAACCGGAGACCCGTAATAGGAGGCCCCTAGGTCGATTGGGGTGCTCTCTAGGGCAAAATAAATTACTGGAAGTTGCTTGGGGAAGCAATTGGTTGGTGAACATACCTTTAGGTGCGTATGGGTGAGCTAGCCATAGTCGGGCTCATACGTGGTCTATTGGATTTCAATACCCACTATGAAATAGTGATTTCACGGATTGGAGTTAGAGGCTCCCAATCTGAAAAATTAGTTGGAGAGATCTTTAGACTAAAGTCCAAGTCTTTTGGTTAATTAATTAATTCATACTCTAATATGGTCTTGATTTTTCTTTCAGATGTCTTCAAATCTTTCGCTCCGGTCACTTCTCGATAATGAGAAGTTGAAGGGTCACAACTTCGATAGTTGGTATCGAAAGTTGACGATTGTCCTGAAACATGAACGGATCCTTTATGTGATAATGGATCCGGCACTTGAAATCCCTTCTGCTAATGCTCAGAGTTCGATCATGAACACTTATCAGAAGTGAGTTTCTGATCGGACTATTGTCCGATGCATTATGCTAGCAGCAATGAATGACGAGTTCAGTCGCAAGTTCGAGAAGGCCCAACCAGAAGAGATTCTTCAAAAGTTGAAGGAATCTTTCGGCACACCGGACGATGTAGAGTGATACAAAGTGTCTTGTGCCATCTACAACACCAAGATACCGAATGGTGGTTCTATCACTGATCATGTATTGTACATGATCAAGCTGATTGAAAAGTTGGGCAAGCTCGGATGTCCCTTGCATGAGCAACTCGGCAAGGATGCGATCTTGAATTCTCTGCCCTCCTCCTATCTTAGCTTTCTCGACCATTACAGAATGAATAAGCCTGCAGTCAATTACCATGGTTTGATGGGATTATCGCAGACTTACAAGAAAGACCACCAACTGAACAAGGGGGTGGTGAATTTAGTGGGAGGTTCTAGAGGTCATCATCCCTTTAAGAAATGGAACAATAAAAAAAAGGGAAAGAAGGTGCTGAATGCTCCTAGCCCGAGTCAGACCAGGAAAGTGAAAGCTGACCAATCTTTTGCAGAGTGCTTCTATTACAAGAAGCGGGGACACTGGAAGAGGAACTGTCCTCTTTACCAAGCATCCCTAGACCCGACAGGCCTAGGAAGGGAAATCAGTAGAGTGCTGGATAAGGTATTTATATGATAAAACCTTGTAATTTCTCTATTTATGATACTGCTAACTGGGTATTGGATACCGGTAGTCCTATTCATGTTTGTAATTCGTTACAGGGACTACAAGTTAGCAAGAGATTCAAGGATGGGGAACAGTTCCTGAGCGTCGGGAATGGAAATCATGTTCCAGTACTGGCGATCGGAGTTCTGAGTCTTGTCTTTGAATTTTGTATTGTTAAGTTAGTCGACTGTCATTATTGTCCTAGTTTCATTATGTGCATTATCTCTGTAGGCCTTTTGGCCAATTGTGATTTTGAACTATCAATAAAAGGAGATATTTGCCAAGTTATTTTAAATAACTTTGTGATAATGAAAGCTAAGTTAAATAATGGCATTTATGTACTGTCACGGCTTGTTAGTGTAATGTACACATCTAGCAAACGCCCAAGGTTAGAAAATGTCAGTGATCTGTATTTTTAGCATTGTAGGCTAGGTCATGTTAACCAGAATAGGATAAACAAGATGTGAGGAGATGGCCTCCTCAAGGTCAGTGATTCTGAATCACTGCCTACTTGTGAATCCTTGTTTACTTGGTAAAATGACCAAGTCATCTTTTACTGGAAAAGGTGAGCGAGCTACAGAACTTCTGAGTCTCATACATACTGATGTATGCAGATCCATGACAGTTAGTGCCAGAGGTGGATACAGATATTTCATTACATTTACAGACGACCTTTCAAGGTTTGGTTATCTCTTTTTGATGAGACATAAATTTGAGTCGTTTGAAATGTTCAAACGATATCATAATGAAGTAGAGAAACAAACTAGAAAAAGTATTAAAACCCTTCGATCTAATCGAGGCGGTGAATACCTATCTGGTGAGTTTTTGACATACATTGAGGAGAATAGGATTTTCTCTCAGTGGACTCCTCCGGGAACACCACAGTTGAATTGTGTGTCCGAAAGGAGGAATCGAACCCTGTTGGACATGGTTCGATCCATGATAGGCTTTGCAACTCTGCCGCTATCCTTTTGGGGATATGCACTTAAGACAGCTTGTCATTTGTTAAATAATGTTTCGAGTAAGTCTGTTATCTCCACTCCATATGAGATGTGGACTGGACGTAAGCCCTCAATCTCACACCTTCGGGTCTAAGGTTGTCCGGCTTATGTAAAGCATTTAGACTCAGATAAATTTAGTCTTAGGTCTGACCGGTGCCTGTTTATTGGTTGCCCTAAGGAAACCAAAGGGTATTTCTTCTACTTGGAGGATGAACATAAAGTCTTCATCGCTCTTAGGGCTATCTTTTTAGAAAAGGAGTT
Source organism: Areca catechu (assembly GCA_021397845.1). Taxonomy (NCBI): domain Eukaryota; kingdom Viridiplantae; phylum Streptophyta; class Magnoliopsida; order Arecales; family Arecaceae; genus Areca; species Areca catechu. The sequence continues at coordinate 28,750,310 of CM038042.1, read as the reverse complement.
CCTTGGAGAAAGGACTGTAGCCTTTAAGATTGAACTTGGTGAAGTTCAGCTAGTAGAATAACCTACATACTCTAAGGACATCATAGAACCGGCTATGATTGGATCACACCCAGAACCCATTATTAGGAGATTCGGTAGAGTACCGCATCAACCGGACAGATACTATGGTTTCTTGGTCCGGGATGGCGATCCCATTGAGCTCGACGAGAACAATGAGGATCCGATCACCTATATGGATGCACTTCAGAGATCTGACTCTGAGGCATGGCTTGGAGCCAAGTGATCCGAAATGGAGTCCATGGAGATCAACAATGTATGGACATTGGTTTATCCACCTGAAGGAATAAAACCCATCGGGTGCAAGTGGATCTTCAAAAGGAAAAGGGGCGCAGATGGGAAGGTGGAGACCTATAAAGCCCGTCTGGTTGCCAAGGGTATCGTCAGTGATATGGTATCGATTATGACAAGACTTTCTCTCCTGTGGCAATGCTCAAGTCCATTCGGATCATGCTTGCTTTAGCAGCATATTTTGATTATGAGATCTAGCAGATTGATGTCCGAACCACTTTCCTAAATGGGGAAATGGAAGAGGAGGTGTATATGATACGGCCTGAAGGGTTCACATCCATAGATGAGTCAAAAGTATGCAAGTTGCAGAGGCCCATTTATGGACTCAAGCAAGCATCTCGAAGTTGGAACTTACGTTTTGATAGGTGTATCAAATCGTATGGCTTCGTTAGGAACGGAGAAGAACCTTGCATCTATAAGTGGGTTAATGGTTCTGTGATTGTATTCCTGGTATTGTATGTTGACAACATTCTCTTAATCAAGAATGAGTCGCAGCATTACAAGGAATAAAGGTCTGGTTATCATCTCAGTTCTCCATAAAGGACTTAGGTGAAACTTCTTACATACTGGGTATGAAGATCTATAGAGATAGATCTAAAAACTTCTGGGATTGTCCCAGTCTACGTACATTGATACCGTGCTAAAACAGTTCAGCATGAAAAATTCCAAGAAAGGCTATCTTCCGATAGGTTCTGGAATTACTCTTTCCAGGATGGATTGTGCAACAACTCCTGAGAAAAGAGAGCGCATGTGTAGAGTACCTTATGCTTCTGTAGTAGGCTCTATCATTATGCTATGACATGTACTAGACCAGACGTGGTATACTCACTAGGAGTAGTGAGCAGATACCAGTCTGACCCAAGTGAGGCGCATTGGAAGGTGATTAAGTCCATCCTAAAGTATTTAAGAAATACTAAAGACCAATGGCTGATTTATGTAGAATCTGACTTGAAACTTGTGGGATATACTGACTCCAGTTTCCAGTCAGACAGAGATGATAGCAAGAGTGTGTCAGGGTTTGTATTTACCCTGAATGGTGGAGCGATATGCTGGAAAAGTTTCAAACAGGTGACAGTTGCAGACTCGGTATGCTAGGCAGAATACCTTGCAACATTAGATGCAGCGAAGGAAGCTGTGTGGTTGCGGAAGTTCCTTGGAGAGCTAGGGGTGGCATCTTTCCTAGATGGTTGTGTTCCAGTGTACTGTGATAGCACTAGAGCCATTACTCAAGCTAAGAAGCCGAATGCTCATCACCGCACCAAGTATATTCTGCAGCACTACCACCTCGTATGAGAGATCGTAGAAAGAGGTGACATCAATCTTATGAAGATCGATGGAAAGAAAAATCTGGCCGACATTTTTACTAAAGCCCTCAGAATAAAAGAGTTTGACTTTTGTAAAAGGGAAATGGGTATTAGATACTATTCTGATTGGCTTTAGTACAAGTGGGAGTTGTTGGGAATTGTGTCCCAAAGCCAATCGCCTAGGCTATAGGCGGTTGAGTTCAGTATTGTACTCTTTGTATGAATTAATAAATATTTTTTTGGCAGCTCATCACATTCTTACGTTTCCCTGTAATGAACTCTTTTTCATGTGATGAAGTCCTTAGGACTACACTGACTTCGATATAAAGAGGATATATCGAGTGGTCCTTAAACCAGGTTCACGACCAAAGGATATATTGTACTGGACGGCAATGTATCAAGTGTAGGTTGTTGTGGTTCACATCGTTTGGTTGTCCTCTTGACCAAAGGAGTGTGGTGACACTGATGTGATCTACAAGTGGGATATATGATATCTCATTAAACGTGACTCCGTGTAGCCCCTTTCTATCAAAGGGATACTCACGATTGAATATGGGTATATGTGTCCCTCCGACCTGAGGTCATTATGGTAGCTTGCAAGCAACTCTCTGTGCTTTGGTACCGGACTACCCGGATTTCTAATCCGGTGATGGAAGGTTTCTGGGTACAGGCAAGTACTTGTAGAGCAGTGATGGACCAAGATAGAATTGACATGTCCAAGTAGTTTGGATTGAATGTCTCTCAGTGTCTCAATTTAGCAAATCCTCGACCGGGGTAGTCCTAATGAAGAGTCACTAGACTTGCGAGGTTGAGACATGTTGTGGATTGACTCGGCTAGGGTTGGTGGTCTAACCCTAGGTCATCCTGAGCATTGGAGGTCAAAGGGATGAATTATATGGTAACCATATACCAGAGGTTTGATTGATTGCTCTCGCATCTTCGACCTATCCGGATGCCGGGACCCATTGCTAGATGGTATCTTATGCTGGTACTGGAATTGTTCCAGTGCTACCACCTAGGTTCGAACCTATGAGGTCACACGCCATAGAGGATCTTTCCCTGATCCAAGTACCAATTTATGATTAGGAGTCATTTCGGTAACGATTTGATTGGGCACTCTTTGGACTGACCCAGTTTTGGATCGTCTGATTTGTTCAGGTCCACCGGGAATTGTTTCTGGATGACCGGAACTTGACCAAGCCTATTATCAATTAGATTTTGATCTAATTGAATTGTGAACCGATTTAGAATCGGTTTGGGAATTTTTAAACCAGTTATGAACCGGTTTGAACCCATCTACACGGTGATTTTGGCTTGGGTGAATAGGGGATTCAAAGCATCTCTTCCTCTCCCGTATGCATTGGTTTTGGCCAGAATTAAACCTCCATTTAATGGTTCCTCATTACTTCGTTGTGAATGAATTTGATTTGTTTCCAAAACCTTGTGGCTTTTTGTATTCCCAACGCGTCTCCTAAGTAACAAAACATCATCGTTTTATGGTTTTCTCGCTGCTATAAAATTCTGGGCGGTGGAAACGAAAGTGGCTAAAAAAATGTTGAGTGTTTTCTTCCTTTGAGAGCTTTCACCATCCATTCCACCGATGTTTTTAGATCTGGGTTCTGGTGAGAGATTGGGAGAGAAAAATCCTTGATTCCCTGTTCTAATTGGTGCTCAACGTGTGAAAAAGAATTCTATTTTGGAGAAAACTAGATACAGAACAAAGTGTTCTGTTTTACCTTCTTCCCTCTCACCGTTTCAAGAGCTTCCAGCGACTAGCATCGCGCGAGAAGCCGGATCAGAGGAACCCCAGGCGTGTCCCCCCTCTAGAGGGTGTTCGCTTGAGCACCTGGGAGCCGATTGTTCCTCCATTACTACTGGTTTGGTAGACCCTGTTTTTTGGTTGCAGGTTTGCTGAATTAGTGGAAGAGAGGAAGAGAACAATCCTTTTGCTCTCCTTTGAAGCTAGATCCATCTAGACTTTGCCTTGCTGTTGGTGAAGGAGAAGAGACCAAGGATTTGCTGTTTTAGTTTGGGTTTTGCTGCTGTTGGAGAAGAGCAAAAATCAACGTTCCAAAAGACTGCTGGAAGAAGAAGAAGACTGGAATAACTTTATTCCAGGTATTCCTGCTATTCCAGCATTATACCAGCTTTATTCCAAGCAAGAATAAGATAAGATTTCTGGTTTTATTTTTCATGCATGCCTAGATCTAGTTTTATAAAATTGTTTATAAATATTACATGCCTATTTCATGCCTTGTTTTGCCTGTATATGCATCTTGAATATGTTAGATCCTGTGCGGAGTAGGTTGTTTTCACTGTTATTTTAAAATTATATTAAAATACATACATGCTTCCTGTGCTATTGCATGCTTAGTGTAGGCACTCGCAACCCCGCATTTCCTTTCACATACTTTTATGCTCTAGCTAACATCTCAGAGAAGTCAACTAGGGCACTCTTCTTGAGCAAGAAGAAAGAAAGGACACTTCCATAATCTACACTTCAGGCGGTCATGGCGATCACATCATCCAGATTATATATTTCCAGAGTTGCTGCATTGAACCAGCTCACGTATGCTTCAAGAGATTCTCGCTCCCCTTGCTTAATGTTGATCAGGGGTTAGAACTTCAACATAGTCTACTACTACTAACATAATTGGCATAAAAGATTGACCTAATTGGTCGAAAGAATACATGAAATTTGGATTCAAGCCAGAATACCAGTATCTAGCCGCCTTCTTGAAAGTGGATGGAAAGGCTTAGCATAGAACTCCATCAGTAGCTCCGTGAAGGAACATTATAGCCTTGAAACTATCTAAAAATGATCAACTAGATCGATCAACCCATCATATGTTTCTTGCTGTGGCATGTTAAAAGGCCTCGGCAATTACTCTTGCATGATATGGCTCTAAAAGGTAGGTTGGTGCTGTATCTGAGCTCATTGCCTTTATTTGGGGTAGAACGTTTTCAAGGCATTGTTGCGCTAGTCTAGCTCTTGAAGTTTGTGGTCTACTTTTGCTTCCCTTATTGTAAATGCCTCGGAGGGTCGAGGAGGCAATCGTATTGGCATCGCTCCTTCATTCGACCAAGGTGATGGAGAACGTCTCCTTGCTCACTTTGGGACCTCAAGCATGCTTTGACGAGTACATCCCTTTCATTTAGAACTCCAATAGAGGGATGGTTGCTGTAATTATGGCTATAACATTTTCAACATCACTTGACCCTGATGAGGCATCGCCAGATCAATGCTCGTCAGTGATGGCATCTGTATAGGTTGGTCCTAATGTTAGATCATCCGGATCATGGTCATCAGGGTTTGAATTTGCTAAGAGAGCTGCTCTAGGCACCCAAGTTTTCCTAGCCCCCTGGTTGAGCAATACCAGGTTGAAGATCAGGAGGGTGACTGTCGGTCATCAACTAGCTTACCGAGATGTGGTGGTACTAGAGCACCGAGTGGATACTATACTCTTAGAGTGTATGCTCTAGAATCCAAGTTAGCTATAATTTTTGGGATATCAAATTCTACTTAATCAATTTTTTATCAATAAAATTGGATATTTTTCATTCATATTTTTGTGTGTCTATGAATCATCCATGGAGTTAATGGATAATGACATATTTTCAAGAGTTCAGAATTTAAGAATGTGTCATTATAGGTTAACTCCTAAATGCTCTCGATTATTAGATCACCATAGGGACGATGATCGATTCATTCATCAAGATCTGTGCACATATCCTTCCCTTTCAGATAGAAATTTTTTTTTATAGTATGGGGATACTAGAGTGAGAGTGCAAGTGGTTATAATAACGATACTGAGCATAACCAAGGAATGAAAAGTCACATGGATACTTACTGACTCATCAGTAACTTCTTGAGCTGTAGTTGTGAAAATAGTCCCTAAACCTGTGGTGCCTCAATCACTCACAGTGGGGTTGCTATAGTTTGACAAGCACATAAACATGATCCCTAGCTATATAGGGCCTTGTAGTATATGTTCACTGTAGTAGTGATGCGGGATAGCCCGATCAAAATTATTTTAGGGAGGGTTGGATCATTGGTCATTAAGAAATGACTACTATACTAGGTTCAACTCCTAATTATGCAAACAAACACATATTTTTTCTCCATATTTTCTTTTTTTTCATATTTTCTCTCTTTTTTTCACCATTTTTCTTTTTTTTATTTCCTGAATTTAAACTAAAGTCGGCAACAGAGGGGAGATTTTGCATTCATGTTTGTGCGAATGCCACTTCTTTCCTACGGGCTGATGCAGAGAGAATAGGGGAGGCCTTCGAAGGGGGGATTTCTGGCAAGCTTCACCGGTGACAATGATGGAAACGAAGATGGTGGCACGGGGAGAGGATGGCATGATTCTAATTTGGCAATGGACGGCGGCACGTTGATGTTCAAGCGGAGGCGATATCTGATCGATAGTTGTGGGTTCGGACCCAGATTTCACTTGTGGCTGGTAGCTATCCGTGGCTTCATGGATGGATGACGATGATGAGGCGTTGGAGGGGTCATGAGAGGGAGGCAGAAGCCAGGGCATTGATGGACCAGAGGGAGATGGCATTGTGGATTGGCTTGGCCGTGGATCATCCAGATGGGAGGGAGATGACGAACTTGGTGATTCTGATGGTAGGGGGCATTGATCTGAGGTGGAAGGGCAGCAGGGTTCGCCTGCGATCTCGAAGGTGAGCAATACCAAGATGAAGAGGCCGGTGGGACAGGCGGCATGGTGGCACGGTTGGCTCGGTGGTCGCTGACACGGATGTGGGCCAAGGAGATGGGTAGTGGAGCGGTTGGTTGGTGGTAGAGAACAAGGAGGATGGCTCCGGTAGCGGCGTTGGTGATTCGGTTATTGTAGGAGATCAGGGGATTTGAGGTGGGGTTGTCAATGCTGGATGAGGGAACAGTCGAGGGTGACTTCAGGAGTTAGGATTCTCAGAAGGCTGGAGTGGGAAGGGGGAAAGAAGAGGAAGAATCAGGAAAGAAGAGGTAAGGGGGAGAAGAGAAAAAGAGACAGGAGAATCCATAGAAAAGAAGAATAGGAGGAAGAGGAGGAGGAAGAGGGAAAGTCCAGGGAGAAGAGATAACATGGACTCTCATAGAAAGGAGAGAAAGTAGGAGAAGAAGAAGGAGAGTCCAGGGGAAGGAAGAACCAGAAGAGAGAGGAAAAGAGAAGAGAAGGGAGGAGAAGAGGGGAAGGGGTGAAGGAGTCAGGACACACCCAAATTTTCAATATTCTCTTCAATATTTTTATTCCATCAACAAAGATATCTTAAATAGATGTTAGTCCCTGGTTAGTTGAAAACCAACCAGAATCGTAGGATTGTAGAATAATCTAAACAGACTCCAAACAACTAGAGTAAACTAAGGGATAAAAATAAATCCTAAGCAAACTGAGATATATCAAGAAAACAAATTCTAAAACAATGATAAAAATAACTTCTAAAACAACTGTGATCCTAAAACAACTTGTCCTAAAAACAACTCCAATTCAAATGAGTCGGAGATAAAAATTATTAAGAACCCAAAAATTATTTGCATCAAGAGTAGTGCTAGGTGTGCCTCAAGATATGTGCTAGTCGATGTCCCAGGATCAGTGATGGCCGATGTCCCCATCAAGTAGGTTTACTATAGGTGTTGGAAGTATACCTTAGGGGATATATCGATTTCGGTAGTAGAGAAATAGTCCTGTGCAACCTAAGAGGTTGAGTTCTTGAGTTTGTGGCCATAGTAGCATGATAATAGAAAGGATTTTTTATGGAAATCATGATTAGGCTCGAATCGTTTAGGTCTAGCTAATGATGGATGCTTAAGGTTTGATGAGAATCTATAACCTACATTTTGTCGAGATTTTTTATAAAGAAACTTGATCACATGAGAACTATACCTAGAAAACATCTTTCTATCCTACTAAGTTGCCACCACATACTACTAAATATGACTGGTGAATTGTGGAAACTCACTTGGATCATTTTCAGATCAAAACTATTTAGGGTTGAGCTAGAAACATTTCAATCCATCAAAAAGGATTTCAATGATACTATGATAGAGATCAGAGTATGTTTCACTACCATATAGAATGGAATTTGAGGAGTCACACATAATAAGGGTTTGACCTAATCAAGGCTTGGATCAAATTTAGTAACTGCTATTTTTGTAAGGGTTATAAATTTGGTAGCTAATAATTTTGGTACTTACTATTTTTGGTACTTACTATTTTTGGTACCTACTAATTTTAGCACACACCAATTTTGGCACCTACTAATTTTAGCACCAAAGAATTAATTGCAAAACTTGCAACTTAATTTAATTTGATTTGGTTTGATCTAATTGGATTTAAAAATCCTAGTCGAATTAGGATTTAAAAATCCTAGTTGGACTGAGACTGTCAGTCTTTCTAAATTTGATTAGAATTGGGTTCAAATTCCATTTGATTTTACCCAATTGAATCCAATTAAATGGGACACCTAAGCTTAATTTAGTTGGGCTTGACTTAATTGGATTTAGAATCAATCCTAGTACGAATATGGTTGACAGCCTTTTCGAATTTGATTCAAATTGGGACTGAATTCGATTCGATTTGGATCATAATAATTTTAAACAAAATAGGACACCTAATCTAATGGGATTAGGCTTAAACCTCTCTTAAATATCATGGAAACTATTTTTGTACAATGTTTTATGATCAGATTTATGGGCATGCACTTTTTCCTTCTTATCTTCTTTCTCACACGCATTATTTCTTTCCATCGCCACTTGTTCCTTGAAGTCATTTCAAATTTAAATTTTTTTAGATTAGATGGAGTCTTATCTGATAAAGGCTTCAATTAGAAGGAGCTCTTATCTTTTGTTGGTGTGAGAGGGATATTATTATGCAACAAATCTCTTGAGAAGAAAATTGTGGTTCATATCTTTCTCTCATCGCTTATTCCTTCTCAACACCAACTCTTCCTTCGGCTTTCCAATATTGAATAGGATTCAAATTAGGATGAGATCCTATCTAATGAGGTGTGAGAAGTTGGCATAGAAAAGCTTCTTTGGTTATGCGACAATTATATAAGGATGGAAAAAAAGTGGCTGTGCATGTGGTGTTCTCATGATTCTACATTGCTGCAAGTTCTTTTCTCTGCCACCTCTTATCTTCTTCCTTCAAAAATTCCATGTCCAAAATTCTGATTTTAGAGAGTAGAGAGAGAGGAGAAGGGGAGAAGAAAGAGTCTTCTCCTCCCCCAGTGTTCAAAAAAAATCCAATCCCTTTTGCGACATCAATCGGGTATTGATAATAAAGTTGATGTGCGCTTAATAGAAGATTCATGCTCTTAAATTGTGTTAGTACTAGAGTAGTCGGATTGGAGAAGTTGAAGGATGAGTACAAGAACTGTGATGATTTTGGTGAAATTGATAAGGTAATTAGTCAAGGATCATCTAGTTCTTATAGTGAGTACACTATTCAAGATGGTTACTTATTTAGGGAAAGTAAATTATGTATTCCTAATACTTCACTTAAAGACTTCTTGATTTGGGAAACACATGCTGGAGGCTTGGCTGGACATTTTGGTAAAAATAAGATAATCTTAGCACTAGAAGACCAATTTTATTGGCCGAGTCTTAAAAGGAATGTTGCTCAAATTGTAGCTAGGTGTAGAACTTGTGCTGTTGCTAAATAACAAAAGCAAAACACTGGCTTATACACCCCACTTCCTATACCAGACTGCCCATGGCAAGATCTTAGCATGGACTTTGTTCTTAGATTACCTAAGATCCTGAGAAAAAATAATTTTATATTTGTAGTGGTTGATAGGTTTTCAAAGATGGCACATTTCCTACCTTGTTCCCAAATCTATGATGCATCTAAGGTAGCCAAGCTATTTCTGAATGAAGTAGTTATACTACATAGTTTACCTAGGATAATAGTTTCTGACAGAATGTCCGATTCACCAGTTATTTCTGAAAAATACTCTGGCACTTATTAGGGACAAAACTTAAGTTTTCCACATCTTATCACCCTCAGATTGATGGCCAGACTGAAGTAGTGAGTCAAAGTTTAGGAAACTTACTGAGAAGCTTAGTTGGAGAGCATACTGCCAATTGGGACCTATTACTATCTAGAGTTGAATTTGCATATAATAGCTCAGTGAATAGGTCTACAGGAAAAAGTCCTTTTGAAATTGTTCATGGATACAAACCTAGAAAACCTCTAGATTTAATTCCTTTACCCATGAATGAGCGCATATCTGAATCTGCTAAGTCATATGCTGAACATGTAATAGAATTGCATAAGGATATTATTAAGAAAATTAATGAAAGCAATGATTCATATAAACATATAGCTAATACTAAGAGAAGATTCAAGGAATACAATGAAGGAGACTTTGTCATGGTTAGACTATGACCTGAACCATGAAAACATTACATGCCCGTAGTAGTGGACCAGACAAAGCAATTAGAAAAATTGGGTCTAATGCCTATGTGCTCGAGTTACCACCTGAACTAGGTATTAGTCCAACTTTCAATATTTCAGACCTTATTAAGTATAGGGAGCCAACGTTGACTTCTTGTGAGCCATTTGGGCCTAATCCAGTCCTTGAGAGTGAACCAACCCAAGTGTGTCCACCTGCCATACCACCAGCCTGGAGAGACAAGATCAGCGATCTTGGATGACAAGATCATCGCTACCCGGAGCAAAGATACCAACGATATCTGGTTCGTTGGCAAGGATGACCCGAGATTGATAATTCTTGGATCACCAGAGAGGACTTGCAAAGAGTTGACCTTGACTTACTAGAGCATTATAACAATGGAGTTGATCCATACTCGACGGGGTCGAGTTCCTCCCATCCAGGAAGAATTGGTGCGAGCATTAGGGCCAGAAGAAATCGACATGTTGAATCCACATCCCTGTGGATCACCTATGAATGAAGCCCTGAACCCAAACCCCTTTTATTATGTAAATATTCTATCTTAAATTCTGTCATTTTGGCTTAGTTAGGGTTAATCATTTTTACCAACTTTAATTGGATTTTATTTGCAAGCCTAATTAAGTATGGTTTGTTATTTAGTTCGTTAAACCATGTGATTAATTATTGAGTCCATGTAATTAGTTGAGTCCTGTAATACAAGAGGGGATCCAAGTCAACATCCCATGTATACTCAAGTCAAGGCCCATATGACCCTATGTGCCAACCAAGTCAACTTGTTCTTGGCACCACATGACATCCTACTTGGCACCACCTTTTCAAGATGTTTGGACACCACCTGCCACATCATCAGAGGACATCAACACATGTCATGTTTGGACATGTCATGCCATTTTATTTTGGGACAACACACTCCATGTCTTATACTTTGGTCGGCCCATATGAAAGGAATTAATGCCCGCATGTGAGAAATAATTGGTGCCCTCTTTTTAAGATAAGTAAATGAGAAGGAGTCTCATCCTTGGCACCCTCTCACCTCAAATTAATTCATGCCAATCCAACGAGTCGGCCAACATGTTTGCTTCAAGAGTTTGGATCAAACAGGTTCCAAGCTGCTTAAGTTTCCAGAACTCAAAAGTCTCACCAAAACTCTTGAGTCTTCTTCTATCCAGACTGGAGAGTCCACTTGCCTGCAAGAGCCCACATCATCTAGACTCCAGAGTCCAGCAATCAAGGCCAAGTGATGGAGCCATCTTGACCCTACATCATGACAACTCACCTTATCCTCATCTTGGCGCCCAAATGAGATGAGAGCCCCATGTTATCGCCCATCTTGGAGAGAGGTCCAGATCAGCCTAGAGACAAGACTCCAGGATGCCCAGAGTAAGGATTCCAAGAGTTGTAGTCCAAGGAAAAACAAATATAGTCTTTGTATCCCTTGCACCACTAGTTGAGGATCTATAAATATCCCATCAACCCCTCCTTGTATTATTATTATTCATTCATCAATAAAGACATTATTCTATCCAATTCCTTTGTTGTATGCATCACGGGGTGTGAGGCCCTTTCCTTTGTTCTACAGAGCATCACGGGATGTAAGGCCCTACCTATCTAGAAATCAAGAAATCCTAGCCACCACTTCTAACCCTTCTCTTCCATTATTCTTTCCTTCCTTACTACTTTCTAATTTGATCTTTCTTTGCTGAGTATTTATAGGTGATCTGGAATCAAAGTCAGGTATTCTTGCCTCGGAACCAGCAATGTGGGAGATTGGAGCTCGAGGATCAAGACCTTGAAACCTTACTGCAGAATCTTGAGAGTCTAGTTAGATCTGCATCAGAGAGATGGTTCTTCATTGGTAACACTTAAAACCTCTTCCCTTCTCTTTGATCTCTGAATAGTTGAAAGTAGACCCTAGTTTACAGTGGTTTCTTAGCCACCAAATCCTAATTTTCTTACTTGTTAGGTTTACTTGCGGGTAGTTAATTAGAACTAATTTACTTTATTGTTACTTTTGAGTCTTCTTAAAAATCTGGAAAAAATATAAAAAAATTAATCTCTATTTTTCTCTAATAATTAGGACTTATTAACAGTAATTTAGTTTTAATTATTAACCCGCATCATCCGACAATGATATTTTTGGGAGACCATGTAAGAAGACATCACTGACTTCGTGAGAAAGTGTGACCGCAGCCAATGTCATGCCTACATCCAACGTCAGCTGACCGTACCACTCTCCCAACTTTTACTCTATGGCCATTCGTCCAGTGGGGAATGGACATCTTAGGTCCCTTCCCCCCGCATCCGGTCAATGGAACTACTTGATCATGGCCATTGACTACTTCACCAAGTGGGTCGAGACCGAGCCCCTGGCATAGATCACCGAGGCCAAGGCCAGATCATTCTTTTGAAAGTCGGTCATCTACCATTTCGGACTCTCGCACTCGGTCATCACCGATAATGGGTGATAGTTTGATAACCAGGCTTTCAAAGAATTCCGTGCCGACCTCAACATCCACCATCGCTTCACTTCGGTGGCTCGCCCTTAGACCAACGGGAAGGCCGAGGTGACAAACCGAACCATCTTGCAAGGGCTCCGCACTAGAATGGATGAGGTTAAGGGTCGATGGGTTGAGGAACTTCCTAGTGTACTATGGGCCTACCACACCATGCCTCGGACAGTGACGGGTGAAATACCATTCAACCTTGTCTTCAGCTCCGAGACCATGATCCTAGTGGAGGTGGGACTGCCCACACTGCTAGAGCAATACAACAAAGCCAAGAATCCAGCTTGTCTTCTCCTCAACTTGGATCAACTGGATGAGACAAGGGACAAAGCTCGACTCCAAATGGTGGCATACAGGCAGTGGGTAGCCCGCTATTACAACCCTGTGTCAGGCTCAAGATGTTCCGTCCAGGTGACCTGGTTCTTAGGCGAGTGGAAGTATCCCAACTGGAAAAATATGGCAAACTCTCTCCAAAATGGGAAGGTCCTAACAAGGTGGTTGAAGCCCTACCATAGGGTGCCTACCACCTCGCAAGACTCGATGGCGCCCAACTCCCTCGAACTGGAATGCCAGCAATTTGAGAATGTACTATCAATAACGTATGACTCCCCTTCTAGAATAAAGAAAGACTCCTTCTGGTACAATCTCATCTCCTCTCTACATGTAAAAACTCATTTACCTTACTCACAATCCGGAGATGTAAGCCGGAAAACTTTCGAAGCCCCGCAATCTATCGCTTGACTCATAGTTTGGCAAACAAAGCTGGGAAACTTATAAGCCCCACACCTAAAGCCGAAAAACTTACGAAGCCCCACACCTAAAGTCAAAAAACTTACAAAACCCTGCACTCAAAGTCAAGAAACTTATGAAGCTCCGCATCTAAAGTCGAGAAACTTCTGAAGCCCCATACCTAAAGCCGAGAAACTTAGAAAGCCACACACTCAAAGCTGGAAAACTTATGAAGCCTCGCACCCAAAGCTAGGAAACTTACAAAGCCCCACACTCAAAGTCGGGAAAATTATGAAGCCCCGTATCCAAAATCGGGAAACTTACGAAGCCCCGCACCCAAAGCTAGGAAACTTACAAAGCCCCATACTCAAAGCTGGGAAAATTATGAAGCCCCGCATCCAAAATTGAGAAACTTATGAAGCCCCACATCCAAAGCCAGGAAACTCACGAAGCCTCGCACTCAAAACCAGAAAACTTACGAAGCCCCACACTCACACTCATCCACCTTACAGTCCGAAGATGCAAGCCGGGAAATGCATGAAGCCCCGCAATCTACGACTCGACTCATAGTTTGGCGAAGAAGGCCGGAAAAACTCCAGAAGCCCTGCACTCACATAGGCATAACCTCAAGCCCAGCGAGGAGAGCCAGAGAATTTCTAGAGTCCCTGTGGCAGACCGCAAGATTCCAGACTTAGCCAAAAAATGGCCGAGACCTGAGAAGTCTTACACTTGACTACCATGTGGTCTACCTCCCTACCATGCAAAGCGAAGAGAAACAGAAGGAAGAAAATGCAAGGCAAAGTTCACCGGCTAAGTGAAGTTTATTCTTCATTATCAGAATGAGTTCCTTATAATGTGAAGGATCTCCACTTGCCAGGGAATTCTTCAAAGTATATCAAAATAAAAGGAGAAAGAGAAGAAGAGAGAATGGACTCAGCAGTTAAAAAAAGATGATCTTTGTTCATTGAAGTTCTTACATTTCTAAGGACCCCCGACAAGCTGGGGAGCCCTTCAAAAGTCTCAATGCAAAGAAGAAAGAAAAATCCTAACTAAGTTGAAGTGGCCGGCTCCTTCACAGGTCGGTGGGTCACCACCTCGAACTCCAGTGGAGCTTTGATCAGAGGGGTGGCCAGGTCAGCAATGGCCTTAACTTTGGCCTCTGGCTCGACTTCAGGCCCCGAGTTGGCCTTGGTGGATGGCGATCTTCACTCTTTAGTGGCATAGCCAGGTCTGGAGTGATGTCATCCAGACCTTTGAAGCCGAAGAGAGTCGAGGACTACCTCTGTGACTTCATTGGTGAAGGCCTCCAATGCCTTGAAGTTTAGGATGGCTTTGACAGCCTCCTTGGCTGCCTCCACTAGAGCGACCACCGTGGTGGTCTTCTCTTCCACCACCATGACTCAGGCAACTGCCACGATGGCCCTCTCCTTCGCTGCCATGGCTCGGGCCATCATCGCCTTAAGTTAAGCCTGGAGTGTTTGCACCCGCCCCTCTAGGCATACCGCCTCTGTAGCCGAGTGGGCCTCCCTCTCGATCAGGCAAGCAATCTTCTCCTTCTCCACCTTTAGCACCGTGTTGAGGTTGGTGGACTGGCTCTCTAGCTCCATCGCCATCGTCCTAGAGCTGGCCAGCTCGGTCTAGAGGGCCTTCATCTGACCCTCCAACTCCTGCGCTCGGACCATTTGAGTCCAAGCCTTAGCCTCAATGGCCTTCATACGTTTACGGAAGCTGGTGTCCTGCTTCATCAACCCCAAGCAAGAGTCTCTAATGAGCTGTATGTCGGCAGCCACCTGCAACCACAATGGGAAAAAGGTTAGTCAAAATTTATGTCAGCAAGAAAGAAGCTAAGGAAGTGAAGAACCAACTTATCGATACCAACTAGGAGAAGATCCCAGAGATGATCGCCGCTAGTTGTTGGCCACTCCTCTCCCGACAGTCTCACAATTGGATGATAAGGTCCATCATCTGCTCCGCCAACCTTGCATCGAGGGTCACCGATGCATCCGATGATAGGAATGCGGACCTCCATTCCACCCCTGGGCTCGATGCCACGGAGGGCACTGCTAGCCCCAGCATGGCATTCGATGGAGGTGCAGGGCTGCTGATTGGGGACGATCACTTTTGTTGTTGTCGACGGTGCTGGCCTCTCCCCGGCATCGACCGCCACCTCCACTAGTTTTGGCGATGGTGGAGCTTCAGTACTAGTAAGGGCCGTCGGAGCTAATGGTGCAGCCCCCTCCTTGGTTCTAGCCCCTCCATTAGGTTCATGGGCTTGGGGATGGGTCGCCAACCTAGGCATAGCCGGTATCATAATGGGCCTCCTCTCCATCGACCCAACAGAGGGTCCCCGCTGGGCCTCCGCTCCAGCTCTTCTCGAGCCTTCTTCTATGGGTCCCCCTGGACCATGGAGAAGCAGCCCTCTTCTTCGACATATGCTGAAGCTGCGCCATCAAGAACCTCATCTCTGCAAGAGGAAAAAAGATTGATTAGCTACTGGTTGTCCTAAGAAGAGGCCCAAACTTCGGGCCTTACCTTGGGAACGGGCCGGGCTGACCCCGACATCGGCAAGGTTTCGCTTGGTCAGCAGATCCCGGAAAGCCAGGACCTTGGAGGTGACGAGCCGGTCGTATACCTCCCGATCGACTAGTTCCATAGAAGACTGCCGATTGGGAGAGCGGTCTAGGTCACTCTAGACCTAGTCCACCCCCTCAACCAAAGCAAAAAAAAACATATTCTTCCATCCCTTGATGGAGGAGGGCAGGTCTAGTTTGATAGCCCCTAATGGGGGGCAACAAACCACCACCAGTTATCAACCGGGAGACATTTCAGGATGAAAAGGGCCCTAAACAGGGAGAAACAGGCTATGATCCCTTGGAAATGGCAAAGGACGATGAAGCAGATGATGGTCCTAATGGCATTAGGAGTGAGCTAGGCCGGGACCAGATGGAAATCGCTAAGAAAGGAGGAGACAAAAGGATGGAAGGGGGACAAAGGCCCCTGAGGAAGAAGTCCTCATATAGGGCGATCTGGCCCGGGCCATTGGAAGTGACCCGCTCCTCCAATCGTGGAGCCAAGAGCCAGATGGAATCCGGGATCCTATATATATTCTGGAGATGGAGGATGTCCTCCCGGGTCAACATCGAAACAATATCAGAAGGACCGGCCAACTCCCGGGTAGGAGGTGAAGGAGCTGCCGGGGTTCCTATGATTGTCCCCATCCACTGAGGACCCCTACGGACTACTAGAGGAACTTCCTCCTCCTTACTATCCGAGAAAGGAGGACTCAGCCAGGATAGCCCTGCCTCACTGGAATGATCCGAGCGGCGATGCCCCCTACCAGAGGAACTCATGAAGAAGGAGAAGAGGGTGAAGATGAAGAAAGAAGACCTAAAGACCCTATGGGTCCCCTTCAGCACAGGTCGAAGGAGGAGGAAGAAGAAAAGGGGGACTAACCTGCAAAGGACTTCGAACTGAGGAAGAAGGAGAACTCTACAAACCTTCAGCCTCCTCGCTCGAATGTTCTTAAGGAGTAGCCCAGAAAGGAGGACTCCTTTCAAAAAGCTTGTCAATGCCCCATCGCATCGTACCGATCAAAAACATCCATCCTTTCCTCTCTCCAGCCAACGAATACCTGCCATGCATCGAGATCTACTAGAGACAATACTTTGATTTGGAGGAAATCGCCTCGGGCTTGGCATAGCAATCATGTCTCTTCTAGCCAAGCTAACGTGGCATCCCCTCATTGGTGCAAAAGAGTGACCTTCGGGATGCCGGCGGTCGAGGCATTAATAGTACAGGAAAGCATCCCTCCATGTCAGCATCATCATAACTCCCTTCGCCCTAAGCACCATGATGTACTCTAGGCTTAAGACTGGGGGGCACTTGATGTGGCATGATCGCTAACATGGAACTTGCATCGGACCCAGCTAGTAGCCATGTTGGTAGAAGGTGCCACCTAGATGCAGTGGCTAGATGAAGACCCGACATCTGGCTCCCATTCGAGGTCAAGCTCCAGGCTAAGGTTGCACTCCCACCTTCTGAAGTCGAGCTCCTGATCGAGGTTAGCTCCCATCCGAGGTCGAGCTCTCGGTCGAGGTTGCGCTCCCGCCTTCTGAGATCGAGCTCCTGATCAAGGTCAGCTCCCATCCGAGGTCGAGATCCCGGTCGAGGTCATGTTCTCGTCTCCCCCGGTCAAAGTCAGCTCCCATCCAAGGTTGAGCTCTTAGTCGAGGTCATGCTCCCGTCTCCCAAGGTCGAGCCCCCGGCCAGAGTCAGCTCTGTTGGCTTTGACTCCTTAGTTTTGATGATTAACAAAAGGTTGAGTATATGTTTGGACTAATGTTTAATCTCAAGATAAAGTTTCAGGACTTAGGTTATTCAAAAAGAGTATCAAAAGGACAATGATGAAACTAAGTTTACCTGATTTGGAAATGAGCTCTTCTACCTTGGACAAGATCAAAATTCTCATAATGGACCTTCTTGTTAAGAAATATTTGATAAAAGAAATAAAGGCTTAAAGAAACTCAAGCATGGCACGCAAATCTCAAGAGTTTCAGAAAGATTCAGATCAGAGGTCGACCCCCAGAGGTCGACACCTTGTCAAAGGTCGACCACCAGAGGTCGACTCATGAAGAAAAAGAAAAGTTCAGCATGGCCGGCACGGCAAAGTCTCAGTGGCACGCTTCAGAGGTCGACCACCAGAGGTCAACACCTGTCCAGAGGTCGACACCAGAGGTCGACTCATAGCCTGAGAATTCAAATGGGCAGAACTATGGTATTCTGAACTTTTGCCTAAATTTTACTGAGGTCGACTCATGAGGTCACACTTGATCCAGAGGTCGACTCATGAGGTCGACTCATGGCATAACGGCTAGTTTTTCTGAACTTCTGATTTGATTTCCAACGGCCATAAACGGCCATATTTTTGAATCTAACGGTCTTGTGGAGTTCTTTCAGCATGAATGAGGTATTTAACCTCCACCAAACTTCAAAAAAGATAAGGAGACAAAGTGAAAAAGTGTTGATTCAAAGTACAAAGCCTTCAATCACTTCCAAGCCAAAAAAGTGAGAAAACCAAGAGATTCCCTAGCCAAAAAGTCTTCCATCTTTGAGGAATCCAACATTCAAGTGTTTGGCATTTAGTGAGGTCCAAAGATTCCAAGGGAAAAGACTTGAAGAGTCTCCATCAAGAGCTTCAACGAATTTATTATTGCTCAAAAGGAGTTTGTTTAGTTTTAATTCATTGTATTCATACTCTTTTGTCTTTAGCTAGTTTCAAGGGAATTTGAAACTAGAGTGAGGTTTGTTGGTGAGCCAATTGATAAAACCAACTAGGGTTGCTTGTTAGCCCGAAGCCAAAACAAGTGTGTAAGGTTTTGACTTGTGAGCCTGGTAAAACAAGTCGGCTGTAATCTAAAGATTATAGTGGAAATTTCCAAGTGGAGCTTGGGGAGTGGATGTAGGTGCTAGGTGCACCGAACCACTATATTTCTTGTGTGTTTGCATTGCCTTTCTCTTTAACTTCTTTAGCTCTTTAATTGCCATTTTATTTCATTGCTTCCGTTGCACAATTCTTAAAGCACTATCACTCTTCACCTTAAAACTTGATAGCACATATATTGCTTTAAAATTTTAAATACCCAATTCACCCCCCCCCTCTTGGGCACCATATCTGGGCAACAAGTGGTATCAGAGCACCGGTACTCTCTTGTAGGTCCAACGATCTTGAGTGAAAGATCATGGCCGCCCCAATTGGAATGGGTATAGTTGAAGGACAAGCATCAAATCGCCCTCCTTTCTTTAATGGCACAAACTACACATATTGGAAAACTCGTATGCATATTTATTTACAAGCTGTAGATTATCATATATGGAGAGTAATTACCAAAGGGCCTCATCAGCCCACTCACTTGGTTAATGGCATTATCACCCCGAAATCTGAAGAAGAATGGGATGACAATGACATCAAACAAGCTGAGTTAAATGCTAAGGCGATGAATTTACTATTCTGTGCACTTGACCCTAGTGAATTTAACAGAATATCAAATTGTATTTCCGCCAAAGAAATTTGGGATACACTTGAGGTTACCCATGAGGGTACACACCAAGTGAAGACCACTAAGGTGAACATGCTCATTCATACGTATGAGATGTTCAGGATGGAACCAACTGAAAGTATAAGTGAAATGTATACTAGATTTACAAATATAGTAAATGGTATGAGGAGTTTGGGAAAAATTATATCTAATGGTGAACTGGTTAACAAACTTCTCAGGTCTCTTCCGGCTTCATGGGATGCGAAAGTTACAGCCATAGAAGAAGCCAAGGATGTCAACACTCTACCTCTCGAGCAGCTTCTTGGATCACTGATGACCTACGAGCTTTCACTAAAGCAGAAGACAGTGGACAATGACAAGAAAAAGAAAGCCATAGCCTTCAAGTCCACTACAAAAGAAGAGTCAAGTGATGAATCAGAAGAAGAAGCTGATGATGATGAGACAGCCCTCTTTACAAGAAAATTTAAAAGATTCATGAGAAAGAAGAAGGGCTTCTACAAAAAGAGACCACAAAAGGGTGATCACAATAAGGAGAAAGAGAAAGACAAAGAAATGGATCCACCCATCTGCTTCGAGTGCAAGAAGCCAGGTCATTACAAAACGGATTGCCCTTTGCTTAAAAAGAGTCGAAGGTTGTTGAGAAAGAAAGCCATGATGGCTACCTGGAGTGAGAGTGAGGACTCCAGCAGTGAAGAAAAGCAGCAGGTAGTCGCCAACTTATGTTTCATGGCCAACGAGGATAATGAGGTAAATTCTGAACCTGAAACTGAATTCACTTTCAATGAATTGCATGATGCTTTTGATGACTTAGTAATGGAATATGAAAAATTAAAATTGAAAAATAAGAAATTAAGAAAGCAAAATTTTGAGCTTACCAAAAATTCAGAAAAGTTTTCAAGTGAAATTGAAAATTTAACTCAAGAAAACAAGAAATTAAAAGAACATGTAAAAACTTTGACAAATGATAAAGATAATCTTTTAAAAGAAAATGATTCCTTGAAAAATAATAGAAATCTTAAAACTAATGAGAACTTTGAGAAACAAAATAAAGAACTAATGCTTCAAAATAAGAATTACAAGGAAGAGTTAGAAAAAGTAAAACCTTTTGTAGAAAAGTTTACTTTTAGTTCAGAAAAACTAAATATGCTTTTAAATAGTCAACATGCAGTGTTTAATAAAGCTGGACTTGGATTTAAGCCACACAATCAACAAAAACTTTACAAAAACTTTTTCATACCAGCATCTTCTAATATTACCTGCTATGCATGTGGTAAAGTAGGTCATAAATCATATGTTTGTAATAGAAGGAAATTAAATACCTTTAAAAGGATTTGGGTTCCAAAAGGAACGAATTTGACTAACCCTAAAGGACCCAAGATGACTTGGGTACCTAAAGTTTCAACTTGATCAATTTTTGCAGGTGTGCCTTGCAACCAAAAATAAAAGAAGAATGTGGTATCTGGATAGTAGTTGCTCAAGGCACATGACTGGGGATGTGAAGCAATTCTCATCACTAGCTACTATTGATGGTGGAAACGTTACCTTTGGTGATAATGGAAAAGGCAAAATCGTCGGAATTGGTAAAATCCATATCACCCCTAATGCTTATGTAGATAATGTATTATTTGTTGATGGCTTGAAGCATAATCTTTTTAGCATTAGTCAGTTTTGTGATAAAGGTTTTAAAGTAATTTTTGAATCATCTTTGTGCATGGTATCTAGTCTAGATGTCGATGGCATCAAGTTCACTGGTCTTAGGCATGGAAACATTTACATGGTTGATCTTGATGATCTAGCCATGGAAAGTGGTCAATGCCTAGTGGCTAAGGAAGCCAAGGCAAGTGAAACTAGTTGGCTTTGGCATCGTAGGCTAGGGCATGCTAGTATGCAGTTGATTTCAAAATTAAGCAAAAAGAATCTTGTAAAAGAATTGCCAAAACTCACTTTTGAAAAAGATAAAATTTGTGCTGCATGTCAATTTGGAAAACAAACCAAATCTACTTTCAAACCTAAAGGAGTAGTATCTACTACTAGACCCCTTGAATTATTGCATATGGACCTCTTTGGACCAACCAGAACAACTAGTTTGGGAGGTAAAAAATATGGGCTAGTAATTGTAGATGATTACTCACGATTTACTTGGGTAATGTTTTTAGCTCATAAAGATGAAACTTTTTCAGCTTTTGTTAAATTTCATAAAAGGGTTTCAAACGAAAAAGATCTCACTATTGTTTCTTTGCGTAGTGATCATGGAACTGAATTTGAAAATCATGATTTTGAAACTTTTTGTAATGAAAATGATATTAGTCATAATTTCTCTGCACCTAGGACACCTCAACAAAATGGGGTGGTAGAAAGAAAGAACAGGACTCTTGAAGAAATGGCACGCACAATGCTTTGCGAAAACGATTTACCTAGATATTTTTGGGCAGAAGCCATTAATACTTCCTGTTACATTTTAAATCGTGTTTTAATTCGACCTATTTTGAAGAAAACACCATATGAGCTTTGGAAAAATCGAAAACCTAATCTCAAGTATTTTCGTGTATTTGGTTGCCGCTGTTTCATATTAAACAATGGCAAAGATAATATCAGTAAATTTGATGCCAAGTCAGATGAGGGTATCTTCTTAGGATACTCTACTTCTAGCAAGGCATACAGGGTCTTCAACAGAAGAACTCTTCTGGTTGAAGAATCAATTCATGTAGTGTTTGATGAATCTAACGAAAAATCTTCTAGAAAAGAAGATTCTATTGATGTTGAAACAGGTACAAAGAAGCTTGAACAATTGACAATCAATGAAGATGAGCCCAAAGGAGATGATGATCAAAAAAGTCAAGATCAAATTCAAGAAATCAATGCAACTTCACCAAAACCATTACCTAAAGAATGGAGGTATGCACACGGACACCCTAAAGAGCTAATAATTGGTGATCCATCAAAGGGGGTAAGTACACGCTCTTCTATTAGAAATGTTTGTGATTATTTAGCTTTTGTATCTCAGATAGAGCCTAAGTCAATAGAAGAAGCTGAAAAAGATTGTAACTGGATTAATGCTATGCAAGATGAACTAAATCAATTTAAAAGAAATAATGTTTGGACTTTAACTGAAAGACCCCTTAATGTTTCTGTAATTGGCACAAAATGGGTTTTTAGAAATAAACTTGATGAACATGGTATTGTAATTAGGAACAAAGCTAGACTTGTTGCTAAAGGCTACAACCAGGAAGAAGGGATCGACTTCGATGAAACCTTTGCTCCTGTTGCTAGGCTAGAAGCAATTAGACTTTTACTTGCTTTTGCCTGTTTTATGGATTTCAAGTTATTTCAAATGGATGTAAAGAGTGCCTTTTTAAATGGATTTATTGAAGAGGAGGTTTATGTTGAACAACCTCTTGGTTTTGAAAATCATGAATTTCCTAATCATGTCTTTAAATTGCATAAAGCATTGTATGGTTTAAAGCAAGCTCCTAGAGCTTGGTATGATAGATTAAGTTCATTTTTAATGAAAAATGATTTCTCTAGAGGTAATGTAGATAATACATTGTTTTTGAAAAAGAAAAATGATGATCTCCTAGTAGTACAGATATATGTAGATGATATTATTTTTGGTGCTACTAACGAATGTCTTTGTCAAGAATTTGCGAAGTTAATGCAGAGTGAGTTCGAGATGAGCATGATGGGAGAACTCAACTTCTTCCTCGGACTCCAAATTAAGCAAACAAAAGAGGGGATCTCCATCAACCAAGCCAAGTACACAAGGGAGATATTGAAAAAGTTTGGGATGGAGACTACAAAACCAATAGGTACCCCTATGAGCTCTTCATGTAAATTAGACAAAGATGATTGTGGTAAATCAGTAGACCAAAAATTATATAGAGGCATGATTGGTTCATTGCTATATCTAACTGCCAGTAGACCAGATATTATGTTTAGTGTTTGTATGTGTGCACGTTTTCAGTCTGCCCCTAAAGAATCACATCTGTTAGCTGTAAAACGTATACTTAGATACTTATCTGGGTCTATCGAAATTGGTCTTTGGTACTCTAGAGAGTCATCATATGAATTAATTGCATATTCTGATGCTGATTTTGCTGGGTGTAAACTTGATCGAAAAAGTACTAGTGGAACTTGTCAATTCCTAGGAGTTAATTTGATTTCTTGGAGCAGTAAGAAACAGAATTCGGTTGCTCTATCTACGGCGGAAGCCGAATATATAGCAGCTGGAAGCTGTTGTGCTCAGATTCTATGGATCAAACAACAACTCGAGGACTTTGGCATCAAACTAACTAAGACACCCATAAGATGTGATAATACTAGTGCAATCAACTTAACGAAAAATCCTGTACAACATTCAAGAAGCAAACATATTGAAATAAGACATCACTTCATAAGAGACCACGTTCAAAACTCTAATGTGTTGTTAGAATTTATATGTACTGATTATCAATTGGCTGATATATTCACAAAACCATTGAATGAAGACAGATTTTGTATGATCAGAAGAGAACTGGGAGTCATTGATCCTTTTGCTTGAATCTCTTCAATTTTCATCAAAATTCCTCAAAAATGATTTATAAATTCTCAAATATGGTTAAAGGCTTTTTCTCTAAATTTTATCAATTTTTTTTTCTTACAGAATTTTATGTTAAGTAATTAATTGTTGGAGGTCGACACTTGAGTTTTTCAGAGGTCGACACTTGAGGTCGACACCTAAGTTATGGAGGTCGACACTTGAGGTCGACCCCTGAAAATTTTCAGAGGTCGACACTTGAACGGAAACCTGTTTTTTAAAAACCCGTCCGCAAGCCTTGGTTTTCCAGTTTTTTCTTTCCTCTCCTTCGTGTGGTCCCCCTCCAACATTCCTAAACCCTAAATAGTAGATTTCCACCCTTCTCCCTCAACCTTTTGGGAAATCCTCTCCTCTCCTCTTGCATTTCTTCGATTCAACCCTCTTTTTGACCGTACTTTTGATTTTGGACAACCGAAAGCCTTCGGATCTATCTACCCTCTAATCCCGGTTGTTTTTCAATAGAAAACACTTGTTTCTACCCTCCGTTTCTCACTTTTTCTCCATTTATTTTCTATTTTTTCCACTCTCACAAACCCTATTTCCCCATTTCATATTCTTCTCTTTTTCCCAATCCGTGAACCTCTCTTTCCCTCTCTTTTCCTCTTAGCCTTACCTTTTGCATTTCTCCCTAAGTTACCCCTCATCCTTACACATGGGTCCGAGAAAACACCAGGCAGTAAGGAAAAGGAGATTGGAACAGGGACAGGGTAGTACTGAGCGGCGAAGGAAAGTCAGACATGAGCGTGAGCCGACCCCAGAGCCACCTGCACCAGTGCCAGCCAGCCTAGTCCGGAAGAGCATTGCTAGTGGGAGGCGCGTGGATATTCCATTCTGGGATCAGCATCACTTCTTCATTGGAGATGTACTGAGAGATGCAGGTCTGGTTCATTTTTGTACGATGTCCGAGAGATTCTACCCAGACCTCATCAGGGAGTTTTATGGATCCATGGCCACTGATGGCGTTGGATGGTCTGCTACAGTTCGAGGGATCGAGATTCCAGTGACACCTGAGGTCATCAGTCGCATTTGGAGGATTCCACTTCATGGCACTGCTGCCACTACGATCAGCGACAGAGAGCACGCCTTCAGGTGTATCCTAGAGCGTGAGGATGTTAGCGGCATTTCCACAGTAGCCGCTAACCAGCTTTCACTGGAGATGAGAGTGCTGCATCACATCATCGCCCGTATCTTGATTCCGAAGAACGGGAGATTTGATTTTATCACTGAGCGTGAGCTGGTGTTGATGGTGTCCCTGAGACAGCGGACTCCCATCAACCTCCCCAGGATCATGCTTCAGCAGATGGGTGAGGCAGCTTCTCACAGGAGACTCGTTCAGCCGTACGGCATGGGACTGACTCAGATATTCAGAGAGCATGGTGTCTCATTCGACGGCATACCCTTCAGTCAGCTACAGCACACAGATACTTATGGAGAGAAATCCCTACATAGGATGGGATTTCGACTGATCAGTGACCGATGGGTACGACGAGAGTCTGGCCAGGAGCCAGATGAGGAGGATGAGATCCGAGCTGCTGAGGCAGGGCCTTCAGGGCCTACTGATCATGGTACACCTCCTCGCCCAGCACCGGAGACAGAGACTGCGGAGCCTGAGCCATTCACGCCACCACCTTCATCAGCTCCGGCACCTACTATTACTGCTACACCACGGAGGACTTCAGTGAGGATATCGGACTTCGAGCAGCGAGTGACTGATCAGATTTCAGAGGTCCGACAGAGATCACTGGTGTACGGCAGGAGCTTCATGATCTGCGGATACACACAGACACACGCATTAGTGCTCTGTCAGCTAGTATGGATACAGGATTCAGTCAGATCCTCAGCTTATTGAGAGTAGCACTGCCATCAGGGACTGCAGATCCGACAGTATCTCCTCCACATGATGATGATGATGATGATGATGATGATGGTGCTGATGACTCTAGTGGATACAGTGACAGTGATGGAGATCAGCCTGGAGCAGGTCGTTCTGATGTTCCACCTGCAGAGCTGATTCCAGAGATTCCCCCTTCAGCTGATCCTCCTTCCACTGATCTTCAGAGTTCAGATCCTCCAGCCACAGCTGTGCCAGTTGATATTGAGCCTACAGAGTCACTATTTGAGACTATCACTGGGATTCAGGATGACATAGATGAGCATACAGAGACAGATATCGATGATCCCACAGCTTATGAGCTAGTCAGCAGGCAGACCCCAGCTCAGTCTACTCAGCATGCTGATCCGTCCACTCCTTCAGCTACTGCCTCTGTCTCGACTTCTGTGGAGCCCTTACCTAGGACATATAGATCTCGTAGGACTACCCCTAGGTCTGGTCCCTCTCTGAGGACTCGGAGTTCCTCTCATAGGACTCCAAAATCCTCATCTAGGATCATGGCTCCTGTATCTTTTGACATACCTTCTGATGAGGAGTAGCCTCATAGTTTTATTTATTGTACTTGTTTGCTTGTGTATGATCTGTTGTATCAGTATTTTGTACCTACTTTGTAAGCAATTTTGTAACTGTATACACTCGTTTTTATCTATCTTGTGACTTTTTATCAATATTGTGACATTTTGTGACATTTTATCTGATACCAGCTCTTAACATTTAAAAACCCTCAAGTTAAAATACTTTATTATATTGAATGCACAAATTGAGGGGAGCATGTATTTTATGCACCTAAATACTTCATTATAATTGAACATAAGTCTCATTAATATATCTTTCACTATAAAAATAAACTTTTTGATTCTTGACAAAAAGGGGGAGTAGTAAAGTATATATGTTTTTATGAGATCAAATTTAGTAAAGAATATATGTATTTATGAGATCTCCGTCTTATGAGTAGTAAAGTTTATATGATTCTTACCTTTCTTGACTCATGAGAATGTTTTCACAAGAAGAAAGAAGTAAATAAAAGGTAACTCTTGAAAATATTTTCACAAAAAGAAGATGAAAAGTAAATTTTTATGATACACTCATGCATGTAAGGATTCTGTGAAAATATTTTATTATTGCTATATCTTGCTTTTGGACTTAATTGCATATATACTCAAGGTTTTGTCATCATCAAAAAGGGGGAGATTATTGGCTTTGACTCCTTAGTTTTGATGATTAACAAAAGGTTGAGTATATGTTTGGACTAATGTTTAATCTCAAGATAAAGTTTCAGGACTTAGGTTATTCAAAAAGAGTATCAAAAGGACAATGATGAAACTAAGTTTACCTGATTTGGAAATGAGCTCTTCTACCTTGGACAAGATCAAAATTCTCATAATGGACCTTCTTGTTAAGAAATATTTGACAAAAGAAATAAAGGCTTAAAGAAACTCAAGCATGGCACGCAAATCTCAAGAGTTTCAGAAAGATTCAGATCAGAGGTCGACCCCCAGAGGTCGACACCTTGTCAAAGGTCGACCACCAGAGGTCGACTCATGAAGAAAAAGAAAAGTTCAGCATGGCCGGCACGGCAAAGTCTCAGTGGCACGCTTCAGAGGTCGACCACCAGAGGTCAACACCTGTCCAGAGGTCGACACCAGAGGTCGACTCATAGCCTGAGAATTCAAATGGACAGAACTATGGTATTCTGAACTTTTGCCTAAATTTTACTGGAGGTCGACTCATGAGGTCGACACTTGATCCAGAGGTCGACTCATGAGGTCGACTCATGGCATAACGGCTAGTTTTTCTGAACTTCTGATTTGATTTCCAACGGCCATAAACGGCCATATTTTTGAATCTAACGGTCTTGTGGAGTTGTTTCAACATGAATGAGGTATTTAACCTCCACCAAACTTCAAAAAAGACAAGGAGACAAAGTGAAAAAGTGTTGATTCAAAGTACAAAGCCTTCAATCACTTCCAAGCCAAAAGAGTGAGAAAACCAAGAGATTCCCTAGCCAAAAAGTCTTCCATCTTTGAGGAATCCAACATTCAAGTGTTTGGCATTTAGTGAGGTCCAAAGATTCCAAGGGAAAAGGCTTGAAGAGTCTCCATCAAGAGCTTCAACGAATTTATTATTGCTCAAAAGGAGTTTGTTTAGTTTTAATTCATTGTATTCATACTCTTTTGTCTTTAGCTAGTTTCAAGGGAATTTGAAACTAGAGTGAGGTTTGTTGGTGAGCTAATTGATAAAACCAACTAGGGTTGCTTGTTAGCCCGAAGCCAAAACAAGTGAGTAAGGTTTGTTGGTGATCCAATTGATAAAACCAACTAGGGTTGCTTGTTAGCCCGAAGCCAAAACAAGTGTGTAAGGTTTTGACTTGTGAGCCTGGTAAAACAAGTCGGCTGTAATCTAAAGATTATAGTGGAAATTCCCAAGTGGAGCTTGGGAGTGGATGTAGGTGCTAGGTGCACCGAACCACTATATTTCTTGTGTGTTTGCATTGCCTTTCTCTTTAACTTCTTTAGCTCTTTAATTACCATTTTATTCATTGCTTCCATTGCACAATTCTTAAAGCACTATCACTCTTCACCTTAAAACTTGATAGCATATATATTGCTTTAAAATTTTAAATACCCAATTCACCCCCCCCTCTTGGGCACCATATCTGGGCAACAAGCTCCCATCCGAGGTCAAGTCCCAGGCCGAGGTCATGCTCCTGCCTTCTGAGGTTGGGATCCCGATCGAGGTCATGCTCCCGTCTCTTGAGGTCGAGCCCCTGATCGATGTCAGCTCCCATCCAAGGTCGAGCCCCCGATCGAGGTCAGCTCCCATCCAAGGTCGAGCTCCTGGTCGAGGTCATGCTCCCATCTCCCAAGGTCATGCTCTCGTCTTCCGAGGTTAAGCCCATGACCGAGGTCAACTCCCATCAAGGTTGGGCTCCCGATCGAGGTCATGATCCTGCCTTCCGAGGTCAAGCTTCCGAGATAGAGCTCCCATTTTCTAAGATAGAGTTCCTACCTATGACCAAGAGGCATCATCAACCACCAGAGGGTCAGCCAGGAGCAAAGGAGAAAAGATCATAAGAAATTCAAACCATAGCATGAAGCTCTAGGCTACCTACAGCCCCTAGAGGGTGGCGCATGTCTTGCCGGAGGCTCCAAGATCTGCAACATGCCACCTACACTCTCTACACGATGCCTGCTCCACCAAGCTCCAAGCCCTGCAACACACTGCCTGCACCCCCTGCCGTGCAACCAGGGCTCCAGTTCCCATGACATGCCACTTGTATCTTCTCCAAGAGGAGTATCCTATTAAGGCCCCAGGCCCTGTGACACATCGATGGTCCCTCCTGGAATAGAAATGCTCCATCGTGGCTTGGGGCTCAGTGGCACGGCGCCTGCACCTCCCACGAGAAACTACTCCACCAGAGGGACAAGACCTATATCACACTGACGAACACCCCCAATAGAAAGATCTCCTTCTATGGACCGGTCCAATGAGAGGGAGGTCACTGACAGAGGAAAATCCCACCAAAAGAAGATATTAGGAAAGTGATATCCCGATGAAGCCCCAGACCTAGTCTGGGCCATTCATCCCATATAAAATGGAAGAAGGGACCTCCAGCAAAAAGGGGGAAAGGAGCAACTGGTAAGATAAAGAGAGAAAAATGTTAAGGAACCAAGAGGGAGAACCTCCCTGCACTCTCACTTCCCACTCATTCCATTTCTTTCCATTACACCTTACTCTCTCCACTATATGGAGGCATCCCAACCCTCTGTCACAGAGGATCTATTCTCCTTGATCGTCCTAACTAACTTGATCATCAAAGTGTTTCCGCCGGAATCTCTGACCCAGGTCTCCTCTTTTTTTGCAAGACCAGCTAACCAAAAAGTCGACCGAAAAGAGGACCCAACATCCAGAGGGAACCCGACGCATCCGTGACATATCAGAGCTACAAACCATGATGATCTAGGAAAAAATAACCATCAAGATATTATTTAATGCTTAGAGATTGTTACGATGTACCTATTGCTAGTAGAAATTTGATTTCTATATCCATATTAGCATAGAAGGAATATAGCTTCAATTTCAATAAGGACCACTACTCCATTTATTTTAAAAATAATTTGGTTACACGTAGCTTTATGATTGATACTCTACTATTGACATATTGATCATTCTCATAAGTCAGTTAATGTAAACGAGCAATTGGTGAGTGCCATAGGTTAGAAGACCTAGAGTGACCTGAACCATAAGTACATGTAGCATCTTAGATTTGGTCATATTGGTGAGGACAGGTAAACAAACTAGAGAAGGATGGTATCCTTCATCCATTGAATTCAGATTTATGTTCAGTTTGTAAATCTTGCCTTCAAGGCAAGATGGCTAGGTTACCCTTGTAGGACATAGGAAGAGGGCCACTGAGATACTTACCCTAGTATATAATGATGTGTGTGGACCATTTGATGTGTAGGCCAAAGATGGTTATCAATATTTCGTAACCTTTACTGATAATTATTTATAGTATGGATATGTGTTTCTTATAAGGCACAAGAATGAAGTATTTGAAAAATTCAAAGAATTCAAACATGATGTAGAGAAGCAAACAGGAAAATTCCTTAAGATTCTCTGATCAGATCGGGAAGGAGAATACCTTAGTAGAAAATTTATGGGTTATCTAAACGATAATGGCATAGTCTCATAATAGACTCCACCTGGTATGTCTCAGGTCAATGGGGTATCGAAAAAGAGAAATAGGATCCTATTGGATATTGTTTAGTCTATGATGAGCTTCACTGATTTACCCATATATATTTGGAAACATGTCCTATATACTGCAACTTACATTCTGAATAAGGTTCATTCCTACCACACTATATAAGATGTAGCATCGTAAGAAACTAATGTGGCATGGTAAGAAACTGAAACTTGGTCACATCAAGATTTTGGGATGTTCGATTCATGTCAAAATGCAATAGCCAGATAAATTAAAGGCTAGGTCTACTAGAGACCAT
Organism: Areca catechu; assembly: GCA_021397845.1. NCBI lineage: Eukaryota > Viridiplantae > Streptophyta > Magnoliopsida > Arecales > Arecaceae > Areca > Areca catechu. The sequence goes on along the minus strand of CM038042.1, from coordinate 28,719,472 downwards.
TTCAAAGGATATCCTAAAGAATCATAAAGATACTATTTTTACTTCTTAAAGAATCATAATGTGATTGTGAGCCGAAAGCCATGTGCTTGAAAAAAAATAGTTTATCCAAGATGGTTGCAATGGGAGGCAAACTGGGCTCAAAGAGAATGTCTCTATCAAGCAATGGGTTGTAGAACCTATTGAACCTATTCTAGATGAGCTAGTTAATGTAGCTCCACCTCTTCTACCTTATAGGTCTAGCAAGGTTTCTCATCTATTGGAGCTCATTCCCAAGCATATGGATGTCCTTTTACTATCAACCAATCTCAAAAAATTAATTGGAGGCAATAGTAACAGGAGATTAAAGCAATCAACCTTGACAGCAACATAGCCTTGATACCTAAGAGACTTTCAAGAGCCCCAACATCTTCCCAACCTTCTAGACCTCTATCAGATTTAAAACTTCTTGCTTGGGACCTCAAACCATAGTGGAATCAAACCCCAAAAGCCCCAGGTCAATCTCTAAGAAGAAGGGACAAAGGAAGACTCCCAAAACTCTTGGTGTTAGGATTTCTACTAGGACTAGGAATCCTTAGCGATCCTTCTCCAACAGTCACCAGACCTTCCAGATGTATTTCTGATGTGAAACCACTCCTATTCAGACCTCAAACCAAAGATAAATAAGGCCTCAAAGCCTCTTGGTCAAACTCTAAAAGAGTGGAATAAGGGGTAGCTCTAAATCTGATTGCACTAGGGATTCATAATTTGACCTGGAATCCTAGCACCAAGGATTTTCTTCCTCCATGCACTTGGATGTGAAGGCTAGAGCTTTCTCCCTGATCAGGGGCCACAACCAAAGAGGGAGAGAGGGGAAGAGAAAGGATATGAGAGAGAAAAAGATCTTCTATTATGCTTAGTTCAAAATATATATATTATATATATTAGGTCACTTGACCTAACCCTAAAAATATCCCTTGGCTAACTAGATATACAATTGAGTTTCGCAAGCCCAAGTACACCCTTGACTCAATCCATATATATATACCTAGGACTCATAACTAATCCAATACATGTCAGCCCCTTGATCAAGTCTCCTAAATCTCAAGACTTGAAAGGCTGATAGCCTTTCATCCTAGGACCCAAACTAACCATAGAGATCCTATGAACATATCATGAACCTTAGACCTTCGTCTTAGCCTTAGTCCCCAAATCCTTGGGAGCATTACATAAGGCCCAACACCATCCTCCTAAAAGGTACTTAGGTATGCTTATAGAGGATGTAGAGAAAATATTCTTAATAGGAGATGGGGATCAAATAATTAATCCGAAGACCTATGATAAGGCATTAACTCCGAGAAATGGTTAAGTGCTTTGAATTCAAAAATTAACTCGATGCACTCGTACCAGGTCTAGACCTTAGTGGATCCACCTGAGAGTATTGTACCCATTAGGTGTAAATAGATCTACAAAAGAAAGATATGTGCAAATGGTAAGGTAGAGACCTATAAAGTTAGATCAGTGGTGAAGGAGTATAGTAAGTGCAAAGACATTGACTGCTATGATACCCTTGTACCAGTAGCCATGCTAAAATCCCTCCGCACATTACTTGCCATTACAGTATTTCATGACTATGAAATTTGATAGATGGATATGAAAATAGCATTCCTTAATGGATATATTAAAGAAAATATTCATATGCAGCAGCCATTGGATTTCACTTCCAATGATGGAGATCACAAAGTCTGCAAGTTGTATAGGTCCATTTATGGGCTAAAGCAAGCTTCTCGAGTTGGAACATTCATTTGAACGATACCATCAAATCATTTGATTTCATCAAAAATGAAGATGAGCCTTGTATGTACAAAAAGATCAATGGGAGGGCTGTGACATTCCTCGTATTATATGTAGATGACATCCTCATTGGGAATGATATTTTCATGCCAACCTCGATCAAGAGTTGGTTATACAAGGAATTTTTTATGAAAGGCCTAAGCGAAGCATCACACATTTTAAGAATTAAGGTCTATAGAGATAGACCAAATAGGATGCTAAGCCTATCATAGAAAATATACATAAAGAAAGTATTGAAAAGGTTCAGCATGAAGAACTCTAAGAGGGAACTTCTATCCCTTAGACATGGTATTAGTCTCTTCAAGAAAATGTGTCCAAGAATACCTGAGGAGATTTAGAAAATGAGCAAGATCCCTTATGTTTCTGTAATTGGGAGCCTCATGTATGCTATGTTATATACATGGCTTGACATGGCCCTTACTGTAAGTATTGCAAGTAGGTATCAAGCTAATCTAGGTGAAGAGCACTAGAATGTTGTGAATAACATCTTTAAGTACTTAAGAAGGACTAAGAATCTATTCTTGGTCTTTGGTGGAAATTTAGAATTGTAGGTTGAGGGTTATCTTGATTCAGACTTTATGTCTAATCCTAATAATAGAAAGTCTATATCAAATTGTATATTTTTTTGCAATGGTAGTTCAAGTAGCTAGAAAAGTTTCAAATAGCCCATCATTGTAGACTCAATCATGGAAGCTAAGTACATCACCACCTCAGAAGCTGCTAAGGAAGTATTATGGTACAAAAAGTTAAAGTGATGCCATCAGATACTATCCCCTTGTAACTGTAATAACAACAATGTCATAGCCTTCGCTAAGGAGTCCAGGTCTCATAGAAGTTAAAGCACAACGAGCAGTGATTTCATATCATACATGGCTACCTCGAGAAAGAGTATATTAAGGTCAAGAGAGTTGACTTTCCAGATAATGTGGCAGACCCAGTGATGAAGCAGTTGAGTCAGTAGAAGACTGAAGCCCACCTTAAGAAGATGGGATTTAGGTATATGGTCAATTGGCTTTAGTGCATGTAAGAGATTGTTAGATGTGTATGTCCTAGAAGCTAAGTTAGGTGACACACTATAATTTCTAGGATATTAAATTTTACTTAATCAATTTTTTATTAATAAATTTAGATATTTTTTATTTATATTTTTGTATCTATGAATCATCTATAGAGTTAATGGACAATGACACATATTCTCTTGAGTTGAGAATTTAAGATTTTTGTCATTACAGGTTCACTCCTAAATACTTCCAATCATTGGATCATCACGAAGACAGTGATCAATCTATCAAAATCGATGTATAGATTGCTTTCCTTTTAGGTATATGAGTCTCGAGTCTATAGTATGGGATACTTGAGCGAGAATGCAAGTGGTTACTAGAGAACAATAGTATTAAGCATGACCAAGGAATAAAAAGTCACATGGATGTCTACTCACTCATCAATAATTTCTTGAGCTAAGTTATGTGAGTAGTTCCTGGATCTATGATAACCCAATCACTCATAGCAAGGTTGCTATAATTTGACAAGCACATAAACATGGTCCCTAAATTTATGAGGTGATGCGAGATGACTCTAAAATTGCTAAACATGCATGAAAAATAGTAAAATAATTTTTTTTAATTTTTATAATTTTATTTGTAGGCTAGATTCTCAAAATAAAGTAAGAACTAGCGGAAAGACTAGTAGTATAAAGAATCATCGGATCGCAGGCGAACTCATGCAAATTAATGAAATATCTAGGACCCGAGAGTTGAGAAACTCCTGGTTTAGGATAGTTTATCTTCATCAAAATCAGATAATAAGAGAAGGAAAGGTTTCTTACCAGTCAGAGATTAGAATTCAGAAGTAGAAGAGATCACTCGTAACTCTGATCGGAGCCTGGAAGAAGAAGCCTTGTTTCCCTTAAATCTAATGGCGAATCTGGGTGGTCCGGGCAGCAAAGAAGGCCTCCTCAGGGGAGGGTAAGCACCTCGAGGATCCTGCAAGCATCAAAAGTTAATCAAAGCAGCAAATAAAAATTAGAAAAGGAACTAGGTTTGAAGGGATTTAGGACTAAGGCTAAAAGCTGGCAGTCGGGGAAGAAGGAGCTCTTGGGCTTGGATGGCAGCAAGGACTCCTATTCCTAGGGCGTGGCTGATCTCCAGGGATGCCAAGGGATGCTAGGGCAGTAGAGTATCAGTCCAGAAACACAAAGAGAGCACTCAAAGAGAGAACCAAAACTCGAACTCAAGATAATTTCATAAAATTTCAGCAAGGTTTATTTATAAGAAAAAGATGCTTACAAGAGGGGGAGGGGTGGGATATTTATAGAGTTTCCATGCCCTCACTAACCATGGTTACACTTAGGTTACAAGTCCTCTTCTAAATTGGAATACAAGTCCTTTCCTAGCTAGGTTAGAATTACAAAGTTTAAAAGTATTAGAAATCCCAACTAGGTTAGGAATAAACTTGGTCTTCTCCTTCTTCTCTTCAACTTGGACTTGGTCAAACCTCTTTGGACGTGGTCAACACTTCAAGGATGACTAGGGGAGCATGTTGGGCCTCTAGAAGCAGTAAGGGGCCGGCCCAAAGGGGCTTGGGTGCATGGGTTTGGGCCTCTGGAAGCTAGGGTGGCTTGGTAGCCTGGTAGCAGGAATATTTCCTGGAATCTTGCTTCTTAAGGGCTTGGGCTTGGCACCTGGGCTTGGTTTCTTTGGGCTGGGATGCAGGTGGACCTCTGGAATCATGGATGCCCTAGTTTAGGAATATGCTCTGGCATCTGGGGAGGAATCTGGAAAGAATCAGGGTTTCTGAAAGCATCTTGGATCCTAGGTTGTCACACAAAATCTAATGGGCTGATGTAGCGGCCTCTAACTCCTGGATATGGCCTGATGGAACTCCAAAATAGGGTGACCTCCTCTCTTGTATAAAAAACAGGCTCATACTTGATGTACAGGACTCAATTCTAGTTGATTACAAAATTTGACACATAGCTAGGTAAACCAAATAGGGCCCAGTAATTTGTGTCTGATCCTGGTGCCCCCATCATGAGGCCTCGTAGTATATGTTGGTTGTAGTATGTTTGCTGTAGGAGTTGGGAGTGTACCAATAAGAGATTTATCGATCTTGGTAGTAGAAAAATAGTTCTATACAATCTAAGAGGCCAAATCCTTAAGTCTGTGGCCACGGTAACATGATAATGGAAAGGAGTTTCTATGGGAATCACGATTGAGCTCAAGTCGATTAAGTCTGACATATAACAAATACTTAGGATTTGATGAGAATCCATGACCTACATCCTATCAAGATTTTTGATAGGAGAATATGATCATACGAGAACTACACCTAGGGGTTCATCCTTCTATTATGTTGGGTTGCCACCATATACTGCTAGGTATCACTGGTAGATTGTGGAAACTCAATTGGATCATTTTTAAATCAACGATCCATATTAAGGTTGTTGTGCTAAAAAAGTTCCTGTTTACCGAAAAGGGTTTCGATGATACTATGATAGAGATCCTAGCATATCTTACTACAAGATAAAATGAAATCTAAGGGCTACTATTTTTGGTACCTACTATTTTTTGGTACTTGTTAATTTTGGTACCTACTAATTTTAGCATTAGAGATTTAATTGCAAGAGTTTCAATTTAATTTAATTTGATTTAGTTTGATCTAATTGGATTTAAGAATCCTAGTTAGACTAGGACCGTCAACTTTTTCAAATTCGATTCGATTTCACCCAAATTTGAACCCAAATGAATTCAATTAAATGGGATAGCTAAGCCTAATTTAATTGGGCTTGACTCAATTGGATTTAGAATCTAAGTTGGACTTGGATTTCAATCTTATTACGAGTATGGGACACCTAAGCCCAACTTGGATTTTAATCTTATTACGAGTATGATTGACAGCCTTTATGAATTTGATTCAAATTGGGATCAAATTTGATTCGATTTGAATCATATTAAATTTAATAGGACACCTAACCTAATGGAATAAGCTTAAACCTCTGTTAAATATCATGGAAACTATTTTCATTTGGTGTTTTATGATTAGATTTATGGGCATGATTAATTTCCTTCTTTTTATCTTTCTCACATGCATTCTTTCTTTCCATCACCACTTTTTCCTTGAAGTCTTTTCAAATTTGGATTCTTTTCAGATAAGATGGAGTCTTATTTGATAAAGGCTTCAATGAAAGGAGTCTTATCTTTTGTGGGTGTGCGAGGGATATTATTGTGTGACAAATCTTGATGCAGAACAAAAGAGGAGATGATACGATGCGGAAGTAAATTAAGACTAATTCTTTCTTTTTTTTTATTTTTTTTTTATATTTTCAGAAGTCGGCTTTGACTCAAAGAAAAGTTAAACTAAATTGAAAGAAACTATGTAATAATTGAAAGCATAATTTAAAGAAACTAGGTTATCAGAGTAGTTCAGAAGTAAAGGATCGCTGGGGGTTGAGAAACTCCCAGACCTAGGGTTTCGCTCTGAACTTTCAACAGGACAGAAGTAAAGAGAAGAGAAGGGTTACAGACCAGGCAGTGATCTTCACAGAGTTTAGTGGAAGGACTCTCTTGAGCAGATTGTTGGATCCCCGGATTCAGATATCTTCGCAATGGATCCTCCAATACTGGCCCTTTGGCAAAGTTGGCTTCTTCTGAACTCAAGATCTGGGAAAGAAGACGAATAAGTTATGGAACCAGATACTCAAGGAAGGATTTACCAGATAGAAGAACTTGAAAGCTGATGTTGCTGAAATCCTGATTCTCCTGGATGCTGATCTAACTTCCTCTGGGGTTTGCTCTATCTTCGAAGTAGCCAAACTGGACCTGGATGCTGGTGGTCGGCCTCTACTTGGAGAGAGGGGCCGTGAGAGATGGGGTAGGCTAGGGTTTGGTGGAATGAAGAGGATGAAGGGCGGCTAGGGTTTGGATTGGAAGTGGCTAACCTAGGGTTTGGGGGTTGGAGATCTCACACCTCCTCAAAGTTCCTAGGGAACCCGGATTTACTTCCTCACGGAGCTCAACACCTGAATACAAGTGCGGAAGAGAGAAACACAAAGTTTGCTCACACATAAATTGATTTCATTCATCAGTTAATTCAAAAGTTACATAGAGTTGAATATATATACATAACAAAGAAATAAAATTTCATACACTTCCCATGTGGGACTAATAGGACTAACCCACACATTAGGCATCAAATTCTCTTCCCAAGACTCCTTCATGAGTGGGCAGCCCAAAAACTCCAAGAAAACTTGAAAATCAGCTCCAAATGGCAGGTTATGGGGGTGTCTCCTAGTATCTCTCCATGAATCAAGGATTTTTCCTTCATGGTTTGGCTCTTTTGGACACCTCCTAGTCTTGCTCCACAAGTTTAGGCTTCTTCCTTTCATGGCTTTGGCACTTTAGGAAACTTTTGGGTGCCTCCTTGATTTTCTCCCCAAGACATGCTCTCTTCCCTTTTATAACTTGGATTTTTATGGAACATTGTGGGGCACCTCCTTGATCCTCTCTTCAAGAAAAATTCTTGCCATCCTGGCTTGGGTTTATCTGGAAAGAAATTGGCTCCTCCTTGGATTGAGGTATCTTGAGGGATTTCTCCCCCAAGTGGCGCATGAAAGAAGGGACCTGCTTTCTTGTGGTGTGGAGACCAAGGCACACTGGATGGAGATGTGGCGCCTCCTGGACTCTGGCGTGTGGCTGGGAGTGTGGCGCCCACATGCTTGGGCCTGGGAGAAAAAATTGGGCACCCTGGACCTTGACTTGATTTTAAAAAAATGGCACCAACCTGGAGAAGACCTAGACCACTACTAGGACTTGTACTGAGTCAACATGACTCAACAAAATTTAAATTATAGGAAAATACAGACTCAAGACTAAATTGAGTTGACCAAGTCAACCCTAATTACAAAACCAGAAAACCCTAATTCTTCGGGCAAGGTCAATCAGACATCCAGATGGAGCCCTGAAGTCTTCTTCTGAGTCTGGTGCTCGCACCAAATCTCTTGAGAAGAAAATTATGGCGCATATCTTTCTCTCATTGCTTATTCTTCTCAATGCCAACTCTTTCTCATGATTTTCAATATTTGAATAGGATTCAAATTAGGATGAGATCCAGTCTGATAAGGTGTGAGAAGTTGGCATAGAAAAGCTTCTTTGGTTGTGTGACAATTACATAAGGATGGAAAAAAAAGTGGCCGTGTGTGTGGTGTTCTGACGATTCTATATTGCCTTTCTCTACTACTCTTATCTTCTTCCTTCAAAAACTTCATGTCCAAAAATCTGATTTTAGAGAATAGAGAGAGGGGAGAAAGAGTCTTGTTCTCCCCCAATGTTCAAAAAAATCCAGTCCCTTTGAGCGAAGGGTTTGTGCAAAGACTGCAAAGGCTATAGCCTTGTCCTTTAAGATTATCGAGGAGTTTGAGATCCAAGCCATAGGAAAGGCTTGCAAGGAGCTAACACTCCAGGGGCTTTGAAAAATCGATCAGCATCATCCCCGTGTAGATACTAGCAGAGGTCGAGTACTTGCACGGCTCCGACTGCAACCTTGAATATCCATTATCCGACCCAATTCAAAAAGGAGAATAGCAATCAAGGTAAGTTGATCTATTCTCTTCCCCTTTATTTTATTTTTTAGATCTAAGTTTTACGTGATGAAGGCTTAATCAGCATGTTAGATAGGTTCTTAGAAATTATTTTAAAATATTTTGCATGTAATTTATGAAAAAGATTTCATAGTTTACTTCTATCAGGGTTTTAGAAACCCTAATTTCAGTATGCTTGTTACAATAGTTCCAACAGACACACCTTTGGATGGCATGGAGGCTCCGCTTAGTGTTTCTTCTAAGAATGGGCAAGGATCCTTCCTCTAGTACCAATCTATTGATGCAACTCCCCACTTTTCATCAAAGGTCACTAGAGAGGTGGCACTAACAAGATGAACCTGTATAAAAGCTTTGGCCAGAGGTTGCTCCGACGAGGATCCTTCGATGATCAAGTTAAGTGGTGAGCAACAGAAGAAAGAAAGTAGAGCCAAGATGAGAGTGAGAATACATCCTTGGGAGCTCTTAGGGAGTCCCCTTTTATAAGCGAGTAGTTGGGATATTTTTGTGATAGAAGTTTTTAGTCAGTTTGGTAAGAAGTGACATGGTAGAAGGTCCTGCTAGTGGATTTGTCAAAGTGTTATTCTGTTTGCCCAAAATGTCCACCTCTCATTAATTAAAACTTTGCCTTTTATGTACTACCAACCATGCTCTTTAATGGTGACGTCAATCATACATGGGACTGGTCATGCCCCACTTAATTACAAGGATTTGCTAAAGATTAAGGGAGATCGCTTTCAGTCCATGCAATTGAGCACATGGGGGCAGCATCGGTAGCATCTTCCTTTCAATTGTCTTGAAGAGTTGTTGAATCCCTATCCGCTTCTAGGCACAAGGACTCAAAGTTGGCCTGAATATCATTATCGAAGCTAAGCGCTAGTCAAACCGAGGGTCGCAAGATGTATCCTTGCCTCATCTAAGGGACGTTGAGCCTTGGATGTCAAAGGGAAGGTGATCTTTTGTCAGGATTAAGGGTCAATCAAATTGAAGGAGCCAGGTGGCATGGTTCTACCCCATCTAGGGAACAGTTGGCCTCGGACACCGGAGATGAACCTCAAATACCAGACCTTCGAGATGCCGAAGATGGGAGGTTAATACCCCATATCAGGAGTCTAACAATCAAGGAAGGTGAGGAAGAAAATAATCAAAGATTAAGAGTCTCTAACCTCAACTCTGATAAGATTTTAAGGAAATATAGAGAACCGGTATGGAAGCAGATCGAGTGAAAGAAAGGAAAAGAACGATAATGACCTTCAATGGAGCCGTGTCAAAGAAGCCTAAGCCTTAAATAGATGGTAGATTAGAGTGGAAGGAAGATGATAGAAGTTTGACTCCTTACTAAAAACGGAGTTTTAGTGAGAGAAGGAAGAAGACTTCTTCTAGAATTTGTTTCATCGCTGGCAATTTTTTTTTTGCTGGAGTATTATATGGGCTAGTCAAATAGACTAGACCCAACTTCTTTTTAGGCCTACACATGGGTGGAGTATTACGCATACAAATCTCAAGGTTTTGGAAGAAAGTGGGAGACCCAATAAATAATCAAAAAGGCTATGGGAAGACAAAGAGAAGCAATTCAAGCAAAGAAAGAAAAAGGGCAAGAAAGGAGTATGATTTAGTTGCAGTTAATTTGGGCACTATAAGGTGACCGTCAAAAATGTCTAAAGAACAATGATACTAGTAAGGAAAGCCTACATGATGACACTAAGAAAATAGTACTCACTATGCCAGAAGCCAAGATCATTAAACCCATGAAGTGCGATTGATGGATTAACTCTAGGACAACAAGGCATGTGTGCAAGTCATGAGATAATATTATTAACAAATCTTTATCATCCTTAGGAGAGCATTGATTGTTCATAAATAATAATGTCTATTGTGATGTACTTAGTGTTGGTGATTGTAGAGTCATGCTAGTTCTATTCTTTCAAGCATTCTGTATGCTCATACTATTAGAAGGAACCTCGTAACTATATACGCTAGTGAGGTTTGTATTTAATTGTATAACCATTAGGAAGGATGGCCATGTTATATAAAAGGAAGAAGGTGGATGGCACGTATCGATTTATGATTAATAATAATAATGCATTTATTTCTTATTACTCATTTGAGTCTACTTTTTTTAGTCTTTGTACAAAACATTTAAGATTAGGATATATTAATAAGAATAAATTGTCATGAATAAGTAATAGAAGATTATAGTCTAACTTCGGAAAGGTGGACTAGAGCATATGTGAACATTGCATGCTAAACTGACTAAGAGGTCATTTAAGAAAAATTAGCATACTAAAGAATTGTTTAGACATTGCTCATTCCAAGGTGTGCGGGCCCATGAGGGTTGTGACATATAGAAAAATGCAATATTTCATCATCTTTATTAATGACTTTTCAAGATTTGGATATATGTATTTAATTACATATAAGTCTGATGCACTAGAAAAGTTCAAGGCATACAAGAAATAAGTTGAGACTTGATTAGGGGGTATAAAGGGACTTAACAATGATAGGGATGGTGAGTACATGGAAAAAAAATATGAAGAATTTTGCAAGAAAAATAAGATATGCCCTTTAAATACTATGCCATATACTATAGAATAAAATCAAATGGCAAAAAGAAGAAATATGACACCAATGGATATGACTAGATCTATGATAGCTTATGCAAATTTATTTCTTAATTTTTGGGAAGAGGCTTTGAGTACTATAGATTATATCTTGAATAGAGTAACTATAGGAGTCAGAAAGTTGATACCCTTTGAATATTGGACCAACTACAAACCAGATTTATCATGCTTCAGGGTAGAGGGGTGTAAAGCTCATGTGTTAATCCCTAAGCTTCTAAGAGATAAATTGGGCGATAGAAGTTAAGAATGTAAATTCATAGGCTATATAAATCATGAAACTGGTTATCACTTCTATCACAAAGAAAAGGGACTCAAAATGTAGAGATGCAACTTTATAGAAGATATGCATCAAGTCACATCCCCCTTGGATGAGTTGATATTATTGAAAAAACAAGAATTGGCTAAAAACAAGACAAGCAATGATGTTCCCAGTGTTAGACCTATCAAAAATTTAAAGGAATGTGGCGAACATGCAAGAAATAGTGGAAGAAAAAGGAAAAAAGAGCTATCACTCATATTAAAAATTATTATGCTATCATTACTTATTTACATGGTTAACTAAGAGGATCCACATACCTATAAAGAAGCTATATCCTCAAGTGAATCAATTAACTAGAAGAATGCCATAATTGAAGAGTTGGATTCAACTAAGAAAAATAAAGTTTGGAACGTGGTAGAATTATCTCAAGGAAGAAAACCTATAGGATGTGAATAGTTTTTCAAGAAAAGGTTAAATCTGATGGAACCCCTAATAAGTATGTGGCCAAGTTAGTTGTAAAGGGATATATATACTCAAAAACTTGGAATAGATTATGAAGATACATATATATTTTCTTGTTGCAAAATTTATATTTATCCAAATTATAATGGCCTTGGTTGCTAGGTTAGATCTTGAATTATTTACTTTGATGTAAAAGATGGCTTTCTTTGTTTTTGAGTATATATATCGAAAAGGTCAAAGCTGATGAAACCCCTAATAAGTATGTGGCCAAGTTAGTTGCAAAGGGATATATATACTCAAAAACTTAGAATAGATTATGAAGATACATATATATTTTCTTGTTGCAAAATTTGTATTTATCCAAATTATAATGGCCTTGGTTGTTAGGTTAGATCTTGAATTATTTACTTTGATGTAAAAAGATGGCTTTCTTAAATAGAGAATTAAAGGAATATATCTACATGCAACAATCAGTGAGTTTCAAAGAAAAGGGTTTAGAAGATAAAGTTTACAAGTTAAATAAGTCTCTCTATAGTTAAAATAATCCCCTAAATAGTGGCATTTGACTTTCCACAAGGTTATGATGGAAATTAGATATGAGGTCAAGCCTATGGATGATTCCATATATGTGTGGGAAGGTCAAAACAATTTGGTGACACTATCATTATATATCAATGATATACTTTTTGCAAACAATAATATGAAAATAATAGAGAGAACAAAGTCATGTCTTAGAGAAAATTAAAATAAAAGACACTGGTCCAACATCATATCTTAGGCATTAAAATAACCAATGATTGAAAATCCAAATTAGTGTATTTAGATTAAAAAAGTATTTAGGACAAATATTAGAAAATTTTCATATGAATAATTGCAAGCAAATATCTACACTAATTTGTAAAGGTTTGATACTTGAAAAATCACAATGTTCTAAAATTGAAAGTAAAATTAAGGGAATGAAAAAGATTCCTTATACAAAAGCTATAGGCAGCTTAATGTATGTTATATTCTATGTTTTAGGATTAGTTAGTCATCACCAAGCTATTTCTTGTAAAGAGTACTAGCAAGTAGTTAAATGAATTTTTAGATTTATCCAAGGTATTAAAAAGTTGAAGTGTGTTTTGGACAAGATGATTAGGAAATTTATGGTTATTCAGATGTAGATTTTGCCAATGATCATGATGATCAAAAATCTACTAGCAATAATATATATATTTAATTTGGAAGAGATACAGTCTCATGGTCAAGGAAAAAGTAACCTTGTGTTGCTAAACATGTAATGGAGGCTAAATATGTTACATGCAACATGGCAATCACTTAAATAATTTGGATTAAGTAATTTTTGAAAAATTATGAATTAAAAAATAAATTAGCCTATGAATGTGTTTTGCGATCATAAGGTTGCAACATCACTAATAAGGGATGGTGCAATGAGTTCCAAAGGCAAGTATACTGGTGTAAACTATCATTTAATATGAGATGTAGTGGAGAAGATGGAGGCTAAAGTCAACTAGATATCCTCTAAAGAAATAAAAATAAATTCTGACTGATGGGCTATCATTGGAAAGATTCTAGGAGCACGTTTAGAAAATAGGATTAATAAACACCTAGATGAATTATACAGCATGGTAAAGTGCTATGGCCATTGGAGGTTTCTAGGAACATTTGAAAGAAGGTAATGGGGAGTTAGCATAGTCTTCTTCTTTTTTTTGAAGAAATCAAAATAAAATTAGAGTTGATATAAAATTTGGTGTAAACAAATAATTGATTAATATTTGATTAGGTGGGAGATATTAGCATGTAATCTAATATTATGGAATTGGTGATGGGTTATATTTTTATTAGATAATGTGAAAAAGTATATAATCAAAGGACATTGGTATTTGAAAGATCAAAGGATACTAGTAGTTACTTTTTGTTATAAATAGTTATCAAATAATTAAGTGAGAAAGACATAAGGCCTTATGTGTGTAAAAAGTTATAACGAAAATGAGTGAATAAAATTATAAATAAGCATAAGACTTTTTAAGACCCGACATCCTTTCTACAGTCTGCTGTTTACTTTTCTCTCTTATTATATTTGAAAAACCCTCTTCTTCTACTCCACTCGTATATATAAGCAAGTGGTTTTCTCTAGGACCATTTGATTTATTCATTAGTCAAAGATGGGCATGTAGCATTGCTTGCCAAAGGATAACCAATCTAATAATAAGTGATCCAACATCTACTATAGTAGTAAATTGAGACCAACATAAATATCAAATTTGAGAAAAACTAGTCGAGCCGCTTCTTTTCTTTTTTTGTGTTAGATGCTAACAAAACAATAATACTTTATTAATGCATATTTTAACTAAGAATGATAAATAAGTTGGTATATTTTACCTTTTAATAATACAAAGTAGCCTGAGAATGAATGATGATGTTATATGATTATAACATTTACATCATAACATAGGCAAGGATTGTTTATGAAAGAACAACTTAGTAAATTAAAATCACTTACTCAATGTGACTTATGTAAAATTTCTTTTGCGCAGTAGTGTATTATTCCAAAAATACAAAGAAAGATGATATTACTAATAATTATCGAGTAACAATTAATAGCTATCTATCTACCATGGTTGTTCTTCGATTATAAGTTTGTTGCTCTTATATGCTTTTAATATAATCCTTGAATAGCTATAATGCCTTTTATATCTAAAGTATAATTTGAAAACTTGGAGCCTGGATTCAAACTAGTAGTACCAAAACAATTAACTAGATTTGTACCACTTGAAAAACCTAAAGATTTGTTATAGCAAAAAAGCAAACTAGAAATCAAATCTCCAATATTCAATTATTATTATCTAATTGAAAAAATAAAATATCTTATATACTTATATTTACATTATCCATTCAAAAGAAATTTAAGATAAATACGATATATAATATAGCATCATTCTTCATCTTTAATCTCTAAACCATTAATCACACTATGAAGTCATAAATATGACATAAACCATGAGTTTCTGAATATTTATAACATTATTGCCATGCGAAGTTGCTAAGTTTTTGGATGTAAAATCATAATCATTTTTAGTAAAATTACCGCTTGTTAAAAGTCAACATTTTATCAATTAAGCATTTTATTTTAGTTCAGAGATTTTTTTGAAAAGTTTTGATCAACTTCAAAATTATATTTATGATCTTTCAACTTCCCATTGTATGATATCATAAGGATTGACATAATATGCATGGCTAATTAAAAATTATTCTAAAATATTTAAAATTATAAATTATAATAACTCAAATGAAATTATATATTTTTGTGCTTTTGCAATCATTTCTTTTTATGGTGACAAAGGATACAATAATGATCATATCGTTAATAAAAAAAATAATCAATGCTTATGATTAAACTTCAAGTTTTGCTTCAATACTTTTTTGAATACTAATTATTCTTTAATTTAAATCTCATTTCTTAGAATGTGTGAATGACAAAATAGCTATTTATATAGTAACTAGATCATGTGCTCAACAATTAAAAAAACTAATTTATTGTTGGTTGGGGAAATGGTTTGGAATCTCATTTTGATCATGTAGGGTCCTTTTGGTGCAAAAGAGGTAGAAAGAGACAAGGTCACTCAAAATCCTTATTTTTTCTATGGTGATTGAGGAATAGAGAGTGTATGAGAGATATGAGAGACAAAACAAATATGTTTATATGCAAGGGAGAGTGTGGAAGAGAAAGTTTAAGACTTTACATGGTTGGAGATTACCCATCAAGTTTTCCTATTCAATTGAACAACTTGACTTAAACTATAAGCTTTCCTATTTTTAAATTAGAATTTTGATATATCATTAAAAAAAACCCTTATTGTCAAGGAAAATTACACCTACTTTTTCATTTTTAACTTACACATATGCATGCTTTGCTATTTTTAACTTACAGATATGCTATCATAGATTAACGGACTATAAGACGAAATGCAAGACTTCTATTTCAAAAAATATATGGTTCAAGGAAAAAAACTAATGTATCTAAGAAAGAATATTAAAGTTATGAACATTATTGACTAATATATAAAGCTACCATGGCTTTGACCAAAGTCCAAGTTTGTTAAGCACTACTTAAGCAATTCTTGGTGGAGGTTGAAATTTCTAAACAGCTTGCCTACACAACTAGGAAGAATTAGGAGTTAAAAATTTTCAAGATTTAATTATATTTATATCATAACTTTGTTTAAGAAAATTATCATTAACACATATTTTGTTTGTTAAAAAAAATAGAAATATTATATGTTTCCATCAAACTCCTAGTAGGAGAATGCTGGGGACTTACTCAAATGTGCCAAGTAAGTAGGGTATGGGAAGCAACCGAACGGCCATCGGAAGCACCTTTTGCTAGAGATGTCCTTCACCTACAAAAAAAAGTCCCTGACTAGAGTTTCTCCGATGGAGAACTTTCTGATACTTAAGTTAATGGAATTTAGAGAATAGATAGGAAACTAGGAGAAACAAAATAACAGAGTTTTCTGGTCTAGAATTAGCTAATCCTTTCAAGGTCCTCTCTTACCAGTATTTATAGGCACTCGTAGTAACTGAATTATGTTGGAAGGTAATCTCCTTCTATTAGATATAATAGCTTTTTGTTGAGACTAACCTCTTTTTAGTATATTAATAGCCTGTCGTAACAACTTTCCATTATAATAGTTGTCTTCTCTATCCATTAATCGGATGTCTTTGAAAAGTTAGCATGTATGCCTTACTCATCGATCATGCCTTGGCATCTAAAAATCAGTCATTTTATCTTGCATCCAATTAAGTTATTCGGGCATCTTGTTTATGAGAACCAATCATCCAACTAACTCATGATTATGTATACTTAGTCGAACTTCAATATTATAGTTACTTGGCTTTGCTCACTCTGGATTGAGTTATTTGGCTGTCACATGCTGAGTCATCGATTTGGCACCCTTATTCAGTAAGTTTGAGTATTTTAGTCAACATATCTAAGTAAGTAGTGTAACATTGCATTTAGAAATAATAACTCATTAGTTACTTAAGCTACTCGTGATATAACTCAACATCAATTAATACTGAACATATTATAAACACCAAAATGGTACTAAGAATCAAACTTTGGTCATATAAATTAAAAAATTAATTTCGTACATTATAAACATGGTCAAGTAGATGATAATATATAAAAGCACACACTTGCAAAAATTGCAATTTATATGAAAAATTATGTTAAGACATACATCGGAATCATGAAAAAATATATAAAGATCTATATCCAATAGGATGATAAAATACATAAAGACAAATAAATACAAAGATGATCACATCGATGAGAAAACAAACAAAGAGTCACGTTTATAATAAAACAACTAAAAATGTAATTACTAGATTATATTACAAATGGTTAAGCAATGTATTGAGTTTGTCAATTTTGTATAGGATTCAAAATTTTTAGTGCTAGAAACAATAGGAGTCGGAGGTGTCTGCTCAAGTAAAAGTTAGATAGTCCTAAATAATTGATCTTAATGAACTAAACCATATACGTATGACCCATCTGCAAGTTTTATAAGGCATTGTAGATGTTTCTTATAACATTATGGTAATATAATTGAGAAAATGTGGACTAACTCTAAAGCTATTCCATAAGAATAGATATGGCACCTTACTTAGATATGATCTAAAAAATTTGAAAGAATCAAGTCTAGGATTAAGTCGAATCCTAGTAATAATAGGCCCTCTCAGCTAATCCTTGGTAGGATAGTTTTGAAACATCTCAATATAATTACAACTCCAATCTTAGTTTTGAGTTTTAGAGAGAAACTATCCTTTTGATAAGAGTGAATAATGAGTACTTATTTTAATATCATAAAATTATTTTCCCTTCAATTTTATTTCGTTATATATTTGTCTTAATATTTCACTCTTTTATTTTGGCAATTATTCATGATAATTTAGAGATTCTCTAATACATCCATACTTGGTGCAATGATTTGGAGCAAGCTAATCCTCCAATGAAATGGTTATACTATTCCATTCTATGGTTATTACGATGGGATAAAGTCCTTATAATTTGGCCAATACCCATTAATCCACCAAAAACTCGAGCTACTAAATCAATCTAAAAGCAAGTGATTTTTTGGATAATCCTATCCAATAAAGACATGTAAACAGTTTCCTAGTTGATTTGTTCTAACTATCAAATATTTTACTCAAATTGATAATAAGCATGAATTTTGTAAAATAAATCCATATTTGGCAAGTTATAATGTTGTAAGTAATATCGCATGCAACATTCTAAAAGACATCATGATCGACACAAATAGAAACTAAAGCTCACCATTTTTATTGTGTCTAGCAACAAATAATGCAACTCAATCACTTTGATCGAAGCTTAAACAAGGAAGACATGGCCAAAATATTGAAACAATGTTTGTGAAGCGCAATCGGGGATTTATATGGTAGATCACCTATTGTTAAATCAAAATATGATGTAGTAAATGTAGCATGTTAGTTAAACTCATCATTCATTGGTCTTTCAAGATTGATTCAAAATATGAGTCATTCAACCATGCATCAATTTAATTCTATAGATCTCATGTCACTATCAAAAATATTTTTGCATCTATTAGTGCCCCTAAGGTATAGGATTTGTTTAAAAGCCTTAGTTTGCAAGTAATGTAGGTCCTAATGTACTAGGAACCTGCCAGTCTTATCAATGGAAGGGATCTTAGAAAGTTATAAATACATTGCTATATACTCAAAATCATTCAATGGAATCAATAGTTTTACTTATATTAATCCAGTTAGGTTGGTTCTAGTTTAAGGCAAACCTAACCCTGCCCTATGTCTATATTTTTTATGCCAACCCAACTTGGCATTAAGCTAAGATTTTTCTAATAGCTTGACAAAACCTCATTTTAAGCTAAATTTTGGTTGGGTTAGGTTAGTCTATTTAGTTTGGGTTATTGCAATGTTAAACAGGCTAGATCCAATTGAATAAAAATTGTAAAATAAAACCAAAAGTTTTGGACATCTTTGTCACATTAATATTTATTGGATTAAGGCCTCAACATTTTATCAAATATTTTGTTATATGCTTATATATTTTTTAACTAGATTAAATGTATAACTAAATAAATATAAAAAATAAAGTACACAAAATAATTATGAATTGAAAATATAAATATGAGTTATCTATTTATTTATCTATTAGGTTGAGCCAAGTTAAGTCGGATTATTCTAGGTTCAAGCTTGCTTAATGTTAGGCTTTACATTAGGTTAGAGGTCAATCTTAAACCAACCCTACATAATGAGTAGGTCAAGTGCATTTAGGTTGAGTCCAACTTAAGTTATACCTTAAAATTAGGTCAGGTTGAGGACAAACCCTAACACAACTTAAGCTCTAAATCTCTTAACCCTAACCCAAGCAACTCCATGTTAAGCTAAGTACGAGTTGGATCAATTTAGCTTGGTCAAGTTGGGTTAGTTTGGTTGACAAGGGTGGTGCCATGATAAATGGATTAATATGAATAAATAGGAATTTTAAGATGGTGAAAGGTTTAGGATATTTTTGTTGAATTAAATATGTTATATTGAAGTTTGAATTGTTTTAATTTTCAATAGTATATTTATAAATAATTTGTCAAGATTAAAATATAACTATATAAATATATAATTAATCTAGATTAAATACAAAATTGAAATATGAATATGATTTATTTATTTACAAATCAGGTTGGCCAATTTAGATCGGATTCAAGCTTAATTATGGTTGAGTTCAGGTGGGGTTGAAGGTCAATCCTAACCTAATCCTACTTGACTTCAAGTTAGGATTTTTGATCCAAGCCCATGTGTAACAATTCAACCCAGCAAATCTAGCAAGGGAGTTAGATGGGCAGGTTCAGGCTAGGCCTAACTTAAACCCTTATACTCAAGTATATATATGGCTTCACCTAATGCATAAGATAAATTAATTAATAGCACTTTTAAGAATTTTTACTATTTTCTATTGATGCTTTGATTGAAAATATTTTTAAAAATCTAAGGATTGTGAGACCATTCTCTTTCTCGTGTTTTTATCCTTCAAACCTTGTTATTCCTGGGATTTTCATATTGTGATTTTTTATGATTTCTCAAATAGAAGCACTACCCAATGTCCAAAAGGCTTTCATAATTATTTTGGTAAACCATACCATTTTCACAAGGTCTTATTCAAATATGTTTCTATGAAACTTTATTTTCCTATAATTTATGGCATGTCTTTGAAAGAAAATTCCACTTTTGTTTTTGAAACATAATTCTTCCTTAAAAGAATTCAAAACATAGAATCATTTTTTATGTCGCAAATTATGCAAGTAATCTTAGCTACTGCTTAATTACTAAATTAGTCTCCAAGATTTAGGCTCGAAACTATTTTAGTTTCTAAGTTTTAAATTGGATCAATGTAATCCCTAATATTTTCAAATGATTTCAATGTAATCATTACTATCGGTTTTCTATTTGCAATCAGGCGAAACATACGCAAGTGGCCATTTTTTTTATTGACACCAAAAATAGAGGAAAGCGACCTGTAAGAAACTTACCTTTTTTCAAAGAAAAATCTTCTGTCTCAGAAATGATAGCTCCTAATGTGGTCATCTCCATTTATTTTTATGGAGAGTGTAGTATAGAAAACTTTATGGATAGAGGCCAATTCAAGAAGAAGATTCCTTGGATGCAAGCTCTATGGGTAGGATTTGTTGTCTTTGGCTTCTCCAACTAAGCTGAATCTTTTTTTTTTTTGTTCTTTGTTTGATTGAATGTAGCTCTTGAACTCCGTGTTTTCTTTTTTGTTATATCAAAGTAATGCATGTGGGTACTTTGCTTAGTATAATCCCTCAGTTGTGATCATGAAAGGTAAGTTATTATAGGTTTATTACAAAAGATTAGAAGAATATAAGCTATATATATTTCTTCTTGGCATGTGTATTGGTATCCTTGCATGTACTATGGCCAATCTTCCTATTTGCCTGGATGGAGCACAAAGCTAATTGGAGCAAGACATTGCAGTGGGTTGTGATGGCAAAAAGCACCAATATCAGTCTATGTCTTGTACCTGTTTCTGTAAAGGATTACCAATGGGGTACATATATTTGGGCTTTTATAGATTAGACATGCAAGTAATCTTGTGATGACCTTCATAACTTGTAATGAAGTGTAATGTTTTATGTTTCAGAATGACTAAATACTTTTTTTATTTTGTTTTTTAGTAGGTAGAACAATGCCTAAAGCTAAGGAGAATGGGATCTTTTAAATACAAAGGCAACTCAACTACAAAGCACTGCTAACCAAACAGAGATAATCAGCAACCAAAGTTCAAAAATAATAATGGCACCACAAACCAAACAAAGATAGTCAGCAACTAAAGTTTAAACATAATAATGCCCAAGGCTAATAAGAATGAGACCTGAAACCAAAATGGGATAATAAGATTAAAGTATTCATTCAGCAAAAATCTGAATCTTTTGTAATTACATTTACAGGTTAATAAGATTGTAAAGTATTCATTCAGCAAATTAAATCTTTTGTAATGCATTTCTAAAGATACCTATCAATGTTTGGACATAACTATGAAAAAAAATAATAGTCAACTAATACCAGAAATTCAAATACAAATCTAGAATAAACTTGTCAAGTCTGGAAATAGGAAAACTATTACATAAAAATAAGTAGTTCCATTGAGTTTCTGAATACAAAGAAAGATATACATAATAGTTTCAGTTACATATAAATCTTCATATTTTGATACCAACCTTTATACAAATTAGGTAATAACTTATCCCATGTTCAAACCAAAATACATGCAATCATATCAACTCAAAATATACATAACCATAACTTCAAGTTTACAATGTTAAGTGTTGGCACAATAAATTAAAAACACCCTCCATAGTCCACAACTTCAAGTGCCAGCACAATCCACAAAGATAGTAACAAAATCTTTTTTCATAGTATATATCCATAAATTAAAAATACCCTCCACAGTCCACAACTTTAAGTGCTAGCACAATCTTCTACAAATCTTCTACACTTCTTCTGACATACTAGAATGCATTAGATTTATTATGTATTGGATGGGCTACCATTGAATCTGTCTGACTTTTGTTGTATGCTTGGAATTATAGTGGATGGACTTAGTATTGTGTGTGATGCCATTGTAATAGGTACCATAAATAATGCAACTCTATTTGACTGTGATGTTCGATTAGCTAGAGCCTTAAGATGGAAATGAAGAACCAAATTATTAACAAAGTAATAAAATGCAAAAAGATAAATACAAGTTGAAACAAAAGATTACAAAAGGTTGTTTTGTACGCTTACATCAAATATCCATCTTATAGTAACTATTGATGAGATCCCTCCAATATATAATGAATTATCTCTATAAATAGTATTCCTTGTAACCTTCAAAAAAATAATTTACAATCATTACTTGCAAATAGAATTCAGTTAAGATATTATAAATTGGATTTGATCTTCATTTATAAATTGTTGTGCATTTGCTCTTGTTGAACCACTTGATTGACTAGGTGGTGGTCGATGTTGATTGCTTCCACTAGTCTTCTTAGCCTTCAATTAAAAAAATAAGTCGTGTATCAATATAACCGTTTAACTTTGAAAACTAATTGTACCTAACAACTACATTCAAATTAAAAGAAACTTGTTAAAAATATGTATCATACTTACAATTATGTTTGATCGTCTTGAGCCACTAGTTGATTAGCTGAAAGTGGTTCTAAGTTCTTGTTAATGCCTCTCTACATGTTCTTTTATTATGCTCCTCTTCATCACATTGTCCATAGCATAACTTGAAGGTCGTCTTTAGCTTGGTTAGATTTTGGAGCTCAACTGGCTCCTTCTTCCTTGTAGTCTTGGCTTGCCTACTTTATTTTTAAGAACCTTAGGTGGCTGTATTTTTTCCATACTAAACTTTGGCCATAGCTTAAAACCATTAATTGGTTTGATAATGGCTTCATAAATCTTTAGATATGTGTCCTCTCATAAATATTATTTACATAAATCTCTGGTTCTTCTCTGTTATCCCAAATTGCTGCCACAACATGTGCACGTAGAATCCCACTCAAGTCCCACTTTCCACAAGTACAAATGTGCTCTATTAAATCAACTACAAAATCCTCCAAGTTATTTAGACAACTTATCCCAACTTTTGGACCTCCTGAAGAGCTAGGCCAACACCTTGCATATTGAAAATCTTTTCCAACTTCTTTTAGATTTTGGGGCAGATTTCTTCTTTGAATTTTATCATCTTATTCCTCTTGTTCATGAATATATTCATTAATTTGCTTATAAGCACAAGCATTATTAAAATAGGTAGACCCTTGCTTCTAAAATAAACCTATTGAAAGCTTTACAAAGATTATTTAGTAACATATCACACTTAGGATATGTGGTAAAGTGTGATCTTGATTAATGAAAATGTGACTTATCTTGAAGCCATTTATAAGCATCCTCAGATAACTCTTTCAATTTATCCATCTTCTTTTCAAAGTCCTCTACATATATAGACGTCACACAATTCCACAAGGCATCCTTCAACCCCTTTTCTGGATGTTTTGCCTTGACATTAGAGTACAAATGTCTAACATGGAATCTATGCTTATCTTCTAAAAATAGCTTTTCAATTATCGGCACCAATCCATATTATATGATACATGTGCAACTAACATTAAATGTAAACATAGGTAATGTCAAATGAAAAAAAATATCATGAAAGATAAATATAGTACCTTCTGTTGATCAAAAATCTAGGTCCAATGAAGTTGATTATCCATTCTCAAATCCTCTGCTAGTAGCTTTGAAAATAATGTCTAAGAATCTTTACTTTCAATTTCGACTATAGCAGATACGATTGAATATATGCAATCATTTACATCTATATTATAGTAGATAACAACTGGCCTCTATACCTACTCTTAAGAAAACAACCATCAATACCTATAATTGGTCTGTAGCTAGCAAGAAAGCCTTTTTTACAAACATTAAGACAAATGTAGAATCTTTTAAATATCAACATGTCTAACTTAAAATAGTTATGATTTCAAGATTTGTCATTCTGAGCTCAGCTATATAATCACCAAGCCTTTTGTATTTCTTATGTTCTCCCTCTAGCATCTCTAGTGCTTGGCTCTTAGCCCTCCAAAGCTGCTTATAGGTACCGAGATATTATAATCCTCCTTAACAGCATCTTCAAATGAAATCAAAGACCACCTTGGATCTGACTTAAACCTTTGAATGTATTTAGATGCAAGAATCTTTAAAGTCATTCTTTTGTTGGTATAGAATTTACTGCAACTATGCACATTACATAACTTTTTACTTGGTATATGAGATTTCTTGGAGTGTTGCTTACAAAAATTGACCATAGACATCCTTCTTTGCACTTTGTATAAACTCTTCTTTTATTATTTTAATAAATCTAATATTATACATATTCTTTAAAGCATATTTATTAATAGCTAATTTGATCTGCTTTGTATTGCTGAACTTCATCTCAACCACAAACTTGAGATTACTCATATCACTATCTCTAAACTTAGGATACCTCAGTCTACCTGTATCATCATCACTTGAACTAACAATGCTATATAGTTCATTTAAAGCCTCATAATAACTATCATTGCCATCATCATTATCTTCTACATTGATTTGAAATTCAAATAGGTTGGGCTTTTTGGTTTTTTCTGTTTGCCTCATTTAATCAATCTCTTTTTTATATTCCCTTCATATTCAGAATCATCAATTGTGGAGTCATACTCACCATCATCAAAATCAGATTGGCCCTTCTCCATGCTCAAGTCCTTTGACTCTCCATCATCATGTTTGTTTCCATAGGACCATAATCAATGTTTGATTCCTTTATCTTATCCTCATTAATGTTTATTTCCAAAGGTACTCCATCAATGTTTGATTCTTTTGGCACATCCTCATCAATATTTATTTTCAAAAGAACTTCATCATCAATGTTTAATTCCTTTGGCACCCATCATCACTGTTTGTTTCCAAAGACACTCCATCATTAATTCTAAAATCCTCTAGCACTACAACATCATCCTCCTCACCTCTAATATCAACATCAATTGGAGTCGGAATCTTAATTACAATGATCTCTTCGGGCTTCTCCCTAGAAAAATGTTTCACGTATATTTTAATATTTTTACTTACAAATATTTTTTACCATTTCTACACATAACCATCCAAAGTACATCCTGGAACTTTCTAGTAATAATTCATAAACACAAATCCAATAATCTTAATTTGTCTAACATCTCATCAATTTTAAGTGTGGACATTGTATCTACATTACAATAGCCAAAATAGTGAACCTTGCTAAAATTAACATGCTCAAGTCCTTTGACTCTCCATCATCATGTTTGTTTCCATAGGACCATAATCAATGTCCTTTATCTTATCCTCATTAATGTTTATTTCCAAAGGTACTCCATCAATGTTTGATGTAAAACCTTCATCATCAATGTTTAATTCCTTTGGCACCCATCATCACTGTTTGTTTCCAAAGACACTCCATCATTAATTCTAAAATCCTCTAGCACTTGTCGGAATGATCTCAGATGTTTCACGTATATTTTAATATTTTTAACAAATAGTACATCCTGGAACTTTCTAGTAATAGTCTAACATCTCATCAGTGTGGAATTGTATCTACATTACATATAGTGAACCTTGCTATTAACATATGACTTATTTGACTCTAGACCATTGTGATGTTATGGTCAGGATTGTCTGCCAATATATATAAATAGTATGTCTCCAAGAATGACCAATCAAGTATATATTAAACATTATTGTTTCTTATTTTGACTCATTGAAATAAGTCAAGTTGACATTAAAAATGCATCGCCACTATTCTTTCTATTATTTTAAAATTAGAATTATTTTATAAATCAT
This sequence comes from Areca catechu, assembly GCA_021397845.1. NCBI lineage: Eukaryota > Viridiplantae > Streptophyta > Magnoliopsida > Arecales > Arecaceae > Areca > Areca catechu. The sequence continues at coordinate 28,693,740 of CM038042.1, read as the reverse complement.
AATTCATATTTATTTTTTTTTTTTTCATATAACTCATATTCAATTTATCTCTCCCCCCTAGCTATCCAATCCTCTATTATCCACTTTATTCTTTTCTAGCCATTATTTAGGGATATAAGTAACTTTTAATTGCTATTCAAGGTGGATAACAAAAGCTTCTATGAGATCAGATACCATGTTAGTGCAACGAGCCCCTATCTTAGACTATTTGACCAAAAGTACATGATGACAAGCATGATAAATAGGCCATATAAAGCAAAACTACATTAGAAATAAAGTTTTTACTATGATTTTTAAAGACCACACTATTTTAGTTGGATCTTTACTTTGAATGACATTAATCAATTTGGTTAGGACTTTTTAGCAAATACAATATTCAAAAGCTTGAAAGCACTTCACTTGTCTACCGTATCTAAAACAAATGTGCCAATAATTATTGTTTTGCAACCCCATATACAATCTCTTTTTTACAAACAAACATGTCTCCATACAAACTTCTATATGATCTTATTTTCATAAAAAATTATAAATAAAATACGAGGATTACAATCAATACACAACCCAAACCTCAATGACCAAGTAAGAAAGATAATTAAAAACTGGGATCATAAAAATATTACCAATGGAAGGATCTAAAATAAACAAATCATCCATAAATGCATTCAAAATAAAATTTTATTCAAATGGGCATTACTCTTACCATAATGAGAGATCTCTGTTCTCTTACAATAACGATTGATCTTCTTGGACCTTATCAAACGATGTACCATATCCTTCTCTACTAGTTGATTAATAAGACAAAGGCAATGCCAATAGAGTGATCCCCAAATCGTTTAGGGCTCAAGCAGGATTTTGATTCAATATCTCTTTTATTTTTTTTTTTTCATCTAAAAAATTCTAAAAATTTCTAAATCATTTACCATTCCTAATAGGATATCGTGGCACACTGAAAATGCCAAATGACTCTGCGATCCATAGATAGCATCAAACTACCATGTCAACAACAAAATGACTAGCTGTACATGTTTTGTTTGATTGCCAATCTGAAAACTGGCAATAAGGATTATATTCGAATCGTTTGAAAATCTCTCAAATTACATTGATATAATTTAAAACTTATGAACTAATAGTTTCGAACCTAAACCTTAAGAACCAATTTAGTAATTAAGCCCTTAAGCTACCGGTTCCTAGGTTGCATTACTCCTAGCTTCTATAGGAGAGATTAGTGTATGGCCATTGTATCTCAATAGGGTAGAGGAAGCCCTATGCACTTCAAAAGGCTCGCTCTAATATAGCATACTGTCACTTACATAACACTACTTCAAAATATATCCTACCAGATCTTCAACAAAATTTTCAATAAGTTTACTAGAGAAAAAGTACCAAATTTCTAAAAATTTTGTTTAATCTGAATGCAGGTTTTACTTGTTTTTTTCCTATGATTGTATTATTAGTCTGCAAAGTGCAAATATTTCTGCACTATTCAACCAAAAAACAAACAAAAACATTTCTATGAACGAGTAGTATTATAAATGGAAAGATTCACGAAAGAATAAAGAAATCTTTTCATAAATAAAATCAAAGTTTTAAATCCCATAAAATCATATTACAAATGGAAAGATACATGGAAGAATAAAGAAATTTTTTAATGAGACTGTTCCATTTTTTTCATGGAATGAAACATGCTGCCATTTTGTCTCGACATTTGGAACAGGAATGTTTCTAGATGTTTCAATTGGGATATTGAAATGTTGACAGGATATCACATAAAATGATATCCCTTCCGGTATTTTGCAAGATGTTCCACCAAGATCTGAATCCATTATTAAAATATAGATGGCAACAAAAAAGTTAAGAAAATGGACCAAAAAGATGAGTGCTCTTTTGTTTTGGTAAGGAATGGAGCATGAAGCTAGAATTAAAAATGGCAAATATAGTTTAGAGATGCAAAACACCCGCCAAAAGAGCCCAATGGACAGATACAAATTATAGCTACTCTGACAATTCCAAATATCCAAAACAGGACCAGAAGCATCAAGGGGACGTGACGACGTGTTATGCTTGGTCTTGGTTGAATGCTGCTACAATGGAAACATGGGTGCTTGCACTTAAGATATCATGAATTCATTCCTCCCATTCTTATTCAACAACGCCATCCAATGGCAGTGATGACTAATTCAGTGCCTACCAGGTTGCGTGGATATTCTTATGATTCTCCAAATGGGTTAAACAAATAAATATTTAGGCCATTTGAAGGTTTGAAAGCACCCTCGTTTCACCATTTCTAACTTCTTGACATGAGAAGCCAAAACATCCAAGCAGTATTACCACGCCAATATCATCATATCTAGACTTTGATAGGATAGGTCATTAAATATATTTCAAATGAAACTAAACATATTAAAAATAACATGTTTAGAAAAAATATGCACATAAATATTGCATATTTTTTGTGCATCAAAGGAGACTATATATTGCAACGGTTAGATGGTCAAACTTCCTCTAGATTATACTAGCTCAATGTATGTGTATATACAGGAAGAAAGATTTAGTTGCACTCAAGTAAATCTCTATCCAAATTTGATTAAGTTTAGATTTAACAATGAGAACCCCACAGTCATGACCTGAGTTATTGGATGCCACATGAGGCATGTTCGGGTGTATTTCTCTATCAAACAGAGAGCATGAGGTAGTCTTGTACCAATGGACTAATATCCGAGCAAGAGAAAAACTGAAGTCTTGCTTGCTGGTTAGGGGCTTCTATTGAAGATAAGCTTCAAAAGCATCAAACAAGCAGGACCTATAAAATTCCAGTATGGAGGGGGTGAGCTCATGAATCAGTTCCCAAGTGGACAGGGTGCCCTGTCTCCTGTTCTGATTACGAGATTATGCTTCACAAACTGTTCTTATTAAACCCAATAATAATACCAACACCTGTTATCTGTTGCAGTCAACATAAGTGTCATAAAGATGGGCCAGATCTAGTCAGGTCACAACTCGCACTTCATACAAGTTTTTGCTGCTTTGTGCTTTAAGGCACTGATAAGCACTAGAATTAATTTCATCTGAAGCTAAGCTGACAGTTACCACGTAGCCAATTTCGTTACACCTTAGCTCTGCATTCCTTTATTGCTCTCTATTGGGTATGATACAACTTATCAGACTTTACAAACACCACACATTCAAATTTACAGTAGCTCATGAACCCTTGATTTAAGTTACCAGCAGGCGGCTCCATTTGAAAACGGCTGCCACCTAAAGCTAGGTACCTACACCTTGTCATCATGGAACCACCACCTGGTCTCCTTAGGGGACCTACCATTCTTACAGTTCTTGACATACCGGTCATTATCATCAGGGCGTTGCTGCAGTCAAAAAGGTTTTAAGTAAAATAATGACAAGGCAGAGAATGTAACGCAAGAACAAGGTATGCACGCAACATGGGGATAGGCAGGGACCTTTACAGTCGAGCTTGATAACATGGATAGAATGCTAATACAAACAGAACTTACAGTCATTGCTGGTGACCATGAATCATAGAGTATATCTGCCAAAAAGGGCCAGAACTAGAATGTCAAAAATTACAGGAGACGATCTTTACAATCGAATATTTGTTGAACATTGGTAGTTGAATTGTCTTTTTAGAAATAAACCAAAAACAGAAACTCCCTAGAATTCATCAATGAAAGAAACTAATTCAACTAAAGTTGTGAGTTATAATTCAACAACCCAATTTAGGATTTTACGGTACAATATACAAAAAATCAACATATAAAAACAATACCTAGATGTCAACTATCACATGTATACTTGACAGCCTTTAAAAATGTCATATGATATTCAAAAGGATAGAAGGCAGTATCAGAATATGTGCAAGATATAGGAGTTGATATTCGTGGGCATTGGCCCGCCGACCTGCCTTAAGCAGGTTTGGGTTTGGGCTAAACAGGTTCGTATCAGAAATAAGTCGATCCATTTAACCCAATTAATATTTGGATCAAGTTCAAGTTTTAAGGGCCTGATCCACATTTAACCTGTTTAAGTTGGTTGGACCTGGACCGTTTACATGGATTGGGCTTTGGGCCAATACAGGTGTGCTGCTTAAAATCAAATCCCGTTCAAAAATTTAGCATCGATTTTTTTTCCCAATTCCCGACATGACACGATCCCGTCCTTAAAACCTTTGCCACCATTGTTTACCCAAAAAAAAAACCCTCGCCACCATTAGGGATTAGCGTTTCCAATCTTTCCCTCCTCCCAAACTTTCCTTCTTCACATTCTCCTTCTTCCCGTTCTTTGATTCCTTCCTCGTTGTCTCCCATTTTTTGATTACTTCCTCGCTGTCAATAATGACAAGACACCATTTCTTTTCCCTTTCTCATCAGCCATTTTTGTAGACCATCTCCGGCCCCAAATCTAGAGTCACCGTGAGCAAGGATGGAAGGTTGAGGGTGGAGCCGGAGAGGTCATTTTCCCATTGCCCATTTCTCTAGACCATCACATTCTCTGCTCTGGCCCAAATCCAGAGCCACTTCGTGCCGATTCATTATAGCGAAGGTGAAGCCGGAGAGGCAGTGAGAGAGGAGGGTCGAGGGCCTTTCAAAGAGGCCGCGAGGATGGAAAGGTTGGTCGAGTAGAGATGCGACGACGATGGACTAACGAAGAGGGGACTTGGCGGGGGTGGAGACCGGAGATGCACGTATTTAGATAACAGGAACTGGAGAAGCGAGGGAGAGATGGCCGGTGGCAAGGGTAGAGGCCGGAGAGGCAACACTGCAGTGGTAGCCTGGTAGGTTTCTCACTGTTTTTTTTTTTTTAAAGTGGGTTTTAAACGGGTTGGATTTTTGTTTTTTTTAATTGAGTTGTAAATGGATCATAAACAGGTCAGGTTCCGGTTCTAAAACTAGACTTGTTTAATAAACAGGTCGGGTTCGAATTGAGTCTTTTTTGACATGACCTAAATCTGACCCAACCCGTTTATATCCGACTCCATCCAATTGCCACCCCTACACAACAGTAATGTTGCTCCACCATGATCTAGGTGTCACGGGTTCAGAACAAGGAAATAGCCTCTCCACACATGGAGATAAGACTACATACAACTAACTCTCCCCAAACCTAACAGTGACCAGAGCCTGGTGCACTAGGATGCCTTTTTGTACAAAACTCGATAAATTCAAGCATTTTGAAAAACAATATAAAGTTAAAGTTGCAAACAGTAAGTTGATACAAAAATTAGTAACTTTAAAACAACTCAAGCATTTTGCTAATATGAAAGATATAATTTCATCCAAAAAATATAAAGGTTGTGCACATAAGAAACCTAGTAAATTACTCCAATACTTTTAGGCCTCCATCATTATCCCTTATCTAAATATGTACAAAATGCAATAGACTTCAAACAAACAAAACTCATAGGATACGAATAATCCCTTAGCAGCCAGAATTTTTCTATCTAGAGCAACACAATTGCTTCAGAATATTCTCAAAATCTAGAAACTAAAGAGTAGCACAGGTTTCTGATAAACAAATGGGCTTTCCTACCTTTATTTTGGTTTGTAATGGACTGTACGATTGTTTGAGGGGTTTCGAGGAAGCTGCTAGTTATTTGAAGTTATCCCTTGGTTGGTTGACTAAAATGCAGAAAGAATGGCTAAGCTTGACCCGCATTTGAGTTGCACTCCCCAAGTTCTAATCAGTGATCACGTGGTTGCACAAGACTATCAGTATATTGGCAAGCATGATGGGTAACTTGCACACGAATGACCAAAAAACAAAGAAAAAATAGACTCTATTTAATGTTCCGTGTAAGAGACAATCCATTTGTAGAGCAGTCAAGTCACACCGAACTAGGGGAAACCCTAAACACAAATGTAGCTGGTTTTGGATAGTACTGGAAATGATGATTTAGAAGCCAGTGTTTACCACAAATCATGGCTTAATTTCCTAAACCAAATTGATGGCTTTCATACATTAATGTAATAAACATGATGATTTTACTGTTGTTAGACTCAGCACTCCCAATTTAAATTGCATTGTCACCGACCAAGCCTCCTATTATTTGCTCTTTGCTTGTTCAAGGGGATATGTTCAGAACACTACAAAACTTCAACTAAAGAATTGTTGGTGGTGGGATTCTGTGGGAAGATTCTTAAGCCAAATGATGCACTTTTCAAATTCTGTTCTCCAGATCAGAAGAAACCTGACTTTGGTAAACCTTCAGGCAGAGGGTCATTAAGCAACGAGGACAAAGCACCTTTCTCATTTAAAATTGAACCTAGAGCAGGATGAGCTGGTTCGAAAGTTGGCTCTTCAACTGGAAATCCAAAGAATAAAATTGTTGAAAGTTGGTCAACCTTTGGGAACTGCAGGCTCTAAGAATATGGGGCAAGAAAATATCCTTAAAAATCCAAACAAGATACAAGTTGGTATAGGTCATTATGATGGCTGTGATTTGAACTTATAGCAGATACTGGAACAGTAAAATGCAGAATTAAGAATATTGTTGACTAGAGCATTAACAACAATAATGCCAAGGGAGAGCGAATTTGTTCATTTTGGACTTCAATAAAATGTTATTTTTTATGTCAAAAAGATCAATCCCTCCAAAATCTCTCTTGAATGCAGAAGGTTAATACTGTACTGAATTTATTAACGAAAACAAAGGTAAAATGAAGGTAGAGACTACTGCAGTAGTAATTGATACCAAAATCAAGAAATCGAAGAGGGCAATGGGAAGAATTCATGATGATCTTTTTTTTTCTGGTATGTAATGAAAAGACTGGTGTTCCATATATTCTACTTGTATCAGTGGATAACCAAACAAAATGCTAGATGGATATACACAATGTTAACCAAGGTTTACCAGCTCAGAACCGGAACCCATGCTAGCCGGCCGGTGGTACTAATTCGTATGCCCCCATAAACTGACACAAAAATGAAAGTGGAGAAGAGGGAAAACTGGAGAGGAAAAGAGAGAAAGAGAGGCGGGGTTTTTTTTTTTTGCCTTCCCACTGCCTTCTCCTCCATCTGCTCCTCTCCCTCCCCCCTCTCTCTAACTCTCTCTATTCTTCTCTCGTGGAGGAGGGCAGAGCACCGAAGTCCTTGATGGGCCACTGCTAGCCACTGCCAGCCTTTCCCTCTCCTTCACTCTCCCCTCTCTCTTTCCTTCTCTCTCTTTGTTTTTGCTTGCATTCTGAATCAAACCACACTAATAGGCCGCGAGTATGGTTTGACACACCCCGAACCTTCGGGGCGGTTTGGCATTCCATGGTTCTAACCTAGCTATAGCAACAACTCTCCAAACTTTAACAACCAAGATCTACAAAGAATGACACACCATTTCAGAATCCATTGGAACATCTATCTTATGCTAGCTTCATAGGCATTTCTTTTATACTTTTTTGATCCCCCTTACCTGTTTCTACCCCCAATTATGGTAACCATTGTATATGTCTTGTGCCACCTATGCCCATAGTGGTCACATCAATATGATAAGAGTAGATAAAATACATGATAAAATAGTCGTACTAATACATGTGATTCCATGATAATAGTATGTCCATAAGACCTACAATAAGTTATGAATCAGAAAATGTAAATATGCCACCCTATAGCTTTCACCATTCTAGTTTGAGCATATTTAGGCTGTTAATGTGGAAAATGCTTGTCTACAGATCTAAAGACTAAATATATGATATTAGACAAAGCACATATTGAACAAGTTCAAGTCAGGCTCAGCCCAAGGTATAACTAATTTAGCCAAGCTTAGGCTTGAGCCCAATATTTACTCATGCTTTGGATTTTGGGCTGTCCCTGACTTCCTCAACTTTTTTTCAATTAAAAAAAATTGCAGAACATTTCCATTGCTTATCATCCCCAAATCAAACGCCTAGTGCAAGAAGTCTTAGAGATTGAGCAGGGAAGGACGAAAGCAAGCGAGAGTGTACAAGGGAGATTGAAGGGGTACTAGAAGCAAAGGGCATACCAGAGGTTGGGTGGCAATGGTTGAGGATCGAGGGAGCCTAGCACAATAGAGCTTGGTGGTGAGAGGTGCCAATGATTTTGGCAAATAGTATCACACCGAGGTTGAGATTCGTCATGGTGTTGGTATCACCAAAGCAGTTCTCGCACATATCTAGGATGCCTATATGCGGATGATGCAGGAGTTCTTCAGATCTGCCATGAATTTCACAGCAATCACCCAACAGAGGATGAGCATCAAGACATAAGAGGATCTCCCAAAGTCCACAATGCCCTGGCCATGCTCTATGGCCCTAGGGATGCAGTACATCTTGGAGTTCACCATCAGCATTTAAAGAAGAGGTGGCTGGAGAGGAGAAGATTCTCTCCCACAATTTAGGAATTTGTGGTGGATCGGATAGCCTTGGCTCCTACTCCAAGTGAACCACAGCTACTTAAAAATAGGGTATTTATAATTCGGGTTGGGCCTGAAAGAATAGTGCCCTAAAAGCCAATCATATTTATTATGAAATAAAGGCTTATCTGTAAAATTCTCCTGACTCAAGTATGATATTAATAAAAGGCATTTTGTTTCATCATATGCTGTATCTTATACTTTGTTATTTTAAGATTATGATGAACCCCATAAATTAGGACAATGATTTTAGGATTATGATGGAGATCATAACAGTGAAACCGAAGATCTTATAAATCCTAATCTAAAATATTTATAGTCATAAAATCATCGAGTCGGGAATCGATGTTTCCGGAGAGACTAGCACATCCTATATATGCTCGATGGAGAGAGTGGTTGGTCTCACTACCACTTGTGTAGGGACACTAATACAAGGATGTGGGTGCTCATCAGGATATGAGTTCATTGAATTTGATCTATCATCAAAACATCTTATGGAAGTCTTACTTGTCAAAAGATGATTCTCTTAATGAAAGTTGTGTAAGTAATCCTTAGACCTGAGATCACTATGGTATCTTGCATACATAAATCCATATTTTGGTTCATACTTATTTATGACTTAGTCATGTACGGGATATTCATGGATATGGTGAATTGTGTATAAGATTATGAGTAGGTCAACAAGGAATTGATCACTCCTAGTAAGGGGAGTATTTATCCCATGTAATCTCATCGAATGATGACTCGAAGTATTTGATCAAAGCAAAATAAAATTAAAAAAGGATTTCTAATTATTCATTGGTCAAGTCTTCATTAGTAATTTGAGGTTTGAATGAATAAAGTTTACAGGGTTCTGGGTACCGGGTGTCGTACCGGTGGCCGGCCGGTACCGGTTCGGTACCAAACCGTACCGTGCTAACGGGGCGTACCGGTCCAAACCGGTACGCCCAAAAAAAAAAATTTTCGGTTTTTTTTTTGTTTTTTTGTAAGTTTAAGATATTTATTTTAATTTTTAAGGGTTTAGGGTTTAGGATTTAGGGTTTATGGTTTATTTTTTAAGGATTTAGGCCGGTTTAGGGTTTAGGCCGGTTTAGGACTTAGGGTTTAGGATGGCATACCGCTTTAGGGTTTAGGACTAAATACTAATATTTAGACTATTTTCAATTGAAATAAAAAAAAATTGATAATTAAACTAAGATTATTAGCAATTAATGAAAGTAAAATGTGTCGTAAACATATAATTACATACCAATGTCTAGAATCAGGTAGAGTGACGATGTCCATAAATATAGGGATCATGTATGTACTCCGTAGAAAAGTTGGCATGTCCCTCCTGCCAGGCAGCATGATACTCCTCTAAGCTCATCCCAGGAGGTATGCGTGACGGGTCATAACTAATCGCAGATCCCTCTTTGATGTCCCGACTCTGAGAGCTGTCCAGAGACTGACGATATGGCAATGCAGGTGCAGGGGAAATCAAAATATACCAGCAACAAAATCATATGCATAAGATGCTCCGAGATAATAACCACTGGATGCTGACGTCTCGGATGCACCATATGGATCATATGGACCATAAGCTGCCGGTAGCTGCGGATAAGAGGATCCTGAATATGAGGATGATCCAGATACATCCAAGGATCCTACTCCACGTGCAAAATCTGCAGCTGTATCGTGTCCCGAACGACCATGCGGAGCCCGTCACCTATATGGAATCATATCACCACGAGGTCTATCAGATGGTGCTCCATGATCTGTATCCTGCGTGGCATGGTAAAACTGTGACTCCCCAGTGAATCGAATAGGACTAGGAGGCTGCAACTCCTGTCCTCCTGCCCCTCCCTGATCACTAGATCCTCCACTATCTGAAGCACTATCATCACTGTCTCTGGTATCTGAACCTGAGTGGACTGAGTGCTCCAATGGAGATGCAGCTGCCTTTCCTTTTCCGCTGTCTCCAAGTCTACTAGATGGTGGGGACGGACCATGTGTTGTATCTGCTAGAGCCCTGTGAGGAATATGACTTGTTGCCCACTGTCCAGCATCCACCCCAGCCTCACTAGCTACAAAACTGGCTGGTCAAGGAGGCGATCCTGGCTCATCAAGCTCTGGCTGCTGCTGCTGACCCATGACCCACCCAATCATTGGATCTTCATCCTCATCAATATATGAACTTACAGTGGGATCATGATATTTCAATTCTACTTCTTCCTGAATACATTTTAGCCTCAACCTTAAATTATAATGTACATACACAAGATCGTTGAGGTTTCTGTTTCAGACGGTCCTTTGTTTGGAGTGGATAAGACCAAATGTAGACCAGTTGCGCTCACATCCACTGGAGGACACCATCTGGGAGAGGATCTTCACTGCAAGAACCTTCAAATTTTTAGCTGATCCACCAAAATGCATCCACCATTCAGCTGCAAAAGACATTACATCATTTAGAATTTTAGATTTGGCAAAATAAAAAATTTGATACTGATATTCAATTAGACTTACTCCTTGGTAGTACCTACCAGGATTCATCTTTGATTTACTTCTGACCGCTACAGTGGATCCAAACAATTTGTGCCCTCCCTACAAAATTTCGTCTGCCAGAAAAAATTGTTAGCTTGTTGAAATTAATGCTATTAAAAATCATTCAATAATTTCAACCTAACTTTCTTCAAAGCACATAGCAGCGATATCTGGATCGTGCTCCATCTTATATATAACATTACGCAAGGCAGACATAAGATCCTCATCCATGGCAATGTCCGGTACGGAGTACTGAAATCTCGGATTCAGATAGTAAGCTGCACATATTTTTAGAATCAGTCAAGCGTACTTGTATGAATCTAATTGAAACTTAATTTTCAGGGACTTCATAAAATACTACGTACCTACTAGATGCAAATCCGAACTCATTTGATAACTCCACCATCCATCAATGATCCGGATATACTCATGTGCATGTGATGGATCTGCCTCCTAGATCTTTTCCTTTGCTCTTTGCATCATGAAATATAAGAAGCCCATCTGAGCATACCTCTCGGAGTCCACGGCACGAAGTACCTCATATAGAGGATTGATAGCCTCCACTACCCTCTCAGCCCGCTGCCAAAATGTCTGTCTCGTCACCAAATTCTCCACATTGCTTCCTTTAGTATTTGCCCTGGCAAATCTGCTATCCTGCCACTCCTGACTGACAAACATCTGACGCAGCTCTGCTTTCTTGTGAAGAAGACTATCAAGTACAATATAATTAGTTGCAAATCGTGTGACCCCCAGTCTCAATATTTCTTCCCTGTAAAGCTCCTCATCAATGATAAGACCCATGTATGGTTATATATAAATCTGGTGATAGACTGTGCTAGCTTAACAATCTTCTGCACCTGCGAATTTTACCAATATCCATCAACATGAGGTATATACAATGTGCAGCACAAGGGGTCCAAAAAATATGCGGCCGCTGCTCCATCAAGATCTGTCCTACGGCCCTGTACTGTGGTCCATTATCAGTGATGACCTGCACGACATTATGCTCTCCCACCTGATCAATCACCTCCATCAATCTGAGGATATAACTAGCATCGTGCACCTGATCTGAAGCATCAATAGACTTCTGAAAAAAATCTTCCCATCACAATAAATCAAGAAATTGATGATGCTCCGTCTAGTAGGACCAGTCCAACCATCACACATCACCGTCAATCCATACACAGGCCACTTGCTCTGATATGAGGATATCTATCCTTTTAGCTCCTTATTGCTGTCCAGAAGATGACCATAGATATTTCTCAATGCTGGAGGATCTACACCTGCACCAGCAGCTTGTATAGATGAAATAGCAAATCGATAATATGGATTATCTGCTGCATAGACTGGGATATTACTGAAATGAAACCAGGAGAGATGGCCCGCCACATATCCTTCTTATCCTTCTCAGCATTGTGTCAATCCTCTGTTGCTTTGAATCTCTACTAGAAAATGCATGCGGATCGACATCATGGATAGTGGCTCCCTCTGGAATATCCCTGAGCCTGGAAGACTTCCTCCTACTGCCAAATGCTCTCAACATAGATGCAATACGGCCGGTGCCTCTCCTGACGGGCTCTCTGACTGAGGAGGTCCTCCTAAACTGTCTCAAACTCTCCTAGAGCACTAGCAGAAGCGGATCCGAATCCTGACTCAAAAGCTGATGGCCCGAATCGCTGTCTATGCCTGGCTGCCTCCTGCTGCCTCTGCTCATACAAGCTCGCCTGAATAACAGCCTCCATTTATGCCTCCTCATCAGAAGAAATAGATGTTTCCTCTAACTCCCTGGAGTGATAAGAAGGTGGTTCTGCGGCTCTGCGGTCCACCTCCTTTACTGTTCATTCTTTCTCAGCTTTAAAATCAGCAAAGTATTTCTTCATCAACTAACGGACCTCCTGTGGACACTGTCGGCATGCAGATACATCAGAATAGCCGCCAGCCAAGTGCTGCTTCAACCTTGTTATCCCCACCTTTGAATTCGGTATTGCACCATTTACACCTCCAGTGATGCCGACCCGAGAGCATCTCTCCATGTGACCAGCCAATATCCCGCTTCGGATCCTTCTTCCTCCTTGATGGATCCTTACCTGAATATTTAAATTACATATAAGGTCAATAATAATGTTTATTAATTAACAGTTAATTAACATAATTTTTAAAATTTAATTTAATTTTTTTATTTTTTTAATTAAAAAATAAAGAAAAATAAAAAAAAATAAATTTTAGATTCATATAGGATTTCATCATACATGCTACATATATTTTTTTAAGAACCTAGAAATGCATTAAAAGTCACTTTTTTTTCAATTTAAGACCTACGGGCACTATTCATGAGATGCACAAAACTTGAATAAATCGACATGAAATTTATAGTGAGAGTAGCTTACAAGCCCTAGATTAATAATTTATAATTACAATTTTTTTCTAATTATTTTTTATTAATTTTTTAATCCAAAAATTAATTTTTAATTTAAAAAATTATATACTTAACAAAAAATTAAGATTTTAGTATCATTGTGTAGATCTATCCTAGATCTACCATACTATAAAATCATTGCCAACAAATAAATTTTGACAGTATTTCTTCTTAATTTTCTAATTTGCGCGAATTTTAACAAAATTTAACCCTACGAAAGACGAAAATGCGGAAAAAGAAGGGTATACGGACCTTGATTCTACCTATCCCTTCGATTTTTGCAAGTTGAATTGGGTTGAAATTGATCCTGCGTATTTTTTTTCTTGGTTTTCTTTCCTTCGTGCATCGCTACAGAGAACACACAGAGAGCTCTTAAGCTCTCTGTGTCGTGCCTTTCCTTATTAAGGAAAGACAGCAAGGCCCCCCCTTTGGACGTCACATGGCTACACTATAGCCATGTGACACAAAAACCAAATGAGCCCCCCCCTTTGGAACCGTACCGAGCCGAACCGGCCGGTTCGGGCCCGATTCATTTTTTTTTTGTTTTTAAGGCGACTGTGCCGTTTTTTACAGCCGAACCGTGCCGGCCGGCCGCCGGTCCGATTCGGTACGCCCCGAATTGACCGGTTTGGCACAATTCAGTGAACCTTGGAATAAAGTGAGGGTTTGACAAAATTCCATACCCATCACTTATTCGGGATAAAGGAAGAGATCAAAAGATTGAATTACATGGTAACTTGTCATTGAAGGGTATTTTGATAATTTTTATCAAATTTTTCATCTTCTGGATAGGCATGATACATTGCTAGACGTCAATCATGTCTTGTAGGTTATCATGAATTAAATTGATTGAATTAATGAATCAATTTGAAAGATGGTTCAAATTAACAGCTAGGATTAGCTTGATTTGACCTAATTCGATTAGTTGATTTTTAATCGAACTAAATCAACATGAACCTAAACCTATTGCTAGCTAGATAAGGAGTCCAAATGGTCACACACATTAAGGAATTATCAAGAAAATCATTTGAATTTTTATTAGGATCATAGGATCCTAATTGGCTAGCAAATTAACATACTAGCATATGTTAGCTAGCCAAACTCCTAACCTAATTAGATCGGATTTAAATATTTGCTATTTTGGCTAACTAATTTGAGTGAGACTTAAATTGGATTGAGCCTTAAGTGGGGTAGCCAAATTGGGATTAATCCTAATTTATCAATCTTTATCCATTAATTAAACCAAGAGTCCCATGCCCTTGGGACTCTCGGTGCATATTGGTGTGAGCATAAGATAAGGGGCGCAGAAGGACCAAGAGTCCTGCAAATTAATCACCTTTTAGGTGATAAGGCTTAGCCCCTATCCTATCTATTGGACATCCAAATTAATTGGAATTGGCCGATCAATTGATGTAAGAAAGGGCATGAATAAGGGACACGATACTTCATGTATATGGCACATGGATAGGCTAAGAGTCCTGCTTGTTAATCATTTATTTTTCAGATAAGCTTCCTACTTGATACGCCTATTAGCGAGTGAGACCATGTCTTTAATTCTGAAATTAAAGACTAATTTTCTATTTTTTCTGAAAAGTTGCGATAAGCAACACTTGGCACAAATAATTAGTGAAACGATATTTCACTTTGCACCTTTCTGCCAAGGAACTCTTTCTAATTAAAGGGTCTTATATGATATGTTAAATATCAGATAAGGGACTGATGAAAGGATGTATTAGGCGCCTTCTCTCTTCCTATTTAAAGGCTTCAGTGATTGAAGCCAAGGTATCCGAAAATTGTCCTGATACTTCTCGTCCTCCTCTTGTTATGACAAGTCTATTATTTTAAGACAAGTCCGCCATTTTAACACAAGGACTTAGGAAGAGAATTAGAAAGGATAATAGGATAGTAAGAGAGTTTTCGGAAACGTACTAAGCTACTCTTCAAAAAGAAAAAGATTCTAGAAGGGAGAAAAGGCTGCTGAAGGAAGAAAAGCTGCCGGAAGGAGTTAAGCAAGAAGAGTGCTTCATTGGTCGGTTCCTGTGTGGATCACCTCTGGAGGGCATACACTTGTGTGCCTAGTAGAAAGAAAAGGATATTAGCATTACAAGTATTCTTCTATTTCCAAATATTTTATCCTGTTAATTGATATAATCAAGGAAGTCTTGGGTCTAGGATTTCGGTTGACTAGGGTTTCAAAAACTAAATTTTTTGAAATCCGGTCTTCCGCTGCGCAATCGTAATCCAACAGGGCCAAGCTCTAGCCAAGCTTCTTCCCTAAACCCAGGTACAACCTATTTAATAAATAGGCTTATTTTTCATGCCTGGCCCAACCTGACAAACTTAAAATCCCGGTCCAAGCCCGAACAAAAGGCTTCAGGCTTGAGTAGGTTAAGTAGGCCAGGCAAGCCGCCTAGCCCATGAACAAGTTAACATACATATGTATGCGTGTATATACGTATGCATGCCCAGATTTATGTATGAACATATGTATGTATATACATATGCAAGTATGCACATATGTACGTGTGTACTTAGGGATGTATGTAGATACACATGTATGTATGTAAGCAAGCATACACTATGTATAAGCATGTACGCATGTGCATATGTATGTCTATACGTATAAATGTAGATCTTGAAATAGCTATTTATGGATACCAAGGATTTAAAAAAACAAGGTTCAGAACAATAGTAATCACAAGCCAAGACTATACATATTACATATAGGGAAGATACAAGGTTGGCACAAGCCAGTATGGGACTCGTCCTGATGAGCAAAACAAAGGTGTATCAAGTGATATGGATTGGTACCGGCAAAGATTCAGGTCTCGGCGGGACGTCTCGTGGGACACCGAGACGGGATACCATCTCATATGTTGAGACGGTGTCCCGCCAGCATCCCAATCGGGACACCTTGGGACATCCCCTATCTAGAGTGTCTAGACGGGATGGGACGCCAATGCGTTCCATTCAATGAAAAAACTGGGACAGCTCCATCCCACAGGATTTAAAACCTTGGGTACAGGGTCACTGCAAGGTTCAATATGGGCCCGAGTTGCAATTGATTACAATCAAGTAGTAATTTGTACTAGTTCCTGGCCAGTATAATCAATATCTAGTCGTTGATCGATACATTAAAAATCAGATTTATTTCCCAAAAAAAATCTAAGCACTAGTATAAAGTGGTTAGAATTGGTCAAATGAATGAAACTTAGGCAAGTGGAGAAGTATACCTTTCAAGAAAGTGTTTTCAGTGCTAGTTTAATCAAGTGTCAGCACTGTATGCATATTGAGGTAGGCTGGTGCCAATATAAGGTCATGCTAGTTGCTTGCCAGTATAAGCATAATACAAGATTCTTTAACACTAGCTACAACATAAGAGGACCATATGCCAATGCCTCACTATGTGGCATGAAATACGCAAGCTCAAAATCTTACAAACTTTCATGGGGCATGGAGATGGACAACAAAGATATTTGTTTCTTAAGCAACCTTCGAACCTTTTAAGAGTGGTGGAAACATGCTGTTAAGGGGCTCCACCTTCCCCATGCCTGTAAGAGACAAGCATGCCATGTGCAGTTTTCATGTTGAAAGGGATGCCATTCTTGGGCATTGCATTAAGGGATGTCATGGTGACATTTGATTAAACAAGCTAGCAAGCCTTGCAATGGGAAAAGGATTCAAAGTTCTATCTTACTTGTTGCTCCAACCCAAGGATCCAAGAATCGGTACCGGGACCCATACCAATCACTGACCGGTAGGGTATGGTACCATACCGGGCCCCATACCGGGTTTCATGAAATTGAGAAAAAACCCTTCCCTTCCCATGGCTATATTGTTTGACCCAAACCAGACCTGAACTAGATAAAACTCACCGGTATGGTACCGTACGATACCGATCCGATTTGGGGCCTTTTGGACAGTCCGCGATTCTGGACCATTTTTCAAGGCCGAATCGTACCAGTTCTTGGCTGGTATGGTTCGGCGCGCCCCGAACCAGACGGTTCAAGACGATTCCGAAAACCTTGCTCCAAACCACCTTATGGGTTTTGCACCTCTATAGCTAAGTGCTTGGCCTACCTTGACAAGAAAGTCTACGCGAGGCACCATGGTGCAATATGAGATCCCTAATAACCAATTAGAACAAGCGAGTTCTAATGCAAGATTGACATAAAAAATAAACTAATCCTTGAAGCTAAACTAAAGAGTTGACCAACGGGTTGATAAGGGAAAATGTCAACAAAGTTTGATATTTTCTTAGTAGGACCTTAATGTCATGGTATTGAACAAGATTGTTCAAAGGGAAAACAAGCATTAAAATAAGGTTTTGGGCATAGTTTTAAATACCGTGGGACAAGGTTGTCCTAATTTCCCTATGGAATGGGACATGTTACTGTCCCGCCTCATCCTAACACTTAGAACATGAGATGTCCCAAGATGCATTGATTAGAATGCTGGGATGGTGGTATGTGATGGTACTGCACCCCGGTGTCCCATGGGACATCCCGTCCTAACTTGAATCCTTCACATTTGGATGCTATGGCCCTGGACAAACAATAGGACCATGGCATAAGAGCATTATTGTGGCCTTGAGAGTAGAATCTTGATGGGCTAAGAAACAAATGTGCAATTATCTATGGGATTCAAAAAGCTACAAGGTTTGTTGTTTTGGCAACTTAAACTTGCAACACTGGCATTACACTTCTCCTAGAGTTTTGCATAGTGATGTGGCATTAGGGCTAGAAATGGGCCAAGTTAGGCCAAGCCATACCCCTACCCAAGCCTAACTCAAAACTATTTTTCGGGATTTGGGCTGGGCTTAGACCCGAATTTTTTTTGAAAACTCAAGCCCAAGCCTGATTGGGTCAACCCCGTATATCACCTTCACCATCATCTTACCATTCATCACTAGAAGTTCACCCACAGGTCCTTCAGCTTCACCACTAGGAAGTTCTCCCTCATCTTCTCCTCTGCCACCGCTGCCACCCATCACGGCACCAGCCTCCACAACATCGCCGCTACCCACTTCGGTGGAATTGTTCGAAGAAGTTGCAAGGGAGGAAGGTGAGGGAGTACTTGGCAATGCGGATGGAGATGCCAACGAAATCAAAGCACTCAGTTTTGGCAGGCTTGTTAATGAAGATGAGGCAGGCATCGTCGTCTGAGAGCTCCTTCTGGGATGCGGCAAGGCAATTGGAGTTGATGAGGGAGCCCAGGGACAAGGGTGTCAGGATGAAGGAGATCCAATCGACGCAAGCGAAGCGGGGGAGAGATTGAATCGGATGGGGGGCTCTAGGAGGGGAAAGGGTGGAGGGCGATCATTCATCCCTTTTTTTAGGCCATAGGCCCTTTATGTAAGACATTGGCCCATTAGAGCTAGCGAGCTTAGTCCCGAGCTTGGGTCGGGCCCAATAATTGCCCAAGCCCGGCTCAAAAATATACATGCTCAAAATTGAAAACCAAGCCCGATCCGAAATTAATCGGGGCTAGCCTGTAGTTGGCTTGGCCTACCGAGCTTCAATCGAGCCAAAGCCCACTTCCAGCCCTATATGGCATGGTATGCTCGCAAAGCTATGCCATGTGAGTTTTTTATGAGCATCAAAGGGCAACATGGTCTGCTTGCACATTGGCGGCACAATAGACTAGTAACAAAAACAGGATTGCGGTGCTTGGAATTGAGGAAACAAGGACATGATTAGGCTATGGGATAACCTTGCCACTAAGACAACAAGCTTGGCATGCCTAGATTTTTAAACAAGAGAATATAGTAGCACGGTAATGCCTAGTTGCAATTTTACTATATGGAGTTCTTCAATGGGATAGAAGTGCACAAGAACATTGCAATTAACTAAATGGGGAAGTTAATTTATAGCACTCAAAGGTATCACAAGAGTTGATTAACAAAATTGCCAACTAGGGACCATGGAAGTGCATGCTTGGTCATGTGGCAAAATTGCCTTGTGCTATTGGTGTATGTTCAAGGTAGGACTTGAAAGGGCTGGCCTTCATGTGTGGCAAACTAAGGGGGAAGAGAGGTGTTGCTGGATTTGCATAAATGACATGCATGCAGAAATCAAGATTCTACATCCTAATGCAGCAGAAGCAATAAATATGAAAACATTTTTCATATCAGCATGCAGATTTAAATCAAATCATATTATCATATATACAACTTGCTACCATACTGGAATAGCTAAAATAAGTCAAAACTGAATGTAGAAATATTAGAGAAAGAGGTTTCGACTTACCTGAATCACTTTTCTCCTTCACGAATTGGGTCAGATCTAGTGGATTTCTAAGATTTTATCGAAGCCGTGCATGTGCCCGACCTTTACTGGTATCCACACGGAGACTCCCTAATCGAAGCACTGAGGCTCTTGGAGTGCTAGCTCCTTGCATGCCTTCCACCAAAACTTGAATCTGAAGATCTCTTCGTGAATTGGAAGAACTAAAACCTTGCACAAACTCTTTGCACCGGTTCAAAGGAAGATGGAAAACCAAAAACAAGAAAACTCTCCCTTTTTCTCCTCTCAATCTCTCATCCTCTCCACTAGTTTTTGCTGCATGGAATAGATGGGATGTGGAGAAGGAAGTATTATTTGCGATAGAGAGAGATGTGTGACAAGAATGAAATAGCGCTACACAATATGTGCCTCATGAAAACTCTACGCTAAATCCAATTTCCATGACTCCAAAAATCCAGATAAATTGGGAAATCTGATATGATCTAAATCAGATTCAAATCAGATAGGAATCCATTGTTTTGAAGAGAGAAAGTCCCGGATAAATATGAAAGATGCCACCTATGGACGTCTCATCCTTTAATGCATGCCAAGAGAAGGGGTGACAAAATTAGCACCCCTCTTCCTATTTCACGTGAAAATGAAGGGAGAAACCCAGGAAAATCTGGCCTTGGCTTCCTGGTTCGATTTGGCTCTGATTTGGATCAATTTCGAATTCGTTTCAAATCTGATTCGAACCAATTTCAAACAGGATGTCAACCAATTCAATTAGGATAGCAATCCAAGCCCAACTTAGATAATTAATCCAATCAGCTTTAAATTAGGTCAAGACCAATTAAATTAAATCCAATTTAATTCAATTAGGACTTGATCCATAATCTAATTAAGTCAAATTATATTGCAACTTTTGCAAATAGGCCCCTTATGCAAATAATTAGGGGTTGCTAAATATGTAACCCTTACATAATTAGCAGTTACTAAATATGTAACTCTTACATAAACATTAGTTTCTAAATATAAAACCCTTACAGATTGATCTGAGTTTTGATCAGTCGAGCTCCTTTCATGTGTGATCCTCAAGTTCTATTCTGTCTGGTAGTTAGATATACTATAATCTCTATCAAGGAATATCGAACCAGTCCGGGCCCCATACCATACCGGGTCCATAAAATTAAAAAAACTCCTTCCCTCTTCATGGCTAATTGTTTGACCTGAATTGAGCCCAAACTGGACCCAAACCGGAGAAAATGGACTGGTACAGTACTATACCATACTGCACCAGTACGTACATGGTTTTTTGAACGGTCCAGATTTCTGGACCGTTTTTCCAAAGGCTGAACCATACCGGCTCTTGGCCAGTACAGTATGGTACGTCCCGAACCGAGCAGTTCGGGACAGTGCCAAGAATGCTGATCTCTATCATAATGTCATCGAAACTCTTCCGATGAACTGGAATAATTCCAGCTCAATCATACAAGGATCATTGATCTAAAAACGATCCTAGTAAAATCTCATAATCCACCAGTGATACCTAACAGTATATAGTAACAACCCAGTAGAATAAAAAGATGAACTCCTAGGTATAGTTACATGTGACCAAGTTCCTCTATCAAGAGTTCCAACAAGATGCAGGTCATGGAATCTCGTCAAACCCTAAGTATCGTTATATGCATGACTTAATCAACTCAAGCTCAATCATGATTTTCATGAAAACTCCTTTTCATTATCATGATGCTATGATAAGCTTAAGGACTTGGCCTCATAGATCACATAGTACTACTCAACTACTAAGACCAATAGATGCCTAAAAGTGCACATCCTACTCCTATAGTGAACTTACTGCAACCAACGAACACCACGAGATCTCGAATGACTAAGAACCAAATTTATGCTATCAAACTATAGCAATCCTAATATGAGCAGCCAAGGCACCGCAGGTCAAAAAATTACTTATACAACTATAGCATCGAGAAGTCACTAACGAGTAACTAGACATCCATATGACTTGTACTTGGTCATGCTTAGTACTATTGTTCTCTAACAATCACTTGCACTCTCGCTCCAGTGTCCCTACACTATAGACTCGAGACTCATCTATCCGAAAAAAAGCGATCCATGCACCGTTCTTAATGGATCAATCACCCTTCCCGTGATGATCCAACGATCGAGAGTATTTAGAAGTTAATCTATAATGACACGTCTCAAATTCTTAACTCTTGAGAATATGTGTCATTGTCCATCAACTCCATGAACAATTCATAAACATATTAGATATGAATGGAAAGGAAAAGTGCCCAATTTCATTGGTTTCAATAAATTAAGTATAAAAATTTCTTAAAAAAGATACAATGTGTCATGCCAATTTGACTTCCATGACATACATCTAACAAGTGTAAAATAGTAAAAGACCTAATCTCATGACACAACTTATTATAATTGTACACTTCAAATTATTGCTTCCTTTAGAGAAGGTACTACCCTAAATTTATCTGACTATACTTCTCGAGTTTTAGAAGCAAAAAAAAAAAAAATGAAACAAGGTAAATTTTGCTTTTGTATTCCACCATTCACCTAATGACTTTCATTTAAAAAATAATGTTATAAGGAAATCAAATTGTTAAGGTATAATTGTTGGTTTAGTTCTCTAACTTTATATAACTATCAGCATCACCACTATATTGTCATCAATGTCACAATAGCACCTAGACTTGTTCATGGGTTGAGCCAGGTTGGGCATGGGCTAGACTTCTCTTAAGGGTCCATTGTTTAGTGGATAAATATCATAAAAAAGTTGATAAACTTTTTTATTGACCAAATTATCCATGTTCTTATGCTTCTCTAGGTGGGTAAATAATTTTCCCATGGATAACATTTATCCATAAAAATTATATATAATCTAATCTAATACAATAATATATAATATATTATTATACTAATATAATATATTTTATAATAATATACTGTATTATTATAATTAATATACTATTATAAAATAATTTATCATTATTATATAATATATTATAGGATATATAATATACAATAAATTACAATATATAATAGATATATTTACATAACAAAGGGTATTATAAAAATATGGATAAATCTTAGCAATTTACTTAGAAAAGTAGTAATGCAAAAGAACATGTGTAATAAATTATGGAGCCATTTTTTAATGCATAAAAGAACATGGGTAAATTATTTTCCTGTCTAAATATTGCCTGAAAATACTTATCCAAGAAAATAGAGATTTCCAGATAAGTTATTTATTCTCCAAAGAATGAACCCTAAAAGTCAACAAAATTTTCTTAGGCTTGGGCCCAACCCAACCTTCGGGCCTACCATCCAAGCTCTAGTCAACTCTTACTCAAGCTTTGGACTAGATCTTGGGCATTATGACCCATTTTAATTTTAAAGCTTAAACCATCTTTAAAAATGCTAAATGTGATAATTAAATATTGTCAACAATCTACAACAAGTCTATTATCCCATTGAGTTCACATATCCACTATAATTGTTATTTAAGTCTACAAATACATCAAATATAAATAAGCAAATATAAAAAAATAAACTATTGGGCCAGACCAAGCTCGAAACGGGCTTTAATCCCCAAGCCCAAGCCTAGCCCACTTATTAAACAGACAAATTATTGAGTCCTAACCTGATTTGTTAGGCCTAAAAACCTTTGGCCCAAGCCTGCCCAAAAGGCTTCAAGCTTGAGCAAAGTGAGCGAGCCGCCCAACCCATGAACAGGTCTAACTAATAGCATTCGTTAAGCAACTGCTACCATTGATGATTACCAACTCCAATACTATTACCATGCCACCATCTTCATCTCCCATATGATGAACATAGAAGCTATGAATCCTCATATTTGTCAACATGCACCGTTTCTGCAAAAATTTGTGTTAGGAGTTAATCCAAGAAGCCCCAACAAAAGTTATATCCATTAAGTTTTTCTTTGTTATCCTAAATCTCTAGTGAGACTCTTTATACGGTTGACCATACAAGACTATAAGACCTATTGGAGGTTAGGATAGGCAATGATGTCCCAATAATTAAGCTGAATTCCATGCAGAATGCACTCCTCTTTCTCATTTTTCTTTCTTTCTGCCCTTCTTTCTCAACTTGACTAAGTAGATAATGAAGAGGTAGTGTTCCCAATCGAGCCTCTCAAAAAAGCATAGGCTAGAAAAACAAAATACCCCTAGGCAAGGATCGCTGAACCGGTACCGAGACCCATACCGGTCTTAAAAAATTGAGAAAAAACTCTCTTCTTCCCCCTTCTCAAGCAAGAATCGTTGAACCAGACCCGGACCGAACCGGACCGAACACACCGGTACGGTACCATACCATACCAGTATGGAATATATTTTTTTTATTTTTTTCAATGGTCCAGAGGCCGGACCATTTTTTATAGATGAACCGTACCAACTCTTGACCGGTACGGTATGGTACGTCCCGTACCAGATGGTATGAGACAGTACCACAAATCCTGCCCTAGGTTATGACCTGAATCCTATTGCTATAGGATCCTCCACCCAAGCAAAGCAAGCACAAAGCTGTATATCCAACAGCGCCAAATCAATTTTTTTGAGGATCATTCATCTAGATAATGTTAGCCTAGCATTTTTCATTCAATTTGCAATTCAGTAGTTAGGGTGAAAAATGCCAATTTTGTTCTTCTTATAAGCTAATAACACGGTCTAATACCTTGTGTATATATGGCCATGTCCCATGTCCAGGTATTAGGAGGTCGTCATGTTGGATTCTCAAGGATACTTGGACATTTGACATCCCCATCCTTTTTGGACTCTACAAGAAATATAACAATGTAAAATCATTACTTCAACGGGACTAACTGGTCACCTTTAGTTCCTTTATTTGTGTCAACTTTGGATATCTGTAGGAAAGAGCGCTGCCAGTTTTTGATCATATGAACAGGGTCAATTGTCCACATTATTATACTTAACCCAAAACCAATTAGGACACAGCAATAGGAAACTAATTAATTGCCTACCGGGCACCTAAAGACATATATAACAGCTAAAAACAGTCACTAAATATATAAAAAAAGAATTCCTAACTGAAAATAAAGGAACTGGAAAGCACTAAAATAAACTAACCACAAGCCTAAAAAGAGACCAATATGAACTTTAATGTGGGCTTTTCTTTGACCTGTTAAACCTTTCTATCTTTCTTTAGCATAAACCTTGTGACATACAGCCATCCCCTGGACCTAGAAATTTTAGGAAGACCCTCCATCTTCTTGCTTTTCCTCAACACCATTGGGTTTTATTTGGATGCCCCAAAAAATGAACCATTATAAACTTATGATGCCTCCTCGCAAGAACAGAGATGCCAAGGTGAGCTGGTATTAAACAGAAAGTTTAACCATTCAAAGGAGAGCGCCATGCACCCAATCTCTATAGAAGAGACACAAAAACAAAAAAAGTCATTATCCATAAAAAGGGATGGAATCAGTTGCTTCTCCAATATCTCAATTTTCTCAACCATCAGACTTCTTTATAAAAATTTCTCACCTAAGTACATTTTATCTGTTAGATGTATATACTGAAAGCCATGTTGGCTTGACACATTTTAATTTTAGGACATGAACTTTGTACTTAATTTTTCTTATTAATCAAAAGGGCATTTGTTTCATTCATATTGTTGTGTCTGAATCGTCCATGGAGTTAATGGACAATGACACATATTCTCAAGAGTTGAGAATCTGAGGCATGTGTCTTTATATATTAACTCCTAAAGGCTCCCGATTGTTGGAATATCACGAGGACGGTGATTGATCCGTTAAAATCGGTGCACAGATCACTTCCATTTCTGGATAGATGAGTCTCTAACCTACAGTATGGTGATACTGGAGTGAGAGTGCAGGTAGTTGATAGAAATTAATGGTATTGAGCGTGACCAGGTACAAGAAGTTATACGAATGACTACTCACTCGTCGATAACTTCCTGATGCTGTAGTTGTGTGAATAGTTCCTTGACCTAGAGTGGCTCGACTACTCACAATCAGGTTGCTGTAGTTTGACAGCACAATCACATGGTTCCTAACCATACGGGATCTTGCGGTATTCGTTGGCTACAGTAAGTTTATTGTAGGAGTAGAATGTTCACTTGTAGGGATCTATCAGCCTTAGTAGTAAGGTATAATCCTTTGCAAGCTTAATGAGACAGTCCAGAAGTTTATGGCCATAGCAGGGTGATAATGAAAAAGTGTTTTCATTAGTATCACAATTGGACTTGAGTTGATTAAGTTAAGCATATGATTGATGGGTTTGACGAGTATCCGTAACCAACATCATGTCGGGATTTTGATAGAGGAACCGAATTACATGGTAACTATACCTAGGAGTTCCAATATTATTCTGCTGGGTTGCCACTACATACTGCTAGGTGTCACTGGTGGATTATGAGAGCCCGTTAGGATCATTCTTGGATCAATGATCCTAATTAGGATTGAACAGAAATTGTTTCAGTCCATCGAAAAGAGTTTCGATGATGTATAATGGAGATTATAGCATGTCTCATTACTGGACAGGATAGGATCTGAGGGGTCACACATATTAGGAGCTCAAGTAACCAATCAGCAAATCAATTTGGACCTAATTGTAAGTGTTACAATTAATATTTGACCTAATTGTAAATGTTATAATTAATTGATTATAGATTAATTGTTAATTAATTTAAATTTAATTTATTTTAATTGAGTTAGACTATTGGTTTTCTCCCAGGAACAGTAAATTGCAATTAAACAGGCATCAGCAGCCTGTCGCAGCGGAAGCAAATATGAAAACAATTTATATCTAATCATGCAATTCATAAATAAATCTAATTTATTTATCATAAATTCCTAACAAGCTGCATAACATGAGAAAAATATTAGATATGAAATAAAAATTATTTTAAATACAAAATACTTACCTGGATCGCAATACGGGATTGCTCTAAAAAGCGTGCAGATATGCTATTGAAAATCGAGATTCTATCGGAGCCGTGCAATCGTCCGGCCTCTGTGATATCCACACGAAGCTCTCGCAACCAAGTCGTAGAGGACACTTGACGGCTAGATCCTTACAGCCCTCTCCTCTTTCAGCAAATCGTCCGCTTTAAAAACTGTGCCGATCCGAATTCGGACCGGCTTTCGGCTTGTCTTGCAAATCGGAGTGCAAGACCTTGGACCCTTTTTCTTTTCGTCCTCTTTTGTAGAAGACCTCTCAACGCTCTTGAAGATCACAATGAAGAAATATAGTGAAAAGAAAAGAAAGGATAGCGCCAGGAAAGAGACTCCCGGGTATTAGCACCCAAGAGAAGAGAGGACGCCCAAATAATTCTTCACGGTGAAAAGGAGAAGCTTTTCACGCTAAAATCAGATCTCACTTGGTCGGCCACCTTTTCTTCCTATTTAAAATCAAGTTCTCCCATCCCTTTAAACCAAAACACCGGTGTTGAATTTCAACTGGTTTGAAAATTAAGAGGGGAAGAGGACTCTTCCCTCTCTTAATTTCTCCATGCCTAAACTCTTTTAGCGCCTTGGTTTTCATGCCAAAATCATTTTTTTTATTTCTCCATGCCTAAATAAAAGGAAGTTGATTTATCTGGTTTAGGTTTTAAGAGAAGTAGAAGAGGACTCTTCCTCCTCTCTTATTCTCACGCCTAAACTCTTTTACCGCCCACCTATTCACGCCCCATTATGTTTTGTCGCACAAAAGCATGGGCCCACTAGGTTGGCATGTGGAGGGGGAGACGTGGAGAGAGAGTCCCAGTCTAACTGAACTCTAGGTATTGGTCCAAATGTAATAGTTTTACAGTCAAACTGAAACCAATTTTAAATCCGATCGAACCATTTCAAAGCGGACATTGACCCGAATCAATTAGGATTAATTAATTGAGTCTAACTCGATTAAATTAAATCTAATTTAATTTAATTAACATTTAATCCATAATCAATTAATTGTAACATTTACAATTAAGTCAAATATTAATTGTAACACTTATAATTAGGTCAAATTGATTTGCTGATTGGTTACTTGAGCTCCTAATATGTATGACCCCTCAGGTCCTATCCTGTCTGGTAATGAGACATGATATAATATCTATTATACATCATCGAAACTCCTTTCGATGGACTGAAACAATTTCAGCTCAACCCTAATTAGGATCATCGATCCGAAAACGATCCTAACGGGCTCTTATAATCCACCAATGACACCTAGCAGTATGTAGTGACAACCCAGCAGAATAAGATTGGAACCCCTAGGTGTAGTTACCATGGATTTGGTTCCTCTATCAAAATCCCGACATGATGTTGGTTACGAATACTCATCTAACCCATCAGTCATATGCTTAACCTAATTGACTCAAGTCCAATGGTGATACTAATAAAAATACCTTTTTCATTATCACCCTACTATGGCCATAGATTTCTGGACTTAGTCTCATTAAGCTTGTATAGGATTATACCTTACTACTAAGACTGATAGATCCCTACAAGTGAACACCCTACTCCTACAATAAACTTACCGCAGCCAACGAACACCGCAAGATCCCATATGGATAGGAACCATGTGATTGTGCTGTCAAACTACAGCAACCCTATTATGAGTAGCCGAGACACTCTAGGTCAAGGAAATATTCACACAACTACAGCATCAGGAAGTTATCGACGAGTGAGTAGTCATCCGTATAACTTCCTGTACTTGGTCACGCTCAGTAGTGTTGATCTCTATCAACTACTTACACTCTCACTCCAGTGTCACCACACTGTAGGTCAGAGACTCATCTACCCTAAAAGGGAAGTGATCCGTGCACCGATTTTAACGGATCAATCACCATCCTCGTAATATTCCAATAATCGGGAGCCTTTAGGAGTTAATCTATAAAGACACATGTCTCAGATTCTCAACTCTTGAGAATATGTATCATTGTTCATTAACTCCATGGACGATTCATAGACACATCAATATGAATGAAACTAATGCCCTTTATAAATAAAAAAGAATTAAGTACAAAGTTAATGCCCTAAAAATTACAATGTATCAAGCCAACATGGCTTTCAAGACATACATCTAACAATCTCCCGCTTGCACTAAAGCCAATTGGCTACATATCTAAGTCTCATTTTCTCGAAGTGGACTTCAGCCTTTTGATGGCTCAGTCTTAATCAATGGGTCTGTCACGTTGTCCGTAGAGTCTACTCTTCGCACCTCAACATATTTCTTCTCGAGGTAGTCGCGTATGATATGAAACCGCCACTCTATATGCTTGGACTTCTGGTGAGACCTGGGCTCCTTGGTAAGAGCTATTATACCATTATTATCACAATATATGGGGATGGCATCACTCCAAGCTTCGCAACAAACATTTTGTACCAGAAGGCTTCTTTTGCAGCTTCAAAGGCAGCGATGTACTCTGCTTCCATTGTTGAATCTGCTATGATGGGCTACTTGAAACTTTTCCAACTAGTTGCCCCACCATTGTACAAAAACAGACCCTGATGTAGACCTTTAATATGCATGCATGAAAATCAGATCTGAAAAATATTCAGATCAATTAGAAAGATTATGATTTTTTCGGATCTATGTTGAACATGAGATTGTTCTAGCGTAGAATTTTATGTTTTGAAAAATTATTTTCGAAATTAAAATCATAATTTTCAGATCTGAAATTAAATTTAATAATCTAAATTAAATTGATCAAAGGTTGCACAAAGTGACATAAGGTTGTCCTGCTATAAGGTTTATCCCCTATAGTGCAAAGATTGTCCTACTTTGATGTATACCTAGTTTTGAAAAGGAGTTTTCAAAATGGTTTTGATCGATTTATAATTATGTATGTTGTATGAAATGCACAAAATTAGGGTTTAGATCTTAAATGTGATTCATGATCATAAGCCATTAATATCATGCACTTTAACCTAATTTTAAAATTGATTTGATCAAGAAAATCAAATTAGGTGCATGAGGGTTTGGGTTGAACAAACTAGATCTAGAAATTGGGCTGCTTGATTAGGGCTTTATTAGATCAACAAGTAACCCTAATACGATTTTGAGCAAGTGACTTAACTGATGATTTGGATTAGCTCAAGTGTGCTCAAAATTGGTTTAGATGTAGTCTGGTCAGATCGATTCATTTGAATCGATAAGTTAAGACCTAATTTGGCTCGGTGATGAGCCCAGATCATTAGTTAACCTAATTGAATCTTGTCAGTCAATTGGTGTCTAAGAAAGGTTTCGATCATGGTTTGCTAATTGGGGCTAACTCTTTTTTAACCAACTAGTTTGGCGGAAAGAGGGTATATTGGCAAAACCCTCCTATAGATCAAGCTGGGCCAATTTGGTTGATTAAGTTTTCAAAATGATCACTTTTGATTTGAGTTCACCCATGCTGGTTATATTAAGTCAGACAAAATTGTGCTGACCTAATGTAATTTTAGAAAGACATGAGATTGTGCTAAATGAATGTAATTGGTTAGTCATGATTTGGCTGATCAATTTAGAAGAGACCTGAACCTAAGCTCCCAATAAATATTAAGTCATAGATCTTCCACCATTGTAGGTGTGTGGGTGTCCTACTGGTGTTGATTATTCTCAGCTGGTTACAGTGGTCTAGTTGCATTGGAAAGACACAACCACCCTATTAGGCATGAGATGTTGCTAGGCACTGATGGGGTTGGGCCCAATAAACGAGCATGTTGAGGGACTCAATGACGGCTTTGTCTAGCAGGAATGGTGGGTCTAACTTAACTAATGATTGGACCAATAAACGGGCACGTTGAGGTTCCATGATTTAGAGACCAAGAGCTACAACTTGTATTAGATACATTGGACAAGAGTTGGCCACTTATTGTGTAGTGTGTTACCAATAATCAGATACGATGAGGTGCCGCACATCGATGGGACCGTAGCACCCACTAGAAATCTAGAGTCACAGGTTTTCGCATCTCCACAGGGAGTGAGAGATTCGAAAAAATAGTGGGAGTTCTAAAATTATTTCTTAAAAACCTTAGAATAAATTTTATAATTAAGTATAAATCATCTAATTTGAATCTTCTACTCTTGCAGTTATCCATATCTGCTTCAAATCCCTTAGTCCGTATTCTAGAGACAAACCGATTAGTTGCCTCAATTTTAAAATTGGTTGAGAAACTTCAAAATTGTTTTGAGTTCTGAGAAGTTGGGCCATGTGCTTGACCAGGAACCCCCTGTCTTACCTGACCATCCAAATGCTCGTCAAACGACTGCATATGAGAAATGGATGGAAGATGATAATAAGATTAAGTGTTACTGTTATATGTTGGCCTCAATGTCAAATGAATTGCAGAGCCAACATGAGGATATGCCAATTGCTAAATTGATTCTATTCACCTATAAGAGTTATATGGTGAACAAAGTCGGATTGCACGCTTCGAAGTATGGAAAAGGCTTTTCAACAACAAGATGCGTGAAGGGCAGTCAATGCACGATCATTGTTTGACAATGATCAAGGCATCGAACAGCTCGAGAAGTTGGGCATTCCTATTCACAAGGAGCTTCAGGTGGATTTGATCCTCCAGTCCTTGACTAGTTCACATGCTTAATTTGTCATGAACTATAATATGAAACAAATTGAACTACATTTGGTCTGAATTGTTGAACATGTTGGTAAGCAATGAGGGGGCCCTGAAGAGTTCAAGGGACTATGTTTTCTCTGTGGAGCAGTCTTCCTCCAAAAGAAAGTCTACTTGAAAGAAGAAGAAACCTACGAAGAAGCGAAAAAAGGAAAGCAAACAGAAGGACACTCCCATGAAAGCCAAGGTTAGCAAAGGAAAATATTTCCACTGCAATACAGATGGCCACTGGAAAAGGAATTGTCCTCTCTCCCTGGAAAGCCTAAAGAAACGGAAGGAGGATGTGCCTTCTGAAGGTAAGCTTATAATCGTTATTGAATCTAACCTAACGATTTCATCTACTTCCAGCTGGATTTTAGACTCTGGCTCTAGTGCTCATATATGCATTTCAATGCAGGGTCTGGAAAGAAGTAGAATGCTAAGAGAATGTGAGATGGTCCTACGTGTCGGAAATGGAGCAAAAGTTGCTGTTCAAGCCGTTGGATCATATTCTCTGATGTTACCTTTAGGGTTTAGATTAGTTCTTAGTGAATGTTATTTTGTGCCCGGAGCTAGTAGAAATTTGATTTCTATCTCTATGCTAGCACGGGAAGGATTTGAATTTATATTCAATAAAAAATTTTGTAGTATTTATTCGAGAAATAAATTGGTTGCAAAAACTATTTTAATTGACAGTCTCTATCATTTGCATGCCGATGCATCTTTGAACATTAACGAGAAAATTAAAGTGAATGCCATAGGACATAAACGTCCTAGAGATGACCTAAATGATAAATTTATGTGGCATCTAAAGCTCGGTCATATAAGTTAGGACATAATTAATAAACTGGAAAAGGTTGAGATCCTAGATTCAGTTAATTCTGAATCATACCCACCTTATGAGTCATGTCTTCAAGGCAAAATGACCAAGTTACCCTTTGTAGGACATGGGAAAGGGCCATAGAATTACTTGCCTATTACACACTGATGTGTGTGGTCCATTCGATGTGCAGTCCAGGTATGGTTTTTATTACTTCATAACCTGTACTGATGATTGTTCACGGTATGGTTATGTGTTTCTTATGAGACCAAATCTGAAGCTTTTGAAAAGTTCAAGGATTCAGACATGAGATAGAAAAATAAACAGGTAAATTCCTTAAGGTTCTTCGATCAGATCGAGGAGAATACCTTAGTAGAAATTTTTAGATTATCTTGAGGACAATGGCATAGTCTCACAATGAACTCCACCAAATACGCTCAGCTTAATGGGGTGTCTAAAGGAGAAACAGGACATTATTAGATATGGTCCGATCCATGATGAGCTTCACTGACTTGCCTTTATTTCTTTGAGGGATGCCCTACAAACTTCAATTTATATTCTAAATAGGGTTCCATCTAAATCTGTTCCTACCATACCATATGAGATTTGGTATGGTAAGAAACCAAGTCTTGCTCATTTCAAGATTTGGGGACCTCCAGTTTATGTCAAAAAACTAATGGCGGACAGTTGAAATCTAGATCTGTGAAAGCTCGGTTTATAGGATATCCTAAAAAAATTTTAGGATATTATTTTTACCTTCCAGAAGATCATAATGTGATTGTGAACAGGCAAGCCACATTTCTTGAAAAACAGTTTATTCAGGAAGGTGGTAGTGGGAGGTTAATTGAGCTCGATGAGAAATTATCTGAACAACAGCCAGTTATAGAACAAATCGAACCTAATCAACCATTACACGTAAATGCTCTTCCACCTCGTAGGTCTATTAGAGCCTCCATACCTCCTCAAAGATACTTGGATATGCTTACAGAGGATATAAAGAAAATATTTCTTGTTAGGGACAAAAATCAATTGATTGATCCTAAGACTTATGATGAGGCGATATCAGACATCGACTCCGAGAAATGGTTGAATGCTATGAAGTCAGAAATTGATTCAATGCATTCTAACCAAGTTTGGTCCTTAGTGGATCCACCAGAGGGTATTGTACCTATTGATTGTAAATGGATCTACAAAAGAAAATATGGCAGATGGATGTGAAAACTGCATTCCTAAATGGATATCTTAAGAAAGATATCTATATGGAACAGCCTTTGGGTTTCACTTCCAATGATGAAAATCATAAAGTCTGTAAGCTGCATAGATCAATCTACGGATTGAAGCAAGCTTCTCAGAGTTAGAATACTCGTTTTGATGATGCAATCAAATCATTTGATTTTATCAAAAATGAGGATGAGCCATGTATTTACAGGAAGGCCAGTGGGAGGGCAGTGATATTCCTCGTATTGTACGTGGATGACATCCTCCTTATAGGGAATGATATTTCCATGTTGACTTCGGTCAAAAGTTGGTTATCTAAGGATTCTCTATGAAAGACTTAGGTGAAGCATCTTATATTTTGGGGATTAAGGTCTATAGAGATCAAGGATTCAGGTCCCGGCGGGACGTCCCGGGACGTCCCACGGGACACCGGGACGGGGTACTATCTCATGTGTTGGGACAGGACGTCCCATCAGCGTCCCAGCATCCCAATCGGGACATCTTGGGACATCCCCTATCCCGAGTGTCGGGACAGGACGGGACGCCAATGCGTCCCGTTCCATGGAAAAACCAGGACAGCCCCATCCCACGGATTTAAAACCTTGATAGAGATAGATCTAATCGGATGCTTGGCCTTTCACAAAAATTATACATAGAGGAAGTGCTGAAAAGGTTCAGCATAGAAAACTCTAAAAGAAGATTGTTACCACTTCGGCATGGCATTAATCTCTCTAAGAAAATGTGTCCCAACACACCTGAAGAGATTCGATGCATGAACAAAATTTCATATGCTTCGGCAATTGGAAACCTTATGTATGTCATGTTGTGTACTCGACCTGATATAGCTCTTGCTATAAGTGTCACGAGCAGATATCAGTCGAATCTAGGTGAAGAACATTGGATAGCTGTGAAGAACATTCTTAAGTACTTGAGAAGACTAAAGATTTGTTCTTAGTCTTTGAAGGGAGTTTAGAATTAGGGATAAAGGGATATACAGACTCAGACTTTATGTCTAATCCTGATGATAGAAGGTCTATATCAGGGTCTGTGTTTTTATGCAATGGTGGGGCAACTAGTTGGAAAGGTTGCAACTAGTTGGAAAGGTTCCAAGCAGCCCATCATAGGGGATTCAACAATGAAAGCAGAGTACATCGCTATCTCTGAAACTGCAAAAGAAGCCTTCTGGTACAAAAAGTTCATTTCGGAGCTTGGAGTGATGCCATCTGATGCCATCGCCATATATTGTGATAATAATGGTGAAATAGCTCTTGCTAAGGAGCCAAGGTCTCACCAGAAGTCTAAACATATTGAGCGGCGATTTCATATCATACACAACTATCTCAATAAGTATGTTGAGGTATACAAAGTAGACTCCACGGATAACATGGCAGACCCACTGACTAAGCCTTTGAGCCAACAGAAGGCTGAAGTCCACTTTGAGAAAATGAGACTTAGATATGTAGCCAATTAGCTTTAGTGCAAGTGGGAGATTGTTAAATGTATGCCCTGAAAGCCATGTTGACTTGACACATTTTAATTTTAGGACATGAACTTTGTACTTAATTTTCCTTATTAATTAAAAGGGCATTTGTTTCATTCATATTGTTGTGTCTATGAATCGTCCATGGAGTTAATAGACAATGACACATATTCTCAAGAGTTGAGAATCCGAGGCATGTCTTTATAGATTAACTCCTAAAGGCTCCCGATTGTTGGAATATCACGAGGACAGTGATTGATTCATTAAAATCGGTGCACATATCACTTCCCTTTCTAGGTAGATGAGTCTCTGACCTACAGTATCGTGACACTGAAGTGAGAGTGCAGGTAGTTGATAGAGATCAACGGTACTGAGCATGACCAAGTACAGGAAGTTATACGGATGACTACTCACTCGTCGATAACTTCCTGATGCTGTAGTTGTATGAATAGTTCCTTGACCTAGAGTGACTCGGCTACTCACAATAAGGTTGCTATAGTTTGACAGCACAATCACATGGTTCCTATCCATACGGGACTTGCGGTGTTCGTTGGCTGCAGTAAGTTTATTGTAGGAGTAGGATGTTCACTTGTAAGGGATCTATCAGCCTTAGTAGTAAGGTATAATCCTATGCAAGCTTCATGAGACTAAGTCCAGAAATTTATAGCCATAGCAGGGTGATAATGAAAAAGTATTTCATTAGTATCACAATTGGACTTGAGTCGATTAAGTTAAGCATATGACTGATGGATTTGACGAGTATCCGTAATCAACATTATGTCGGGATTTTGATGGAGGAACCAAATCATATGGTAACTACACCTAGGGGTTCCAATCTTATTCTGCTAGGTTGCCACTACATACTGCTAGGTATTACTGGGGGAATATGATAGCCCGTTAGGATCATTCTCGAATCGATGATCCTAATTAGGGTTAAGCTGAAATTGTTTCAGTCCATCGAAAAGAGTTTCGATGATGTATAATGAAGATTATAGCATGTCTCGTTACCAGACAGGATAGGACCTGAGGGATCACACACATTAGGAACTCAAGTAACCAATCAGCAAATCAATTTGCACCTAATTGTAAGTGTTACAATTAATATTTGACCAACTTATAAATGTTACAATTAATTGATTATGAATTAATTGTTAATTAATTTAAATTAGATTTAATTTAATTGAGTTAGACTCAATTAATTAATCCTAATTGATTCAGGTCAATGTCCGCTTCGAAATGATTCGATCCGATTTAAAATCGGCTTCAGTTTGACTGTAAAATCACTATGTTTAGACCAAGACCTAGAGTCCAGTTAGACTGGGACTCTCTCTCTCTGTCTCCCCTTCCCTCCACACTCCTAAATGGGTCCCATTTATTTTGTGTGATAAATATGATGGGGCGTGAAACCAAGAGGGGCGCTAATTGAGTTTGGGCGTGAAAAGGAAAGAGTGGAGGAATAGTCCTCTTCTACTCTTAAATCCTAGCCAGATAAAATAAAACACCGGTATTTTGTTTTGGCATGTAGAAATAAAATGGGAGACTTTTACCGTGAGAAAATAAATAAGGGAGTGGCCGACCATAAGAAAAATAGGACGTGATTTTTCTTGGGCATCTTTCTTCTCTTGGCCGTGAACACCAGAGAGTCTCTCTCCCGGTTTCAACTATTCTTCTCCCTTTATTTGTTTTCTCTTTTCTTCTATGAGATCTAGAGAGATGCTCTACTAGAGAAAGAAGAGAGGAAAGGGTCCAAAAAATCTTGCATAGTTTGATTTGCAAGACAGAAACCGAAATCCGGATTCGGATCGGCACAGTTTTTAAAACGGGCGATTTGCTGAAAGATGAGAGGGCTGCAAGGATCTAGTAGTCCGGTGCCCTCTACGACTCAGTTGTGAGAGCTTCGTGTGGATACCAGCAGAGGCGGGCGATTGCGCGGCTCCGACAGAATCCCACTTTTTAGTAGCAGATCTGCACGCTTTTCAGAGCAAGCCCGGATAGCGATTCATATAAGTATTTTGTACTTAAAATAATTTTTATTTAAGATCTAATATTTTTCTCATGTTATGCAGCATGTTAGGAGTTTATGATAAATAAATTAGATTTATTTATGAATTTCATGATTATATATAAATTATTTTTATATCTGCTTCCGCTGCGACAGGCTGTTGATGCCTGTTTAATTGCAATTTCCTATTCCTAAGAGAAAACCAACATTATCTGCCAGATGGTGTCCCAACAGGCCCTCAAGTGTCAAGTCTATCCAGATCAGTCCTCATTTCTGCTGTAGAAGAGCAAGCCACTAAATTCCTTTAAACCTGATAAGCATTAACTTTTTCTTGCTTACCATCAGTAGAACGTCTATTTATTACTTTAAGGACACATCACTAGGCCTGTCACATTGAGAGATAGAGTGTATGATTTGGAAAAGAAGAAGAAAAGTAACACTAAGGGATGTCTTATTGATCAAACATCAATTGTGTGCCCATGGAGGATTCCAAGAATGAAGAATCAGCCAAAAAGTTTTTTCATTGCCAAGTAGAGCAGAGGCAGATATTGTGCAATAGTCCAGCTAAGATGGCATACTTAGTAAATATTCATACGATCAGCATGACCACGAAGCAGATTGGAGCCTTCAAGTTGCTTAAACAGTCAAGATCTCTAATATATTGATGTTTAAATGGTTTGTAGGTATTTAGAGGAGCTTTATTTTGAAATAGAAATTCTCATTTTGCAGGTATTATTGTCCATGCCACAACTCACACCACAGTACCATGATAGTGATAGAAGCACAGTTAGAGCTGCTTTACTTTTGGCATTTTTTACACCTAGCCTCTAAAGGTGCTAGTTTGGATTAAGATCTTAGGGTTAAAATACTTAGTTTCTAAGTTATGAATTACATTCAATTAAATCCCAAATTGTAAAATTTTAAGAGTAAAAGTTTCGGAATATTTGTGGCTGGATGGGTTCAATTAAGAGCATATGAGAACCAGTGCATATGAATGGATTGAAATGATCTGGCATAACCCGTACCACCCCACATCGACCGCACCATACTATACCAACAGGATACCAATATAGTTTCAAGATTTGGTTTAGTATATGAACCAAACTGGTCCGTATCTATTTGAACTAAGCAAAACCTCCCTGTACATGCTAATACCAACCCATAATGCTCGGTTTCAAGCAGTACCGTGGCTGGGAGTGAGAAAGTGTTGGGAGAATGTTACAGTACAAGACCGTATAGACCATGCTGTACTGAACCAGTAATGTATTGGTATGGTTCTCAAGATTAGTTTTGTGAACCATGGTTTGAATCAAGGTTCGGCGAACCGGTACCGGGTGCCGTACCGGTGCCAGCCGGTACCGGTTCGGTACTGAACCGTACCGTGCCGACACCGGTATGCCCAAAAAAAAATTTTTTTTTTTTTTTTTTTTGTAAGTTTAAGGTATTTATTTTAATTTTTAAGGGTTTAGAGTTTAGGGTTTAGGGTTTATTTTTTAAGGGTTTAGACCGGTTTAGGGTTTAGGCGGGTTTAGGATTTAGGGTTTAGGATGGCGTACAGTTTTAGGGTTTAGAACTAAATACTAATATTTATGACTATTTTCAATTGAAATAAAAAAAATTTGATAATTAAACTAAGATTATCAGAAATTAATGAAAGTAAAATATGTCATAAACATATAATTACACACCAATGTCTAGAATCGGGTAGAGTGACGATGTCCATAAATATAGGGATCATGTATGTACTCCGTAGGAAAGCCGGCATGTCCCTCCTGCCAGACAGCATGATACTCTAAGCTCATCCCAGGAGGTATGCGTGACGGGTCATAACTAATCGCAGATCCCTTTCTGATGTCCCGACTCTGAGAGCTGTCCAGAGACTGACGATATGGCAATGCAGGTGCAGGGGAAATCCAAATATACCAGCAACAAAATCATATGCATAAGATGCTCCGGGATAATAACCACTGGATGCTGACGTCTCGGATGCACCATATGGATCATATGGACCATAAGCTGCCGTAGTTGCGGATAAGAGGATCCTGAATATGAGATGATCCAGATACATCCAAGGATTCTACTCTACGTGCAAGATCTGCAGCTGTATCATGTCCCGAACGACCACGCGGGCCCGTCACCTATATGGAATCGTATCACCACGAGGTCTATCAGATGGTGCTCCATGATTTGTATCGTGCATGGCATTGTAAAACTGCGACTCCCCAGTGAATCGAATAGGACTAGGAGGCTGCGATCCTGTCCTCCTGCCCCTCCCTGATCGCTAGATCCTCCACTATCTGAAGCACTATCATCACTGTCTCTGGTATCTGAACCTGAGTAGACTGAGTGCTCCAATGGAGATGCAGCTGCCTTTCCTTTTCCTCTGTCTCCAGGTCTACTAGATGGTGGGGACGGACGATGTGCTGTATCTGCTAGAGCCCTGTAAGGAATATGACTTGTTGCCCACTGTCCAGCATCCACCCCAGCCTCACTAGCTACAAAACTGGCTGGTCAAGTAAGCGATCCTGGCTCATCAAGCTCTGGCTGCTGCTGCTGACCCATGACCCACCCAATCATTGGATCTTCATCCTCATCAATATATGAACTTACAGTGGGATCATGATATTTCAATTCTGCTTCTTCCTGAATACATTTTAGCATCAACCTTAAATTATAATGTACATACACAAGATCGTTGAGGCGTTTCTGTTTCAGACGGTTCCTCTGTTTGGAGTGGATAAGACCAAATGTAGACCAGTTGCGCTCACATCCACTGGAGGACACCGTCTGGGAGAGGATTTTCACTGCAAGAACCTTCAAATTTTTAGCTGATCCACCAAAATGCACCCACCATTCAGCTGCAAAAGACATTACATCATTTAGAATTTTAGATTTGGCAAAATAAAAAATTTGATACTGATATTCAATTAGACTTACTCCTTAGTAGTACCTACCAGGATTCATCTTTGATTTACTTCTGACCGCTACAGTGGATCCAAACAAATATGTGCCCTCCCTAAAAAATTTCGTCTGCCAGAAAAAAATTTGTTAGCTTGATGAAATTAATGCTATTAAAAGTCATTCAATAATTTCAACCTAACTTACTTCTTCAAGGCACATAGCATCGATATCTGGATCGAGCTCCATCTTATATATAACATTGCGCAGGGCAGACATAAGATCCTCATTCATGGCAATGTCCGGTACGGAGTACTGAAATCTCGGATTTAGATAATAAGCTGCACATATATTTTTAGAATCAGTCAAGCGTACTTGTATGAATCTAATTGAAACTTAATTTTTAGGGACTTCATAAAATACTACGTACCTGCTAGATGCAAATCCGAACTCATTTGATAACTCCACCATCCATCAATGATCCGGATATACTCATGTGCATGTGATGGATCTGCCTCCTGGATCTTTTCCTTTGCCCTTTGCATTATGAAATATAAGAAGCCCATCTGAGCATACCTCTCGGAATCCACGGCACGAAGTACCTCATATAGAGGCTTGATAGCCTCCACTACCCTCTCAGCCCGCTGCTAGAATGTCTGTCTCGTCACCAAATTCTCCACATTGCTTTCCTCAGTATTTGCCCTGGCAAATCTGCTGTCCTGCCACTCCTGACTGACAAACATCTGACGTAGCTCTGCTTTCTTGTGAAGAAGACTATCAAGTGCAATATAATTAATTGCAAACCGTGTGACCCCCGGTCTCAATATTTTTCCCCTTGTAAAGCTCCTCATCAATGATAAGACCCATGTATGGTTATATATAAATCTGGTGATAGAATGTGCTAGCTCAACAATCTTCTGCACCGTGCGAATTTTACCAATATCCATTAACATGAGGTCTATACAATGTGCAGCACAAGGGGTCCAAAAAATATGCGACCGCTGCTCCATCAAGATCTGCCCTGCGGCCCTGTACTGTGGTCCATTATCAGTGATGACCTGCACGACATTACGCTCTCCTACCTGATCAATCACCTCCTCCATCAATCTGAGATATAACTGGCGTCGTGCACCTGGTCTGAAACATCAATAGACTTCTGAAAAAAGTATTCCCATCACAATAAGTCAAGAAATTGATGATGCTCCGTCTAGTAGGACCAGTCCAACCATCACACATCACCGTCAATCCATATACAGGCCACTTGCTCTGATATGAGGATATCCATCCTTCTAGCTCCTCCTTATTGCTGTCCAGAAGATGACCATAGATATCCCTCGATGCTGGAGGATCTACACCTGCACCAGCAGCCTGTATAGATGAAATAGCAGATCGATAATATGAATTGTCTGCTGCATGGGCTGGGATATGACTGAAATGAAACCAGGAGGAGATGACCCGCCACATATCCTTCTTCTTATCCTTCTTCAGCATTGTGTCAATCCTCTGTTGTTTGAATCTCTACTGGAAAATGCATGTGGATCGACATCATGGATAGTGGCTCCCTCTGGAATATCCCTGGGCCTGGAAGACTTCCTCCTACTGCCAAATGTTTCCAACATGAATGCAATACGGCCGGTGCCTCTCTTGACGGGCTCTCTGACCGAGGAGGTCCTCCTAAACTGTCTCAAACTCTCCTGGAGCACTAGCAGAAGCGGATCCGGATCCTAACTCAAAAGTTGATGGCCCGAATCGCTGTCTATGCCTGGCTACCTCCTCCTGCTGCCTCTGCTCATACAAGCTCGCCTGAATAGCAGCCTCCATCTGTGCCTCCTCATCAGAAGGAATAGATGCTTCCTCTGACTCCCTGGAGTGATAAGAAGGTGGTTTTGCGACTCTGCGATCCACCTCCTTCTTTAATGTTCTTTCCTTCTCAGCTTTAAAATCAGCAAAGTGTTTCTTCATCAACTAACGGACCTCCTGTGGACACTGTCGGCATGCAGATACATCAGGATAGCCGCCAGCCAAGTGCTGCTTCAATCTTGTTACCCCCCATCTTTGAATTCGGTATTGCACCATTTATACCTCCAGTGATGCCGACCCGAGAGCATCTCTCCATGTAACCAGCCAATGTCCCGCTCCGGATCCTTCTTCCTCCTTGATGGATCCATACCTGAATATTTAAATTACATATAAGGTCAATAATAATGTTTATTAATTAACAGTTAATTAACGTAATTTTTAAAATTTAATTTAATTTTTATATTTTTTTAATTAAAAAAATTAAAAAATAAAGAAAAATAAAAAAATTAAATTTTATATTCATGTAGGATTCATCATACATGCTGCATATATTTTTTTAAGAGCCTAGAAATGCATTAAAAGTCATATTTTTTTCAATTTAAGACCTACGGGCACTATTCATGAGATGCACAAAACTTGAATAAATCGACATGAAATTTATAGTGAGAGTAGCTTACAAGCCCTAGATTAATAATTTAAAATTACAGTTTTTTTTCTAATTATTTTTTTATTAATTTTTTAATCCAAAAATTAATTTTTAATTTTAAAAATTATATACTTAACAAAAAATTAAGATTTTAGTATCATTGTGTATATCTATCCTAGATCTACCACATACTCTAAAATCATTGCCAACAAATAAATTTTGACAGCATTTTTCTTAATTTTCTAATTTGCACGGATTTTAACAAAATTTAACCCTACGAAAGATGAAAATACGGAAAAGAAGGGTATACAGACCTTGATTCTACCTACCCTTCGATTTTTGCATGTTGAATTGGGTTGAAATTGACCCTGCATATTTTTTTTTCTTAGTTTTCCTTCCTTCGTGCATCGCTGCAGAGAACACAAGGAGAGCTCTTAAGCTCTCTTTGTCGTGCCTTTCCTTAATTAAGGAAAGGCAGCAAGGCCCCCCCTTTGGACATCACATGGCTACAGTGTAGCCATGTGACAAAAAACAAAGCCCCCCCTTTGGAACCGTACCGAGCCGAACCGGCCGGTTCGAGCCCGTTTCGACCGGTTCGGGTCCGGTTCGCACCGGTTCGGGCCCGGTTCAGGCCCGATTCGTTTTTTTTTTTTTTGATTTTTAAGACGACTGTGCCGTTTATTACAGCCGAACCGTGCCGGCCGGCCGCCGGTCCGGTTCGGTACGTCCCGAACCGGCCGGTTCGGCACGGTTCGGTGAACCTTGGTTTGAATGATTGAAAAAGACAACTTGGACCAGGTTTTTGATACCTTTTATTCCATATTGCTCTTTGTTTCGTACTACTTCTTCCTCTCTAATTTCTTCCCTCCCATAATCTGGCATATCTTACTCCTGTCTTCTTGGTGTAGCTAAAGTGTAGCTCAAGAGGGCTCAAAACAATTAAGGGCTCTAATTGCTCCATGAAGAACATGGAGGGGTATTTTTTAGGCCCTTATCCTAATAGAATCAATTGTAGCACTTGACACCTAGATTTCATCATTGAAAAACCATGTATTTGTCCAGAGATATAATATTACATTACCTGGCTCTTAAGTTACTTGACATACAAGTTGCATGCATCCAAAGTTATATTTTCTGTTAATATATTAGGTTTCCTGGTCCTCAAATAAGTTATACTCTAAGCTACTTTGCAGCCAAGCTTTTATGTTACTCAATGTCCAAGTTATCCATTTTATTTATTTACCTACTTAGTCCCCAAGTCATGTGGGCTATACATACAATCTATGGGATAGTGAAAGGATGTCATGAATTGTGTGAGTCTCCATTTTTTGAGTAGAAGAGTGATTTCACTCTTCCCATCTCTCTAGTACCATCTCTACATACAATGTATGGGATAGTGAAAGGATGTCATTAATTGTATTAGTCTGCATTTTTGAATAAAAGAGTGATTTCTCTCCTCCCTCTCCCTCTCTTCCCATCTCTTTAGTACCATTTGTTCCCCTATTGCCACTTCTCTCAACTCCTTTACTTTCCCCTTTTTTTTCCTATCTTCTCTCTAAATCTGTGAATATTTGTATCACTGCCTGAATTGAATTTCAAGTCAACATCAAACCTTATACTTTAACCCTAAAACCTTAAAAAAGCTTTTCCTAACAACAACACTATCCCCAAACCTAGGTAGGACTTAGAA
Source organism: Areca catechu (assembly GCA_021397845.1). NCBI lineage: Eukaryota > Viridiplantae > Streptophyta > Magnoliopsida > Arecales > Arecaceae > Areca > Areca catechu. Next base: position 28,650,026 of record CM038042.1, on the reverse strand, counting down.
AGCTTCCCTCTTTTTTCCTTCAAACCACTAAAGTATTCATTTCTTCCCTGTTTTGACTATTGGACAGCAAGGCAACGCAAAGTGCTTGTTCCCCAATTTCTCCCACATATTAGGCCCAACTACACTAATGCAGGTCATCTCCTAAATTGATCTGCATCGCTTTGGTATCAGAACATAACATTCTACTCCACTGTTTGTTCTTTTCCTCCCTTTCCTTTTTTCTTTAACTCCCTTATTCTTCCACCATGTAATCCAATGCCAAAGTAAACAATCAGTTCATGGCCTTTGTCGAGGACACTAAACAACAAGTTGCTCATTTTCAAGAGGCCACAACTTCATTAAAAACTTCCTTAAATGAAATAAAGCAAGCTCTTGAATCAACACATCAAAATTAGTCCTTCTCATAGACTCATGTTCAAGCACCCCCTCTACAAACCCATGAGATCAAAGAGTTACTGCGATGGATCACAAAGCAAAACTCAAGGTGGCTGATTGTCATGATGAACATGATCCAGAGATCTTCCCGGAGTAGGTTCTTGCACTTGAAAACTACTTCAAGTCGTATCAGCTTGCAAAGGAGCATCAACTCCAGTTTGCAAAAGCAAAATTGAAGGGACAACACAGATATGGTGGGCCATATTTCAACAAAGCAATTATGTGACTATTCAAGCTTTGGAGGACATGAAGATAGCTTAACGAGGTATATTGTTCCAACTAATTATAAACAACAGGTTTATCTCCAATCTACCCAGCTGGTGCAGGGTAGTTCCATAATGGAACAATACACATCAAAGTTCTACAGTTTGGCAGCATGATCCAAGTTTCCTTGGAACAACGATGTGATGATTTCAGTGTACAAGCAAGGTATGAACCCCAAAATCTTGACGAGGTTAGCATCTAGACTCCACCCAATGGCTGAAAAGTCACATATCAAAAGGAGGAAAATTTAAGATAAGATCAGCCATAGAGCCTTCTACATCAAATATCTTCAAATTAGAGCAATCAATGCTAGATATGAACCATCCTAAGCTGCTATAACAGTCAACACTAAGCCATCATGCACCACAAGCACACAAAACTGGTTGAATGAAAGCTTCGAACAGAGGATTGAAATCCAATGCTTTACTTACAAGAGATTTGGCCATTTCTCTGCAGTGTCCTAATCATTGGTGTTTGTCACTGACAAAGATCCTTTTGTCATTAATAGAGCTTTTGAACAAGAGCGAATGGAGTTATCCTAGAACCAGAAAAGAGTGACAAAGAGAAAGTGAGGGCACCAAAGATTAAATGCATCAAAGAGTGGACCTACGTTCAGTTTTGACAACTTAGTTCAAAGATGAGAAAGAAGATTGGAGGCACAGCAGCACTTTTAAAACTAAAGTATGATGTGATGGCCAGCTATCTAACATGGTAATTGACTCAGGAAGCTGAACCAACATTATGCCTAAAGATGAATTCGAAAACTTCATTTAAAAAGAGGGGAACCGAGGCAGAATGCCAAAACTTCTCATTTAAAATGAGTTGAACCAAACAGCATTGGAAGCTTGGGCCCATTAATGGAAGGGGTATTTTAGGCAGGAATTCTTATGGAATTAATCGCAGCATTTGAGTTATGAGCAGTCCATATTTGATCATAAAATAAGTTCATACTAGTTTAGAGATATTGCATTCCATACACACCCAGGTTACTTGAAATACAAGTAGCTTGGTTCCAGGTTACATGTCCATGTAATATATTAGGTTACCTGTTCCTTAAGGTAAGTTAGACTATAAGTTACTTGGCAACCAAGCCTTTAAGTTACTTGGTGTCCAGATTAGCTTTTTGATTAATTAGCTCATTTAGTCCTCAAATCATGCAGGATCTATATATGGTATATGGGATAGTGAAAGAATGTCATCATTTGTATTAGAGTAACAAATTGACTTCTCTACTCTCTCTCTCTCTTCCCCTCTCTGGTCCCATCTATTCACGATGCCACTTCATCTCTGCAACTACTTTGCTTCCAATTATTTTTCCCCATTATATCTTCTCTTTCAATCTAAGATATTTGTATTATTGCCTAAATTAAATCTCAAGTCATCATCAAACCTTCTACTTCAAGGTTTTTGGAATCAGACCAAACTGGCTAGTTCAGGATGTTTCAAAATGTACCGGAGGCAAACTGGAATGGTTCTAACAAGAAAAATAGAACACCAGATGAGGGAGATAGAAAGAGAAGGAAAGAGAGGAAGAGGAAGAGGAAGAGAAAGAGAGAGAGAGGAGGGAAGGGAAATGGCGGATGACACCGCCAAAGGGCCGCGGAGGCCTTCAAGACTCCATGACATTCGCTAGAGCCTCTAATTGAGAGAGATAGAGAGAGAGGGGAGGAAGGGTACCGGAGAGCAGAGAAGGTGGTGCAGAGGGCACCGATGAGTTGCTGGGTGGCTGTCATAGCCATCAGGCGGTAGAAAAGGCTCCCGCAGAGCCGCTACTGTGGAACAAGGGCGACGGCCTCTATTCATCAGGGTTTTCATTAAAAAATTCTGACCACAGTGAAGCCATTGCATCCATTGGCAGCTTCACTATGATGGGGCTTTTTATAAAAAAAAATCCATGAAACGGGGCGATCGTCTTTGTTTCATGCCAGCAGAGCTGCGAGTGGCATTTACGCCATCTGGTGGCCATGGTGGCCTCTACACTACCTTCTCCTCCCTCCTTTTCTTTCCCTCCCCCCTCTCTCTCTATCTCTCTTTGTTTTTCTCTCATGGATGATGCAGAGCCATAATGGCCACCACCAGTATCTCCGTCACCTCCACATCCTTCCCTTCCCCCTCTCTCTCTGTCTCTCTCTCTTTTTCTCCTTTCCAGTTCTTTCCTTCATTTTTGTATCGGTTCACACCAATCTGGTACGGTATGAACCACACCAACTCGTACCGCCTACCAGCTGGAACAGTGTCTGGTTTGGGTTCCGAAAATCCTGTTCTACTTTAATCCTAAAACCCTAAGAAAGCTTTCCCTAACACCAAACATTGTCCCCAAACCCTAGGAAGGACCTAGAAAGCTTCCCTATTTCTTTCAATCAACCAAACTGTTCACTTCTAAGCTATTTCCTATAATTGGACAGCCAGGCAACAAATTATTTATTCCCAAATTTGTCCAACATCTTAGTCCCAACCATGCTATTGCAAGCCATCTCCTAAGTTGTCCTGCTTCACTTCTTTTATCTTCGTTTTCCACTACGGTGTAGGGGATTTTTGACAACAAATAATTTTAATATTTTATTCAGTTTATTGCTTTAGCAATGAAATGCAAATAGATTTTCCTGTTTTGTGGTAAGATGAATTGATGAACAATCTGCCACCTCTACATTACATTTTTTCAGTTAAATTCAGCTCTCCTGTACTCAAGAAGAACAACCCTTTCAATTTGAATTTTTTTTGTTATAAATCTTTTCTTGATGATCATTGATTTCCCTAAACACTAAAGACCTTTTTCCCCCTAGAATAGTCACCTCTGTAGAGTTTAAAGCACAAATTCTCCAAGCTTTGTTATTAAATTAAATCAATAATTCTCTCTGTGTCATGTTTTTTTTGCAACAGGACATCAAAGCAAATTGTTGATCTCATCTTTATCTATGTGCTTTAGGTTCATCATTGCATTTTAGGACATTCCTACATAATCCTGCCTTACTATGATGATTATGGAAATTGGGAATTATGTAGGAGACTGCATCAAAAAATTACAGATGATAACTGAGTCTAAACAAACAAATTTGTCACTCAAAATCAAACAGCATAAAAACTCAAATAAAATTTTGATATATGAAGTTATGACCCTTAAATATTGTGGATCCAACAATCAAAATTTTTAATATAATGAAATCTTAAAAGTAAACACCAACTAGTAGCAATGATAGATTGAATGCTTATATTGCAAAAATAATGCATCAAGATCTTCTTGACTTTCATAGTCTTTAACTCTACTGCTTAATCATTAAGAAAAGATGGCAAAGATCATAGCATCTAAGCTTCAAGAAAAGATGGCAAAAAACAACTACTATATAATCATTAAGAAGATGGCAAAGATCAACTATGACCAATAGACCCTAACCATATCCATCCTAAATTCTCAACCATTGATCCCCAATTCTAATTCTTCAAGTCAACCATTCAATGAAGCATGACAATCATCCATCTCATGATGGAAGAATAGATTATTCCACCACAAACTAGTTTCTGGTTTAACAACAAAACCTATGAAGGTTGTTCTTCAAGAAACTTCTCACCCTTCATTATGGATTATTATAAGCACAAATCCACCTTTAGCTTTTGAATATTCATGAATCTTCTATGTAATGGCCCATGACATCACCAAAAAGGCTAATCAAAAGTTATTAATTAGGTATGTCCAAGGATCGCTAAACCGGTACCGAGATCCATACCGGTCAGTGACCGATACGATACCGTACCGTATCGTATCGGTACATGATAAATTGAGAAAAAACTATCTTCCTCCCTTCTCTCTAGCAAGGATCGTTGAATCGGACCTGAATCGGGCCAAACCGAGCCCAAATCGAACTGAACCGGACCGTATTGGTCCGAACTGATCCGTACTGGTCCATTCAGGTCAATTTTTATGGTTCAGATCTCAAATAATTTTTTAGGACTAAACTGTACCGGTTCTTGGCCGATACGGTATGGTATGCCCCGAACCGGGAGATTCAAGACGGTACCAAAAACCCTGGATATGTCAATCCTATACAATTAGTGGAAAAAAAACAGCATAATCTCACAAAAGGCCCTCACCATGGTACCTTTAAAAAAAATTCAAACAACAAAATAAACTACATTTTACAGGGATAATATTTCCTTAAATAAATTAATATAGAATTTGATAACTGCACACATATGACCAAATAGCCACTTAAACCTCAAAATAAGGAGAAAAAATATCCAGATTTAATATATTTTTAAGTTATAAAAAATGAAAGAAAATATTTGAATGCACTAGCAATGATGAGGCTTCAAAATTGCTACATACAACATATTTCCAAATACTTCAAGTTCAAGAAGCAAATAATTTAAAGCAAGTGTATTCACAATACAAAATACCAATATACCTATGAACTGCATTTGTTTTCAATATTAGCTTAAACCTAACACTATCAATATCATGTGCCCAAAGAAGTTGTATCACACCAAATACTGTAATAATGTTTACTAACTATTCTTACTTATTTTTATTCCTTTATTTTAATTTTAGTTTTTTTTCACTTTCTTTTCCTTTGTCCAGAACTTAGAAACTTGGATTGCCAAAATCCACAACCCAACAAAAACTCCTATGGAAAACAATTTTCCAAACCATGACATGTACTAATGTTGTCTCCATATATCAATATATAGCTTAACTTTAATTTCTCTAGCACCCCTTTGGGAACTTCATAAATATGGTGGACATAATCATTAGCATAAGCATGGTACATCCCACATATGGCATGACCAAGAAGTCTAGGATAAAAGGTATGGAATAGCCCTAAAGAGCTTTAATGCTGGTTTTCCTCATTGGGCTAGTTTGGATGCAGTCAATGACCATGCTTGTTTATGGGATTGGCACAATTCCAAGGAAATTCTAACCATCACAGGAACAGAAACCTCAAAGCTTTTTGGATAAAATTTTAAGAATTTGAAATATCAAAGAAAATAAGAGATGTTGCTCCACTTCATCTATAATGGTTGTGCAAAATCATCCCATATCAAAAATTAACAATATCTTCCTCCTCTCAAATCTCTCTCAATCATATCTAATTGAGCTCCTTTCTCTTAAAGCTCTCCCATGCAGATCAACACAGCCCCAAATCCCTTCCTTCCTTGACATGGACAACACTCCTCCAACCTCTTCTGCAGAACAATAGAACCAACCTACACTTCTCTTTCCATTGCTCTCTCTGTCTTTTTCTCTTATATCTACATATACATAATATACAGAATCAAAAATTCAAAATAGTAATTATATTCAAATAGGTGAAACCATTAATACATCTTTCCATAACAAGCACATTATGCACACATTACGTATTAAACTAATATGGGTAGTAACTATTTTTCTAGTGTATTTTCTTATGACCAGCCAAACAACAAATATCAGCAAATACCAATGGCAGATTTTTTCTCGATTTCCTCACATAGCATCATTATATTCCTACATTTTCTCTATCCTCGGAAATTCTAGTATAAACATCAAAACAGGCCTTTAATGTGTTTAACAACAAGCTTATGCAAGGTCAATCGCACCAAGCTGGCGTCTTCCTTGCTAAACTTAGAATATAACTCAAGGTGTAATTAGCATCTCAAACCAACCACCTATCTGGGGATTATGGGCACTATTAATCTAGTACCGAACTTAGAATGCAAAGTCCAAATAGAAGTCAATGTCCCTATTATAAGATAATGGCCTAGGAATAACATACAAATGTATTGCTTCCATTGAGAGATCAAGAGCAAATTAGCAGCATGTAATATACCAGAGAGAGGAAAAGTATTGGACAAGTGCCTAGTGCCACCCAGCCGAAAAGTTGTCGAAAGAGAAGTCATGGATAGGAAGGAAAGGGAAAGAGAGGTAACAAGTCTAATTGTATAGAACAGAGAAAAAGTAAGAGAAGCAAAAAGAGTAAGGACAGGAATGAAAAAGGAAAGGGTTCCTATATTATTGGTGGTGCATTATCTAAAGTGTTCTTTTTCCCTTTTTCTTTTGTTTTTCTGGTGGAAGGAGAGGCAAACATTTATAGTAAGAGATTACAGCAGGACAAGATCACGGCAGACCCTAATACTTGTGTCCATCTAATATAAGGATGATTAAATGACTGTCCTACCACCATGTAGGATTCTCTAACGTGGCCTCACAACCATGATCTAGTTTTAGCAAAGCATCCCTCTTGATGGTCCTCTTATCTGAGTTCTGGAGACCTTACTCAGTTACAGGATGACTTCGCTAGTGTGCAAAGCCCCTCATCAGAAGGCAAACTTACCTCCACACTAACTACAAATATAACAAGGTCCAAATACAAAATAAATGACCCAGAATGAACTAAAAAGAAGAGAAAATTCCAGTAAACTAATCTTTCATCCTTAAAATGCTTAATACTATATGGACAGAAGAAGCATTTAACAACTGCCTAGCTGTTTCAACAACCCAAGCATCCAAAAATGAGAACCAGAATACCCTACACAAGACCATATAAAAATAAATAAATAAATAAATAAAACATTCAAGAGTCGAGAATTACCTAAACATATATGACCGTTGCTATAAATATGAGGGTGCAAAGGTGCGGGATGAAGAAAGATGACCTGATCATCACACCCATATGTATATATATCAGAAAACGGCATTCCTACAGAATCAAGGCTAAAGAAAGAGAAAACGGATCGAATCCCATCACCTGCGGTGCTTCCATGGGGTAATGCTCGGGGAAATCGACCTGAAGCTGGTAGGTCTCGTTGGCGTAGAGCGTCCCGGGGGCGCCGACCACTTCGATGATCCACCTTGTGATCGAAAAGAACAGACAAGGGTTTCAAGTCAAATTGATCAAAAGCAAGCAGAAAGAAGAGAGGGAAGAGGAGATGGAGCCCTCGGCGGCGAACACCTCTGGAGGTTGTCGGTGACCTTCTGCGTGAAGCCAGCGGCGGATGGCCTGCCATTCCTTCAGCTCCTTCTGGAGGCGATTGCCAGCGATCTTGCTCAGAACCTGGGAAGAGATAAAAAGAAGAGAGATGAAGACAGAGAAAGATCGGGAGAGAGAGAGGGCGGAAGGAGAGATAAGACCTTCTTGGAAGGAGCGGAGGAGCTGGTCATGCTTCGAGTGAGAGCCGAGGCGGGGAGGAAAAGGGAGGGAGGAAGAGGGAGAGGCCGTCGCTTTCGGCCTCCGAGTAAATTGGTTCCTTTTATTTTCTTTTTTTTTTTTTTTTTTGGGGGGGGGGGGGGGGGGTTACCGTGGATGGAACCCTCATATATAGTGTGAGAAGCCATCATGGAACGGACCATTATTGCATACCTTAGGCCATAATGATACAATTGGCTCGGATAAATTTTATGGTGCATAAATATAAATATATTAAATAAATTTTATAAATTTAAATATAAATATATAAAATTAGTTAAAATATTTTTGGATTTGAATGATTTTTTATTATTTTAGATGGGACTGAAATAATGTATTTAGCATTTTCTGAGAAAGGATTAAGCCATTCAATTGTCAACGCATGTTGACATTTTTAAATAAAATAGATTTTTATTGTTGAGCTCTAAAAATATTTTTTAATATAATGAGATCTTCATGGTCATGTCCAAAAAGATAGCTATGCTAGTCTTCCCCTCACTCCTTTTTATCTTATATAAAATAAAATAATAAATAATTATATAAAAAAATAGAACTACCTGATGCTTGCAGGTTATAGCAAGAGTCCCGCTACTGGTTGAAGATTAGTGAGAGCTGATTCATTTGCTACATTTATTTGTGAGACTAGTGACATTCTATGTAGTGTACCATATTTTTAATTCTTTCCAATTGGTCTTCACGTAGTAGCCTAGATTGGCAACCAGCGAGCGGGCATATATGGTTTGCAATTTCATATGAACAAGTATTTGGCACAATGGCACGTGTGATATAGATGTCAATTGATTAAATAAAAGAAATTAAATTGATATTCTTAGAAATATGATTTTTTTTGTAATTTGGAGCCTCATTCCCAAGGGAAGGGCCAGCAAAAAAATTTTAATAAATTTTTCCTAGCCAACTCTTCTAAGATTTTTTTTGGATGAATAGATTAAAAATTTCATTGAATTCACATACTAGACCAGTATAAATAATTAGATAATAAGTTATAGATTGATCACGTAGGTGGTAGCTTAAGTGGAATGGATCGTTGTTCCATACTCCATACATTTCAAGTTCAAGAAATGATGCTGCATATGTAATCATTAAATGGAAAAGAATAATAATATGGTCCCTAGCCTAACTCGAGCCAGTTACTACTCCCATCACCTCCTCTTAGAACCCATCCTTATCATCCTTTATAAACCCTACTACTATCCTCATTTCTTCTTTCTATCGCTCCTCTCTATCTAATTTGGTCCTAAGCCTTACCAAAGCTTCACCAGCACCCATTATCCCTTCTCTTCATATAATATGGTAGTGAGCCCCATCACTCCCATCATCTTCTCCTCCCCACTACTATCCTCATTTCTTCTCTCTATTGCTCCTCCATCTAACTTGATCCTAAGCCTTACCAAAGCTCCACCAGCACCCATTATCCCTTCTCTTCATATAATATAGTCTTAAGCCCCACCACTCCCATCATCTTCTCCTCTTCTCTGTATACCTTGCTGCCATCAGTATCCCTCCTTTCCATCTAATATAGTCTAGAGCCCCATCCACTCCCACCATGTCCTTCTCTTTAACACCTCATCATCATCTTTAAATCCTATTGTTGTTCTCATCCCTCCTCATCTATTCTCTCCATCTAAATCATTCCTTACAAGGACTTTTTAATCATGAAAGCCTCACATGACCATCATATGATGGAATCTTGTATGCCTAAATAAGCGAAGATAGATGGTGGGCCCACATTAAACCAGAGTTGTACATTATTCAAATTAGCTAAGTTTAGGAATATTTTTGAAATCAAACCAACTTACATCAATTTTCTTAAATCAAAATAGAAACTGAATTGACCATAGATGAATATCGATTCAAATCGATCATACAAATTCAGTTTGATTCGATCAGTTTTGTTGGATATTGTGCTAAATGGGCTTGTATTAGATGGATAGCAAAATGGGATTGACTAAATAAGCTTCTACTCATTTTAGTTTATTTTTTTTGGATAAATTCTACTCATTTTAGTTTGAAACTATTGTTTGGAATGTGCTTCTATATATCTAGGTGTCAAATAAGAGTATTCTTGTTAGATTGCAACATTTGGTTTTAAATGGTAAAACAAACATACATGAAAAAGATAGCTTCAATTCAAAATAATAAGTAAAAAAACAAAGGCATGGATATAAATAATACAAAGTTGGGTATAAACAATACAAAGTATAACATAATCTTTAAAGTATGATATAAAAATATCCAAAAATGGCACATTGCAAATAACATAATCATTGTTATGTATCAAAAAAAAGCATAAAAGAGAATAATAAGTTCAATAAATCAACAAATCATGGTACTATATTTAAATTAACTTGAAATGGTTAACCATGAACAATCAAAAAGCAAACTTTGAGTTTCTAAAATAGGAGATTTATTACTAAGCTTTAGGACCATTTTCAAATGTCACAGATAAGTGCAGCCATTACACAAAAAAGAAATCTATCCTATACATTAAAGGAAAAACATAGGCCTTCTTTGTGTAACAAGTAACATGTAACCAAAGGGTAATCGATTGGCCTATTCCCATGCTTTATATCGATTGGCCTCTTCCTGCATTTCCTTGATATTATTCTTGTTGGCACATGTGTAGCGATGGTTATTACAGGCTATTATTGTGCAAAGATCTGATATAGCACATATGTTAATATGATGATGGCTTGGAAAGGTGAAGAAAAGAATTTTTGGGACAATTATTGTGCAAAGATCCAAATGGCACATATGTTGGTATGAAGAGAATTATGAATAAAAGAACAAAAAGAAAAGGGTAAGTAGAGTTCTAAAAAATAATGGAATGTATGTATCAGATAGATATGGAGATAATATCAATACATTTTTTTAATACAACTAGCAGGCTACCCATATGTTGTACCTTTTATTGATAGGTAAAGAGTACGGGAGAGCATAGAATGTTGTGATGGTGGGTCATGGTTGTGTAGAACAAAGGTTGTTATGGTGGTGGGTCAATATCAAAGGCTAACATATTTTTATGGATGCACATGTCAACCATCCCTTTGTTGAAAGGGTTTCTGGGAGGATGTCGATGCATGAGAGAGAAGCATGGGTAGGTATACAAAGAGAAGAGGAGGGTCTAGTGAGGGCCTATCATCATTTTTTTCTTTATTTTTACATGTGTTGGTCATGAGTTGACTAATAGGATCCGAATAGGACATAGGTAACAAGAAGAGGGGCATCGGGGGTGGGGAGGGGGGTATTGAGAGTGAATACTTTTACAAAAAAGAGAAATGGCCATGCAAGTGGGTGCATAAACTATTGTGCCTATACAACACGTGTCTGTATGGGTGGAACATGGAGCTGCAAATGTCAAAAGCTCGAATCTAACCTATATACATGGACACTTTAGACTAAACATTATTAATCTAGGAAGAGAGGTAGATATTAACACCTCATTGATAGGGTAGTACATTTAGCCTTTATTTGGCATAAAAGTAATTCAGCTATGGTTACATAACTAGAGTTGGTGGATGTGTATCATACTAGCCAAGATCTATAACTATTTTTTTCTTCAAGGCATACTCTCTGCTTGTGCTTGTTGCTTTCAGAGCCCAAAATATATATTCCATCTCTCTTGCTTTTCTTTCCTCTACTCTAAATGACTTTGGGTATCTATGGGAGTTGCTCCTAAGGGGTAGCCTTCCATATCATACAACATAGAAAGATAGAGACAGAGAATTTGTCGTCCATTGTTAGATATGTAACATCAGGCCAAGTATCGACATTTGCATGTGGATGAATTTAATGTGCTAGCCATAGTATGGACACAGCATTGGATGCCATGGCACTTTTTAAAAAAACACATGTTTAGTTTTTTTTAATAAAAAAGTAGAATAGCGATGAATGGTAAGGAAAATAATATTGAGTAGCAGAAGAAATTAATGGTGATAAAAAAGATAATGACTGAAATATTTTAGAAAAAATGCATATGTTTGCTTTCCCATTTTCTCTTCATCATTAGGCATTTTGTTTTCATGCATTTCTTCTTGAAAAAAATTGGGTGAAAAAAGCAATTTGCATGAATAGGTCAAGGCTACCATGCCTGATGAGCTCCTCAGTCTCGTCATAGATTTGAATGTACTCCTTACTGTCTATAGCTTCCTGGCCTCTAGAAGTCACTCTTTTATTTTCATCAGTGCATGCACCCTTAGCACATTCAGTAAAGTATAGGTATCATACTTTCAAGGTAGTGATGCATGTCAATCTCCTCTACGAGGGCTCTTAGATCAGCGACTTCGAGAAGGGGTTCCATTTCTTTACTACCAAGGTGGGGACTTGTCGAGCTCTTTTCTCTTATCTTGGAAAGCATTTTAGATCGACTTCTAATTTTTCACCTCTCACTGAGAAAGTGGCAGGGACTTCTTGCTACATGAAAATATCCTCCATTTATGCATACTTCTCTGCCTGGTCTAGCATATTGACAAAATCTCGAGGGTAGGTCTTTATCAATAACTTCTTGAGTTCATTTTTCTACAATCCATTCATTAGAGCAAACATTATGACTGACTGATCCAAGTTACAATTCTCTAAAGTGACCATATTGAAGTGACTAATAAAAGCTCAGATCGACTCTCCCTCATTTTGCTTGAGGGTATAGAGGAAGTCCAATTGTTTTTGTTACTGCCAGCTACTGATAAAATGGTTGGCAAATGATCAGCTCAATTGCTTGAAAAAGTAAACCGATCCTAGTTTCAGGCCCAAATACCAATGTTGAGTCGCTTCTTTCAAAATAGATGGGAAGGATTGATAGAGGATGGCATCGATAGCTCCATGGAGCATCATCATTATCTTGAAGCTCTCCAAATGATCGATGGATTTGGTTGTTCCATCATAATTCTCTAACTAAAGAGCCTTATAGTGTCGGGGAAGTAGATCCTGCATTATCTTGGTGTTGAAGGGTAGGTCGTTGTTGAATATATCATGCAGCATCGAGGAATAGTTATGGATCACTTCAATCTATTGATTCAACTTTCGAAGTTTATACTTGATCTCAGGATCTCAGATGGTAGGGGCCATCAATCGATGGGGAGACATCAACCTAGAGTTGAACCATACCCTGATCGAGGGCTTTGGGATCATCGCCTCCTTAGTTCCAGACTTCTAGGATGACCTTGGTGGGCAAGCCTCTTTTTTGGATCTTCAGGAAGGGCTTACGATTGCTCTGGCAGTGGTGGCATCGTTCGTGGTGCCGGATCAGGCTGCGGCACTATCGGAGGCAACATAGTAGTCGGCTGTGCCGCGAGTTGTGGTGCCGAGGGCAGTGCCACCATAGGGAGTGGTGTGGAGGTGGCTTGAATAGCTTGAACAGTCACCATCAAGTTTTGAACCTGTTGAAGGATTAAATTGAACCACTCCATAATAACTACTACCGGCTATGGAGGTGGAGAGGCTCCCACCAGTGGTGGCGGGGCCTGATTTTTGGCTTAGCTTTCCACTGATCAGGAGGTGGCGGTATTAGTATAACAGGATAAAACTCTTTTGGATGGTATCGTTAACCCGCCTTTAGTTTGCGCCCTTTAAAATTATTATTCAAGTGTTAGTTTGCCGAAGGTTCAGGCCCTTTCTCTAGTCTATTGGTGCTAAAATTTGTCGGTTGCTGAAGATGCTAGGCTAGTTATGAGAGAGGATCTCCGTGAGGCAGGATCTATAAAAAGTCCTAGCCAGAAGATGTTCTAGCGAGGACTCTCCGATACTCAAGTCAGATATTTAACCTAATAGTATGAGGAGCATGAGGTAGAATTTTTTCTGGTATACCTTAGAGGCTCGCATGGAGCCCCTTTTTATATATAAGAGATGGGGGGATTTTTGGGATGAAAGGCTCTTGGTGGATTTGGTAAGAGTGATAGGATTGGAGATCCTACCATGTCAGGGATCTTTCCATTCATACAGAATGTCCACTCCCCTTGAATTGGAGCTTTATCTTTTGTGGAATCAGTCATATTCTTTAATAATGATGTTGGCCACTGATAAGTATATAAATCTACCCATAATTTATAGACAAATATATCTTTATTTCCAAAAAATGATACTTTTTCTTTATTTTGAAAGAAAGAGGCATACTAATGCTAAGAGCCCGTTCTACATGTCAAGAGGGAGTAATTAGAGCCAAATCGGAGCAAAGTGGAGCCCAAAATCAATTTAAAACCGATCTAAACCAATTAATTAAGCTACTCGATGGACCATGGACTGGCACTCGGTCCACCTGGGCTCTCATGCAATCTACCACAACAAAGGGATGCTGGTCTTTCATGTGGTGTTTTCACTCACCTCAGAGAGTTGGGAGAGTATTGTTTTGCACCATTGTGTGGCCTTCAGCGATCCTATCACGCAATCCAATGGCTGTCTTCCCAACACTCATTTCACATAGAGAATCAAGCAGTGCAGGAGGGGGCTCAACACTTTTGCAATGATGGATGAGCAAAAGCATGCATGAAGAATGATCCAACAACCCACTGCCCTGCCAAATGCTGAGAAGTGATCCCTGCTCAATTTCTGCACTAATCCACGACTAAGAATGAATGAAGCATGCACGAGGCATGATCAAACAAATGCCAATGCTACACAATCCAAGCCACTTTTAGGACATTATCTGATAGCCAAAACAAATTTTAAGCCCCCATCCAACTGCTCCAAATGCTACCGATCGCTAAGAAGAATGGATGGGCCTCCATTGACACGATATGACAGCTCTAATCCAATCTGATGCATGATCCAATGGCAAAGAAGTTGTAAAATGATTTAAAATGAACTTGGAAGAGATTTGAGGCTAGATTCATCCAGAATTTGAAGTTCTTGACATTTCTTTAGTCCACATCTAAGGAATGTAAATTTTCTCCTCTCCTAGCACCTATAAAAATGCATGTATACCCCTGGATAGGAGACATCTTTTTTCACTTTTTTCCACCATTTTAATATACGAGGAGAGTAAGCTGAGAGAAACATAACCTCTATCAAGTAATGAAAAATTTTTATTTTTTTGTTCAAACTCCAAGCCCTGTTAATGGCTTATGAGTTTTTTTTGCATCAAGAAAGTTTAATTAGCAATATTTTTTTTTTTTTCTTTAATTTAATTTTTATTGTTCTTTTAATTTTAGCAATCAGGTTAGTTTAAATTCTCATATTTTTTTCTTTCAATTTAATTTATGCAATCCTTGAATTTCAGTAATTAGGTTAGTTTAATGTTCTTGCTTTTTTTAATTTTTATAATTTAAATTCGGGCAAGTAGCATAGAATTTATTTTTTAAAAATAATTTTAAAGCTTCAATTTAGATCACGTCTGCTAAGCAGTTCCTCTAGGATTTGTAATAAAGCTAGATCATGATTAGAAGTTTTTTCTTAGGATTTCTCCTGGACTTTTAATTTTTTTAGTTTTTCTTTTTTTAACCTTTTTACCAAGAGGCTTGATGGAGTATTATTGGATTTTAATTGCTTTATAGTTTATACTTGATTCGGTACAAGAAGATAATAAGTAGAAGGCTCACAATCTTTTTAAATCCTTTTTCCCTCTTCTTATGTAAAATTTTAGTGGATTATTGTTGGATCAGAGCTACTTCATAATCCATACTGAGTAACACAAGGAAAGAAGTTGAAAGAAGAGTCTCTTAATTAAGGTTCATGCTTGTTCATGCATTACATCTTAATCAAGGAATATTATAAGAGAAACCAAAAGAAAACTCTCTAAGTCATTAGTTTAGTAGATTTAAAGACCTTACATATTTTAAATTATTATTCTTTAAAATCTAATTATTTTACTGCTTTAGTAGAAAGTAAATAAACAATCTCTTTCCCTTTTTAAAGCTCATCTAAGCAAGGGATTGAATATACTTCTAACACCTGATTTCTCGTGAGATCAGCCCGTACTCACTAGACATGCTACTTTGCACACCATGCACTTACAATATAATTTAAGATACATCAATCACTGTAGAGATTTAGTCACACTCCCCTTAATTGCGAAGATACACCTATGATTAGCAATCATGGAGCATAATGTAACCTTCTGGTCAAGCAATCTAGGATGTGGAGATCAGCATCAGTTATACCAACCTTTCGACATTCCAAGGGAGTATCACTTGGAGCAATCATGGAGCATAATGTGACCTTATGGTCATGCAATCTGGGATATGGAGATGAGCATCGGTTGTACCAACCTTCTGACATTCCAAGGGAGTGTCACTTAGAGATTTGTTTGCCATTAGACAAAGATCCGGGGCTAACCTAAGTGCTTCTACCAAAGCCGAGGCATAATCAATCCAAGGGATGCAAGGCGTGATTCTACTTTGCCCAAAGGATGGTGGGTCCTGGTTGCTAGAGTTCAGGTTTGGTTGGCACTCAACTAGGTTTGGTCGTTTGAGAGGAGTACTAGCTTCTCCGATGAGGGATCGGTTGGTAGGATTGACCAAGTGCTAGATACATGGTTAAGTTATAAGTATCGATAATGTTGAAGCCGATAGAAAAATATTAGCTGATCAAGGATTGAATCTGGTGAATGATCGATAAACATGTAGACTCAATTTGATGAATGATTGGTGAACATATAGCAGGCCAACCGATCGAGCTTGTTAACTTGGGCTTCATATCTTTGACCTAAACAAGACTTTCCCTAATACCTTCGTTATATCTTCCATCATCTTAATCAATGACTTCTCCCTTACATGAAGTATGCAACCATTGAATATCTTAGACATAATATTGTCAATGACATAATTTAGAAATAGACTGAAGAAAGGTTTGATAAACTTTCTTGGATTTGCATTCGTGAAGTTTTTTATGCTACTTTAGATAGCCCTTTCAGGTCATTTAGTATATTCAGAAAGTCTCACTCCGTATTACATTGGTAGGTTTAAAGAAGATGGTTTTTAAAACTCCACCACTATGCTTCTTTCTCTAATTTTCATATATGTGCCTTGTATAATGCCTATGCTCGGATGTGGTAGCAAATTACTAATTGATTGAACCAATCCCTATATATAATAGGCAACAACAAATGAGTATAATATTCCAAAAGCAAGCATGATGTATATTTAAAAGGCAATGACTTTAATTTACTTTTTGCTAGTCACTATCAACGATCCAACCTAAACCATCTCCAAGTCTTAGATCTTCAGCCAAGAGATTAATGAACCAACTTTAAGAATGCTTGTATTTTACCTTTACCACAGCCTATGCAATTGGAAAGATTTGCTTATTACCATCCTCACCAATTATAGCAAGCAATTTTCCTTTACAAATTCAATTCAAGAAACCACCATCAAGCCTAAAAATGATGAGCTTGCAACCTGCCAAAAATCCCCTTTTAAGAGCTTCAAAACCAATTTACAACCTTTGGAATGGTAAGCCATCAACATATATTCCAACCTTCATTATTATTGTTGTGCCCTTATTGCTTCTTCAGATCTCTTCACAATAATTAAATAGCCTACCATATTGTTTATTATAAGACCCTTTAATAGTCTCCAAAGCTATTTGCCTTACCCTCCAATAGTTAGTTAGGTTTACATCAACTTCAAATCTTTATCCTAATGTCATATGTCAGCTTCTTAGACTTGTAACTAGGACATATCCCAAGCTTTTTTTCAAATTTCATTACAATCCACCTAGCTACCATTTGACCATTCTTATGACTTTTTTATTGATCCAAGGATTGAATTTGATGAGTACAAAACTTTTGAGTATGATATTAATGATTTTGTATTCATAGAGTAGTTAATTTATTTCATAGAGAGAATAATGAGCTTGAACATTTAATGAAGCTTAGAAAAAAAAATAAAATTAGAGAAGTATTTGAAGTATTTTGGAAGTAGCTATGGTGGAGAAGTAGATCATTTTAAGTATTTTGGAAGCATCTATAATGAAGGAGTTGATCCCAAATAGCTGCAAGGCAAAAATAAAGCAAAACTTTTGGGCCTAGAATCTGAGTTCACTTTAATAAAATATGAGTCGACTCTAATTTCATCCGAGTTAACTCCAATAGAATTTGAATAAACTTTGATAGAATTTGAGTTGACTCAAATAATTCAAGTCGATGTCTTAATTAAGACAAAAGGCAAAAATTTGGAAACATAACTCAAGTCGACTCCACAAAAATTTGAGTCAACTTATGGACAATCTGCGTCAACTCTAAGTATATCCATGTTGACTCAACTACAACTAACATCCTAACTACTATTTTTTTTGCAACCTATAATGACTAGTTTTTCACTCCAATAGCTAATTAGACCTCCAGTATACACTACCTCTAGTTAAGATTAAAGCTATTTAAGGCCAAGAACTTAATTGAAAAGCTATCTATGTAAATCTAAGAGAGAAGAAAAGAGAAAAATATAAGTTCTTGGTGAAAGCTTTGATTGTTCTTGAGCAAGTCCAAAAGAAAGAATTTGAGAGCATTTATTGATTGTTCTACCCTTAACATATCTACAACAATCATCAAGAAGCCTCTCATTAATTGAAGAAGAGAAGTTTAAGCTTCCAAGAGCCATCATCATCAACTTCAATCAAGCTTCAATGAGTTTTATTATTCTTGTTGTGTTTGTGTTGCTTTGTTTGTTCTTATCTTGTATATAAAGTTATTACTTGTTTTGATGTGCATATTTGTTTTTCTCATACGTTATACAATTAAGCTTAAATTAGTTTTATTTAAGAATTATTTAAATTTATAAAAGTTTTTGAAGATCGAATTTATCCCCTCTCCTCTTGGATTGTCATATCTAGATAATAATTGATATCAGAGCAAGTGCTCTTTTATTTTTTATAGACTTAACTATCTAGAACTCAAGATCAATGGAGATCCTTGGAATGCCTTTCAATGAAGAACACTCCCTTGTAAGACCACCTCTTTTTCATGGATTTCATTATTTTTATTAGAAGGCTAGAATGGAAATTTTTATTCCAGCACAATACTATGATTTATGAAATATTATAATGCATATCCTATACACAACCACTAAAATTATTGATGATTTTCAAGTTCTTAGACATGAAAATGAGTAGGATATTAAAGAAAATAAATTATCTTAATTGAATGCAAAAAGTAATGATCATACATTATGGTGCTCTAAATGAAAGTGAATTTAATATAATATATACATGTTCTTTTGCTAAAGAAATTTGGGATACATTGAAAATAATTTATGAAGGCATTGATGAAGTGAAAGAATCAAAAATTAATATTGAAAGGGCTTCTCTTCTGGATGTGGAATCTCTAAAATCAGCAAGAAAAGGAATTGAAGAAGGGCCAGCCAATAATTCTAATTGCAATCTAGTCCTAGTTCAACTAGAGCTAAGTATTTGCCCTCAATCTTCTTCCTTATGACTTGGAGGCCTTTGATGGAGAATATTTCCTATATGTAAAACTCTGCTTAGGTAGCAAGATCACGTTCTGAAAGGGTTTGGATGGTAGCACCTTAGGCAGCCTCCAAGTCCTAGTTGGAATAGGACTTGAGGGGGCAGCAATAAACCTAGCGCTTAGGCTTTTCTCAAGCTTCCAAGGGTGGACATGGCTATTGATGTTTGAGGTGGCAACAAGAGAGGGAGAGAGAGGAGAGGAAGAGGAGATTAGAATTTGATCACTATCGTGGGTGGTCAAAAATAAAAACCAACTCGAACTATATAATTAAGGTGGGTCGATATCATAACTATAGGATTCAATAGAGTTATGTTCACTTTTAATTAATGATTTTATTTAGAGTTCTAATTAAATTACAAAAGCTAAAAATAAGAAAGTAGAAATATGATTGAATCTAAAAATTAAAAAGAAATAGGAATTTTAATTAAATTGAAATAGTAACTAATAAGTAGGAGAATAAATAGTATAAGATATGTGTATCAAGATTTTGATTCGATTTTTAATAAAATATAAATTAATTTTTTATTACGTAATCATTAAAAGTATGATTGACTCTCAAGCATAAACTATCTCGCTGAGTACAGATCGTAGTACCTCGATATGCTCTTATGTACTCATAAACTATTCAAAGTCTCAAATCATAAAAATAATTAAAATATTTTATAATTAGATTCTAAATATAACCTATCTCACTGAATACAAATCATATTCTT
The DNA here is from genome assembly GCA_021397845.1 of Areca catechu. Taxonomy (NCBI): domain Eukaryota; kingdom Viridiplantae; phylum Streptophyta; class Magnoliopsida; order Arecales; family Arecaceae; genus Areca; species Areca catechu. The sequence goes on along the minus strand of CM038042.1, from coordinate 28,630,047 downwards.
AGATCATGACTCATCTCTACGTAGTTATAGGCTATTCAAAAATCTAGATTTCAGTTCAAAATAAAAGCATAATACTTGAAATAATGAAAAGATATTTTATTCATAAAAGCAAAAATCATTATAATCAATATTTAATTATATGAAAAAGAAACTAAAATATAAATATTAAAAGAACCTTATCTACTTCTCTGTGCATAATGGTTTTTGCAAGCTTCATCTTCTTGGAAGGAAGATGAGGAAGAAGAAGAACCCTTGCTACAGACCTCTCTCCCCTTGAAGCCCTTTTATAAAACTAAAATAAAAAGAAAATAAAAGATTGCTGGCTACCTACTTGCTTCTACAGCTCCCTGTGCCTCCCTTTAAATAGAGCTCGATAAAAGTCGAATCCTAGTCCAATTTGGAGAGGAATCCACTTAGAATTAGGCTTTGAATCCTCTTCAATCTGCTAGGCCATCAGATCCTAATCAAACCACTTGAAATCATGCCCAGATCCATAGCATACTATCCCAAATCAGGTCAGAGTGAGTGCTAGCCATTGGATCATACTGTCAGGTGGTTTTCACTTGTTCGACCATGTAGATCAAGGCATTAATCATGCTTTAGCAAACCAAGAATCCTCCTTTGCCATTGGATTGCATGTAGAAGGCTGCCCGACAATGCGATCAAACTGTTGGTCATGCTCCAAAAATTCTCCACTTGTATGCCATGCTAAGACCACGTGGCCATTGTTCCCATGGACCACACAGTATGGCCTATGAACTGAGCGACTCCATGATGGACCAGCCATTTTTTAAACCGGTTTTGGGCCAATTTAAGTTGATTTTTAAGCTGGATTTTGGACCAGATTTAGACTAGATTTTGAGTCTCCATTCAGGATATGTTTAAAGTCTAATTTGCTCCCAAAATTCTTTCATTTAATATGCAAATCAGGCTCTTTGCATTGGTGATTGTCTTTTCAACAAATGACAAGAAGATGTATCAATTCTCGAAAAAAAAAATGAATTGATCTATAATTAATACTTATATTGGTATATTTAATGTACTTATCAGGGTTTGGAAGAAAAGGATTCAATCTATTCTGTTGAAATACAATGAATCAACAAATATACAATGGCTTTCATGATCTAGACTAGATACATGATTTCAAGCCCAATCCAAACAACTCCCATGCTAACCCAATACATGAAAATACTCATCCAGGTCCATGTACACCCATGGCATCATATGTTCTCATCTCCTTAGACTAAAACCTAGCCCAAACATAAGTTAACCTATCAAAAACCCTGAATCTTAGGCTTCAATGCTATGAAGACTGCACACCTTTACTCCAGGGCCTAAACCAGCCCTAGAACCTCCATGATTGCTCCATGGAGTCTAAACTTTGACCTTTTTCTTGGTCACTAGAGGCTTTAGAGCATTACATTTGAGCCTACAATCTCCATCTTAGTGCCTCCAAGTTGCTACAAAGTCTGATCTATCCATTAGACCCATAAGAACCACACATCTGTAAAAGCTACCCAAGGAAGAGTCTTCATCAATGTATCACCTTGGTTATCCTTGGTGTGAACTTTGACCAACTCTACCTCACCCTCTTCCATGAGCTCTCTAACTCGGTGATATTTGATTTCGATGTGCTTGGTCCGTGTATGATATATAGAGTTATGGACCAAGAACAATACACTCTAGCTTTGTAGTATACCCTGATAGCCTCTTATGCAAGCTCCATCTCCCACATCAATTCTTTCAGCCATAATGCCTCCTTAGCTACCTCCGTAATACCAATGCACTATGCTTCAATGGTGGATAAGGCCATTATGGGTTGCAAGCATGATCTCTAAGAATTTGGACCCCTGTTCAAGCTGAATACAAATCCTGTGGTCGAACATCAAGTATCCAAGTCTCCTCCAAAGTTTGCATCCATAAACCCAATCATCTAATCCTAAGCCTCCTTGGACATGTTGGAGCTTTCATCAGCTTCACCTTGCTGCCCATAGTAAATGCAAACTTTAACTATGTCCACAAAGTACTTGAAGATATCCTTCAGTGCTCTCCAATGATCCTTGCCTGGGTGCACCATGAACCTACTAACATGGCCAACTACATGGATAAGATCTGGCCTACAACACACCACCATGTTTATGAGGCTTTCTACTCCAAAGGCATATAGTATCCTTTTCATCTCCTTAGCCTGCACCTTAGTTTGGGATGACATCGACTTCGAAAGGTTGATATGATCGACTAATGGCAGTGCTGCCAGTTTTGCATCTTGCATGTTGAATCTCTCCAAAACCTTTCGAATGTAACCATCCTAAGACAAATACAGCACCTTCTTGGTTCTGTTCTTAAGGATTTCCATGCCTAAGATCTTTGTAATGGGATCCAAATCTTCCTCTTGAACTTTCGAGATAAAGCTACCTTCAATTCTTGTATGCTATGAACATGTCATCTACATACAAAATCAAATACAATCTAGACTCATCCTTAAGGATTTTCACATATACACAAAGGTCATACTCACATCTGCAAAGGTTGATACTCTCTATGTATGTGTCAAAATGTTTGTACCATTGCTTTAGTGATGCTTTAACCTGTATAGTGAATGCTATAGTAAGCAGACCTTCCTTTTTGACCTTGCTTCCTCAAATCCCTTTGGATGCTCCATAAAGAAATTATCCTCCAAATTCCCATGGAGGAAAGCCATCTTGACATCCATCTACTCTAATTCCAAGCTCTAAATAGCCATAATGCTTAATAGCATCCTGATGGATATATGCCTGATGACCAGGAAGAATACCTCGCTATAATTTATGCCCTCATTCTGAGAGTATTCTTTAGCTACCAACCGAGCCTTGTATCTAATGCCTCCCTATTCTGAGGGTCCTTCCTTGCATTAGTAAACCATCTGTAGCCTATAGATTTCTTTCCTTGTGGGTTGTGGCAACTACACCAATCACCATGTCTGATTCTTCTTGAAGGACTGCATCTCTTTAGTCATTGCTTGGAGCTACCTATCTCTGTCCGGACTTTCTACTACCTCCTTATAGGTGTGAGGGTCCCCATTCACTATCACCAAAGCATAGGATAATGATTCATCGAATCCATCTCTCCAGTGGTTGCACATTTTGCTTGAGCTTGTGCAATGCGACACCGACACTAGTGTTCATGCTCCTTGCTTTGAACCTTTTAGCCTCTATCATGTGTCTCAGCCCCCTCCACATGTGGAGACAGTGCTTCACCTGAATGTCATGTCCTCCAAGTGTTTCTATAAAAGGTAAAATAGAACATGAAGTTAGCTACCCAATCTTGTCCTATTGGGCCTCCTGCTGCTCCACTTGTTCCTCCATGCCCGCTTGCTTCCTTAAGACTGATAATTCATTAAAGGGCACACCCTACTAATGGTGGCCTTCTTCTCCAAAGGATCCCAAAACTAGTACCCTTTGACTCAAAGGATCACCATGTACCTGCATGGAATTAAGGAGACTAGTGAGGAAGCTCTCTACAAAGTTTCACGTTGATTTGAAATTGTTTGGATAGCCAACGATCAAACCCTAGCAGCATCTCACATCTAACCTCGTGCAAAAAATTTTGTATCCTAGATAACTCATGCACTGACCTCCGTTTCATGCCCCACCTAGTGCCTTAGGCCTCTAGTGAAAGGACTATTCCTTAGGGCGACACATGCATTTTAAAAACTTTTCTAAAGGCATGCATCAGCAGAAAGCGATAAAACCATTTTATCTCAAGATGATAATCTAATTAACACAACCCCTTACCAGGATCTAGATGCCTCTAGAGTAATGTAAATATGAAATCAAGCAAACATTGTATGAAAAATAGAACAATTCTAGAAATCATACAATGATGCAGCAAAAATAATTATGTCATACACAAAATAAGTACATACCTTGGTGACGTTCACCAGGAAGAACAAGAAGTTGCAAAAATGCCTGCCTCTCAATCGCGATCCTAGGGACGACACCGACCTATGAAAAAAATTTGGCTCTGCAAGCAGCACTCGTGTACCGCCTTTACGGGTGGTTCACACCATGTAGCATGATTTCTTCTCCTTCCTTCGAGGTGCTAGCCCCTACAGAAATATTGTCGAGTGGACTCCTTCTTCAACTCCTTGAAGACGAGTGGGACACCTTCAACTCCTTGAAGTGCCGGTTGCTGCAATAGTGCTGGAACAAAACAAGGACTCTCCCAGTTTTCTTTGTCCCAAACCTTTAATAGAAGGTATGCACTCAGAGATCCCACCCAAAACTCACTCTATCCTAGAGATCCAATCTCATAATCTCTTAATGATCAAACAAGATCTCTAACCAAGGAATACGGCAAAGTCTCAACCTTGATCCAGATTTTCGGGTATGGAATGTGAGGAGCATTTAATGTCAACTCTTGACCTTTTTCAGCCCTACTTTTATAACAGCAGCAGCCCCCAAAACTATTAAGGGAGTATAATGAGAGATTAATGAGCAGTTTCGGATCTCTTGAGATTCCAGGGAGGTTAGAAGTCTCTTGGAATTCAGCAACAGCAATAATTAAAACTTGAAATGCCCAACATTAAATCCCATAACCATTAGAGCATTTAATGAAGTGTTCTCGAATATCAGCAGTCCGTCAGATGAGTCGACTCGACCATTCGAGTCGACTCTTTTTGGTCGAGTCGACTCATTCAAAAAGAGTCGGCTCGAACAGAAGTGTGACAACACCTTATCAAATGAGTCCGGAACGATTCCCAATCATTCGCATGCCAACAAAGCAAGAAGAAACCCTCGGTGTGTGACCTCATAGGTTCAAACACTAAACCGGTAGCACAGAAACATTTCTAGTATCAGCCAAAGTCTCCATCTAGCAATGACACCCGATATCCGGATAGGTTGAAGCTTTAGAGCAACATGAACCTGTTGAATATAGAATAGCATTGCACTTATTCCTTAAACCTCCTAATGCTCCAGATGGCATAGGATTAAACTGTCCAATCCTAATCAGTCCATTTCAATATGTCTCAAACAAAAAATCCCTGTAACTCCTTACAAGGAATGCCCTGGCCAAGGTCTTTCTCAATTGAGGCATATTAAGCATTCAATCCAAACCATTTAGAGAGGTCAATCCTATCTCAATCATACTATGTTACACAAGTACTTGACTGTACCCAGCAACCTTCCATCACCGGATTAGAAATCTAGGTAGTCCGGTACCTAAGCATAGTGAGTTGCTTGCAAGCCGCCATAGTGATCTCAATTCAGAGGAATAATTCATGTCCACATTTTAATACAAGACTCCTCTTTGGCAAAAAGAGAATCTTGCAAGAGAGTCACATTCAGTGAAATATCAAACACAACACTTGCATGTCATACCAATGTCTCCACATTTCTTGGTTAAGAGGATAACCAACCTATATGACATACAACGATCTATACTTGATACATAGTCATCCTATAACAATATATCATTCGATCATGAACCATTTAAGAACTACTCGATATATCCTCTCTATATCGAGTACAAGGAAGTTCTAAGGACTTCATCATATAAGAGTCACATTAAGAAAAATGCACCTGTGATGAACTGCCAAAAGATAATTTTTATTTATATCAAAATTCATATATAATATATAAATAGCACAACCATCTATAGCCTAGACGATTAGTTTCAGGACACAATTCCTAACAACTCCCATTTGGACTAAAGCCAATCAATACAGAATCATATTTCCATTTTCCAATTATAATCTTTAAACTCTTGAATTCCAACTGCTTTAGTGAAGGGGTTGGCCAGATTTTTCCTTTTCATCGATCTTCTAAAGGTCGATATCCCCTCGTGCCACAATCTCTCGCACAAGGTGTAGTGGCACAGAATGTGCTTGGTGCACTGATGGGACTTTGGCTCTTTGGCTTGAGCTATGGCTCCAGTGCTGTCATAAAATACTGGAACAGGGCCATCCAGGGAAGGTGCCACTCCCAGCTCGCCTAGGAACTTTATAGCTACACAGCTTCCTTCGCTGCATCTAATGCTGCAATGTATTCTACTTCACAAACTGAGTCTGCCACTATGTATTGCTTGAAACTTTTCTAGCAGATGGCTCCTTCATTTAGGGTAAATACAAAGCCTGACACACTTTTGCTATCATTTCTATTTGACTGAAAACTTGAATTGGTATAACTGACAAGTTTTAAGTCAAGCTCTCCATAGATAAGCCATTGGTCTTTGGTATTTCTTAAATACTTTAGAATGGTTTTTATCACCTTCCAATGCACTTCACCTGGGTCAGACTGGTATCTGCTCACTACTCCTAGTGAGTATGCCATGTCTGGTCTAGTACATGTCATTGCTACATTATAGATTCAATTGCCGAAGCATATGGGACTCTACTCATATGCTCTCTCTCCTCAGGAGTTGATGCACAATCCTTTTTGGAGAGAGTAATTCCATGGCCTATCGGAAGATAGCTTTTCTTGGAATTTTTCATGCTGAACCGTTTCAGCACGGTATCATGGAATTTTTCATGCTGAACCGTTTCAGCACGGTATCAATGTACGTTGATTGGGACAGTCCTAGAAGTCTCGAAGATCTATCTCTATAGATCTTCATCTCTAAGATGTAGGAGGCTTCACCCAAGTTCTTTATGAAGATCTGAGATGATAACCAAACTTTTATTTCCTACACTGATGTCATTCCCGATTAAGAGAATGTCATCCACATACAATACAAGAAATACAACCATGGAACCATTAGCCTACTTATAAATACAAGGTTCTTCTTTGTTTTTGACAAAGCCATACGACTTGATACACTTATCAAATCGTATGTTCCAACTCCGAGATGCCTACTTCAATCCATAGATAGACCTTTGGAGCTTACAAACCTTTGACTCATCTGCAGATGTGAACCCTTCAGGTTGCATCATATGCACCTCCTCTTCCAGCTCACTATTTAGGAATGCTGTTTGGACATCCATTTGCCAGATTTCATAGTTAAAGTATGTAGCTAAAGAAAGCATAATCCAAATGAATTTGAGCTTTGCCACAGGAGAAAATGTCTCGTCATAGTCAATACCATAACATTGACGATATCCCTTGGCAACCAGATGGGCTGTGTAGGTCTCCACCCTTTTGTCTGCACCCCGTTTCCTTTTGAAAATCCATCTACACCCAATGGGTTTTATCCTTTCAAGTGGATCAACAAATGTCCATACATTATTGATCTCCATGGACTCCATTTCATATTTCATGACTTCTAGCCACTTATCAAAGTCGGACCTTTTTAGAGCATCCATATAGGTGATCGGATCTTCATTATTTTCATCAAGTTCAATGGGATCTCTATCCTGGACCAAGAAATCGTAGTATCCGTCTGGTTGACATGGTACTCTATCAGATCTCCTTAATGGATGCTCAATGGGCTCCGGATTTGAATTAGTCAAATCCGATTCTGAGGTGTCTTTTAAATGTGTTGGTTCTTCTGCCTGTTGAATTTCACTAAGTTCAATCTTAGTGGCTATAGTTCCTTCACTAAGGAACTCCTTTTCCAAAAAGATAGCCCTAAGACCAACAAATAGCTTTTGTTCATCAGGCAGGTAAAAGAAATACCATTTAGACTCTTTCGGAACCCAACAAATAGGCACCACCAGTCATACCTAGGTCCTAGTTTATCAGTCTATAAATGCTTAACATAGGCCGGACACCCCCAAACCCTAAGGTGTGAGAGCACCGGTTTCCATTCAGACCATATCTCATATGGAGTCCTATCCACAGACTTGCTAGAAGACCTATTAAGAAGATAACAGGCAGTCTCTAGGGCATAACCCCAGAAAGAGATAAGAAGAGTGGCAAAGCCCATCATGGACCGGACCCTGTCTAACAAAGTCCTATTCCTCCTTTCAGACACACCATTCAGTTGGGGTGTCCCCGGAGGTGTCTATTGAGAGAGAATCACATTCTCTTAAAGATAAGTCAGAAACTCACTGGAAAGATATTTGCCTCCTCGATCAGATCGAAGAGTCTTTATACTCTTTCTAGTTTGCTTTTCAACTTTATTACGATATCGTTTGAATATTTCAAACAACTCAGACTTGTGTCTCATAAGATAGACATAACCGAACCTAAATAGGTCATATGTAAAAGTAATGAAATAATTATACCTACCTCTAGCACTGACATTCATAGGTCCACATAGATCTGTATGTACTAAACTTAGATTTCTTTGACTCTTTCACCTTTTCCAGAAAAAGATGACTTGGTCATTTTTCCAAGTAAACAAGATTCACAGGTAGGCAATGATTCAAAATCATTTACCTCTAAGAGACATTCTTGTCTTAACCTGTTTATCCTATTCTTATTTATATGACCTAGCCTACAGTGCTAGAGATAAACATTATTCTAGGGCATTTGCTTGTCGTGTATATTACACTCACAGGCTGTGATAGCAAATAAATGCCATTTACCAAATTTCCATTCATTATAACTGAACCATTCAAAGTAATGTTGCAAACATTTCTCTTTATTGAAAGTTCAAAACATTCTTTGGCCAATGAGCCTACAGAGACAATGTTTATAAGAAATGCAGGACAATAATGACAGTCATGTAAAATGATTTTATAAGATTCAAAAATAAGAGAGAAGTCTCATAACGCCAGAACTGGAACTCGACTTCCATCTCCAACATTCGAAAACCTTTCATCGTCCTCGAATCTCCTACTAATTCGAAGTCCCTGTAATTTGTTGCAAATATGGTAAGGACTCACAGTATCAAGTACCCAATTAGTAGTATCACAAAAAGAATAGGTACATGGATTTATCATATAAATACCTTGAGCAGCAACATCTTGCTGCTTCCTCTTCTTTGGCCTATTTGGATCAAGGAATGAAATATATAGAGGACAATTTCTCTTCTAGTGACCCTGCTTCTTATAGTAGAAGCACTCCGCTAGACTCTAGACTACCTTTTTCTTCCCAGCCTGACTGGCCCCACCAACACTCTGCACCTTTTTGGTCTTTTTCTTTTTATTTTTCTTCTTCCCCATCCCAAGGGGACGATGCATTGTCCTATTTCCTCCCACCAAGTACACCAACCCTTTATTGAGGTAGTGGTCCTTCTCATAGTTCTATAGTAACCCCAATAGACTGTGGTAGTTCACTACAGGCCTATGCATCCGAAAGTGATCAAGGAAACCAAGGTAAGAAGGGGCCAGAGAATTCAGTATAGCATCTTTTCCCAGTTGTTCATGCAGGGAACATTCGAGTTTGGCCAGGCATTCAAATAACTCGGTTATGTACAATACATGATCAGTTACTGATGCCCCATCTCGCATATGGATGTTATAGATAGCATAGAAAGTCCTGTACCGCTCTACATCATCATGCGTGCTGAAGGATTCCCACAACTTTTGCAAGATTTCCTCCGGTTGGGTCTCCTCGAATTTGTGACTAAACTCGTTGTTCATAGTTGCTAGCATAATGCAATGTACAATCGTTCTATCAGAAAGCCACTTCTGATAAGTGTCTCTGATAGATGTACGAGCATTGGTTGCGGGGACCTCAGGTGCTGGATCCGATACAACATACGAGATCATTTCGTGCTCTAAGACAATCTTAAGCCTTCGATACCAATTATCGAAGTTTGGGCCAGAAAGTTTTTCATTGTTAAGCAATGAGCGGGAGGACAAGTTGGCAGACATTTTCCTGAAAGGAAAACCATAAGACCAATTAGTATATGAATTTTTATTTTAATCCTAAAGACATGGACTTTAGTTTAATGGTCCCCTCACATATTTTATTTAGATCAGTAGCCTCTACCTCCAATCCAAGGAATTATACTTAATTCCTTAGTGGGTACTAGAATCCTAAAGGTGCAACATGAGCCCAACTTTGGCCGGCTCATCCACGTGAACCTAAAGGTAGATTCAATTAACCAATTGCTTCTTCCAAGCAATTTCTATTATTTCAAATTTTGTCCCAAGAGCACTTCAATCGGCCTTTGGGCTTCCTGCTAAAGAAGGTCCTGGTTAAGTCCAACCATTAACATGACTAAATTTAGTGCTTCTAACTAATGAATGATCAAGCCCGACTTTGGCCGGCTCACCTGACCACCATTAAGAGAGTTTCACTGAGCCATCATATTATGAATGGCAATTCCAATAGCCTGATGACCACCCGTACTTTGGTACTGCCGATGATCACCTAACTAAAGGATACATTGCCAATCCAACTTAATGGGAGGCTAAGATTTAGGCTATCACATAACTTAGTCTTTTTATGGACCTAATAATTTAGAGGATTTAAATTTTGTGATATTTGAGATGAAGACATGGACCTTGATCAAGAAAACTCCCACCAAACACTTAAAGTGTTTCTAGATGAATTTGGTCCATGGGCACCTATAAACCAGTCAGACTGATTAACCTTAGTTGACATAGGTCAACTCAAATCAATAGATAATCTAATTTAATCTGATTCACCACATTAGCTAGGTAAGTAAGATCAAGGGATGGGTTATGCCAAGTAAGCCTCTTGCCTTAGACACTAACCATGAGTTGGCCAGTAAGAGTTAGCCCCAAAGAATCTTGATCACAACTGTCAAACTTACCTTAGACGTCAAGTGACTTACCAGACTCAATCAGATTAACCTAAAGATCCAGGCTCATCACGAAGCCATGAATCAAGTTCATTTAGATATATGGACTGATCTAACTAACTATTAGAGAGATCTATAGAGGAGAGACCTAATTTAACTTTTGATTAGTCTTTTCTCTATTTAATCCATTTATTTAAACCTAGGTTTAACTCATTTATGGATCCAGTTCTAGCTAACCCAATCAATCCATGATTTATGAATCATGACTTAAGATTAGAATCATATCCTGTTGATTCCACTAATTGATTTTGATGATAAGCAAAATAGTTAAGTATAAGTTAAGGACTAATGATTTGCTTTGAGTGTGTTTTTATTAAAAAGGTGCTCACAAAATTTGATGAAGCCCAATTATTTTGAAGAAGCCAAGTTGAATGAGAAGTTTGCTCAAAAAGAAGACTTGGATACTTAAGAAATGGTTGAATGGATGGCTAAGTCAAGTGAAAACTTGTTCCAGCTCAAGTTCAGCAGTTTCTGTGTATTTTTCAAAGAAGTGTTGACTCAAAGTGTCGACACATGACATGAAGTGTCGACACATGAAGAAGAAGTGTCGACTCAGGCCGGTACGCAGCAATATTTCAAATGGCACAAATGAAGTGTTGATACATGGACCTGAGGTGTCGACACATAGATCAACACATCGCCTGAGACTTTCAAGCCACAGAACTTACAGAAGTTGAAGGAACAGCTGAAGTGTCGACACATGGAAGCAAGGTATCGACTCAAGGTGTCGACTCAACTGAGAAGGTGTTGACACATCTGAGATTTCCAGAAAATCTGATTGGAGCTTTTTGAACTAAGTGTCGACTCAAGAAGAACATGTGTCGACCTTATGTGTCAACTCAACCGAGGAAGTGTCGACACATGGAGTTCTGGCAACAGTAACGGATAGTTTTTTCAAACGCAGAACTCGCCCAAAATGCCCTTAACGGCTAGCTTTTCAAGTGTAATGGCTAGAAATTGGTTTTGAGGCCTTGGAAGGATATTTATATGCTCCAAATTCAAATCAAAAAGAAGATTTATTGAAGAACATTAAAGAGCTTTGAGAAAAGAGAAAAGAAGTAAGCTTTAACTCCTATTCCTTCAAGTTTCAACCACCTTCAAGCTAAAGGAAGCCTCCAAGCATTCAGGAACATTGAAGATCATCCATACTTGGGCATTCAAAAGGCTTCAACAAGTACAAAGCAACTCTACATCGAGCTACATCGAGATATTTGCTTTGTTATTAAAAGCTTATATTGGTTCTTTATTTCTAAACCTTATTTCTTGTAAGGGTTCTTGGTTAGCCTATTATAAAACCAAGTGAGGTTATTGGTAAGCCTTGAAAAATTAATTAGGTTGGTGGTTAGCCTGCAAAACCACTAAGGTTCTTGGTTAGCCCGGAAAACCAAGGGAGGTTGTTAGTTAGCTTTGTGAAAATCAATTAGGTTCTTGGTTAGCCCGTAAAACCAAGTGAGGTTGTGACTTGTGAGCATTGTGAAAACAAGTCGGGTTTTGATTAGTGAGCCCAAAAAACTAATCGGATGTAATCTTATGATTATAGTGAATTTCCAAGGGGATCTTGGGGAGTGGATGTAGGTGCATTGTATAGCACCGAACCACTATAGTTCTTGATGTTGTGATTGCTTGATCTCTCTCACTTTGCTCTTTATTTATTGCTCTTAATTTTTGCTGTACTTATAGTTTAGAGCATTGCATTTGAATCTTAGTACCTTGCTTATATATTTGTTGAATTGGATTGCTTTGCTTAGTATCAAGTTTTGTTAAGTTAATAGCTTGCCATTTTAATTTTTAGAGATCCAATTCATCTCCCTCTTGGGTTGCTTACTGGGCAACAAGTGGTATCAGAGCCCTGTTCTCAGTGTATAGGCTTTACCACCTTGAGTAAAGATCTATGGCAGTCCCAATTGGTATTAGTGTAGTTAAGGGATAAGCCTCAAACAGACCTCCATTTTTTAATGAAACAAATTATACTTATTGAAAAACTAGGATGAGAATTTATATGCATTCTATTGATTACAATTTATGGAAAGTAGTAGATAAGGGTCCTCATATTCCTTGGTAGTAGTTAATGATGTTTCTATCCCAAAACTTGAAAAGGATTGGGATGAAAATGATATTAAATAATCCGAGATTAATGCTAAGGTAATGAATCTCTTTATTGTGCATTAGATCCTAGCGAATTTAATAGGATATCTACATGCATGTCTGCCAAAGAAATATAGGACACACTTGAAGTTACCGATGAGGGTACCGATCAAGTGAAGAACACTAAGGTTAATATATTAGTGCACACATGTGAGATGTTCCGGATAGAACCAATGAATTTATCACAGATTTGTATACACAATTCACAAATATAGTTAATGGTATGAGAAGTCTTGGTAAAGTCATGTCTAATGCTGATCTTGTGAATAAAATTCTTAGATCACTTCCAACTTCATGGGATCTGAAGGTGACTGCAATTCAAGAAGCAAAGGATGTCAATAAGCTACCTCTTGAGTAGCTAGTGGGATCGCTCATGACTTATGAGCTCAATCTAAAATAGAAATCCATGGACATTGACAAGAAGAAGAAGGAGATTGCTTTCAAGTCAAATATCCAAGAAAAATCCTCAATAGATGAGTCCGAAGATGAAGAGGAAGAAGAAGGTGAAGAAGCCCTCCTTGCACGAAAGTTTAGAAGATTCATGAAGAGGAGAAAATCTCCTTACAAAAAGAAACATCAATCCAAAGAAAAAGGAAAAGAAAAAGAGAAAGAAAAAGAAAAGGAAAAGGAGAAGGAAGTACCTATATGCTTCGAGTGCAAGAAGTCGGGACACTACAAATTTGATTATCCTCTTCTCAAGAAAGAAATTAAGGAAGAAAGCAATGATAGTCACTTGGAGTGACAGCGAATACTCCAGTTCAGAAGAAGAGCAGACTGAAGTTGCAAATCTCTGCTTCATGGCACATCAAGACAATGATGAGGTAAGTTCTAACACTGAAATTGATTTCACTTTTGATGAACTTAGGAATGTTTTGAAGAACTCATGCATGATTATAAATTAGTTTTATCTGACAATAAGAAATTGAAAAAGCATGCAAATAGTTTTTCTTTTGAAAATAACTCTTTACTTAATGATGTTAGTGCTTTGAAATCCAAATTAGATGTTTTGAAAAAGAAAAACAATGCTTTGTCTATGAAAACGAAGTTTTAAAAAGATCTAAACATGTTATTTCTAACAATGATCTTTTAAAGAAAAACAAGGTTTTAGAACTTGAAAATGCTAAGTACAAAAAAGAACTTGAAAAGATAAAACCTTTTATTGAAAAATTTACTTACAGTTCAGAAAAGTTAAATTTACTCTGAAACAATTAAAGAGCAATTTTTAATAAGGCAGGTTTAGGATATAAACCACAGAAATAACAAAAGTATTTTAAGAACTTTTTTGCACCTGCTTCATCTAGCATTACTTGTTTTACTTGCAAAAAGCTAGGTCATAGATTATATCAATGTAACTTTAGAAAAATCATTTCTTTTGGTAAAATGTGGGTTCCAAAAGGAACCATTATGAATGCTAATCCTAAAGGACCCAAGTTGGCTTGGGTACCTAAAAACAAAGCTTGATTTTATTGCAGATGTATCTTGCAACCAAGGAAAACAAAAGAGTTTGGTATCTTGATAGTGGTTGCTCAAGACACATGACTGGAGATGTGAAGCAATTCACTTCTCTTGAATCTTTGAATGGAGGGAATGTACCTTCGATGATAATGGTAAAGGAAAAATCATTGGTATTGGTAAGGGTCACATAACTCCTTTTGGTAGTATTAATAATGTACTTTTAGTAGATGGTTTGAAGCATAATCTTTTAAGCATCAGTCAGTTTTGCAATAAAGGTTTTCAAGTAGTTTTTAAATCATCATATTGCATGATTACTAGTCTGGATATAAATGGAGTACAATTTATTGGAAAAAGGCATGTAAATATCTATTTGGTAGACCTAGATGATCTATCATTGCCTAATGGTGAATGCCTTGTTGCAATGAATTCTACTAAGGAAGAGACTAGTTGGCTATGATATAGAAGATTAGGACATGCTAGTATGTATCTTATTTCAAAACTTTCTAAAAAGAATTAAATTAGAGATTTACCTGAATTTTGTTTTGAAAAAGATAGAATTTGTCAAGCATGTCAATTTGGTAAATAAGTCAAAACTTCTTTCAAACCAAAAGGATTTGTAACTACTAGTAGGCCACTTAAACTACTCCATATGGATCTCTTTGGACCAACTAGAACATCAAGTCTAGGAGGCAAGAGATATGGATTAGTCATTGTGGATGATTTTTCAAGATTCACTTGGATTTTCTTTTTAGCACAAAAAGATGAATCATTTTCAGTATTTATAAAGTTTTATCGAAAAGTTTCAAATGAGAAAGGTGTTTCAGTTGTTTGTATCCATAGTGATCATGGAACTGAATTCGAAAATCAAGATTTTGAAAATTTTTGCAATGAAAAAGAAATAGAACATAATTTTTTGCACCTAAGACACCTCAATAGAATGGTATAGTAAAAAGGAAAAACCATACTTTGGAAGAAATGGCACGCACTATGCTCTGTAAAAATGATTTGCCAAGGTATTTTTAGGCTGAAGCTATTAATACGTCTGTTATATTTTAAAGCAAGTTTTAATCCATCGTATTTTAAAGAAAACTCCTTATGAACTTTGGAACCAAAGAAAACTGACTTTGAAATATTTTCGAGTTTTTGGTTGCAAATATTTTGTTTTGAATAATGAAAAAGATCATCTTGGAAAGTTCGATGCCAAGTTTGATGAAGGTATCTTCTTAGAATACTCTACATCAAGCAGTGATGCGGCAAGCATATGATTAATGTTTTGAATATGATTTGTAGAGCAATGAAACCTAATTACACTAGCATTGTACTCATCATAATAAGACTTAAGGATTATGAGAAATGGGACTTTTACTTGATTAGACACAGTCCTAAACTAAGAAGGAAGAAGATCTGGACATTAGGGGCTAATGATTGTGGACTTACCTTGATGAGCTTTCCAACCTTCTTTTGATTCATACCTTGAAACTACCAACGCTCAAACTGAAGAACCTGGATAACAGAGATCAGAACCCTGGACTTGGGGCTTCAGCTTGTTGGTTCTTTGTCAAGGTGAACCCGGTTCACAACTCAAAGACTTCGAAGGACCCTTCACGTGAGCTTGGAAGATGCTTTGCTAGGGGAAAAGAATGGCTTTGGCATGGAGGAAGAGGATGGGAAACTGTCACATAAGGAAAAAAAAATACAAGACAACTTCTACTTCCAAAATTCAACTTCAATTTTCATTCATTCCCAAAATCAATCCCCTTTACAATGGGCATCCAAGGCCTTTAATAGCCTCACAAAGCTAGCTTTTGAAATTTAAAAACTCCCCAAATTGAGGAGGATTACAAGGGGGTTGGAGGATTTGGTGGAGAGTTTGGAGGGATGGGGGGGGTTGGAGGATTTGGTGGAGGACTTGGAGGGGTGTGGCCAACCTCCTTGAATTTGAATCTTCCTTGTTGGCGCCAAAGAGTGATGAGGTGGCTAGTGAGGTGGCGCCTGATGATGAGATGGTCTTCTACTTGGATAAGGAATGACATGTGGCGCCAAGTGGTCCTAGTTGATGGTCCTTTTCTCTTGCTTGGTTGATGTGTCTTCTCTTCTTCATGTGGTCAAATTTGGGATCCAGAATTTGAGTCTTGTTGCTGGCTTTCATTGCTTTAAGACTTGATTAACTGAAATAGACTTAACTCAACTGAACTGACTTGACTGACCTAAACTTTAAAACTTGAAACGGACTTACAGGAAATGATTTTTTTTTTAAAAGTAATTACAGGACTCAATAAATACTCTTGATTAATTACAGGACTCTTGAAAAGGAAATGGCTCTTGAAAATAAAACATTTACAGGACTCTTGAAAAGGAAATGGCTCTTGAAAATAAAACATTTTTGAACTAAAGAATACAAGGTAACCTAATTATCTTCGATCCTAATTGGGATAAGGCTAACCTTGTTGGAGTGAAGTTTCTTTCGGTTTCTGGTGTCCACACCAGCAGGGCATATAGAGTATTTAATAAATGAACTTTGGTTGTAGAAAGTCAGTGCATGTTGTATTTGAAGAATGTACTAACAAATCCTCAAGAAAAGAGGATATATCTGATGAGTGTGCAGGTGCTGACAAGCTTCAGAAGATAACATTAAATGATCAAGCTCAACCAAATGAAGAAGATCAAGACAAGGATGAGAAATAAGATGACACTCCAAAATATCAAGATCTATCTAAGGAGTGGAGGTATGCTCATGGACATCCTAAGGAATTAATCTTAGGTGATCCATCTAAAGGGGCAAAAACTCGAGCCTCTATTAGAAATGAATGTGATTATATAGTATTTGTATATCAAGTAGAACCTAAATATTTTGAAGAAGCTAAAAAGACTCTAATTGGATCAATGCTATGCAAGAAGAACTAATTCAATTTGATAGAAACAATGTTTGGACAGTTATAGAAAGACCATCTAATGTTTCAGTTATTCGTACTAAATGGTATTTAGGAATAAATTAGATGAAAATGGAATTGTTATTAGAAATAAAGCTAGCTAGTTGCTAAAGGCTACAATCAGGAGGAAGGGATTGACTTTGATTAAACTTTTGCTCCTGTTGCTAGACTTAAAGCAATTAGGCTATTATTAGCATTTGCTTGTTTTATGAATTTTAAATTATTTCAAATGGATGTTAAGAGTGCTTTCTTAAATGGTTTTATATCTGAAAAAGTTTTTATTGAACAACCACCTGGATTTGAAAATCATGCACATCCTGATCATGTTTTTAAATTACACAAAGTACTTTATGGATTAAAGCAAGCACCTAGAGCATGGTATGAAAGACTAAGCAAATTTCTGATTGAAGATGAATTTTCTAAAGAAAATGTTAATAAAATACTATTTTTGAAAAGAAAAGATAATGATTTGTTAGTAGTGCAAATATATGTTGATGACATCATTTTTGGTGCTACTAATGAAATTCTTTGTCAAGAGTTTGCTAAGCTAATGCAGGGTGAGTTCGAGATGAGCATGATGGGAGAACTCAATTTCTTTCTCGGACTCCAGATCAAGCAAATTATTGATGGCATCTTCATCAACCAAGCTAAGTATACAAGAGAAATTATCAAGAAGTTTGGGATGGAGACTACTAAACCAATAGGTACGCCTATGAGCCCCTCTTGTAGACTTGATAAAGATGAACATGGTAAACCTGTAGATCAAAAGTTATACAGAGGTATGATAGGCTCCTTATTATATTTAACTGCTAGTAGACCAGATATAATGTTTAGTGTTTGCATGTGTGATAGATATCAGTCTGAACCTAAAGAATCACATCTTATAGCTGTTAAGCGCATTATTAGATATCTGTCTGGTACTGTTAGTATTAGTTTATGGTATTCTAGAAATTCATCTACTGAATTGATTGGATATTCTGATGTGGATTTTGCTGGTTGTAAATTGGATAGAAAGAGTACTAGTGGTACTTGCCAATTTCTTGAAGTTAACTTAATCTCATAGTTTAGCAAGAAATAAACTTCAGTTGCACTATCCACAGCTGAGGCTGAGTATATTGCAGCAGGAAGTTACTGTGCTCAAATCTTATAGATTAAGCAACAACTTGAAGACTTTGGAATCAAGTTGGCTAGTACACCTATTAAATACGATAATACCAGTGCTATTTGCTTGACTAAAAATCTTGTTCAACATTCTAGAAGTAAGCACATTTAAATTAGACATCATTTCGTTAGGGATCATATAGAAAATAATGATGTTTTGCTTGAATTTATTAGTACTGAATTTCAATTAGCAGATATTTTGACTAAACCTCTTCGGGAAGATCGATTCTGTATGATTAGAAGAGAGCTCGGGATGATCAATCCATTTGATTAAATTTTTCCTACATTTGACTCAAACTAGATCAATTTGACCTTAATCATGATAAATCATATTCAATCATTATTGATTTGACTCCAAATTTATATTATTTCAATTGATTTTGATCTGCCCGTGAAATCCCAATTTTTTTGATTTTAAGTCATTGAGTCGACACATTTATGTGTCGACACCAAAATGTGTCAACACATGCGTGAGCCGACACATGAACGATAGTGGACTGAGATTTAAGGGGTTTGTGAACCATTTTTTCTCCCAATTCTTTTCTCCTCCGAGCTGACACTAGGTTGCAAGGTACCCATACTATTCATCTCTCTATTTTGTTGTTTTTGCCTGACATTTTCTTGGATTTGGAAGTTTGGTAGCCATTTTTTTGTTGGATTCCTTCCTAGGTTTTGATTTCTAAACCATAGAAACCACATTTTCCACCAAAAACCATGTCCAACTTTGAATCTAAGCAATGGGTCCTTGCAAACAAGTTTTCGTCAACCTCGTCAATCAAACCAAGAAGAAGAGCGAAGGACGAAGGCCCGACATGAGTCTAGAGCTCCGGATCGCCCGCACGTCCCTTGTTTGTTCCATCTAGCCGGATGAGCTCGAAGATAGTGGTTGAAGGACACCGAGTGGATTTTTCATTTCTGGACCAGCAGCACTTTTGGATAGGAGATTGGATTCGACAGGCTGGTTTGACCACTTTTGTTCACTCAGTGAGACGTATTACCCCGGGCTGATGAGAGAGTTCTACAATCACTCGCCCGCGGGTCTGATGGATGGATAGCATAGGTCAGAGGATGGGATATCCCCATTTCTTTAGAGATTCTGAGCAGAGTATGGGATATACCGATGACGGGATCTGTTGTTGATAGTCTGATGGATCGAGTCAGTGGTCTTCAGTGTTTTTATGAGTTCGACATTCTACCAGAGGGAGCCACTGTACCAACATCTAGGTTGTCTGCAGAGATGAGAATTTTGCACCACATCGTCGCCCGGATTCTTCTGTCGAAGACCGGATGTTTTGACTATATCACAGAGCAGGAGCTGCTCATGATGGTCTCATTAGTTCAGCGCACGCTAGTATGCATTCCTGTATTGATGGTACATCAGATTACAGAGGCGTCGACTAGCCAGAGGCTCTGCTTACCTTATAGCATGGGATTGATAGTATTATTTCGGGAGTATGGAGTCAGCTTTCAGGATGTGCCTTATCGTACGTTGCTTCACACCAATGTGTATGACATCAAGTGGTGTAGAATGTAAAATGAAACTATGCAACCCTACTGGAGATTAACAAATGATTAACCAAGCAATTCCCTATTAGCATGTAAACAACTCAACATAAACTATCAAAGAGATCTAGTGAAGAAGCTCGAAGGATCTACATAAACCTAGTGATCGAGACTCTCAGAATAAGAAAGGAATAGGACCAGAAGAGAACCACGCAAGCCAAGCTAGGTCTAATTTAACATTGCAGACTTAATCAACTCTAGACATACCTGACATTGGCCCTTCAATTAGAATAGATTCACTTTGAAGAGGTCTCCGGATGACATGAACATAATACCACTGAAGGCCCCTCTTGTTTTCTGGATCTATGGCAAGTAAACCTTTCTCTTGAAGCCGAATCCCGGAGAACCTTGCAACAAAGAAGCCCTAAGATGAGTGACTTAACAAGCAATCAACTAGAGAAAAAAGAAGGGTGGAAGAGGCATTGAAGGAGATCCATCTTGGCATCATGGTGGAATGCTTGAAGTGGAGTAGGTTGGTCACCTTGTGATGATCTTCTTGATTCACCCTTGAACGCTGGAGCTAGTTTGAAGTTATGAAAGAAGAGGAAGTCTTTGGCGTTGGGAATGGAAGAAGGAAAGATTAGGGTTGGCGTGGAGGAAGAGAAAGGCTAAGCTACCACATAGACACATAGAAAAAAAAATACATAGAAGAAAAAATACCAACTTCATTCATTAACCATCCTTTTCAATGGGGCATCCCATAACTTAAATAGAAGCCTTACAATATTTTTAAAATTTGAAAACCCATAGGATTAGGAGGATTACAAGGGGGTTGGAGGATATGGTGCATTTGTTGCTTGAAATGTGGGGAGTTGGAGGATATGGTGGCATTTGTTGCTTGAAACTCCTTCAAAGCTTGACATGTGGCACAAGGTGGGGACCACTTGATGAGATGGCGGTGTCCTTGGAGCTCTTGACATGTGGCATAAAGTGGGGACCACTTGTTGAGGTGGCGACATCCATTGGAGCTTTTGACATGTGGCACAAGGTGGGGGTCACTTGATGAGGTGGCTTCTTCTTGTCTTGATGCTTCATGGACTCATGGATTGGGCTTGATTTAACTGGACCCAACTCTCAATTGCAGGTTAGCTAAGATATTAACTACAAGATTATTTGGACTCAAAAAAAAAAAAATACAGGACTTCTCTTTTGCTACTCCAACCACAAGGACTCGGACTTGACCTGAATTGGTTGGAGTCTTTTCTTGATTCTAGTGCCCACATCATCAAGTCATTGCATTAGATGGGCTATCACTTATTCCAAGGCCAGAGGACATGCAGGATATCAGGTCAAGCCGAGAACCGAGCTGATGATGACGATGCAGTAGGAGGAGCGGATTCTCTTTGGTGAGGCAGGACCCAGCGAGACTCAGCCTGAGATGGCAGCGCAGCTAGCGGTTGCTCCTCAGTCTGATCCTTCTACATCTGCACAGCCTCAGCCAGCACAGACGGAGACTCCTGGAATTTCAGATAGTTTAGAGGATAGAGTCAGACGCATAGAGATTAATGTATTCGTTATGAGGCAGCATCTTGACATATTTATAGCTGAGACGAGAGAGAGACATATTGGACTTAGTCATGGCATCTCGGCTATTCTTTCTGCACTGTCCAGATCTTCAGTGAGTGCTCCAGCTGCTGACACTGCTCCTACACCTGCTCATGTATCTGCTCCCACACTAGTTGATGATATTGTAGACATTGATACTGGTGTTGATACTACTATTGGAGATGATATTGTTGGTGACACAGTTATTGGAGATGATGATGGAGACAAGGAGACTGACTCAGATAGATTTGACATTGCTGATCTTACTTCAGAGCCAGTTGTGGAGGTGATGGATGACTTGCCTACGAGTCCCTGTTGTTGACCCATCTTGTCCACTTGTCCAGATTCCTATTCCATCTTCTCCTGCTAGATCGAATGATCGTACACCTGTTCCCATTCCTATCCTTACTCCAGTTATTGATACACCTGATATTGATTCCCTGATATTGATCATCACTTGTACATACACCTATCATTGAGACCCCCACTATTAATACATCGATACATTCTACAGCTGATACTTCTATTCTTGATACGCCTGTTGTATCATCAGCTATTATCCCAATCTTTGACACACCGATTACTGATACTCCTACTCTTCATACATCATCGTTGATTCGAGAGCTTGGGTTTTATACACCTGGCTCTCAACATCTCGACTCTGGACCTTCATTTGATCGCACACCTCTTCCAGTGGTGGTTGAGATTGTTGTTCCAATCACTTCTGTTCCTGCGAAGGATATTGCGTCTACCTCTACTACTCCAGCCAGAGGTCGACATATACCCGTCGCAGAGGATGTGGTCGTCGCACCCCTCCACAGCTGACCAGGACCAG
This sequence comes from Areca catechu, assembly GCA_021397845.1. Lineage (NCBI taxonomy): Eukaryota > Viridiplantae > Streptophyta > Magnoliopsida > Arecales > Arecaceae > Areca > Areca catechu. The sequence goes on along the minus strand of CM038042.1, from coordinate 28,607,778 downwards.
ACTTAGAGATCTTTGATCGAGATGGCCGAGAACTCGCTCCTTCACTAATACTGGACCGATTGAGATCGGTTCATCTTCTGATGATTCCATGGAAGAGGATTAGGATTTTTATGTACTTCTAGATAGTTTACCTTCATGCTTCTATGTATTTTTATTTGTTATGTATTTGTTGTACAAGTTCTAAGCATATATGAAAAACTTGTTGATTCCTCATCTCTATGTTTTGATGAAAATGAATGTTATATCTTGAATTGCTTTTATGCTTCAATGTCCTCACTCTTCATTGAATGAATTTCTTACAAAAAAAAAAGGGAGAGTAATTTCGAAAATGAATTTATTAACCCAATGCTATATCTTTTCTACTCAATTTATTTGTTTTCCTATCTTTTTAATGATAACAAAAAGGGGAGTAATTTAGTGAGAGTTAAGTATAAATGTGTATTCTTCTCAATCATTAAGGAGAAGTAGTTTTGATTTAGTTTTGATCTATATTTGTGATATGCAAGTAATTTTTTTTTTATGCAAGTAGTATTTTTTTTTTGAAAACCTGAATTGAAAATCATGTACAAAATTCTTGAGAAAGGGGGAGCTTTACTTTATTTTCATTTGGAAATCCTTTCAAAATGAAATTCATTCTAAAACCCCTCTTTCAATATTTGAAAAGATTCTTACAAATTTTATTATGAATCATTGATTCAGGGGGAGCTTTGTTGTTTGCTGAAATTTTCTTGTAGAGTATCATGATATATATTTTCTATGCATTCAATTGGATATCAAAACTCTGATACTCTCTATCTTTATAACAAGCTCTGGCACTATTACTTGTATTCTAAATTGTCATATCAATTATGCAAGTAATGTTGATATTCTTAATGCTTTCAATTTTATGCACCATGATTAATTCTCTTAAAAGCTTTATTTTAAAACAATTTATACTTAAGGGTTTTGTCATTATTAAAAAGGGCAAGATTATTGACTCCACTAATTGATTTTAATAATAAGCAAAACAGTTAAGTATAAGTTGAGGACTAATGATTTGCTTTGAGTGTGTTTTTATTGAAAAGGTGCTCACAAAATTTGATGAAGCCCAATTGTTTTGAAGAAGCCAAGTTGAATGAGAAGTTTGCTCAAAAAGAAGACTTGGACGCTTAATAAATGGTTGAATGGATGGCTAAGTCAAGTGAAAACTTTTCCAGCTCAAGTTCAGCAGTTTCTGTGTATTTTTCAAAGAAGTGTCGACTCAGGCCGGTACGCAGCAATGTTTCAAATGACACAGATGAAGTATCGACACATGGACCTAAGATGTCGACTCAAGGTGTCGACACATGGATCAATACATCGCTGAGACTTTCAAGCCACAGAACTTGTAGAAGTTGAAGGAACAACTGAAGTATCGACACATGGAAGCAAGGTGTCGACTCAAGGTGTCGACTCAACTGAGAAGGTGTCGACACTTATGAGATTTCCAGAAATCTGATTTGAGCTTTTTGAACTAAGTGTTGACTCAAGAAGAACATGTGTCGACCTTATGTATCAACTCAACCGAGGAAGTGTCGACACATGGAGTTCTGGCAACAGTAATGACTAGTTTTTTCAAATGCAGAACTCACCCAAAATGCCCTCAATGGCTAGTTTTTCAAGTGTAACGGCTAGAAATCGATTTTGAGGCCTTGGGAGGATATTTATATGCTCCAAAGTCAAATCAAAAAGAAGATTTATTGAAGAACATTAAAGAGCTTTGAGAAAAGAGAAGAGAAGTAAGCTTTAACTCCTATTCCTTCAAGTTTCAACCACCTTCAAGCTAAAGGAAGCCTCCAAGCATTCAAGAGCATTGAAGATCATCCATACTTGGGCATTCAAAAGGCTTCAACAATTGCAAAGCAACTCTACATCGAGCTACATCGAGATATTCGCTTTGTTATTAAAAGCTTACATTGGTTCTTTATTTCTAAACCTTATTTCTTGTAAGGGTTCTTGTTAGCCTATTGTAAAACCAAGTGAGGTTATTGGTAAGCCTTGGAAAACTAATTAGGTTGGTAGTTAGCCCATAAAACCACTAAGGTTCTTGATTAGCCCGGAAAAACAAGGGAGGTTGTTGGTTAGCCATGTGAAAACCAATTAGGTTCTTGTGAGCCTTGTGAAAACAAGTCGGGTTTTGATTAGTAAGCTCGGAAAACTAATCGACTGTAATCTTGTGATTATAGTGAATTTTCAAGAGGATCTTGGGGAGTGGATGTAGGTGCATTGTATAGCACCGAACCACTATAGTTCTTGATGTTGTGATTGCTTGATCTCTCTCACTTTGCTCTTATTTATTGCTCTTAATTTTGCTGTACTTATAGTTTAGAGCATTGCATTTGAATCTTAGTACCTTGCTTATATATTTGTTGAATTGGATTGCTTTGCTTAGTATCAAGTTTTGTTAAGTTAATAACTTGCCGTTTTAATTTTTAGAGACCCAATTCACCCCTCCTCTTGGGTTGCTTACTGGGCAACATATCCTAAATCTTAAAATTATGCATCTTATTTCTCAATTAAGTGTATCACACTATTTGAAACATTTTCAAAATGAAATAAAATAATTTCATAAAAATTTGAAGCTTAAAATTACTGTTTCATAGTTTTCTGGTCGAGTTAGCTCTTGCAAATCGAGTCAAGTCTTCCAGAACACACATTTCTGGTCTAGTCGGCTCTTCTGCTCGAGTCGACTCTTCCGGAACATATATTTCTGGTCGAGTCTGCTCATCTACTTGAGCCAGCTCTTCCACAACACAGTTTTTTTTCAAACTTCAATCATTTCCACTTGAACTTTTCAAAGTTTTAGATCAAACTTTTTTTAGATCTTATCTAAACATAGTTATGCTCTATAAATCAAAGATTAAATAATTTTAATCCATTAAAATTTTACTTTCTTCTTTATAAAGTCATGACACAGCGGCACCCCTACACGCCATAGGAGAACCCTTAGAATGGAAAGAGATGGTCTTTAAACCATGCTTTTCTCCTATGACCGGATGGCCATGGCGAATCCACCTTAATCCAAGTACTACATGAAGGAAATCAAACCAATTTCATAAAAAAAAATAAAACGAGATGCATACACAACTTGGCTCTGATACCATTGAAAGGAACAATTTCTAGGGGCAACACATACATTTTAAAAACTTTTTTAAAGGCATGCAGCAGCGAAAAGCGATAAAAGCATTTTATCTCAAGATGTTAATCTAATTAACACAACCCCCTTACTAGGATCTAGATGCATCTAGAGTAATGTAAATATAAAATAATGCAAACGTTGTATGAAAAACAAAACAATTCTAGAAATCATACAATGATGCAGCAAAGATAATTATGTCATACATAAAATAAACACATACCTTGGTGATGTTCACCAAGAAGAATCGGAAGTTATAGAAGTGCCCGCCTCTCAGTTGCAATCCCAGTGACAGCACTGACCTGTGAAAAAAATTCGGCTCTACAAGCAGCACTCGTGTACCACCTCTACGGGTGGTTCACACCATGTAGCACGATTTCTTCTCCTTTTTTCGAGGCGCTAGCCCCTACGGAAACTTTGTCGGGTGGACTCCTTGTTCAACTCCTTGAAGACGAGTGGGACACCTTCAACTCCTTAAAATGCCGGTTGCTGCAATAGTGCTGGAACAGAATAAGGACTCTCCTAGTTCTCTCAATCCCAAATCTTCAATAGAAGGTATGTACTCAGAGATCCCACCCAAAACTCACTCTATCCCGGAGATCCAATCTCACAATCTCTTAAGGATCAAACAAGATATCTAACCAAGGAATACAACAGAGTCTCGGCCTTGATCCAGATTTCCGGGTGTGGAATGTGAGGAGCATTTAATGTCAACTCTTGACCTTCTTCAGCCCTGTTTTTATAACAGCAGCAGCCTCCAAAACCATTAAGGGGGTATAATGAGAGATTAATGAGCAGTTTGGGGTCTCTTGATATTCCAGGGAGGTTAGAAGTCCCTTGAAATTCAGTAACAGCAATTATTAAAACTCAAAATGCCCAGCATTAAATTCCATAACCATTACAGCATTTAATGAAGTGTTCTTGAATATCTGTAGTCCGTCAGACGAGTCGACTTGTTCAAAAAGAGTCAGCTCGAACAAAGTTTGACAACACCTTGTTAAATGAGTCCGAAATGATTCTCAATCATTTGCATGCCAACAAAGCAAGAAGAAACCCTCGGTGTGTGACCCCATAGGTTCAAACACTAAACCGGTAGCACGGGAACATTTTCAGTACCAGCCAAAGTTGCCATCTACTAATGACACCCGGCGTCCGGATAGGTTGAAGGTTGTAGAGCAACATGAACCTGTCGAATATGGAATAGCATTGAACTTATTCCTTGAACCTTTTAATGCTCCAGATGGTATAGGGTTAAACTGCCCAACCCTAATCAGTCCATTTCAATATGTCTCAAACAAGAATCCCTATAACTCCTTACAAGGAATGCCGTGGCCAAGGTCTTTTTCAATTGAGGTATATTAAGCATTTAATCCAAACCATTTAGAGAGGTCAATCCTATCTCGATCCTACTACCGCTACACAAGTACTTGACTGTACCCAGCAACCTTCCATCACCGGATTAGAAATCCGGGTAGTTCGGCATCTACGCACAGTAGTTGCTTGCAAGCTGCCATAGTGATCTCAAGTTAGAGGAATAATTCATGTTCACATTTTAATGCAAACTCTTCTTCGACAGAAAGAGAATCTCGTATAAGAGTCACGTTCAGTGAAGTGTCAAACACAATACTAGCATGTCATACCAATGTCTCCACATTCCTTAGTTAAGAGGATAACCAACCTATATGACATACAATGATCTATACTTGATACATAGTCGTTCTATAACAATGTATCATTCGATCGTAAATCATTTAAGAACTACTCGATATATCCTCTCTATATCGAGTACAAGGAAGTTCTAAGGACTTCATCATATAAGAGTTCACATTAAGAAAAATACACCTGTAATGAACTGCCAAAAGATAACTTTTATTTATATCAAAATTCATATCCAATATACAAATAGAACAACCATCTACAACCTAGACAATTGGCTTTGAAACATAATTTTCAACATCTAGGACATGGCTCCACTAGTTTTAGACTAAAAATACACCTCAACATGTCTAGGCGGCAACTAAAAGAAAGGTTTGGACAATATCAAACAAGGAATCCTAGTGGGACCAGGATTCCTTAGAATCAAATCCTTTTACCCACCTAATAGATTTTGCACCCAACACAACATAGCACCTCCAACTCTTTTTGCAATGAGGAGTCCTTCTCTTTGAAGGATCTTGGAACACCTCCCTTTGGCTAGAATTTGGGCATGGAACAAGATTGGGGTAGACACCAAATTGAGGTGCAAAAACTCTAGCACTTATCCCTCCTAGTGGTAACCATAGAAATCCCACTTCTGTGGTTCTCTTTGGCACACTTCTTGGTTCTATTTTGGGCAACCTTTAGACGTGAAGAACTTTAGATGAGGAGGCATAAATACCTGGGTGGCATGAGAAATAGATAGGAGAGAGAATCTCATGGGAGATGGACTCTTAGCACCATACTTGTTCCCTAGCACCAAGCTTCTTCTTAGCACTACCTTTGGTTGTGCTAATTTCTTGGTAGCATAAAGACCTCTTGAGTGGAATGAGGGGAGAGGGAGAGAGAGGGGAGAAAGGCTCTAGTTCAGGGAGAAGAGAATTACATTGATTGAATCACTTTAGGTGTATATAAGGTTGTTGACTCCATTATTGATTTTGATGATAAGCAAAACGGTTAAGTATAAGTTGAGTACTAATGATTTTCTTGAAATGTGTTTATAGAAAAAGTGCTCATAAATTTGAAAAAGATTGTTTGATTGAAGAAGCCAAGTTTAGATGAAAGATCAGCTCAAAAAAGAGTTGAACAGTCAAAGTTTGCTTGAATGGATACTTGAGTGAAATATAAATTTGATTCAGCATAAGTTCAAGTATTTTTGTGAAGATTTTAGTGAGGTGTCGACTCAAAGTGTGGATTTCGAAAGCTTTTGTATTGAAAAAGGTATTGAACACAACTTTTCTGCACCTAGGACACCTCAGTAGAATGGGGTAGTAAAAAGAAAAAAATCGTATTTTAGAAGAAATGGCGTGCACTATGCTTTGTGAAAATGATTTACCAAGATATTTTGGGCTGAATTTATTAATACTGCATGTTACATTTTAATTCGAGTTTTAATCCATCCTATTTTGAAGAAAACTCCTTATGAAATTTGGAATCAAAGAAAACCAACTTTAAAATATTTTGAGTTTTTGGTTGCCAATGTTTTATCTTAAATAATGGCAAAGATAATTTTGAAAAATTTGATGCCAAGTTTGATGAAGGTATCTTTTTAGAGATCATGTTAAAAATAATGATATTGTACTTGAATTTATCAATACTGAATTTTAATTAGCTGATATTCTGACTAAGCCTCTCCTAGAAGATCGGTTCTGTATGATTAGAAGAGAACTCGGGATCATTAATCCTTTTGATTAAAATATTCCAATATTTGACTCAAAAATAGATCTAATTTGACATCAATCATATTCAATTATTGCTAATTTTATTGAATTACCTGTGATTTTAATCAACTTTCTGTCTATTAATTTTTGGTTTTTAAGTCGATGTGTCGACACATGCATGTTCGACACCTAAATGTGTTGACACATGAACAGTACCAACCGAGGATAAGGGCATTCTGAAATATTTTTTCCTTCATTTCACCTCCCCACTCGAGCCGACACATACCTTAACTCTCTCCCAATAGTTTCATCCCTCCAATTTATGCTCAAAACCCTTTGATTCTTCGTTCTTGATGCTTTTTGGTTCGGATTGAGAGACATTCTGCCTCTCATTTCCAATTTGAGCCCTAGAAACCCTATGTTTCTCCTCCAAACTTGTTCAAATCCTTATTCTATGCAATGGAACCCCGAAATCAAGTAGTCTGTCGCCCTCGACCATCTAATCAGGAAGAGGAGTGAAGAACCAAGGCCAAACATGAAGCTAGAGCTCCAGATCCACCAGTTCGACCTCTATTTGTAGCTTCTAGCTAGATGAGCTTGAGACGGTTGTCGGAGGATGCCGTGTGGACTTCAGTTTCATCGACCAGCAGCATTTCAGGATCGGTCAGTGGATTAGAGATGCTGGTCTGACATCTTTCTGTTCTCTGAGCGAGAGATACTACCCAGGACTCATACGAGAGTTCTACAGATCATTAGCCCGTGGGAGTGATGGCTGGATTGCTCAGGTTAGAGACAGGGATATCCCCGTTACTTCAGAGATATTGAGCAGAGTGTGTGATATTCCTATGTATGGTTCAGTTGTTGACAGCTTGATTGACAGAGTGAGTGGTCTCCAGTGTGTATTTGAGTCAAACATTTTGCTTGAGGGAGCCACTGTACCTGCATCCCGTTTGTCTACGTAGATGAGACTTCTACACCACATTGTCGTTCGAATCCTTCTGCTGAAGATCGGATATATTGATTACATCACTGAGAGAGAGCTACTCGTGATGGTCTCATTGGTGCAGTACACACCCGTTTGCCTTTCGGTGCTTATGGTTTATCAGATGACGGAGGCTTCGATGAGTCAGTGACTCTACTTACCCAGCGAGATGGGGTTGACTTTGTTATTTAGAGCTTATAGTGTTACGTTTGAGGATAAGCCCTTCCGTATGCTGCTACATACTGATGTTTATAACATCAGGTCATTACATCGGATGGGTTATCATTTTTTCAGAGGCCAGTGGAGATGCAGAGTATCTGGTTAGGCCGACAACAAAGATGATGATGATGCTGCAAAGGAGGAGTGCATTCTTTCTGACGAGGCAGGACCTACAGAGGCACCTCTTCCAGAGAGTCAGCCTGAGCTAGCAGCACTACCAGAGTCTGCTTCTCAGTCTGAGCCTATACCATAGCCTCAGCTAGTTCAGTCAGATACTCCAGGAGCCATAGAGATATTGATGGACAAGTCAGTCGCATTGAGATAGACATATTGATTATTAGACAGCGACTTGACTTCTTCATTGCTGAGACCAGAGAGAGCCATAGAGGACTGAGTGATGGCATCTCAGCTATTCTGACAGCACTGTCCAAACCTACATGGAGTACTCTGGTTTCTGATTTAGCTCCATCTGCTCCAGTACTAATTTTTGATGATAGTGATGATGATGGTGATGAGGACACTGACTCTGACGATTTCAACTTCCCAGATTTTATTTCAGAGCAAGCAGTAGAGGTGACAACAGACTTGCCTAGGAGTCCCATTTATGACCCTTCCAGTTCACCTACTCAGACTCCTATTTTATCTACTCCACCATCCAGATCAGATGATCATATTCCTATTCCTATTCTTTCACCAGTTGTTGATTCACCTGTTGTTGATACCCCCATTATTGACACTTCTTTTGTTGACTCACCGATTACAGATTAATCCATTCATTTTTTAGCTGATATGTTTATCATTGATATGCCTATCATTTCATCAACTGATATCCCTATTTTTGACACACCCACTGTTGATACACCTCCCATCCATACATCCTCTTCTATCCGAGAGCTAGGTTTTTACACACCTAGCTTTCAGTATCTTGATTCCGGTCCATCTGTTAATCATACACCACATCCGACAGTTGTAGAGACTGTCGTCCCGATCTGCTTTGTTCCTGTTGAGGACATAGCCTCCACCTTTTCTGCTTTAGCTAGAGGTAGGAGTATGCTCGATGCAAAGGATGTGGTCATCGTACTCCTCCACGACCAACCAGGACTGATTGAGATCGGATCTTCTGATGATGAGGATGAGGATTAGGATCATTTTATGTTTAGATAGCTTGCTTTCATGCACTCTCTTTTTGTATGTTTTGTTGTTGTATGAATTCTGACTTTAAATGAAATATTATGTTGTACTTTTGTTATGACTTCAAATGAATGAAATGCTGAATGAATGTATTGTCTATTTTCTTCTTACCTTTTTAATGATAACAAAAAGGGGGAGTAATATAACTATAGTATAAATGTGTAAGGGAGTAATAGTATAAATATATGCTTGAAAATTTGTCATGTTTGACAATTCCTTTGTAAATTTGAAAATTCTTTTGAAAATTAAGTTGAGCTTAAATTGAAAATTCTTTACAAATTCCTTAAGTAAGGGGGAGCAATGCCTCCTTTATATTGAAAATCTATTTTGGATTGAATTTCATGTTAAATCCTTTCTTTAGATGCTTAAAAAGATGTTTACAAATTCTTTTATGAATCATCTGTTCAGGGGAAGCCTTGTCTATTGCTGAATTTTTGTCTCTCCTAAGCATGTTTTCTTGTAGAGTATTACGATACATGAGTTTATATCTTATATATCCTAAAACTCTGATACTCTTAATCATTATATCACTCTTGCTCTGATACATAATTTCAATATTGCAATTACTTTGATACACCTATTGCATTTAACTTGTTGCAACTTAAAAATTATTTTAAAAGCTTTTTATGCAATTTATACTTAAAGGTTTTGTCATCATCAAAAAGGGAAGATTGTTGACTCCATTATTGATTTTGATGATAAGCAAAATGGTTAAGTATAAGTTGAGTGCTAATGATTTTCTTGAAGTGTGTTTATAGAAAAAGGTGCTCATAAATTTAAAAAGGATTTTGATTGAAGAAGCCAAGTTTAGATGAAAGATCTGCTCAAAGAAGAGTTGAACTATCAAAGTTTGCTTTAATGGATACTTGAGTGAAATATAAATTTGATTCAGTACAAGTTCAAGTGTTTTTATGAAGATCTCAGTGAGGTGTTGACACATGACACCAAGTGTCGACACATGACAGTGAAGTGTCGACTCAAGCCGGTATGCAAAGAAAGTTTCAGATGGTATGGTTGAAGTGTCAACACATCGACTTGAAGTGTAAACTCAAAGTGTCGACATATGGATCAGCTCATCGCTTGAGATTTTTAAGTCACATAACTTGCTGAAGATGAAGAACTGCTGAAGTGTCGACATATTGATGCGAAGTGTCGACTCACCTGAAGAAGTGTCGACACATCTAAGATTTCCAGAAAGCCAGATTGAAGATATTTGAATTGGGTGCCAACTCAAGAAGTTCAAGTGTCGACCTAAAGTGTCGACTCATAGCCTGAAGTGTCGACACATGAAGTTCTGGAAACAGTAACGGCTAGTTTTTCAAACGCAGAACTTGTCTCTTTTCACCCCCAACGACTAGTTTTTCGTGTCTAACGACTAGAAACTAGATTTGAGGCCTTGGAAGGTATTTATATGCTCCAAATCAAATCAAAATGAGAATGATTGAAGTTGTTGAAAAAGAAATATCCAAGAGAGAAGAAAAGAGAGCATTCACTCCTATTCTTTGAAGTTCACTTACTCTCAAGTAAAAGCAAGTCTCCAAGCATTCAAGAGTCTTCAAGAGTATTAAAGATCAACCATTCTTGAGCAATCAAAGAGGCTTCATCAAGTTGAAAGCATCACAACATCTAGCTTTAAAGAGATACCCGCTTTTTATTAGAAAGCTTTTATTGTTTCTCTACTTCAAAACTTGTTTGTTGTAAGGGTTCTTGGTTAGCCTATTGCAAAACCAAGGAAGGTTATTGGTGAGCCTTTGAAAACCAATCAGGTTCTTGATTAGCCCAGAAAATCAAGAAAGGTTGGTGATAAGCCTTAAAACTATTTAGGTTCTTGGTTATCCCGTAAAACCAAGTGAGGTTTTGACTTGTCAGCCTTGTGAAAACAAGTCAAGTTTTGATTAGTAAGCCCGAAAACTAATCGACTATAATCGGTAGTAATTATAGTGAATTTCCAAGAAGATCTTGGGGAGTGAATGTAGGTGCATTTGATAGCACCGAACCACTATACTTCGTTGTATTTATGGTTGCTTGTCTCCTCTTATTGCTCTTACTTTTATTGTTTTATATTTCCACTGCACATTTACTTAAGAGCACTTCATTTGTATTCATAGTACTTTATTTAATTGTTGGATTAGATCACACACTAGTGCATTGCATCAAGTATTAATTTTTAGAGACCCAAATCATCTCCCCCTCTTGGGTTGCTTACTGGGCAACAAAGGTATCCTTTTATAGGCCAAAGAATTTTCCTAATCCAAATGGGACAAGAAATATAAACCTAAACCCTAACTCAAACTTTTTCAAGGCTAATCTAATTAGGAAAGCACTCATTTAAGCCATGTACATCCATGACTTGATCCACTCTCATATCCACTTGGATCCAAATCTGATTCAACATGGATTAGCCCTCTTAAGACCTAAAATCCTGGACGTTAGGTCTATAAAGGGATGAACCTCCATCCTAGGACTAAACTGGTCCAAGACCTAGGACTCGAACCTGTCCTAGATTCCTAGAGCCATTGCCATGACTTCTCTCTTAGCCTTTCAAGGTTTAGCAATACTACATCTGTACCAACAATCTCTATCTTAGTATCCACAAGCCTTGGCATGCTCTACGTGATCCATCTACACCAACTTGTTGCTGCCATGTTGCCACTGTGCACCCTAACAGCTCCTTGTGCAAACTCTAATGCCAATGCCAATCCCTTCAGCCTTGGAGGCTTTTAAGATAACCAGCTTCACTTGGGTTGAAGATCTTTGCTTGTATCTGGGCACCCTCTTGTGTCCTATTAGCATATTTCTCTTCTGTGCCTGTACCAATTATCGCTTCAGCTTCTTCTAGAGCGACTATAGCTCTCCTGTTCAGGCTTAGATCCTTTATTTTTATTTGGCTTGCCTCAACCTCATCATAGATGTCATGGCCCCCTCTCACTATAATTGATGCATATGACACTATTTTTTTAAGGCCACACCTCTTCGGTACTCACACATCCTACATCGACCTGTGCAGTGCATCACCACCATTGATGCTGGAATCTGGCTCCTTTCCTTACATCCCTCAACCTTGAACTTGTGTTAAACCTCCCTCTACATGTGGAGGCACCACTGGATGGTGCTCCACCTAAATCTTGAATCCTACTTGTTGTCCAGTTGGCCAACCCAAGAGGGGGGTGAATTGAGTTTGTAAAATTTTTAGCAAGTATGTGCCTTTTGAAACCTTATGTGGGAGTGAAGTAAATATAGTATTGCATGTAGAAGTAAATGAGAATTGAAAGACAAGAGCAAACACAAATACCATAAGATTTAGAGTGGTTCGGAGCAACCTAGCTCCTACGTCCACTACCCAAGGTGCACTCTTGGGATTTCTACTATATTTACTCCGAATACAGTCGGATTATTTTCCTATGGGCTCACAATCCAAAACTCCAATACACTGTTAGTTTTTCTAGGCTAACTAACAATCCAACTTGATTTTCAAGGCTAACCAACAACCTAAAAAATAACTCACAAGTTATAGCCACCTACTGTACTTGCAGCAACTCAAAACAGAGTATCAAAAGAAAGCAACACTAAAACAAATCCAATGTGTTGAATGATTACAGTTGAAGCTCCTAATGAAGCCTTCTTGAATGCTTCTTTAATGCTCTTCAAGCCTCTCTTAATTCTTCAAAGATTAACTCAAGAAGTTAGTTGGAAGTTGTTGGAGACTTGAGTTTCTACTTGAAAGCTCTTAGAATGATCAATACTCTCATAAAAACTATTTTTTTCTTTTAAATCCATCATTTATAGCTTCTTTAAGTGTTCGCAGATGAATATGGCCATAAGAATCTCTTGAAAATCAAAACTAGCCATTGAGAGTATTGAAATTCAAAAAAGTTAAATTCTGGAACTAGCTGTTACTACTGAAATCAATGGAGGCGAGTCGGCTCGAAGAACTTGAGTTGGCTCGAATGATCAGTATGGTCATTCTATAGTCTGTGAGAGTTGGCTCTTGTCAATTTAGAGTCGGCTCGATTGACTGAAATCTCATAAGCAACTTTTTGTGACTCTATGAGAGTTGGCTCTGATTTTCTTGGAGTTAGCTCGAATGTCTTGTATCAGAAAAGTGCTGTGTCGTGCCAAGAAATGTATCAGCTCTATTCATTAGAGTCGGCTCGAGTTGAAACTTCTACAAAGACTTCTAGATAGCTTCAAACTTCTTTCAAACAAATTCTAAACCTATTCTAAAATATTTATACTTAAAATTACATCAATTTGACTATTTTTCATGAATATATAATTGAATTTACTTAGGTCTCTCAAATGATTGAAAAATATATAAAACTTTTTCTTGAATACATGAATGCATTCCAATGATTTTGAAAAACATAATATTGATGATTGTCCATTAGAAATGCCCTACAAAAACTTCTTAAACACTTAAAAAATATTAGTATCAAATGCATGCTCCAATATTTTGTAATCTTCAAAATTATTCCAGGGGTCAATAATCTCTTCCTTTTTGATGATGACAAAATACTGGTCATGGAAAGGATAAGTACATTTGCATTTATAACTGTAGCAGAGTAAATGAGTTTAGAATATGCTATACAATATGTTATACCAAGCAATTCAATTTAATGTTTGGTCTATTGTAAGAAGACATAGGAATTTATTTTATAAATTAACTAAGGTGTCAGAGCTATTGAGTGAAATGTCAAGGCTATCAATACATTCTAGTTGATTTTTAAAATATTCCAAGGCTCATTGTAATTTTCCATGCATCACACATTTTCCATGCATCTCATGATATTACTCTCCCTTTTTGTCATCAACAGAAGGTATAAAATACTTCCCCTTACTATAAAATTAAATATCAAGAGAGTAAAAAAGTAACTATAACTATCATAAATAGAGAAATTTTGTTTCAGCAAATGATTACAAAATACCATACATGAAACACAATATAAGCATAGCATCTACAAGGCTATTCTTCATTAGATGGAAAATTTAGTACAACAGTTGCCATAACTTTAGATGCAGATGTCTAGGGATCTGATGGGTCATGTTTCTGGTCCTAAGGGATGGGCCAGAGTGACCTAAGATTCTAGTAGGAGTTCTAGATCCATCTTTAACTCTAGGTCTAGCTCTAGGTCCGGCTTCAATAGGTGCTGGTGGTGGAGGTTCTGACTCAGGAACAGAAGCTGAAAGCAGTGGAGTTCTTTGATCAGTGAATGCATCAGACAAAGCTAGAGTACTAGTCCCTAAAAGAATCTATGTGGCAGGAGTATCAAAATGTACTGCTCTTTGATGTGGGATAACTATAAGATTGCTAGTCATGTAGGAAAAATAGTAAACTAATTTTTTTGTGATTTTAAGATTTTTAATTCAGTGGCTAAATATCCAAAAATAAGTAAAGAATCAGCATAAAGACAAAAATGCTAGAAAATATCATACCTGCAAAAACTCATGCAGAATAATAAATAGCTAGGACCCGAGAGTTGAGAAACTCCTGGTTTAGAATAGCTTATCTTCATCAAATCAAAAATTAAAAGAAGGGAAGGATATTACCAATCAGTGATTTGAAGAACTTCCGATGAAGAGATCACATAGCACTCTGATTGGAGCCTTGATGATGAAGCTCGGTTCCCTTGAATTTGATGACTGATTTTGACGGTCCTGGAGGCAAGGAAAGCCTCTTCTGGGAAGGTGAAATACCTTGGGGATCCTGCAAGCATTAGGGGTCAATCAAAAGCAACAACAAAATAATAAAAGGAGATTAGGGTTAGTAGAAATCTGAAATCAGGATTTGTATGTGGGCGGCTTGAAGAAGGATGTTGCTCTTTGCTTTGGGTAGCCTAGGGTACTCTTCCTTTGGGCATGTGAAGGCTTGGATGGCAGCAAGCTTGGGCGTGGAAGGATGCTAGGGCAGCAAGGATGATTAGGGCACACAAAATAACCAAAGGAACATAAAAACTCCAACACCAACATAAGAACACAAGTTCTTAAACCAAAATTTTTGCAAAGATTTAATTCATGAGATAAAAGTTATTACAAGAGGGGGAGGGGTGGGGTATTTATAGATATTCTCCAAGTCCTCTCCTAGTTAGGATAGGATTACAAAGTTAAGAGGGAGAGGGATTACAAGTTTGCTTAAGACTAGGATAATACACTTTGAATGAAAATAAAACTAGTTCTCCTTATTCTACTTGGATTTCTCTCCTCATTTGACTTGGTCCAAGGGCTCTCTTTGGCCTTGGGCACCAATATGGAGTTGGGCTTGGCTTTAGGGCAGCAAGGGGCATCCTCCTTTGGATTGGTGCATGGGCTTTGGGCCCTGGAAGCTGGGGTGCCCTCGTATCAGCATATTCCTTGGAATCTTGATTCTGGGGCTCATGGGCTTGACTCCTGGGCTTGGAATCTTTTGGCCTGGGGTGCTGGCATATTCCTGGAATCATGGGGCACCTAGCATTTGGCATATTCCAGAGCATTTGGAGGGAATCTGGCATCTAGAATGGCATCTGGAGGGAATCTATCTGAAGAGCTCTGGGGTGTCAAACAAGATCCCATAAGCTGATGTAAATACCTCTGGCTCCGGGTGAGGCCTGGTGGAACTCCAAAATAGGGTATCCTCTCCTTTTGTACAAAAACTAGACTCTCACTAGACTCATACATAAATACAAGACTCAATGGACTAGACTAGGTTGAGACAAATCAACTAGTCTCAACTTATTACATAACTCAATTTTACTTGCTTACAAAATTATGACACATGACAAGATTCTAAAAAAAATCCTAATCAATAAACTATATGGGATCCAGTGATCTATGTCTGATCCTGGTGTCCCCACCAATTCTCCCTAGACGGGAGGAAGTCGACCCCATCAAGTATGAGTCAATTTGGCTCAAGGAGGGTCTAGGTTGAGGTGCTGCAAATCCGCACCAGCATTCCATAAGTCCTCAGATTCTGGCCGACCTTGCCATTGGACCAAGTACCGTTGACAGTCTCTATCCCAGGTACTGATAGCTTGATCGTCCACAGCTCTCTCAATCTTTTCTTCATCAAAGGCCAAATTGTATGTAGTCGCTCTAGGGTGGGTTTACTCACAAAGAAAGGGAGTGGCTCAAGGGGCTCCCTGGGTATCACTGCTGGCTTCCTAGACTCTATAAGATCTGAGATGATGAAGGTGGAGCTAATACCTAAATCAGGTGATATCTCAGGCACATAGGCATTGGGTCCACTGCTATTCATTATTTTGGATGGGCCAGCTTTGCGAGCAGAAAATTCTTTTACAATCATAAAATCCTCTGCAGAAAATTCTTTATCTCTCTTTTGGAAATTAGCCAAGTTGTTATTTAGTTCATTAGTTATGTTCAGCTTTTGACTAATTTTTAGATGCAAATGCTGTGCAGAGGCTAGTGTAGGTATAGACAAATGGGTTTGGACTGTGAATTTTATTGGACTCAAACTAACACCTAATAGACTCAACTTAGGCTTCCTCTTCGAAGGAAACTTTTATTGGACTCTTCGTTGGGTCTAACCTAATACACTATAGACTTTTTAGGTTTGCCCTAGCATGGCATGCACATGAAAATTTACTATATACACTTACTAAATTCTAGAGGGTATGCAAGAAGTAGGATGCAAATCTAACCTATGCAATGAAGGAATTCAATATGATTATCCCTATAAAATGCAGTCTAATGGTTAGCAAATCATGTAAAATTTCAGAAAAGGGTAGAAAGTTAGAAGTGAATTCAGGGTTAGTCTGGCAGGAAAAAGGTTCGGGATTAGTTGGATAGAATAAGATGCAAGAAGGGGTGTAAGGGATTAGTCTTAGACTAATAGGATTTACCTTATGGGTTTGAGGTGTA
Organism: Areca catechu; assembly: GCA_021397845.1. NCBI lineage: Eukaryota > Viridiplantae > Streptophyta > Magnoliopsida > Arecales > Arecaceae > Areca > Areca catechu. The sequence goes on along the minus strand of CM038042.1, from coordinate 28,591,025 downwards.
TCTAAAGGGTCTACATAATGGAAGAAAGGGTCATTGATTTCAGGAAAGAGATCAAGTGGAGTCAAAGAGGTGACTTCATCCTGAGGGTACTAATTTAAAGAGATCAAGTCCTTAATAAACTCTTCTAGCTCATAAATCAAAGGATTGGGCTCTCTAATTGGGTTTTCTTCTAGTGCTCCTCGGGTAAGATTCTAATAGTAGGATCAAGTTTCTCATGGTCTTCTTCCTTTAAGGGTTCTTCCATTAGGTTGGGGTGGTTAAGGTCAGCTAACTCTAGGATGGCTTCTACCTGGGTATCTACTGGATCAACTAACACTGGATTGGCTTCTACCTGGTCCAATCTATAGGTTACTTGGTTATTGGTTTGGGTCATTTGGTTGGTTTGGGTGGTTGATTGGGTAAACTGACTTTGGGATTGGGTGATTATCTGGTCAAGTTGGACTTGGTTTTGGGTAATGGATTGGTCAAGCTTGAGGTTCATTTGAGTCAATTGTTCAATCATAGCCTTAAAGAGGGTTTTTAGATTGGACTCCATGGTTGAACTTGGTTGGTTGCACTGGTCTTCCGACTCTACTAATTCTGGATTGGTTTCTATTTGGGTTTCCACTGGATCAACTAATTTGGGGTTGGCTTCTAACTCTAGGTCACCTATAGGTATGGACTCATCATCTTCATACTCCTCTACCAGACTTGGGTCAGTTTCATATATTTCTTCTTCTAGGTCATCTTGGTGAACCAATGGGGTGATGAGAGGGGTTTGGCTAATGAAAAATTGACTAATAACTGGGGTAACAGGGATGGGTTGATTAAGGGGTTTCTGATTAATACTAGGATTCTGACTATGGGCACTGATCCTAGTGGGTTCAGGCTGACTAAGGGTTATGGGTTCATAGGATATGGGTTTAGTCCTAAGGGTTGACTCGAATTCCAAAGCTATGTGATAGGCATCATCTAGGTCTTGAATTCGCCATCTAAACAATTCATCCTGGATATCTCTACGTAGGCAGCCGAAACCTAGATATGATATGAGACTCATATTCAATTGTGTAACATGTCCCATAAAACTCATCAAATTGGTCAATGTATTCAGACATAGTTTTATTACCTTGACTCAGTTGGAACCATTGGTTTAAAAATTCATGATCATTGGATCGAGTATAATAGGATTTAGAGCCATTGGATCTAAATCATAGATTAGGATTGAGTACATCTAGGTAAATAGGGGCTAGGGTAAAAGGGACCAGAAGGGTAATAGGGTTTGGGTTCCTGGTATGGGTCATAGTATGAGGTTTCCATTGGGTTGAGCTCTAAGTATGGGTCACACTAGGTTGGGTTGGGTTAAGGCTATTGGCATTGGGTTCCTAATCTAATACAAACAATCAAACAATCATTCAAAGTGATGTGGTGCATCCAAGCATAAAAGTTAGTACAATCTAGGGTTTTCTAGATCTAGAGCCAAAACTGGATGGGTCAGCTCAACTTACACTTAGCCCAGCAGCTAATCCTTCCTCTGGCTAGGTAGAGGGTGGGAGTGTGGGAGGCCCCCCTGCTTTTGCAGGGATCCAATTAAAATCATAACACCACTTAGGTCATTTGACTCTGGACCCTCAGCCTTAGACACTATATTTCAGTAATAGCCACAGGATTAAATGTACTAGTTGGTCTACATAATTTGGACCTGACCTATTGGTGTCACATAGCCCTCTAAGGCAAATTAGGTCAAATTAATTTTAATTAGGCTTAGGTCAAAATGTTGATGATTGTTTTGGGCCCAGAACAGGTGATGAAATCATGCCCTGATCTGAGATAGTGAATTGCCCTTAAGATTAGGTTAAAAGATAATGGCAATCGATGGTCCTGATGCAATCTAAAATAATTAAAAAAATAAAATATTTTATGTTTATTTTATGAGGTGGAAAATTAGGTTTAGGTTGATTAGGTTAGCAATCAAATTAGGCTTGGGATTGGGATGTGTGGAAGTTGATTAGGTTAGGTTGAGTCAAGGTGCAGAAATAGCAGAATTCATAAAATTAGGATTTTAGAAGATAAAGAATTTGACATGGTTATCGATGTTGAAAAAATCAAAAAAATCTCAAAATAGAGGATGGATGGTGAGGATGAACTCTACCAAATCTTATGCAAAACAAAAATTAGATGATAATGAAAATCCTAGGGTTTTGGACTGCTGCAGAAATCTCAGGATTTTTGTTAGGGTTTCTAATATGCCAAATTTTAGGGAATTAGGGTTTTCGTAAAATTAATTAAAAATTTTAAAAATTATTAGGACAAAATAAAGGACATGAAGTACAAAGTTCACAAAAAATAAAAATATTTAATATGCCAAAATTGATCAAAACCTAGACATCTAATGCAGGTGACAGGATGCAGAAATTAGGGTTTGTGATTCTAGTGCAAATAAAAACTATTCTAAACCTGCTTTGATACCAAACTGATGCGGGACGACTCTAAGATTGCTAATCATGTAGGAAAAATAATAAACTAACTTTTTTGTGATTTTTATGATTTTTAATTCAGTGGCTAAATATCCAAAAATAAGTAAAGAATCATCATAAAGACTAGTAATGCTAGAAATTATCATACTCGCAAAAACTCATGCAGAATAGTAAATAGCTAGGACCCGAGAGTTGAGAAACTTCAAGTTTAGGAGAGCTTATCTTCTTCAAATTAGAAATTAAAATAAGGGAAGAATATTACCAATCAGTGATTTAAAAAACTTCCGATGAAGTGATCACACAACACTATGATTGGAGCCTGGATGATGAAACTCGGTTCCCTTGAAATTGATGACTGATTTGGACGGTCTTGGAAGCAAGGAAATCCTCCTCTAGGGAGGTGAAACAACTCAGGGATCATGCAAGCATCTGGGATCAATCAATATAGCAACAACAAAATAATAAAAGGAGATTAGGGTTAGTAGAAATATGAAATCAGGATTTGTATGTGGGCGGCTTGAAGAAGGATGTTGCTCTTTGCTTTGGGCGGCCTAGGGCACTCTTCCTTTGGGTGTGCGAAGGCTTGGATGGCAGCAAGCTTGGGCATGGAAGGATGCTAGGGCAGCAAGGATGATTATGGCACACAAAGTAACCAAAGAAACACAAAAACTCCACCACCAACACAAGAATACAAGTTCTTAAACCAAAATTTCAGCAAAGATTTAACTCATGAGATAAAAGTATTACAAGAGGGGGAGGGGTGGGGAATTTATAGATATTTTCCAAGTCCTCTCCTAGTTAGGATAGGACTACAAAGTTAGAGGAAGAGGGATTATAAGTTTGCTTAAGACTAGGAGAATACACTTTGAATGAAAATAAAACTAGTTCTCCTTATTCTACTTGGATTTCTCTCCTCATTTGACTTGGTCCAAGAGCTCTCTTGGGCTTGGGCGCCAATATGGAGTTAGGCTTGGCTTTAGGGTAGCAAGGGGCATCCTCCTTTGGATTGGTGCATGGGCTTTGGGCCCTGGAAGCTGGGGTGCCCTGGTATCAGCATATTCCTTAGAATCTTGGTTGTGGAGCTCATGGGCTTGACTCCTGGGCTTGGAATCTCTTAGCCTGGGATGCTGGCATATTCCTAGAATCATGGAGCACCTGTCATCTAGCATATTCTGGAGCATCTGGAGGGAATTTGGCATCTGGAATAGCATCTAGAGGGAATCAGGACATCTGGATAGCATCGGAGGGTATCTAGGGCTCTAGGGTGTCAAACAAGATCCCATAAGCTGATGTAAATGTCTCTGGCTCCCGGGTGAGGCCTGGTGGAACTCCAAAATAGGGTATCCTCTTTTCTTGTATAAAAATTGGACTCTCACTGGACTCATACTTAAATACAGGACTCAATGGACTAGACTAGGTTGAGACAAATCAACTAGTCTCAACTTATTACAGGACTCAATCTTACTTGCTTACAAAATTGTGACACATGACTAAGGTTCTAAAGAAAATCCTAATCAATAAACCATATGGGATCCAGTGATCTGTGTCTGATCCTGATGTCCCCACCACTCTTGCTGCTCTGCCTCTAGTGCTGGTGTGTCCATAACATAAGGATCTGTTGAGTGCACATTGGCCTACTGATCAGTAATGTAAAAATCCTATCCATCTCTGGGGTGTGTCCAGTGATACAGAAGGTCTAGCTGAAATACTCAGATATAGAGCTGCTAGGATCCTGCTAAAACCATCTCTGACCTCTATCTACAGTTGATCTATCCTAGAGTGAATCTTTGCTCGAACTGTTTGAAGATCTGATCTGAGAGTAGAAAGATCATCTCTAAGTGTCCTCATCTGCTCAGAGTCATGCTGCTATCCACTAGTGCTAGGTTCTGAAGGTACTGACTGAGGTGGTGTGGCAGGTGCTGGCTCTGAGGGTCCAGCCTCATCATCATGCTCATCCTCATCATTTCCAGCCTGCTTAGCAGTCTCAGCATCCTCAGGTATGTCATCCTCATCATCTACATGAACTACTCTTTATTTTGACAGTTTCTTCACCCATTCACCTTCAACTCTATGATACCTTATTCTGTGAAGTGATTTTTTAGAATACCTATCAGTATGCAGAAGGGGTTTGCTGTCCTCTCCAGATAGATCAACACTAAAGTACTGAAATAGTAGGGTGAAGGCCATCCCATAAGGTAAACAAGCTCTGGCCTTACGAGCGGCGTCTATAATCTGCGACATCATGATAAACGGTAGATTGAGGACCTCCCCCTCAATCATGTATCACATAAACATGAGATCTCGCTCACTCACCCAATCAAAATGCCCTGTCCTGGGCAAGAAAACTGAAGTTGTGTAGCAGGCGCATCTCAAGTGACAATTGATTGGCTTGAGCATTGGAGATGCCATTCACACTTCCTCTTTCCAAAATAATTTTCAAAGTATTTTCCCTGTCTTTGATGTTCAAATAGCACTTTCCAGTCCTAGGCATTTGTAGAACTCGACTCATTATGGCTTCATCCACTGAGATAGTAAAACCCTTCGTAGTAGAAAGAATCTGATTTATGCCAAGAGTTAGGTGCTCACAAAATGTCCTAACAATAGTAGGATACGTAGGAACATCTAATGAATTGAAGAACTCCCACCCCTATGCGGCTATCCAGTCAGTATTATGGAAGTGTTGTTGCTCTAGAAATCCAAAATCAATTTTCCTACCTGATGTCATAGGTCTATTACCCAATAGAATGATCTGTCGCTGAGGAGGAAGTTGAGCTTGCTGTTCTTGAGTAGTTGTCTCACCATGTCATCTCTTGGTTCTTCTTTCCATTGAAACTGAGCTTAGAGTCGTCCATTTCCTCCTTTGTGCCACAGCCTTTTTGGGAGCCATAGATCTAAAATCTAAGAGAAATGGAGTTGATTAGAGTGTGTTGGGAAATGTGTGTCCCAAAACCAATCGTTTAGGTTGTAGATGGTTGTGCGACTCATGTATGTGAATTATTTAATTGAATAAAAAGTTTATTCTTGTCGTTCATCACATGTCATCTTTCTAATTGAACTCTTGTGTGATGATGTCCTTTGAGCTACCTTGTATGCGATGTAGAGAGGATGCATTGTGTAGTTCATAAACTGGTTCGCGATCAAAGGATACGCTATTTCAGGATGATGGTGTATCGAGAGTAGGTTGTTGATGTCATGTCTGTTGGTTGTCCTCTTAACCAAGTAGCATGGAAATGCTGGTATGACATCAGGTATTGTGTTCGACACTTCACTGAGCATGACTCTCATGCAAGATTATCTTTCTGCCAAAAAATGTTTTGCATTAGAATGTAGACATGAATTATTTCTCTGACTTGAGATCATTATGGCAGCTAGCAAGCAACTCACTATCCTTAGATGCCGGACTACTCGAATTTCTAATATGGTAACGAAAGGTTACTGGGTATAATCAAGTACTTGTGTAGCGATAGTAGGATTAAGATAGGATTGATCTCTCCAAATGGTTTGGATTGAATACTTAATATGCCTCAATTGAGAAAGACCTTGGCCAAGGCATTCCTTGTAAGGAGTTACATGGATTCTTTGTTTGAGACAAATTGAGACGGATTGATTAGGGTTGGATAGTTTAACCCTAAGCCATCCGGAGCATTAGGAGATCAAAGAAATAAGTTCAGTGGTATTCCATATTCGACAGGTTCTTGTTGCTCTGCAACCTTTGACCTATCCGAATGTCAGGTGTCATTACTAGATGGTGACTTTGGCTGGTACTGGAAACGTTCATGTGCTACCAGTTTATTGTTTGAACCTACAGGGTCATACACCGTAAATTTTTTTCTTGATTTGTTGACTTAGGAACTATTGGGAATCGTTCCGGACTTGTTTGACAAGAAGTTGTCAAAACTGCCAAATGAGTCGACCCAAGGCGAATAGACCCATCTGACGGGATTTGCTAAAAAATTCGAGGATGCTTTATTAATGGCTATAAGAGTTATGGCATTTAATTTTGGCATCTTGAGATTTTAATTAGCTGCAGTTGCTGAAGTCTAAGGGATTTGTAACACCCTTGAATCCCAAGAGACTCCCAACCTTCCATTAATCTCTCATTGATCACCTTTCACCTAGGTCGAGATTCTGCCAATTTTGTTGGTTGGAACTCATCCTTGACCTCTGAGAGATTGTGAGATTAGATCTCATTCTTGGGAAGATAGAGTTAGGCTTTGGGTTTTGGGATTCTTGTGTGCATACCTTCTGTTGAAGGTTTGGGACAGAGTGATATGGGAAGGGTTCTTAGGTGCCTTTGTTCCATTATCGCTTCAGCAACATTGTCTTCAAAGGTGTTGAAGAAGGAGTCCGCCATTGCCACTTTGTTTCCAGAGAGGCTAGCATCTCGAAGGAAGGAGGAGAATCCCCTTACCTCGGTGTGAACCACCTATGGAGGTAGGACATTTATGCTGCTCGTAGAGCCTCTCTCTTCCTTGGAGTACTTGCCTTGCTGGTGATCGTCGCCTTGCAGATAAGGTTTGTATTCCCGCAGGTATGACGAAATGTTCTTCATTGCCCTTTTGTATGATTCAAAGAATAGTTTTATGAATTACATACTCTGCATCCTTGATTTCATACAAGTATTATTCTATATGCATAAAGATTTGTGTAGGACTAGTGTTAATTAGATTAACATATTTAGATAAAAATGTTTTATCCTTTTTCGCTGCATCATGCAATTTTGAAAAATTTTAAATTGCATGTATCGGCCCTACCACAGCACGCCAATAATGGTATCAGAGCCACGATTGAATTCATGATTAGTTTAATACTTGTGTATGAAATTGCTTTGATATCCATCGCAAAGTACATGGATTAAGGTGTATTCACCATAGCTGTCCGGTCGTAAGAAAGAAGTATGGTTTAAAGGCCATCTCTTTCCATTCTGTGGGATTTTCTTATGGCGTGTAGGGGTGCCGCTGTGTCATGACCTTATAAAGAAGAAAGTGAGGGATCTAATAGGTTAAAATAATTTTAATCTATGTTTGTAGATCATAGCTTTGTTTAGATAAGATCTAAAAGATGTATGATCTAAAAATTTTGAAAAGTTCAAGTAAAAAGGGATGAATTTTAAAGTTACTGGTTTCTGCCCAAGCGAATGAGCAGACTCGCACCTGCATGAGCCGACTCGACCATAAAATGTTGAAACTATAAACTTAAAATTCAAAGTTTTTGTAAAATTGTTTCACTTGTTTTTGGAAATTGTTTCAAATTTGGGTTAATTGAAACTATTTCAATTGGCATGTCACACTTAATTGAGAATTAAGTTGCATTTTTGAAACCGTTTAAATTTAGGATATGATTCTAATCTTAAGCCATGATTGATAAACCATGGGTTAATTAGGTTAGCTAGAATTGAGTCCTTAGATGGGTTAGACCTAGGTTTAGATGAATGGATTAATTAGAGAAAAGACTAATCAAAGGTTGAATTAGGTCTCTCCTCTCTAATAGTTAGTTTGATCAATCCATACATCTAAATGGACTTGATTGATGGCTTCGTGGTGAATCCGGGTCTTTATGTTAGTTTGATTGAGTCTAGTAAATCACTTGGTGTCTAAGATAAGTTTGACATTGGTGATCAAGATTATTTGGGGCTAACTCTTACCTGGCCAGCTCATGGTTGGTGTCTAAGGTAAGAGGCTTACCTTGCTTAATGCATCCCTTGATCTTACTTACCTGATTAATGTGGTGAATCAGATTTGATTAGATTATCTATTGATTTGAGTTAACCCATGTCAACTAAGGTTAATCAGTCTGACTGGTTTAAGGTGCCTATGGACCTATTTGATCTTGAAACCCTCTAAGAGTTAAGTGGGAGCTTTCTTAATCAAGGTCCATGCCCTTTTTTTGTGTGTCACAAAATTTAAATCCTCTAAATTATTAGGTCCATGAAAAGGACTAAGTTATGTGATAGCCTAAGTCCTAGCCTTCCATTAAGTTGGATTGGTAATGAGTCCATAAGTTGGGTGATCATCGGCAGTTCCAAAGAGCAGGTGGTCATCAGGCGAGTGGGATTGCCATTCAACATATGATAGCTCAGTGCAACTATCTTAACATGTGGTCAGGTGGGCCGGCCAAAGTCAGGCTTGATCAGGGTTAGTTAGAAGCATTGAATTTGATCAAGTTAATGGTTGGACCAAACCAGGACCTTCAATAGGAGGCCCAAAGGCCGATTATGAGGACCCCTGGGGCAAAATGAATATTAGGAATTGCTTGGAGAAGCATTTGGTATTGTACCTACCTTTAGATCATATGGGTTGGCCGGCCAAAGTTGGACTTATGTGTAGTCTATAGGATCCTGGTACCCGTTAAAGGATAAATGTTATTCTTCGGATTGGAGTGTAGAGGCTACCAGTCTGAATAAAATAATGGAAGAAATCTTTAGACTAAAATCCATGTCTTTAGGATATTTAAAATAATTCATATACGGATAGGTCTTGTTCTCCTTTTTCAGATAATGTCGATCACTTTGTCACTCCGGTCATTATTAGATAATGACAAACTTTCGGGACCCAACTTCGATAGTCGGTATCAAAGACTCAAGATAGTCTTGTAGCACGAGCGGATCCTTTATATGATAAGGGATCCGGCACCTGAGATCCCAGCCCCCAATACCTATGGCACTATCAGGGACACTTACCAGAATGGATCTCTGACCATATCACGGTGCATTGCATTATGTTGGCTATGATTAACGACGAGTTCAATCGCAAATTTGAGGAGGCCTAGCCAGAGGAGATCATTCAAAGATTGAAGGAGTCTTTTGGCACTCCGGATGATACGGAGAGATACCGAATCTCTTTCGCGATCTATAACACGCGTATGCATGATGGAGCTCCAGTAAATGATCACGTAATGTATATGATCGAGTTATTTAAGCATTTGGACAAACTCGGATGTCCTTTGCACGAGCAGTTCGACAAGGACGCGATACTAAATTCTCTGCCCCTTTCTTACCAAGTCTTTCTCGATAATTTTAGAATGAATAGGCCTGCAATAAACCGTCATGAGATGTTAGGGTTGCTGCAGACTTATGAGAGAGACCACAACCTCAATAAGGGATTGGTGAATCTGGTGGGAGGTTCTAGAGCAGGACGTCGTCCCTTTGGGAAAGGGAAGAAGAGAAAGAATAAGAAAAATAAGAAGGTGCAAAGTGCTGGGCTTAGTCAAACTAGGAGGGTGAAAGCTGAAAGAGTCAAGCAGAATGCTTCTTCTATAAGAATCCAGGTTACTGGAAGCAGAATTGTTCTGCTTACCTTGCTACTTTAGACTCGAACAGGCAAAGGAAGGAAAGCAGCAAACTGTTGCTGGTCAAGGAATTTATATGATAAATCCTTGTAGTTTCTCTGTTTGTGATACTACTAGTTGGGTATTGGATACCGGAAGTCCTTAACACATTTGCAACTCTTTGTGGAGACTTCAAGTTAGTAGGAGATTCGAAAGCAGTGAAAGGTTTCTAAATGTTGGGAATGGAAGTCAAGCTCCAGTTCTGGTGTTAGAAACTATTTCTTTGAATTTCGAGTCTTATATTGTCATTCTTAATGATTATCATTTTTGTCCTTCCTTTTTAGTGATATCATTTCTGTAGGCCTGATGGCCAAAGATGGTTATGAATTATCTATAAAGAATGATATTTGCAATATCATGTTGAATGGTTCTAATGTGATGTTTGGACAAGTGAAGAATGATGTATATGTACTGTCATGACCTGTTACTTTTTGTACATTGCTAATAAACGCCCTAGGTTAGACAAAGTCAATGATATTTATCTCTGGCACTATAGGCTAGGTCATATAAACAAGAATAGGATAAATAAGTTGGGGGGAGAAGGTCTCCTAGATATCACCAAGAGTGAATCTTTACTAACTTGTGAATCTTGTTTGCTTGAAAAAATGACCAAGTCATCTTTTACTGGAAAGGGTGAAAGAGCCAGTGATATTCTAAGTCTAGTACATACTGATGTATGTGGACCTATGAATATCAGTACAAGAGGTGGGTCTAATTTTTTTATTATATTTACAGATGACTTTTCAAGGTATGGTTATGTCTATTGGTAGGGAATGCAAAGTGAAGATGAAACTATGCAACTCTAAAGGAGATTAGCGAAGATTAATTGGCAAGTTTTATCGGCATATGAAGAGTTCAGCATAATTTATCAAAGATAAGTTAATGAAACAAACTTGAATGATCATGCATAACCCTAATTACCGAGACTTCGAAATAATAAAGAAATAGGACATAATTAAAACCTCCAGTCATGCTAGTCAGATTAATGTCTCAGACCTAATTGATACTGACTTACCTGGTATTGATTTTCAAATAAGAATAAGATCACTCTTGAGGGGATCTTCCAGATGACCAGGCCATGCTGCAGGTTGGAGACTCTTCTTGCTTTCTGGATTGGTGGCAAGAGATCCTTCCTCTTAAAGTCAGAATCCCAGAGAACCCTGCAACAAAGAAATCCTTAAGATGAAAGAACTTAACAAAACATGAAATGGAGAAAGGAAAGAGAGGTGGATGAAGCATTGATGGGGATCCTTCTTGGCGCCATGGTGGAGTGCTTGAAATGGAACAGGTTGGATCTCTTGCCACCAATCCAGAAAGCAAGAAGAGTCTCCAACCTGTAGCATGGCCTGGTCATCTGAAGATCCCCTCAAGAGTGATCTTATTCTTATTGGAAAATCAATGCCAAGTAAGTCAGTATCAATTAGGTCTGAGACATTAATCTGACTAGCATGACTGGAGGTTTTAATTCTGTCCTATTTCCTTATTATTTCGAAGTCTCGGTAATTAGGGTTATGCATGATCATTCAAGTTTGCTTCATTAACTTATCTTTGATAAATTATGCTGAACTCTTCATATGCCGATAAAACTTGCCAATTAATCTTCGCTAATCTCCTTTAGAGTTGCATAGTTTCATCTTCACTTTGCATTCCCTACCAATCTTGGTATCAGAGCTAAAGGATTAGGATTTTTCTGCTTCATCACCGGCCCACTATTCTCTTTCTTCCCTGTTTCAAATCTCGTCCATGGATCCTTCCCCAACATCGATGTCGGACCACCCTCCCCCCAGCTGGTCACCCACCACCATTCCTCCCTTTTTCTCTTCTTCTTCTGTTTCTTTCTTGCTCACATTTCCTCTAGTAGAGCTAAATCTAGCGACGCGGAGGCCCTTTTAGCTTTGAAAGCCTCCATCGATCCCTTGGACGCCATCCCGTGAAGGCGAGAGGCCTCGCCGGAGCTCTGCAATGGGTGGTACGGAGTCAAGGAGTGATCTTCTGATGGGAGGGTCACGAAGCTTGTGCTCGAGTACCTCAACCTCACCGGCACCCTAACGACCGAGATCCTTGCTCCCCTCGACCAGCTCCGTGTCCTTATTCTCAAGTCCAACTACCTCTCCGGCGCCATCCCCGACCTCGCCCCTCTCGCCAACCTCAAGTCCCTCTACCTCCATGACAATCGCTTCTTTGGCCGGAACCCGGCCACTCTCGCCGCCATTCACTGCCTCAAGATCGTTGTTCTCTCCAGCAACCTTCTCTCCGGCCCCATTCCAGTGGCCTTCGCCGTAATCCCCCGGCTGTACGCCCTCTGTCTCCAAGATAACCTCCTCACGGGGGAGATCCCGCCCTTCGACCAGCAGAGCCTCCACTTCCTCAACCTCTCGAACAACAATCTCTCCGGCGAAATCCCAGCCACCGAAGCCCTCGCCCAGTTCAATCTCTCCTCGTTTCTCCACAATCCCAGCCTTTGCGGCCCCCAACTCAAACTCCCATGTTCTAAAAAAACTGATCTCTCCGCCCTCCAGCAGTCCAGAATCCTCCATTTCTTCTATCGCCAATGCCTTCCCTCCTCGTCGACGCCGTGCACTACTGCACCGTCCTCAACCCCAGCTCCCAGCCGCTCCGTGAAAGACTCTGGTCCGCCGACCTCACCGGAGAGATCACCTCCGAGCCCACCGGCGGTCGTCTTCTTCTCTCCATCAACGACATTTCCCTTGCCTACAGCCAGCGACCCCCAACACCTGATTCATCGTCGCCCTCAAGCTTCAGATCAAATGCTCCACCGGATCGCCTCAGTGCTCTCCGTCGGCTAGCCGCGTTCCTCCGCCATGGCCGCCACCGTCATTCTGGTACCATAGCCGGTGAACTCTCCTTCCAGGCTGCCCTCCGTTGCACCCATCACTCGGTCCATGGAGAAGAAGACACCAAGATGATTGCATGAACGTGAAGGCAAATGCCCTTCACTATTGCCGACTTCAGTGTTGCACGCTTCCTGGAACTGCATGAATTTCATAGCTGCACATATCTCAAAGCAGCCAATAAAAAAATTAGTGAAAAAAAAAAGAAGTTGACAAAAAATAAAAAGGGGTGAACCCAGCATCGGAGTCCTTTTTGATTGGTTTCAGTTCCATCAACCTCGCTCAGCCTGATTCGACGGAGTCGAGTTCACCCCACCGTAGGAGAATGATGGGGACATCTCAAGCATGGATCTTGGAGCAAGCATAATTCTTGGAGTGGCGCAGATCTTGATGCATTTTTTGGAATAAGTTTATTTAGGATTTATCTTTTGTTTAAAATTTGAATTAGGATTTGGTTGGTTAGGATTGATATATGGATAGGCTTATCTTATCCTATCTTATATTTGAATTTGATTCGTTCTTATCTTTTTATCTTGTATTCAAATTCAAATGAGGGTTGAAAAATCTATAAATACCACCCTCAGCCTTTTGTAATAATGGAGGATGGATGAATAAAATTTCTACTGTTCTGTGTGAAGAATCTGTGTGATCTTAGGGTATCTGTATGATCTCTTCTCCATCTTCCCAGGGTTTCTGTGTGATCCCTAATTTTGGACATCTGTGTGAGCCCAGGGGATCTATGTGAGCCCCTTTGCTATGTGCTTGTTCTTCTAGGGCATCTGTGTGAGCTCCTTTGCTATGTGCTTGTTCTTCTAGGGCATCTGTGTGAGCCCCTTTGCTATGTGCTTGTTCTTCTTGGGGAATCTATGTGAATCCCAGTATTTTTCTTAACCCTGCACCCTCTTCTTTCCTCCTTTGCAAATCCTAATCTCTGGTGACACTCATGCTCGCCAACGATCCAGTCCAATCCCTGTCCCGCATCATCTACCTGATGAGACAAATATGATTCATTTGAAATGTTCAAACATTATTGTAATGAAGTTGAAAAACAAACTGGGAAGTTCATTAAAATCCTTTGATCAAATCGAGATGGTGAGTATCTTTCTAGCGAGTTTTTGACTTATCTCAAGGAGAATGGGATTCTCTCTCAATGGACTCCTCCAGGGACATCACAGTTAAATGGTGTGTATGAAAGAAGGAATCGAACTCTGTTGGACACCGTTCGATCCATGATGGGCTTAGCAAGTCTGCCTAAATCCTTTTGGGGATATGCTCTTGAGTCAGCATCTTACCTTCTGAATAGAGTTCCAAGTAAATCCGTTCATAAAACACCATATGAGATATGGACTGGAGATGGATAAGCTAGGATCTAAGTCTGATAGATATCTTTTTGTTCGATATACCAAAGAATCCAAAGGGTACTTTTTCTATCTGCCCGAGGAACAAAAGTTATTCGTCAGTCTTAGAGCAACCTTTTTAGAAAGGGAGTACCTTGGTGAAGGCACTCAAGCTGCTGAGGTTGAACTAGGGAAAGTTCAACGGATAGAAGAACCTCCTCACTCTAAGGCCACTATAGAATCAGATTTGATTAGATCAAATCCAGTCTCCATGGTGCAACCATTAAAGAGATCTGGTAGAGTGTTGTGTCAATCGGATAGATACTATGGTTTCTTGGTCCGAGACGGTGATCCCGTTGAGCTCGATAAGAACAACGAGGATCCGATCACCTATATGGATGCAATGTCAAGGTCTGATTTTGAGTCATGGCTAGGAGCTTTGAAATCTTAAATGGAGTCCATGAAAATCAATAATGTATGGACATTGGTTAATCCACCTGAAGGGATAAAATCCATTGGGTGCAAGTGGATCTTCAAGAGGAAGCGGGATACAGATGGGCAGGTGGAGACCTATAAAGCCCGTATGGTTGTCAAGAGGTATCGTCAGCATTATGGTATTGACTATGACTAGATGTTTTCTCTTGTGGCAATGCTCAAGCCTATTCGGATTATGCTTGTTATAGCAGCAATTTAGATTATGAAATCTGGCAAATGGATCTCCGAACAGCTTTCTTAAATGGTGAGCTGGAAGAGGAGGTATATATGATATAACTTGAAGGGTTCATATCCATAAATGAGCCTAAAGTATGGAAGCTTCAGAGGTCCATTTATGGACTGAAGCAGGATTCTCGGAGTTGGAACATGCATTTTGATAAATGTATCAAGATGTATGGCTTCGTTAGGAATGGAGAGGAACCTTATATATAAATGGGCAAATGGTTCTGTAGTTGTATTTCTTATTTTGTATGTGGATCACATTCTCCTAATCGGGAATGACATTCCAGCATTACAAGGAATAAAGGTCTGGCTTTCATCTCAATTCTCTATAAAAGACTTGGATGAAGCCTCATACATACTGGGTATTAAGATCGATAGAGATAGATCTAAGAGGCTTCTTGGACTTTCCCAATCTATGTACATAGATACTATGCTGAAGTGGTTTAGCATGGAGAATTCTAAAAGGGGCTATCTTTCGATAGGTCATGGAATTACTCTTTCCAAGAAGGATTGTGCGACAACTCCTGAGGAAAGAGAGCGTATGAATAGGATTCTATATGCTTCAGCAGTGGGTTCTATTATGTATGCTATATTATGTACTAGACTAAACATGGCATACTCATTAGGGATAGTGAGCAGATACCAGTCTGACCTAGGTAAAGCTTATTAGAAAGTTGTTAAGAACATCCTTAAGTATTTGAGAAATACTAAGGACCAATGGCTTATTTATGAAGATTCTGACTTAAAACTTGTGGGGTATACTGACTCCATTTTTCAATCAGATTGTGATGATAGTAAGAGTATATCTGGTTTTGTGTTTACTCTTAATGGTGGAGTAGTTTGCTAGAAAAGTTCCAAGCAGTATACAGTGGCTGATTCTGTTTGCGAGGTGGAGTATATTACAGCATCAGATGCAGCAAAGGAGGCTGTGTGGTTATGAAAGCTCCTTGGAGAGCTGGGAGTGGCACCTTCCTTAGATGATCCTATTTCGGTGTATTATGACAGCACTGGAGTCGTAGCTTAAGCCAAAGAGCCGAAATAACATCAGCGGACCAAGCATATTCTGCATCATTATCACCTTGTCCGGGAGATTATTGAATGAGGTGACATCGAACTTCTGAAGATCGATGGTAAGGAGAACCTGCCCAACCCCTTCACTAAAGCCATTGGAATACAAGAGTTTGACGACTACAAATGGAAGATGGGAATCAGATTCTGTTCTGATTGGCTTTAGGCCAAGTGAGAGTAGTTAGGAAATGTGTATCCCAAAGACAATCATCTAGGTTGTAGACGGTTGTGCGACTCATGTATGTGAAATATTTAATTGAATAAAAAGTTTATTCTGGTCATTCATCACATATCATCTTCTTAATTGAACTCTTGTGTGATGATGTCCTTTGAGCTACCTTGTATGCGTGTAGAGAAGATACGTCGTGTAGTTTATAAACTGGTTCGCGACCAAAGGATATGCTATTTCAAGATGATGGTGTGTATCGAGAGTAGGTCATTGATGTCATGTCTGTTGGTTGTCCTCTTAACCAAGTAGCATGGAGATGCTGGTTTGACATCAGGTATTGTGCTTGACACTTCACTGAGCATGACTCTCATGCTCAATTCTCTTTCTATCAAAGAAAAGTTTTGCATTAGAATGTGGACATGAATTATTCCTCTGACTTGAAATCATTATGGCAGCTTGCAAGCAACTCACTGTCCTTAGGTGTCGGACTATCCAAATTTCTAATCTGGTGATGGAAGGTTGCTAGGTATAGTCAAATACTTGTGTAGCGGTAGTAGGATCAAGATAGGATTGATCTCTCCAAATAGTTTGGATTGAATGCTTAATGTGCCTCAATTGAGAAAGACCTTGGTCAGGGCATTCCTTGTAAGGAGTTACAAGGATTTTTTGTTTGAGACATATTAAGATGGACTGATTAGGGTTGGGCAGTTTAACCCTAAGCCATCCGGAGCATTAGGAGATCAAAGGAATAAGTTCAGTGGTATTTTATATTCGATAGGTTCTTGTTGCTCCGCAACCTTCGACCTATCCGGATGCCTTGTGTCATTACTAGATGGCGGTTTTGGCTGGTACTGGAACATTCCTGTACTACTGGTTTAGTGTTTGAACCCATGGGGTTACACACCATGGGATTTCTTCTTGATTTTTTGGCTTGGGAATGATGGGAATCATTCTGGACTCATTTTACAAGAAGTTGTCAAAACTACCAAATGAGTCGACCCGAGGCGAGTCGACCTGTCTGACGGGATTTGCTAAAAAATCCGAGGATGCTTTATTAATGGCTATAAAAGTTATGGCACTTAATTTTGGCATCTTAGGGTTTTAATTAGCTGCAGTTATTGAAGTCGAAGGGGTTTGTAACACCCTTGAATCCCAAGAGACATCCAACCTCCTATTAATCTCTCATTGATCACCCTTTTATGGTTCTATAAAAAGGACCGTGTTGGGTGAGCTGATGGGGTATAATTGTTCACCTTTCACCTAGGTTAAGATTCTGCCAATTTTGTTGGTTGGAACTCATCCTTGACCTTTGAGAGATTGTGAGATTAGATCTCGTTCTTGGGAAGATAGAGTGAGGCTTTGGGTTTTGGAATTCTTGTGTGCATACCTTCTATTGAAGGTTTTGGACAGAGTGATATGGGAAGGGTTCTTAGGTGCCTTTGTTCCATTATCGCTTCAGCAACAGTATCTTTAAAGGTGTTGAAGGAGTCCGCCATTGCCACTTTGTTTCCGGAGAGGCAGCACCTCGAAGGAAGAAAAAGAATCCCCTTACCTCGATGTGAACCACCTATAGAGGCAGGATATTTGTGCTGCTCGCAGAGCCTTTCTACTTCCTTGGAGTACTTGCCTTGCTGGTGATCGTCCCCTTGCAGATAAGTTTGTATTCTCGCAGGTATGACGAAATGTTCTTCATTGCCCTTTTGTATGATTCAAAGAATAGTTCTATGAATTACATACTCTGCATCCTTGATTTCATACAAGTATTATTCCATATGCATAAAGATTTGTGTAGGGCTAGTGTTAATTAGATTAACATGTTTAGATAAAAATGTTTTATCCTCTTCCACTGTGTCATGCAATTTAGAAAAGTTTGAAATTGCATGTATCGGGCCTACCATGGCATGCCAACAGAGTGGTCCCTAGGGTTAAAGAGAAAAGGTCTCTTTCAGGCTTGAGTTCAACAGGAAACAATAATAAAAAAGTGTTTTAGGGCTCTACGATCCTTATATATTTCCACTATTCGAGTCAGCTAGCCTAGAGAGCTTTTTTTGCTTGAGTCAGCTCGAGTAGAACCAAAAAAAATGGTTCAAAAAATCAAGAAAAGGGTATCTATTCCTAGAAAAATACTAGAAAAAAGTATGTATCTAACTTAAATAAGTGATGGAGGTCCTCTAGATAATTTTTTCTTAATTTTTGAAGAAATTAGTTCAAAATTCTAAAATGGATCACAAAGGCCTATTCTCCTCTGATCATTTGAAATCTATCCTCACTAAGGGGTTTAGTAAAGATGTCAGCCAGTTGTTTTTCAATACAAATAAATTCAGGTTTAATATCACCATTTTGAACATGATCCCTAATGAAATGATGTATAATTTCAATATGCTTAGTTCTTAAGTATTGAATAGGATTCTTTGTTAAGTTGATAGCACTTGTGTTATCACATTTGATTAAAATTTTAGATTGAATAACACCATAATCTTTTAGTTATTGCTTAATCCATAAGACTTGAGCACAACAACTCCCTAAAGCCACATACTCTATCTCAACACTAGATTGTGCAACGGAGTTTTGTTTTTTTGTTGTGCCATGAGATTAAGTTCAACCCTAGAAATCGACATGTGCCACTAATGCTCTTCCTATCAATTCTACAACCACCATTATCAGCATCTAAATAACCTATTAAATTTAAAGATAAAGGTTTAGAGTACCATAACCCTAAGTTTGATGTATCTTTGAGATATCTTATAATTTTCTTAACAGCAAGTATATGCAATTCTTTAGGATTAGCTTGAAATCTTGTACATATATAAATCCTAAATAGTATATCAGGTCTGCTTATAATCAAATAAAGTAGAGATCTAATCATATTTTGATATAATTTTTGATCAACCTTGTTACCTTTCTCATCTTTGTCAAGACTGTAGGTTGGGCTCATGGGTGTGCAAATTTCCTTTGTAGATTCCATCACAAACTTCTTCAAGAGTTTTTTGATATACTTTGCTTGGTTGATGAATATCCCTTCCTTTGTTTGTTTGATTTGCAGTCCAAAGAAGAAAGTGAGTTCATCCATCATGCTCATTTTAAATTCTCCCTGTATAAGCTTGGCAAATTCTTGAAATAAAGTTTCATTAGTTACACCAAAGATTATATCATCATCATATATTTGTACAACTAATAATTCATCATCACTCCTTTTGATAAATAATGTTGTATCTACTCTACTTCTTTCGAAATCATTTTCTAAAAGAAACTTGCTCAACCTCTCATATCATACTCTAGGTGCTTGTTTTAAACAATATAAAGCTTTGTTTAGTTTCAAAACATGATTTGAAAAATAATGATTTTCAAAATCAGGAGGTTATTCCACAAAAACTTCTTCTTCAATTAGCCATTTAAAAATACACTTTTTATATCTATTTGAAAAAGTTTAAATTCCATGTGACATGCAAATGCAAGTAAGAGTCTTATATCTTGTAATCTGGCTATAAGTGTGTAAGTTTCATCAAAATCTATTCTTTCCTCTTGGTTATATCCTTTAGTAACTAATATGGCCTTGTTTTTAACTACATTGCCTTTGTCATCTAATTTATTTCTAAAATCCATTTAGAACCTATTACAGGATGTTCCTTAGGTCTAGCTACTAAGGTCCATACATTGTTCCTTTCAAATTGATTAAGTTCCTACTGCATAGCCATCATTCAATATGGATCATTTTCAGCTTCCTCTATGCAGTTAGGTTTAACTAGAGAAACAAATGCTAAATAGTTAAAGGTATCTTTAAAAGATCACCTAGTTTTTACTCTTTGAGAGGGATCACCAATAATCAATTCTCTGGGATGAGAATGTGCATACCTCCAATCCTTTGGTAGCTCATCATGTTTTGCACTTACCTTCTCCTTTTTTGCCCAACTTGTTTTTCTTTCAAGCTCATGTCCTTTATTTCATCATTTAGGGAACTTGCATCATTGTCAATACACTCTTCTTTTCTTGAAGGTGTAAGGTTAGATTCATCGAAAATGACATAAATTGATTCTTCAATAGTTAAAGTTTTTTTGTTAAAAACTCTATATGCTTTGCTTGTGATTGAATATCTAAGAAATATACCTTAATCAGATTTTACATCAAACTTTTCTAAGTTATCTTTTCCATTGTTCAAGATATAACATTTATATCCAAAAATATAAAAGTAATGAATATTTGATTTTCTATCATTCCAAAGCTCACAGGGGGTTTTCTTCAAAATTGATCTAATCAAAACACGGTTTAATATGTAACATGTAGTATTCACAGCTTTTGCCCAAAAGTACCTTGAAAGATTGCATTCACACAACATGGTTTGGCCATCTCTTCCAAAGTTCTATTTTTTCTTTCCATAACTCCATTTTGTTGTGGTGTTCTAGGAGCTGAAAAGTTATGATCAATGTCATGTTCTGTGCAAAATTTTTTAAAGTATTGATTTTCAAATTCAGTTTCATGATCACTTTTAATTGAGATAATTAAAAGATTTTTTTGATTTGAAACCTTTTTTGTGAAATTTTCGAAAAACTTTGAAGGCTTCATCTTTGTGTGCTAGAAAGAAAATCCAAGTGAATCGTGAGAAATCATCTACTATCACAAGTCCATATTTCATACTTCCTAGGCTTGTGATCCTAGTTGGTTCAAATAAGTCCATGTATAGTAGTTCTAAGGGTCTTGATGTTGAAACAATATTTTTAGATTCAAAATTCTTTCTAGTTTGTTTACTATATTGACATGCATCATAAACATGATCAAAATCAACTTTAAACTTTGGTAAATCTCTAACAAGTTTTTGAAAATTAATTTTGCTAATGTATGCATGCTAGCATGACCCAATCTTCTATGCCAAAGTAAACTAGATTCTTTGGTTTTAGCATTCATAGCCACTAGACTTGTACTACTTGACATGGCTAGATCATTCAAATCTACTATATAAATATTTCTAAGTCTATGACAACAAACCTAATACTAGAATCAAGAAAGCTAGTTACTATGCACATTGAAGATTCAAATAAAACTTTGAAGCCTCTATCATATAATTGACTAATGCTCAATAGATTATGCTTCAATTTGTCTACTAGTAATACGTTTTCAATATAAGTTGAAGGGGTAATTTTGATCCTATCAATCCTAATGATTTTCTCCTTGCCATTATCACCAAATGTAACCATTCCACCTTCTTTCATTTCAAGGGTAATAAATTGATCTTTGTCACCTATCATATATCTTGAATAGCTGCTATCTAGATACCATCTCTTTTTTAAATTTTGGACTGCAAGACATTCCTGCAAAATAATTAAGTGAAATTTTTAGGTATCCAAGATTTCTTGGATCCTTGATGGTTAATAGCTATGGTTCCTTTAGGAACCCAAATCTTTTTTACTTTGTTTTTGTTTTTCCTTCTTATATTACATTCATATGCCTTATGTCCAACCCCATTACAGCAAAAACAAACTATTTTTGATTTTTGAAAAGAAGTAGAGGCTGAAAATTTTGATGCATAAGGTTTTGAAGCTGAAAATTTGTTTATATGCATTGTATTATACCAAATTCCAGCTCTATTATTAGATTTCTTCTGATCTTTCAGGATTAGCTCAAGTTTGTTCGAACTTAAAGTTAATTTATCAACAAGAGGCTTGAGTTTATCCATTTCATTTTGCAAACCTTTATTCTTTTCAAAACATTCATCTTTTTCAACTTGTAACACTTTATATTTTTCAGAAACATTACTTAATTCCTTTTGTAAAAGATTGTTCTTTTCAGAAATCTAATCATTTTTTTTCAATAATACATCATAGTTATTTTTCAAAGATTTGATTTTCAAATTAGCCTTCTTATATTCAGTTAGAAGTTCCAGAAAAGCAATATGCAAATCATCATAAGTAAATTCATGAATAGGTTCACTAGATATTATCTCATCTTCTAGACCCATTAAACATATATTTGCTGATTTTGATATTTCTTCCTTTTCATTGGAAGTGGATTCATCACTATCACTCCATGTCGCCATCATTACTTTCTTTTTCTTCTTCTTGTATCCCTTTTTCAGTGTAGGACACTCCGAACGGTAATGCCCCGGCTTCTTACATTCATAATAAATAGGTAGTTGCTCATTTTCCTTGTCTTTGTCTTTGTCTTTTCTTTGCTTTGTTCACCTTTGCTAAGGTGCTTCCTCCAGTATCTTGACTTTCTTTTGCCCATAAATCTTCAAAATCTTCTTATAACTAATGCTATATCATCATCTCCTAGTTCTTCATCCGAGGATGGGCTTTCTTCTTCTTTTTCCTCTTCTTGCTTCTTAATCTCCACTGCTGCCTTTAATGCTATTGATTTCTTTTTCTTATTGTCATCTTCGCTACGATGCTGCATTATCAATTCATGGGTAATTAAAGAACCAAGAAGTTCATCAAGTAAAAGTGTGTTTAAGTCTTTGGCTTCTTGTATTATAGTGACCTTGGGATCCTATTTATCTGGGAAGGATCAAAGAATCTTTTATACCATATCAGCATTGGAATATACCTGGCCAAGACTATTCAAACCATTAATAAAATCTGTAAATCTAGCAAACATTTCAGATATAGTCATATTTGGTTCCATTTTGAAAAGTTCATAATTACGCACAAGTATATTAATTTTAGAGGGCTTTACTTGGGTAGTACCCTCATGTATAACTTATAGTTTATCCCAAATTTCCTTTGTCGAAGTGCAAGTGGAAATTCAGTTAAACTCATTTGCATCCAAAGCACGATAAAGAAGATTCATGGCTTTGGCATTAAGTTCACCTATTTCATGTCATATTCATCCTATTCCTCTTCTGCTTTAGGGATGTCTATTCCATCTACCTTCTTGATGGGTATGTGTGGTCCTTTCAAAATTATTTTCCATAATAGAAAATCAACGGCTTGTATATAGATTTTCATCCTAGCTTTCCAATAGGTGTAATTGGTGCTAGTGAACAATGGAGGTCTATTACTTGATTGACCTTCGGCCAAAAATATGCTTATTTGGGTTGCCATAGAGTTTTTTATCTTAATCGTTAGATTAATGGCATTGAGATGTGGCCTTGATACTATTTGTTGCCCAATTGGCCAACCTAAGAGGGGGGTGAATTGGGTTTGTAAAAAATTTTAGCAAGTATGTGCCTTTTGAAATCTTGTGTGGGCATGAAGTAAATAGAGTATTGTGTATGGAAGTAAATGGGAATGCAAAGGCAAGAGTAAACACAAACACCACAAGATTTAGAGTGGTTCAGAGCAACCTAGCTCCTACGTTCACTACCCAAGGTGCACTCTTGAAATTTTCACTATATTCACCCTGAATACAGTCGAATTATTTTTCTACGGGCTCACAATCTAAAATCCTAATATACTGTTAGTTTTTTTAGGCTCACTAACAACCCAACTTGGTCTTTAAGGCTAACCAACAATCTAAAAAATAATTCACAAGTTATAGCCACCTGCTGTACTTGTAGCAACTCAAAATAGAGTATCAAAAGAAAGCAATACTAAAATAAACCCAATGTGTTGAATGATTACAGTTGAAGCTCTTAATGAGGCTTTCTTGAATCTTCTTTAATGCTCTTCAAGCCTCTCTTAATTCTTCAAAGATTAACTCAAGAAGTTAGTTGGAAGTTGTTGAAGAACTTGAGTTTCTACTTGAAAGCTCTTAGAATGATCAATACCCTCATAAAAACTATTTTATTTATTTTTAAATCTATCATTTATAGCTTCTTGAAGTGTTCCCAGATGAATATGGCTATTAGAATCTCTTGAAAATTGAAAACTAGTCATTGGGAGTTTTGAAATTCAAAAAATTTGAATTCTGGAACTAGTCGTTACTATTTAAATCAATAGGAGGCGAGTCGGCTCGAAGGACTTGAGTCAGCTCGGATGATCAGTGTGGTCTTTCTACAGTCTATGAGAGTCGGGTCCTGTCAATTTAGAGTCGGCTCGATTGACTGAAATCTCAAAAGCAACTTTCTATGACTCTGTGAGAGTTGGCTCTGATTTTCTTGGAGTCAGCTTGGATGTCCTGTATCAGAAAAGTATTGTGCCATGCTAAGAAATTTATCAACTCTATTCATTAGAGTCGGCTCGAGTTGAAACTTCTCCAAAGGCTTCCAGATAGCTTCAAACTTTTTCCAAATAAATTCTAAACCTATTCTAAAATATTTATACTTAAAATTATATCAATTTGATCCTCTTTCATGAATATACAATTGAATTTAATTAGGGCTCTCAAATGATTGAAAAATATATGAAACTTTTTCTTGAATACATGGATGCATTCCAATGGTTTTGAGAAACATAGTATTGATGATTGTCCATTAGAAATGCCCTACAAAAACTTCTTAAATACTTAAAAAGCATTAGTATCAAATGCATGCTCCAATATTTTGTAATCATCAAAATTGTTGCCCAGTAAGCAACCCAAGAGGGTGGTGAATTGGGTTCAAAAATTTTTGCAAGGTATGTGCCAATTCAAAAACAATTCAAGTGCTAGTATAAAACAAGTGTTGTGTGCTCTTCTCGAGTATGCAGCAAAAAATAGATAAGTAAATGCAACAAAAGTAAGAGTAAGTAATGAGAAAAAAGCAACCACAAACACCAAGAAGTATAATGGTTCAGTGCACACCAAGGCACCTACATCAACTCACCAAGCTTTCCTTGGGAATTCATTATAATCACTCTTGATTACAGCCAATTAGTTTTCCGGGCTCACTAATCAAAATCCAATTTGTTTTCATTGGAAATATAAGTCAAAATCCCTTTGGTTTTACGGGCTAACCAAAAATCTAGTTTGTTTTGTAACTTAGGCTTACCAACAACCTCCTTGGCTTTCACAAGGCTAACAAAAAACATCTTTGGTTTTCTCAAGCCTCACCAAAAATCTTTGTTGGTTTTAATACACAGGCTCACCAACCAACCTCAATAAAAGACAAGTAAGAATGTAAGAAATACAAGAAAGCTTTCAAATAAAAGATGTTATCTCTTTGAAGCTCTTTGAGGTTGCTTGTCTCCAAGTTGTTGAAGTCTCAATCAATGCTCAAAATGGTTGGGCTTGAATATTCTTGAGTGCTTTGAATGCTTGAAGGCTTTTTTTCACATGAAAGTAGTTTCTCTTAATGAATATTAGAGTGAATGTTCTTCTTTTTCTTTTTCTTTTTCATTTCTTCAATCCCACTTGAGATTAATCCACTTTAAATACCATCCCAAGGCTCAAATGGCAGTTTATGACTGTTGAAATGAAAAGGGCAAGTTCTGGATTTTAAAAAACTAGCTATTATTGTTCACCAGAACTTCAAGTGTCGACACTTCAGGTCATGAGTCGATACTTGGGGTCGACACTTGGTTTCCATGAGTTGATACTTAGTTCAAAAATGTTCTTTGGAGCTCTCTAGAAATCTCAGGTAAGTCGATACTTCATCTGATGAGTCAATACTTGAGTCGATACATTGCTTCCATGAGTCGACACTTTAGGGAAATCTTGAAATTCAGTGTGTTCTGTGAAAAATTTGTCGCAGGCCTTGAGTCGATCCTTGAGTCGACACATGAGTCGACACTTTAGCTGCATGAGTTGACACTTCAACCATGCCATCTGAAACTTTTTCTGCATATTAGCTCAGGCTTCTATGAGTCGATACCTTGAGTTGATCTTGCATAGTGAGTCGATACTTTAAGTCGACACTTGCTGAAACTTTCTGAAATTGAACTGAAACTCTACTGAATCTTCTTCAAACTTAAAATATAAGTCGTTTCAAGCCATTCCTATGTACTCAAGTCTATTTATCTTTAATATTTCATCCATAAAGAGAACTTCGTCAACGATTTGACAAGCAATCCATTCAGCTAACATAATGAGTATTTCTATCTAACAAAATACACTTTAACAAACTATTAGTACTCAAATATATTTAAGTATTTTGTTAATCATCAAAATCAGTACAGGAGCCAACAATCTTTTCCTTTTAGATGATGACAATACCTTTAACTATATACAAATAAAAAGCTTAAAAGATTTTCAACAAGTATAGAGCATTTATCATTAAGTATCAGAGCAAATAATGAAAGTATATCAGAGTCTTAAATTGTATTGAATGTAAATAATTAAGACTGATTTTCAAAGTATCAGAGCTATGTATATATATATTCAAACTTGCATAACTTCAATATTAGAGCTATGAATTTAATGAAATAGAACTGGAGATTATGAAGTATCAGAGCTATGACTAAGGAGTATCACAGAGCTAAGATAAATTCATATATGATGATGTTCAAGAGGTATATCAAAACACTTTCAAAAGATAGGCATTTTAGCATAAAACATGTACACAAAGAGTAGATAGTACCAGAGCAAATGATAATAGATCATCAAAGAGTATTAGGTATGACATCAAAGAGTATCAAGCATAGATATTGAAGTATCAAAACAAGGAATTTGATGGAATAGATACTCCCCCTCAATATATGATCTTAAAAAATTGGTTTTCAAAAGAATTTGAGAAAAATTTGCAAGAAAAAGCTTACTGCTTAAGAAAAATTTCTAGAAAATTTCTTTCTCAATCCCCCTTACTCATTGCTCTCTTCTTAATTAAATTTCTTTCAAGAAAAAATGCATAAATCAAGAAAAAACTTCATAAATCTTCCATTAACTTTTCATTAAATCTCCTCCCTTTTAGTTTCTCATTTCACTCCCCCTTTTTGTTATCATTGAAAAGGTAAGAAAGAGAATGAATAAGACTTGAAACATTTCATTGCAGTGAGAGTGTATATAGAAATATTTCACACACATAATTTTAAAAGGTGAATATATATATATATATATATATATATATATATATATATATATATATATATATATATATATATATAGACTTGATACATTAGATTGAAACAGACAATTTAATACATAAGACTAAAGATGATACATCATGCAAAATTTGATACAAAACAAAATGTGATACAATAGACACTTATACCAACACAAAGAAATACTAAAATAGAAACTATCAGCCATAGTGACCAACCCTAAGGAGTACTCTCCTCATCAGAGGAGGACCCAATAGTAAGAATGATGAGACCTATAACCCTAGAAGGTCTAGATCTCGGCCACATCGATCGAAGATCAGATAATCTGCTCTGGGTAGGTCTCGGTGCAGTGCCATGGCCTCGGCCTCTATGTCTGGTATATGTCCTTCCTCTAGCTGGTGCTGAAGAGGATGTGGAAATTCAGAAGCAGGGGCAGCAGTGACAGAGTCAATAGCTGTATCAGTGGGAAAGGGAGTATCATCAAAAACTGGTCCAGATGAAAGAACATGGAAACCAGGAGTATAAATCCTAGTTTCTGAATCAGGGAAGATATGGAAGATATAGGTGGAGTCCTAGTAGGGATGCTAAGGATCGGAGTAGGTAAATTAGTATCAGGGGGATCTGTGTGTAGAACTGGAGTAGGAGCAAAAGTAATAGGTGGGTCAGTAATAGTATGTGAGCAACTAGAGAGGACGGTGTCTGGAATGAGGAACTGGAAGGATCCTGAACTGGTGTCCTCGAAACTTCCTCAGGCACAGACTCAGGCACGGGCTCCGCCATGAAATCTCTGACATTGAAGCCAGTGGAAAAGTCATCCTGACCATCTCCTGTATTAGATCCTGGGGCTGAAGGTGCTGGAGGTGTAGGTGGTGCTGGAGGTGAGTCAAAATGTGGTGAGGGTGGCACTCTGCTCGATGAAAGTCTGTCTAATGCAGCTAGAACAGCAGTAATACCGTCACTCAATCCTCTGTGACTCTCTGTCATCTCCATATGAATCTGGTCAACTCAATGTTGTATGATCATAATTTTTGTCTCCATGCAAGTGACTGTCCTCCAGGCTATCTCCAGTGCTCGGCATCTCTGACTATGTAGGAGCAGCTGGCTAAGGTGTAGACTCGGGTTGTGTAGTAGGCTTGGGCTATGCCTTCGAAATCTCTGTGTGTGTGTTAGAAGGCCTGACCTCATCTATTGCCTCATCCTCTGCTGCCTCATCATCCGCATCAGTGGTCTGACCTGATAAGCATCGTCTCCACTGATCTCTGACCAGATGATAGCCCATCCTATGAAGGGATCTCTCATCGTAGATATCTGTATGTAGAAGCTGCCTGTATGGCTCTCCATCTACAACTAATCCATATGCCTTGAAGAGTATCGTCAATCCCATACCGTAGGGCAAGCAAAGTCTCTTGTTGGTCACTACCTCCGACATCTGATGTACTATAAGCACAGGTAGGCAGATTGGAGTGTGTTGTATTAGTGATACCATGACTTATAGCTCTTGCTCGGTGATAAAATTGAAATGTCTGGTCTTTGGTAGTAAGATCTGGGCAATGATATGATGCAGTAGCCTCATCTCGGACGAGAGTCTAGATGCAACTATAGTGGCTCCGTTTGGAAGATAATCTATCTCGAAGATACATCGGATTCCACTCAATCTGTCCGCTAAAGAGTTTGCTATCGATCCACTCATAGGTATCTCCCAAAATCTGCTCAGAATCTCAGCAGTAAGTGGGATCTCTCTTCCATGGACCTTTGCTACCCATCCGTCAGCACCTCTGGCTAGTGACCCATAAAAGTCTTTGATTAAGCCAGGGTAGAACCTCTTAGACAGGGTGCAGAACTGCGCCAGGCCAGCATCTCTCAACCACTGGCCAATCTGAAAGTGATGCTGGTCCAGGAACTCAAAATCGACTCGCCGTCTACCAATAATAGTCTTGGAACTCATCCTATCTGCTGCTGACAGTCTAACGGGGACATCCTGCTGGACTTGTGGCTCAGCTACCTCTGAATCATCATGTCTAGCCTTCGTTTGTTGCTCTGTCTCCTAAACAGATGGTCGAGGTCTCCGGACAACTTGTTTTCGAGGATCCATTTCCAAGGAAACAAGAGATTGAAGCAAAAGTGGGGAGAAGAGATAGGGTTTTCACAGTGAAAATCATGAGAAATGGTTGATGAATAGTGAGAAAGAGAGGGAAAACAATTTCAAAGAAGAAATCGAGCCAAAGGAATAGTGTTGGGGGAGAAATGGAAGGTTTGGATGCCTAAAGGGTGAGTTGGATCAGGATATTTGGGAGAAAATGGGAAGAAAACGAACGGTTTCCCTATTTCTTCTCGGATGTCCGCCGGCCAAGTGTTGACTCATGATTGTGGATCAAGTGTCGACACTTGGAGGCGTCGACACTTCGAAGTGTCGACACTTTGACCAAAAAATTTGAAAGAAAATAGGAAAAAACTTATAAATAAAAGAGATTAATTTCAAAGGATTATAAAATGCTTAAACAAGATTTTTAAGGGACATGAAATGATCAGAATCTAATCAAAAGGATTGATGACTCCTAATTCCCTTTTTATCATATAAAACCTATCTTCTTGAAGAGGTTTGGTCAATATGTCAGCTAATTGCATATCAGTGCATACAAATTCAAGCATAATATCATTATTTTCAACATGATTTCTAATAAAATGATGCCTAATTTCAATGTCTTACTTCTAAAATGCTGAACAAGATTTCTAGTTAGATATATAGCACTAGTATTGTCACATCTTATTGGTATCTTAGTTAATTTGATTCCAAAATCTTCAAGTTGTTGCTTAATCCACAAATTTGAGCACAACAATTTTCTACTGCAATATATTCAGCCACAGCTGTAAATAATACAACTGAAGTTTGTTTCTTGCTAAACCATGAGATTAAGTTCACTCCAAGAAATTAGCAAGTTCAATTTGTGCTTTTTCTATCTAATTTACATCCAACAAAGTCAGCATCGGAATAGCTAATTAAATCAATTAAAGAATCTCTATAATACTACAGACCAATATCAATAGAACTAGATAAATATCTAAGAATGTGCTTAACAGTCAATAAATGAGATTCTTTAGGAGCAGATTGATATCTAGCATACATACAAATACTAAATATGATATCTGGTCTTAGCAATCAAGTATAGTAAAGAACCAATGATACCCTTATATAATTTTTGATCAACAACTTTACCAGATTCATCTTTATCAAGTTTACAAGAAGGGCTCATGGTATACCTATTAGCTTGGTATTCTCCATCCCAAACTTCTTTAAGATTTTTCTTGTATACTTAGCTTGGTTAATGAAGATCCCTTCTTTAGTTTGCTTGATATGGAGTTTGAGGAAGAAGTTTTGTTCACCCATTATACTCATCTCGAACTCTCCCAGCATAAGCTTGGCAAACTCTTGACAAAGTGATTCATTAGTAGCACCAAAAATGATATCGTCAACATAAATTTATACTACTAATAGATCATTAATTTTCTTTTCAGAAATACGGTAGTATCAACATGGCTTCTAAAGAATTCATTCTCAATCAAAAATTTGCTAAGTCTTTCATACCATGCATGGGGTGCTTGTTTTAAATCATAAAGTGCTTTGTACAATTTGAAAACATAATTAGGATGTGCATGATTTTCAAATCCAGGCGGTTGTTCAACAAAAATATCTTCAGCTAAATAACCATTTAAAAATGCACTTTTAACATCCATTTGAAAAACTTTAAAGTCCATAAAATATGCAAATGCTAAAAGTAAAATAATGGCTTCAAGCCTAGTTACTAGAGCAAAGTTTCATCAAAATCAATTTCTTCTTTTTGTTTATAACCCATGGCTACCAGCCTAGCCTTGTTTCTAATAACTATACCATTTTCATCTAGTTTGTTTCTATATATCCATTTTGTGCTAATAATTGAAACATTATATCGTCTTTCTATTAGAGTCCAGACTTTGTTTCTTTCAAATTG
Organism: Areca catechu; assembly: GCA_021397845.1. Classification (NCBI taxonomy): domain Eukaryota; kingdom Viridiplantae; phylum Streptophyta; class Magnoliopsida; order Arecales; family Arecaceae; genus Areca; species Areca catechu. The sequence continues at coordinate 28,560,291 of CM038042.1, read as the reverse complement.
ATTTAACTCTTCTTGCATAGAAATTATCCAATTAGGATATTTTTTTGCTTCTTCAATACATTTAGGTTCAATTTAAGAAACAAAAGTAATATAATCACATTCATTTTAATAGATGATCTAGTTCTTACCTCTCTCGATGGATCACCTAAGCTCAATTCCTTAGGATGTCCATGAGCATACCTCCACTCTTTAGGTAGATCTTTGTACTTTGGTGAGGATCTTGTGGCTTCTTCTCCATCCTTCTTATTTTGATATTCTTCATCTTCTTTGGAAGAGGGATCATCCAAAGTCAGCTTCTTTAGACCTTCAGCACCTGCACAAGCATCAGAAGTATCCTCTTTTCTAGAGGATTTGTCAGTAAATTCTTCAAATACTACATGCATTGATTCTTCTACAAGCAGTGTTCTTTTATTAAATACTCTATATGCATTTCTTGATGTAGAGTATCCTAAAAAGATACCTTCATTAGACTTGGCACCAAATTTTCCTAAATTGTCTTAACCATTATTCAAAATAAAGCATCGATATCCAAAAACTCAAAAATATTTCAAAGTAGGCTTTCTTTGTTTCCAAAGTTCATAAGGAGTTTTCTTTAAAATATGTCGAATTAAAACATAATTTAAAATATAACATACAGTATTAATAGCTTATGCCCAAAAATATCTTGAAAGATCATTTTCAGAAAGTATTGTGCATGCCATTTCTTCTAAAATATGATTTTTTCTTTCTACCACCCCATTTTATTGAAGTGTCCTGGTATAAAAAAATTATAATTAATTCCTTTTTCATTACAAAAATTTTTGAAATCTTGGTTTTCAAATTCAGTACCATCATCATTGCGAATACATACAACTGAACTACCTTTTTCATTTAAAACTTTTAGATAAAACTTTAAGAATGTTGAAAATGATTCATATTTATGAATTAAAAATAAAATTCATGTAAATTGAGAGAAATCATCAACTATAACTAATCCATATCTCTTGCCTCCTAGGATTGCTGTCCTAGTTAGTCCAAAGAGATCCATGTGGAATAGCTCTAATGGCCTAGAAGTTGAAACAAAACCTTTTGGTTTGAAAGAAGTTTTTGCTTATTTTCCAAATTAACATGCTTCACATATTTTATCTTTTTCAAAACTAAGTTTTGGTAAATCTCTTACTAAATCCTTTTTGTATAATTTTGAAAAAAGATACATGCTTGCATGACCTAATCTACGATGCCAAAGCCAACTAGTTTCACTAATAGTGGAATTCATAGCAACTAGGCATTCACCATCATGTAAAAGTAAATTATCAAGATCAACAACATAGATGTTACCATGCCTATTTTCAATGAATTTCACTCCATTACATTCAGGACTAGCTACCATGCAAATAGATGATTCAAAAACAACTTTAAAGCCTTTGTCATAAAATTGACTAAAACTAAGCAAGTTATGTTTCAATCCTTCAACTAACAAAACATTTTCAATATATGTAGAAGGAAAGATATAAACTTTACCGATACCAATGATTTTTCCTTTACCATTATCTCCAAAAGTTATACTCCCTCTATTCAGTGCCTCAAGAGAGGTGAATTGCTTCACATCTCTTGTCATGTATCTTGAGCAACCACTATCAAGATACCATAATCTTTCTTTTTTTTGGTTGCAAGACATACCTATAAAATAAATTAAGTTTTGATTTTAGGTACCCAAGCCATCTTAGATCCTTTAGGATTAGCATTAAGAGTGGTTCCTTTTGGAACCCAAATCTTTCTAGAATTGTTTATATTTCTAATATCACATTGATATGCTTGATATCCTAACTTTTTGCAAGAATGACATGTAATACTAGATGATGTAGGTATGAAGAAAATTTTGAAATATTTTTGCAATTTTTGAGATCTAAAACCCAAATCTGCTTTGTTGAAAACTGCTCTTTGATTATTCAAAAGTAAATTTAATTTTTCAGAACTATAAGTGAATTTTTCAACAAAAGGTTTAACATTTTCAAGTTTATTTTTGAATTTCTGATTTTCTTCCTCAAGGTCTTTATTTTTCTTCAAAAGCTCATTGTTTGAAATGATGACTTTGGATCTTTTCAAAACTTCAATTTTCATTAATAAAGTATTGTTTTGTTTTTGTAAAACATCAATCTTAGTTTTTAGATCATTATTTTCATTTGAAAGATTATTGTTTTCATGAGAAAATGAGTTTGCATGTTTTTTCAACTTCTTATTTTTAATCTTTCTCAATTAGTAATCATGCATAAGCTCATCAATGGTATTTTTGAGTTCATCAAATATAAAATCAATTTCAAATTCAAATTATACCTCTTCTTCTTGTACCATGAAGTAAAGATTGGTGACTTCAGTTTGTTCTTCCTCTAAGTTGGAGTCCTCACTATCACTCCAAGTTGCTATCATTGCTTTCTTTCTAAATCTTCTTTTAGACTTCTTTAGAAGAGGACAATCATATTTGTAATGTTCAGGCTTCTTGCACTCGAAGCATATTGGTAGTTCCTTCTCCTTGTCCTTCTCTTTTTCCTTTTCTTTTTCCTTTTTCTTGCTTGGTTGAGCCTTCTTTTTGTAAGAGAATTTCTTCTTCTTTATAAACCTTCAGAATTTCCTTGCGATGAGAGCTTCTTCATTATCATTCTCTTCTTTTCAGATTCATCACTCGAAGACTCATCTTGTGTTGTAGACTTGAAAGTTATAGTCTTCTTCTTATCCATGTCTATTGCTTTCTGCTTCAAGTTCAACTCATAAGTCATGAGTGAACTAATGAGTTGCTCCAATGAAAGTTTCTCAATATCTTTGGCTTCTTGGATTGCCATCACTTTAGGATCTCAGACGTTGGAAGTGACCTGAGAATTTTATTTACAATATCGGCATAGTCATATGCTTCCCAAGACTTCTCATGCCATTCACAATATTTGTAAATCTAGTGTACATATCAGTAATAGATTCATTAGGCTCCATTCTGAACATTTCATAAGTATGTACAAGCATATTAACTTTAGCATTTTTTACTTGATCGGTACCCTCATGAGTAATCTTAAGTGTGTCCATATTTTCTTAGCAAAGGTGCTTATGGAAATTTTATTGAATTCACTAGGATCCAATGCACAATAGATTAGATTCATTGCCTTAGCATTGATTTCGAATTGTTTAATATCATTTTCATCCCAATCCTTTTCAAGTTTTGGGATGGAAACACCATTAACAATGACTAAGGAATATAAGGATATTTATCTACAACTTTTCATAGATTATAATCGATTGAATGCATATAGATTCTCATGCGTGTTTTCTAGTACGTGTAATTAGTGCCATTAAAGTAAGGAGGTCCATTTAAGGCTTGTCCCTCAACTACACTAGAACAAGTGGGACTGCCATAGATCTTTACTCAAGGTGGTTAGACCTATAAACTGAGAATGTGGCTCTGATACCACTTGTTGTCCAGTAAGCAACCCAAGAGGGGGGGTGAATTGGGTTTCAAAAACTTTTGCAAAGTATGTGACAATTCAAAAATAATTCAAGTGCTAGTATAAAACAAGTGTTGTGTGCTCTTCTAGAGTATGCAGTGGAAAATAGATAAGTAAATGCAACAAAAGTAAGAGCAAGTAATTAGAGAACAAGCAACCATAAACACCAATAAGTATATTGGTTCAGTGCACACCAAGGCACCTACATCCACTCGCCAAGCTTTCCTTAGGAATTCACTATAATCACTCTTGATTACAGCCGATTAGTTTTCTGGGCTCACTAATCAAAACCCAACTTGTTTTCATCCGAATACAAGTCGAAACCCCTTTGGTTTTACGGGCTAACCAAAAACCTAGTTGGTTTTGTAACTTAGGCTCACCAACAACCTCCTTGATTTTCACAAGACTAACCAAAAACCTCTTTGGTTTTCTCAAGGCTCACTAAAAATCTTTGTTGGTTTTAATACACAGGCTCACCAACCAACCTCAATAAAAGACAAGTAAGAATGTAAGAAATACAAGAAAGCTTTCAAATAAAAGCTGTTATCTCTTTGAAGCTCTTTGAAGTTGTTTGTCTCCAAGTTGTTGAAGCCTCAATCAATTCTCAAAATGGTTGGACTTGAATGTTTTGAGTGCTTTGAATGCTTGAAGGCTTCTTTTCACATAAAGTAGTTGCTCTCGATGAATATTAGAGTGAATGCTCTTCTTTTTCTTTTTCTTTTTCATTTCTTCCATCCTACTTGAGATTAATCCACTTTAAATACCATCCCAAGGCTCAAATAGTAGTTTATGACCATTGGAGAGGTGAAACTAGCCATTGGGGATAAAAAGGGCAAGTTCTAGATTTCAAAAAACTAGCCATCACTATTCACCAAAACTTCAAGTATCGACACTTCAGGTCATGAGTCAACACTTGAGGTTGACACTTGGTTTCCATGAGTCAATACTTAGTTCAAAAATATTCCTTAGAGCTCTCTAGAAATCTTAGGAGAGTCGACACTTCGTGTGGTGAGTCGACACTTAAGTCGATACTTTGCTTCCATGAGTCGACACTTGATGGAAGTCTTGAAATTCAGCATATTCTATGAAAAATTTGTCTCGGGCCTTGAGTCGATCCTTGAGTTGACACATGAGTAGATACTTGAGCTGCATGAGTCGACACTTCAACCATGCCATCTGAAACTTTTTATGTATATCAGCTCAGGCTTTTGTGAGTCAACACCTTGAGTTGATACTTGTATAGTGAGTCGACACTTGCTTAAACTTTCTAAAATTGAACTGAAACTCTATGAATCTTCTTCAAACTTAAAACATAAGTCCTTTCAAGCCATTTCTATGTACTCAAGTCCATTTATCTTTAATATTTCATGCATAAAGAGAACTTCTTCAACTATTTGATAAGTAATCCATTAAGCTAACATAATGAGTATTTCTATCTAACAAAACACACTTTAACAAACTGCTATTACTCAAATATACTTAAGTATTTTGTTAATCATCAAAATCAATATAGGAGTCAACAAAAATTATTCTAGGGGTCAACACTACTGGTGCTCTTGTAAACAAAAAAAATTAGAAACAAAAGTTAGCTATCCAACATAGCTCTTCTGGACCTCCTGCTACTTCTCCTCCATCATTGATACAATTTTGGGTTATCCTAACCTCCCGATCTCTTCGAAAACAACCAAGAAAATGTCTTTGCCCTCTGAATTAGTAGCAAAACTCACAAAATCAATCCCTTCCTCCTCTTCCTTAAGCTTCTTCTAAAGTGGATAGTTCTGCTTAAAGTGCCATGCTTCATTGCACTTGAAGTACCTTGCCTCCTTGCCAGCTTTCTGGAACATAGACCATCCCCTTAGCTTGCTACCATCCTTCCCTCTCCTAAGATTCTCTCATATGATGAGACCCTCCTAGGAAACTCTATGCTTTATTATCCATTCTCTTTGCTCATTAGACCTGAAAACAGAAACTATCTCCTCATAGTACAGTGTCTCCTTACTGTAAAACTGAGCCATCACCAACATATCAAAGCTACTAGACAGTGAGCATAGCAAGAGCAAGCACTTATCCTTCTCTTCCATCTTCACTCTAAGATTCAATAGTCCATACTGTTGGGAATTGTGTCCCAAAGCCAATCGCCTGGGTTGTAGGCGGTTGAGCTAAGTATTGTACTTTTTCTTTGAATTAATAAAATATATTTATGGCAGCTCATCACATACTAAATTTTTCTGAAATGAACTCTTTCCATGTGATGAAGTCCTTAGGACTACACTAACTTCGATACAGAGAGGATGTATCGAGTGCTCCTTAAACCTTGTTCACAACCAAAGGATATATTATACTGGATGGCAATATATCAAGTATAGGTTATTGTAGTTCACATCGTTTGGTTGTCCTCTTGACCAAATGAGTGTGGTGACACTGATGTGATCTACAAGTGGGATATGTGATATCTCATTGAACGTGACTCTGTGTAGCCCCTTTTGCCAAAGGGATACTCACGATTGGATATGGGTATATGTGTCCCTCTGACCTGAGGTCATCACGGTAGCTTGCAAGCAACTTCCTATGCTTTGGTGCCGGACTACCCAGATTTTTAATCCGGTGATGGAAGGTTTCTGGGTACAGGCAAGTACTTGTGGAGCAGTGATGGACCAAGATGGAATTGACCTGTCCAAATAGTTTGGATTGAATGTCTCGCAGTATCTCAATTTAGCAAATCCTCGGCCAGGGTAGTCCTAGTGAAGAATCACTGGGCTTACAAGGTTGAGACACGTAGTCGATTAACTCAGTCTGGGTTGGCAACCCAATCTCAATCATCCTGAGCATTAGAGGTCAAAGGAATGAATTATACGGTAACCATATGCCAGAGGTTCGATAGTTTGCTCCCGCATCTTCGACCTATCCAACGCCGGGACCCATTGCTAGATGGTTTCCTGTGCTGGTACTAGAATTGTTCTAGTGCTACCGTTTAGGTTCGAACCTATGAGGTCACATGCCACAGATGATTACTCTCTGATCCGGTTACCGATTACGATTGGGAATCATCTTGGTTTTATGGTCACAGTATTTTTGAACACTCTTTTTCCCATCTTACCCTTGTCTATGTCAACCGAAAATTGTTCCGGGCTGACCAGGACTGCGCCAGGATTTTTCTGAATCAGTTTTGAACTGATTCGGAGCTCGTTTCGGCCTCCAATTGGTTGTGAACCAATTGAACCAATTTTTAATTGGGTTGGACCAATTGGTTTTAAATGGGTTTAAACCAAATTGGCTTGGACCGGTTAATTGAACTAGTGTTTTCTCCCTTGGACCATTTACACGGTATCACGTTGGATTACTTCTTTACGCTGGAAAGAAGTCCTAGCGTTGGGAGAAATCCAAGCGTCCGAACCGAACGATGGCAAAAACTCTCGTCTCTTCCTCTCCTCCACTGGATGATTTTAATCCCTGTTAAATGGCTGTTAAATGGTAGAAACGCATCCGACTGCCTCTTCCTCTCCTAGTCTCTTCGTTTTCCCCCTTTGCTGCCTTTAAATTCCAGCAACAGAACCCTGTTTCAAGAGGGGGTTACACCGTGTGAAGATAACAGCTAGTGCTGTTCTTCTTAGAGTTGATAGATCCCTTGAAAGCTTGATTCCTCCCATTGGGTATTTGTAGAGCTGGGATTTGGAGAGTGTATGGGAGTGTATCAAGAGCCATTTCACTGCTTTTGAAGTGCTCAAACCTGCACTGCAGCAAAGGAGTATTGATGCAGTCCACTGTGGCCGCGAATCATCTTCCAGTGGCCAGCACCGCGTGTGGAGAGGGATCCGAGAGCCCCGAGCGCGTCTCCCCTCTAGAGGGAGTACCCTTCTACTTCTGGGAGCAAGCCACGTGAGCGGGATCGCTTCTACTGCTCCAAAACGAAGGAAGAACCAGCTGTCCTGTTCTGCTACAGAAATTCTGGCAGCAGGTTTTGGCTATTTTGTACATCGTGTACACTATATTTTCCTTGCAGATTTCCATTGGAGATCGAAGAACACTTATCCACCTTGCCGCTGCTGCGATTCGGGAGCAAACGGAGGTCCGGAAAGTGGTGTTTCACTGCTGTTTTTCAAGCTCAAAACAGAGCAAAATTTCAGCCCAAGGAAGAAGAAGGCTAGAATAGTTTTATTCCAGCCATTCCAGCCTATTCCAGGTTTATTCCAGAGTTATTCCAGGCAGAATAAGGTATGGAAAATTATTTTTTTTTAATCATGCATAAATATGTTTATTTGTTTAAGTTTTGCAAATATTTTATATCATCCTACATGCCTACATGCAACATGAATAGGTTAGGTTATGGGCGGAGCAATTTTTCGCTGCGAGAATTTTTAAAAAAGTTTTAAAATCCATTCTGCTCCTGCAGCTATTTGCATGCCTAGTGTAGGACTATGTCAAACCACCTGCACCGTTTTTCTTTCACATACTTATCTAGTCGAACTGCTGAATGTGTCCAACTATATTCTTGCCTTCATGCATCCAAAGGCTATATAGTTGCTTCTTCAGCATCAACTTGTTGCACATATTTTTCTCCATGTATATGGTATGCAACCTCGACTATAACCCCTTGGGTGGCCTCTCCTTGAACATGTTGTATAGTATCTCATTTGCTAAATAGCCCTTGATCATCGAGCATGCCCTGTTCTCTAGCAAACTCTATTGCTTTTCCATCAAATATTCTGGCATTTCTTTTAAAGTTGAATCCAATCCAATTTAGACCAATAAATCCTCCACCCTCACCCTCCATATTAAGAATCTTCTCTTTTCATCAAACTTCTTAAACTCCACCTTCATCCCGCTACTCATTGTGATGCCAAATATGAACATAAACAAAACTATGAAATAGAATTAAGAAAAGTACCTAGAATAAGATATGCAGAATTTCTATATCCTTTGCATTCCATGCATCTCTTGGCTTTGATACCAATTGAAAGGACTATCATGCACCTGCATGGACTTGAGTAGACCAACAAAAAAGTTCATTACAAGTTTCATATTGATTTGAAGTCGTTTGGGTAGACAACGATCAAACCCTAACAGCACCTCACATCCAACCTAGGTGCAAAAAGTTTTGCAACCTAGATACTTCATGTACCAGCCTTCGTTTCACACTCCACCTGGTCCCTTGGGCCTCTAGGAAGTGGTTCCATTGATTTTAGGCTAGAAACATACCTCCACACATCTGGGAGGCAACCAAAAGAAGGTTTGGACAATAGCAAACAAGGAATCCTAGAGGGACTAGGATTCCTTGGTGTCAAATCCTTCCACCCGCTTACCAGATTTTGTGCCTAACACAACTTAGCACCTCCAACTCCTTTTGGGATGAGGAGTCCTTCTCTTTGAAGGATCTTGGAACACCTCCCTTTGGCTAGATCTGGGTGTGGAACAAGATTGGTGTGGATACCAAATTGAGGTGCAAAAACTCTAGCACTAATCCCTCCTAGCGGTAACCCAGAAGTCCTTCTTTGGTTCTCTTTGGCACACCTCTAGTTGCTATTTTGGGCAACCTCCAGATGTGATGAACTTTAGATGAGGAGGTGCAAACACCTAGGTGGCATGAGAAATAGATGGGAGAGAGAATCCTTAGGGAGATGGACTCTTAGTGCCACACTTATTCCTTAGCGCCATACTTCTTCTTAGCACTACCTTTGGGCATGCTGATTTCTTGGTGGTGTGAAGACCTCTTGAGTGGCGTGAAGACCTCTGGTTTAGGAAGAAAAGAGTTACATTGATTCCATCACTTTAGGTTTATATAAGGTGTCCTTTATAGACCAAAGGGTTCTCCTAATCCAAATAGGACTACAAATATAAACCTAAACCCTAACTCAAAATTTTCAAGGCTAATCCAATTAGGAGAGCACTCACCCAAGCCTATGTGCACCTATGACTTGACCCACTCTTATACCCACTTGGACTCAAACTCGATCCAATATGGATTAGCCCGTGGAGGGCCAAACCTCCATCCTAGGATCCAATTGATCGATTCTAGCCCTAGAACTCTAACCTATCATAGACTCCTGAAACCATCACCATGATTCCTTTCCTAGCCTTCCAAAGCTTGGGAGCACCAAATCTATGCTAACCTTGACTTCATATGGATAGCCAAGAAGCACCATCTTCTTTAACTTAGCATCTAACTTGCTTCGCTCACCAGCATCCACATGCATATATGCTATATTTCTAAACACCTTGAGATGACCGAGCTCACCTTCTTTCTAGACCATAGCTCCTCTAGAACTCTCCCATCTAGCTTGGTGTGTGGTGATCGATTCACCAGATAATAGGTTGCATTAATTGTGTCCACCCAGAGCACCTTAGGAAGTCTTACTTGCAACCTTATGCACCTTGGCTTCTTATGAGAGTTCAATTGATCATCTCGGCCATTCCATTTTGCTGAAAAAATTTTCTAACTAAAAAATATCTTTTGATGCTACATTCCTCACAAAAAACTTGGAACTCCTTACCAGTGTCTTCTCACAATTATTTGGCTGCAGGCATTTCACACTGCAACCCTGCTCCTTCTTAACCTCTACTTTCTAGATTTTGAACCTTATGAAGAATTCTGATTTCTCCTTCAAGAAATACACCCACACGTTCCTTGAGAAGTCATCTATTAGGGTCAAAAAATATCTTGCTCTATTTCTAGCTACAATTAGGGCTGGTCTACATAGATCAATGTGTACTAGCTCAAGCGGTCCTGCACTACGAGCTGAACTAATGGCAAACTTGACTTTGTTCTATTTGCCCATCTAGTTGACTCACGTATCTATGGAAGATCGCTATCTAGATCAGGAATCATCCCTTTTTGCTCAGCTCCCTGATATCGTGATCTCTCATATGGCCTTAGATGTAGTACCACAAGCAGTGTACATCCTGCTACTCTCGTGCTACTGCTACTATCTTAGATCTTCTAATCATAATAGACCCCTCCATTTTATATAGGTTGCTCTCTAACCTTCTACCTCTAATCACCACATGGCTTCCCTGATAATGCTCAAAACACCACTATTAGAATGACTACTGAAGTTGTAGCCATTCCTCTCCAAGTAGTCTAACAACACCAGGTTCTTCTTCAGCTCTGGGATGTGCTTCACATTGGTGAGGGTCAGCACCATCCCATCGAACATCTTCACTGTAATGGTCCTAATATTTTCCACCTTGCAAAGATGATCATCTCTAAGTGTCATACTTTCTTCATCGATTTTGGTATATGTAGGAACCAAGATCAAATCAAGGTGTAATAGTGTGAATAGGTCGAATCTAGGGTCCAAATCTATGTGCTACTCTCGTGACCATCAGAGACCACCAAGAGGTCATCCTCCTGCTTAGTATCAGCCATTGCACTTAGCAAATCAGATCACTCTTCTTCCCTTGCTTCTTCTTCCAAAGTAGGTAATCTCGCTTATAGTGCCCTAACTTCTAGCACTTGAAGCATCTGGCCTCCTTCTTGCCCTTATAGGACTTAGACCGTCCCTTAGACTTGATCCTATCTCTGCCTCTTCCAGACCTCTTCCCCACTACCAAGCCCTCATGAGGAACTCCTTTGGTTAAATTCTCCTGCCGCTCATTCGACCTGAGTACTGAAATGATTTCTTTATAGGACAAAGTCTCTTTCCCATATAGTAGCAAAGTCACCAATGGATCAAACAAAGAGTACAATGAACAAAGGAATAAAAGACTTATTTTCCTCCTCCATCTTTACTCCAAGATTCAGCAAGTCGTTGCTCAATTGGTCGAACTTCTGGATGTGCACCACGACATCTCTACCATCATGCATCCGAAGACTATACAACCACTTCTTCAACATTAATTTGTTACACATATTTTTCCTATATACATAAATTGCAACTCTAACCATAATCCCTTAGGAGTTCTCTCTTCCAACACTCAGTACTTGTTGCATTTACCAAACACCCTCTAATGGCTACATATTCCAGTTTCTCCAAAGACATCCATTGTCGATCATTCATCCCTTCATGCTTGTCCTCCAATACTAGATCTAATTCATGTTGGACCAATAGGTCCTCCACCTTGACCTTCTATATGAAAAAATCTTCTTTTCCATCAAACTTCTTGAAATCTACTTAACATTGCTTCCAATGGTCATATTCTACCACAAATAGCAAAATAACTAAGTAGATACAAGAGAAATACCTTGAAGGGGGTGTGCTAAATTTTCTTCTAGCAAACTTCTTTGCTCCTAACGATTTCCTCCCTTCCATAACAACCTTGGGATTTGATACCAATTGAAAGGACTTCTCTTCTAAATGTGGAACCACTGAAATCAATAAGAAAAGGAATCGAAGAAGGGCTGGCTAGCAATTCTAATTGCAATATAGTCCTGGTTCAACTAGAACTAGGTATTTGCCTTCTAATCTTCTTCCTTATGACTTGGAGACCTTAGGACCATCAATGGAAAATATTTTCTATGTGTAAAACTACTCTTAGGCAGCAAGATCACGTTTTAAAAGTGTCTGGGCGGCGGCATCTTGGAGGGCCTCCAAGTCCTAGTTGGAATAGGACTTGGAGGGGGCGGCAATAACCTTAGTGCCTAGGGTTTTCGCTAGCTTCCAAGGGAGGACGTTGCTGCTAGTGTTTGGGGTGGCAACAAGAGAGGGAGAGAGAGGAGAGGAAGAGCGTATTAGGGTTTGGGAGAAAAGAATTCAATCTATTATGTTGAAACATAATGAATTAACTAATATTCAAGGAATTTCATGATCTAGACTAGACACATGATTCCAGGCCCAATCCAAATAACTCTCATGTTAATCCAATATATAAAAATACTCACCTAAGCCCATATACACCCAAGGCATCATATGTTCTTACTTTCTTGGATTAAAACCTAACCTAAACATGAGTTAGTCCATCAAAACCCCCGAATCCTGGGCTTCAATATTGTAATGGCGGCACACCTTCACCCTAAGGCCTAAACTAGCCCTAGAAACTCCATCACTACTCCATGGAGTATAAACCTTGACCTTTCCTTTGGTCACCAAAGGCTTGTAAACACCACATCTAAGCCTACAAATAGACATGTTTATAAGTATGAAATGTTTACAATGAAATTTTATATGAATCTATCTCTAATATATTTTCGAGATTTATAAATATTATTAATGATTTGAATTTATTAGAAAAGCCTTATAGTAACACTAATCTTATGAAAAGATTCTTAGATCTTTACCCAGGTCTTGGAAAGTAAAAGTGATGGCAATTCAAAATGCAAAGGATCTAAACCAACTATCCTTGAAAGAGCTTTTGGGTTCCCTCATGACCCATAAGCAGATCATGATGAATAAAAAAAAAAGAGGATAACAATGGGAGGAAGAAAATATTAGCATTCAAATCCTCAAATCAATAAGACAATATAAAAATTAAAGAATTTGATGATCAAGACAATAACTTATTATTAATCCTTAGAAAATTTTGAAGCTTCTTGAAGATGAAGAAGAAAAGGAACAAAGAAAGAAGAAACAAAGTATTGGCTAGGAGGGAGCCAAGCAAGAAAGAAGATGAAGGCAATTTGAAGCAACAATGAGGAATTAAGCATCAAGGAAGAAAATGTAAACAGTTCATGCTTTATGGCACATAAAGATGAGGTATGCCTTGAAAACTAATTTGAATTTACTTTTAAAGAAATTAAAAATATCTTTTATGAGTTAGTAAATGATTTCAAAATGCTTGGTTTGAAAAAATAAAGAATTGAAAAAAGTGTAATCTTGATTTATCCAAAGAAAAGAAAAAATTCTCGAAAGAAATGAGCTTTTTTTTCAAAAAAAAATCAGAATTTGAAAAAAGAACTTTAAAAAATCATGCCCATTGTTGAAAAATTTACTCTTAGTTCTGTAAAATTATAAATAATTCTGGAAAACCAATGGGCTATGTATAACAAAAAATTTAGGATATATTTCTTTGAGAATGCAATTTTTTTGAAAAAATATTTCTCAAAGCTTCTAGTAAAAATTCTTCAATTACTTATTTCAACTATAATAAATTGGTCATAAAACTTATGATTATAATATTGTAAAAATAGTTTATATTATAATTAAAAAGACTTGGATTCCAAAAGGAACCTTGCATACTAACATTAAAGGATCCAAGAGAGCTTGGATATCAAAATTGAAAAAATAATTATTATGTAGGTTTGCCTAGCATTCTGTGTATCAAAGAAGAGATGACTTTTACATAATGAATGTTTATGGCATATGATGACAGGGTGGTGACAATTAGTAAAAGTAAATCTTTGATATTGAGAATATTAGAACCAACCCTTTTTGCATTTATTGAAAATATTTTTCTTAAAAAATGAATTGATTTTGAAGAATTATTGTGTACTCTTACATGCTCTATTTCTATGCTATTTGTACTTAATGCTTCGATACATATTACAATGCTTTAATATTTATGGAAACTTATCAAAAGAAAAATTCTTTCATGTTATAATACTCTAAATGCTTTATATGCTATGTTATCCCCATATCTTGTTTTGACTTTATTTTTCTTAATTTTTAATATTTTTTCTTGAAATAAATATACTCATATACTTTGAAATATGAATCTCTATGTTTTGTCACTTAATATATCATGAAATTGATTGATATCAAGCTAACAACTCTATCAATTTGAATCTATGATGCATAAGTGACACTTATCTCTTCTTGATTACTTTAATGTCTTGTGTATATCATTCTATTTTACTTGCTATACTCCATTCCCTTCTTTTATCTATCTTATAAATGAAATTATGAATATTTCAATTTCTTTTGAATGAAATTGTGTATGCTTAAATTGCCTTACTTGCTAATGAATTTATCCTTCTTTTCATTGTTTCTCTAATATAATTTTCATATTCTTTTTGATATAGTCAACGAGGGGAGAAAGGATGAAAAAATGGGAGAGATTAGAGAAAGGGGAAGAAAAAGAGATTGGTGTTTTTATCTTCAATTAGTCTTTCTTGAAATTTAAATTTGAAATCACACTTTGTAAAGCTTGAAGCTTGTTATGTCATATATTTTCGATGCATCTATTAATTATTATGATTTCTTAAATTTCAAGTCTCATATTTAATATTTTTAGCTTCAAAGCAATTGTTTTTGAAAGTTCTATTGTAATAAAAAAGGGGGAGAGAGAATTGTTAAATTTATCTTCAGTAACTAACTCTAATTGTTGAAAATTTTGCTCATTAATCTAAAGTGCCTTGCTACATTTATTTTACAAGATTAAATGCTCTTAATTTGATTTTTTGTGCTTACATCCTTAAGCTCTCTAATTGATTTAAAGTTTGATTGGCAAAAATATAATTTGCCATGATTTTCTTGATATATTTTGAATATGTAAATATAACTTTTTGATGCCATCAAAGAAGGCGAGAAGTCTAAGTTGAGTATATTTTAAGCTAATCTGAATATTTTATGATTTATTCATGAAGTATGTTCTCAATGCATTTATTTGTTTACATCATGTTTTATAGATGAATTAATTATGTGTAAACTTTAGAAACATATTATGCTTTATTTTGCATATAAAAAAGAAGGGGGTTGTTGGCCTAACGATTGATTTTAATGAGTACAAAATTTTTGAGTATGATACTAATAATTTTGTATTTGTGGAGTAGTTAATTCATTTTATATGAAGCACAACGAGCTTGAACATTTAATGAAGTATGGAAAAGCTTGGAGGAACAATCTTAAAGTTAGAGAAGTATTTGAAGCATTTGGAGAAGTAAGAGAAGCATTTGAAGTATTTGAAGAAGCACTTGAAATATTTGATGAAGTATTTAATGTGTTTTGCAAGGTGGAGGAGTTGACCCCAAAAAGCTACAAACCAAAAAATGAGCATAAATTTTCAACCTAGAATTCGAGTTGAATCCAACAGAATCTGAGTCGACTCCAATAAATTTCGAGTCGACTCAAATATTGGAGTCAATGTCTTAGTCAAGGCATAAATCTTAAATTTTGGGAACATAACTCGAGTTGACTCAACAAAAATCCAGTTAAATCATGGATAATCTATCAACTGCAAGTTTATTTAAGTTGATTTGACTGCGATTGACAGCTTTCCACAACTTCTAATGGCTAGTTTTTTACTTCAAGGACTAATTTGACCCTCTAATGGCTAGTATACTTTCTCCAGCTAAGATTAAAGCTATTTAAGGCCAAGGACATAAATCGAAAGCTATCTAAGTGAATTTAAGAGGGAAGAAAAGAGAAAAATATAAATTCTTGGTAAAAGCTTTGAATATTCTTGAGGAAGTCCAAAAGAAAGAGTTCGAGAACATTTATTGAGTGATTTACCTTAAGCATGCCTATAGCAATCTTCAAAGAAGCCTCTCATTAATTGAAGAAGAGAAGTTCAAGCTTCTAAGAGCAATCATCATCAACTTCAATCGAGCTTCAACAAGTTTTATTATTCTTATTTTATTGTATATCTTGTTTCTTTGCAAGTTTTTTGGAATATAAACTTATAGGAAAGGCTTGCCCAAGTCCTTAATTGGACATTGTACTGACTAAGTTTTGGGGTGACTTAGAAAGGTTTTGGTTAGTGAGCCAACAAAACCAATTATATTGGATTATAAGCTTGCTCAAAATGAATGATTTGTGAGATTTCGGTTGGTGAGCATGAAAAACCAACTAAATATTAATTATGATCCTAGGTAGAACAATCACACTATAATCTAGGGGTCGCAATCAAGTCAGGTCGGATATAAATAGGTTGGGTCAAATACGGGTCAGATTAAAATAGCTTCAACCTAAACCCAACCTGGTTATTATACAAGTCTGGTTTTAAAACTCGAACTAGCCTGTTTAATGAATAGGTTACCTGGCCAACCTATTGATAACCACCTATTTAGGATCTAGGATAAAAATAACCATTTTCTACATGTTTTCAACCCACTTGAAAAAAAAAAAAAATAGAGGAAAGCTTCCGACCAACCTATTTTTGACCCTTTTTTTAAAAAAAATAGAGAACAGAGAAAAAACTTAGTCTCTCCAGCCTCTGCTCTTGTCGATCTCTTCAGCCTCTGCTCTTGTCGATCTCTTCAGCCTCTGCTCTTGTCGATCTCTTCAGCCTCTGCTCTTGTCGATCTCTTCAGCCTCTGCTATTGCTGATCTCTCTGACCTCTATCCTCACCAACCTCTCTGGCTACCTCGAGGCCCTCGACCTCACTCTCAGCCTTATCCACCCATGCCATGTCTCTACCTGACCTGCTACTCCACCCTTGCCACTCTCAGTTGCGCTTCAGTGATGTGCCATTGCTACCTTAACCAGAAAAAGAAAGATGATAGAGAGAGAAAGCATGGGCAACCTCATTTTTGCCATCACTATCACTGTGAGCACCGATCCAGCCCCTAAGAGCAGTGACGGTGGCAAAGGATCCTCCGATAGAGCCATGGTCTTGGAGGGGAGGGAGGGCTCCGGTGCATGATGGTGATTCTTGAAGAGGAAGTGCTTCGACAATGGTGCCATGGTCCAGGAGGGGAAGGAGGGCTTTAGTGCATGGTGCCGAGTCTTAAAGATGAAGGGCTCCGACGGCGGTGCCATGGTCTAGTAGGGGAGGGAGGGCTCTGGTGCATGGTGGCGAGTCTTAAAGAGGAAGGTCTCCGGCAATGGTACCATGGTCTAGAAGGGGAGGGAGGGCTTTAGTGCGTGGTGGCGAGTCTTGAAGAGGAAGGGCTCCGGTAGTGGTGCGAGAGAGGCTTTGGCATGCAGTGGGGAGGGAGGGCTCCAGCGTGCAATGGTGAGAAAGGAAGATAAAAGGGGAGGGATGGCTCTAGTGCATAGTGGCAAGTCTCAAAGAGGAAGGGCTCCAGTGGTAGTGCGAGAAAGGCTCCGGTGTGCAATGGGGAGGGAGGGCTTCAATGCGCGGTGGCGAGGAGGGGAGGGAGGGTTCAATGCGTGGTGGCAAGGAGGGGAAGGAGGGCTCCCACATGCAGATGGGAGAAAAAAAGATGGGAGGTAGGAGCCTGGAGGAGCTCCCAGTAGTGAAAAAAAAGGGCGTGGACCTTGTCATGAGGTCTGAGTCCTCGTTAGGTTTGAGTGGTTTGGAAAAAAGGAAAAGGGATCCGCATAACCAAAATCCAAGGCACGAAATTGGTTTAAATTTTAAATTGACATGTATATACCATATATAATAATAATTTAACTTTTTAAAAATTATAAATGGGTTAAATGGGTTATGCAAGTTGGAACATTTAAACCTAAACTCAATCCATTTAATAAATGAGTTAAACGGGTTGACCTATTTACGATCCAAATCCATTTAAGCTCAACCCAAACCTGTTTAAGGCAGGTTGAATATGGATCGAGTTGGCGGGTCAGGTCATATTTTGCCATCCCTACTATAATTAGATAAATTATAGTAGAATTTCTAAGTAGAGACACTTAGAAAGTGGATATACATACTGGGTTTGGCACCAAATCACTATAAATATTATTGTATTTTTTGTTGTTTGTTTATTTTTGTCTTGTGCATTGATTATTACTTGTTTTACTATACATATTTATTTCTCTCATACATTGCATAATTAAGTTTAGATTAGTTTCATTTAAAAATTATTAAGTTTATAAAAGTTTTTGATGATTCGATTCATCCTCTCTCTTGGGTTGTCATATCTGAGTAACATATTACACATTTATGGTCATCAATAGAGGTCTTAATTTGAAATTTATCAATACTTTTTTATATGAACACCATATTCTGAATAGGCACCCATTAAATATACATCTTGTCTCTACTCTAATAGTCTCGTTATTCACAAACCTCATATCAAATCTCTATGCTATACTCTATACTTGATCATAACAAGTTTAAAATGTTCTATGGTATTGTAATTTTATACCTTTACAAAATTTGCTATGCTTCATATCAATTTTTGAATTGAAATAAACCCACTTCTTCCTCTTCGTATGTTCACCAAGCTCATGCTTAGGACTTGATTTAGGTGTGTTAAACTTAGATGAATTATGATAATCACTATCATACCTAGTCTACTTTTTAAGTTCATCCAAAGGAGCAACAATGCTTGCTCCTATAATCTCAGCAACATAGAGTGAATGCTCCCTCTGCACGTGATCCTCTTTCTTCTTAGTCCTACTACTTGCTTCTTTCATTTTCACCCTCATAGCTATGAACTCCTCACCATTTGTTAGAAGCTCGATATCAATATAATAATTGTCATCAATCTCTTCATCTTTATTATCATTGAATGGGATGTACTCTTTATCCCAAAAAAATCCTCTTCAATCCTTGTATCCCTAGATCAGTCAAGTACCTTTTATTTTTCTTTGTTTATCATTACTTGTTAACTTTGCTAAGAACTATTTTATTAAATTTTCCTTTACTATCTGTTGTCCAATTCCTTTACTTCCCACTAATTCTAGGCTTTGCTTGTCTATAATCTATTAAGCAATACTTTTGGTCCTAAGTCTCTTCATGATTGGTTTGTTACTAGTTCTTCATGCTCAATATAAAATTGAGATATTCTCTTGTATCCAATATAAACTTTTTCATTTCTTGAAGTTAACTAACTTCATAAACAAGCCTCATTCCTTGATTGTCATATGGAATATATACCTTACAAAATAATTTTACAATTTTATCAATGCAAAGCTTGTCCTTCATATCTTGTAATTTATCCTAACATAAGTTTTATGTGTCTCGAATGTCATAATATGCTACATTCCCTCCAACATATTCGGTGCATCTAGCCTTGCTGATAAATTTACAACCATGATGTATGGCAATGGTTACACGGTCCATTCTATGGTATGTCAAAAAGATTATACTCAAACATCCATAATAATAAGAAAAAAATTATGTCTGTTGGGATATAAGCAAACGACCTATTTGTGTCAGGTCAAGTAAAACGGCTATGGTTAGTCGAATGATGAATCAACCGCTTGTGATATTAATGCTTGCAAAGCCGATTAACTTCTAAAAGGCACAAGACCGATTGACTTCCAAGAGACATAAGGCGATCAATGCCCAAAGGGTGCAAGGCTGATTGGCGCCCAAGAGGCGAAGAGCCGATCAATGCCTAAAAGGCACAAGGCCGATTAATGCCTAAGAGGCGTAGAGTTGATCAGTGCTTAAAAGGCATAAGGACGATCGAACACCCAAGGAGGGTTCATTATCTGAGCTGATTTAAATATATAGCCAACTGATGCTTAAAGCTGGCTTAATAAGTCAGTCATGATGTAATGTTGATCAACCTATTAAGCTGGTTAAGAGACATAAATGATATATACTATAACTAATTATAGTTATTCTGTACACGTGTGGTTCTTATTGAACTAACCGCTTACGACTTCTCTAATTGAATTAGGATTGTAGCCTATAATATCGGTGAGTAAGGGGCTTTTGAGAGGTAAGTGAGCTCAACCAGCAGGAGCTCTTCCATATCCTTGAATCAATTTTCTCTTTTTTTCTTATCTGTTTAGTCTAAATCCAGTGACTGACTTAAGCATCGGAGTGTCCACTCACTGGGCCCCTCACCGAAATCCTCTCGATGAGTGGATTTGTTTGCAGGATTGGAAGGGTTCGATCCAGTAAACGAAGGCACTCATCAAGCAACTGGAAAAGGCTTGATCCAGTAGACAAAGGCATTCATTGAGCAATGAAAAGGAGCTCAATCTAGAAGGCGAGGCACTCATCAACAATCTTGTCAATGCTTGGGTGCCACACCAGTTTGGATACAATAGATTGGCATGCCAGGTAGGAGAAGACATAAGAAGTTTCAAGAATCTAGAGGAAAAGATGGTGAAAGGCAGGGTATGAAATTTTCCTGCTGAAGTTCACCACTCACCTAAGGAGAACGATCCTATTTAAGACAGAGAAGATGTTACTCGTACTGGTAACCTGGATCAGTAATAGCTAGGAATCCTTCTAAATAAAATGGAAGTTCTCACTGCGGTTGTCCAGAATCTCCAAGAAATGACTATAAGTGGACAACAATGACTCGTAGCTTCAAGGTGCAGCCGGCGGATGCCTCTTCATGGGGGCCAACGTCCGGGCCCAAGTCGTCACTCTCCTTATCAGCATTCATTGGGCCGGCGTTCTCCTATATGGTGGCGCTACAGATCTTATAATCGTGCAGAGGGATGGGATAAAGGAAAATGCCTCCGATCCTACTCGATATCCTCTAGCGAGTCAACCTCTGAAAGTGCTCAACGGACTCCAGATGCCGAGAAAAGAGATCACTTTGCAAAGAAATTTTATAGGTTGGAATTGCAGGTCGCCAGGCTTGGCGAACAAAAGAAAATGGAGGACATGATTCCCACATGTGATATCCAACTTCCTTTCTCCAGAAAGATAATGGAAGAAAAGATTCCATATCATTTTAAAATTTCTCAAGTGAAACCGCACGATGGATCGACTGATCCTCTTGATCATCTAGGCAGCTTTAAAAGCCCATATGTTAATCCAAGGAGCATCGGATATACTTCACTGCCTTGCATTTCCAGCTACTCTTAAAAAGGCGGCGATGATGTCGTACTCCAGCCTCCAACTAGGCACTATCCATTCTTTTAGTCAATTGGAAAGGTTGTTCATCTCTTATTTTAGGACAAGCCAAAGAATGCCAAGAAACTCAAACAGTCTTTTCTTTATTCAACAACAAGAAGGAGAGACTTTGAGAGATTATGTAGTTAGATTTAATTCTACCACGTTGGAGATCCCTAATCTCAACGAGCACGTAGCGATGTCATCCATGAAAAAAGGGCTTCGAGCATCTAGGTTTACATTTTCTTTGGATAAGAAATTCCCAGTCAGTTACTCTGAATTATTGGCTCATGCCCAGAAATATGCTCAAGCCGAAGAACAAGCCCTAAGCCAATGCCAGGTGGAAAGAAAGTCAGTACCGAACAAGAAAAATATCAAAAATGATGGGTTTCGATCCCTCGATGACCGACCGATTCAGCGACAAAATCAAAAGCCAAAGAACTTGATCGATAGAGTCTATGTCAATAAATATGATGCTTATACCCCTCTGACTCTTCCAGAAAAAAAAATACTTATGAAAATAGAAAAGAAAGCCTCCTTCAAAGGCCAAGGCCGATGCGAGCTCTACCTGCCATATGCAATAAAGCTAAGTACTACCATTTTTACCGAGATCATGGACACACCATTGAATAGTGTATCCAATTAAAAGATGAGATTAAAGATCTGATCAAGCACGGTTATTTGATCAAAACTGCCCAAGTGAAGCTACGTCACCAAGGCTGACGGTCCCAAGGTTGATCACTGATGGCAGGGGCTCTCCAATCAACAACCTACTGATGGTATGGTCGGGATGCTGCACCTCCGACCCCTTTATGAAGATGGCAGTCCTTCAAAAAGATTTCGAAGAAGCATCAACTTTTCTGATGATGATTAACAAGGAGTTCAAATGCCACATGATGACCTTGTTGTGATTTCTGTAATAATAGCAAATTATGATGTACGACGAATTCTGATTGATAATGGAAGTTCAACTGAGATTTTGCTTTATGACGCCTTTGTTAAGATGAACTTACGTAGAGATAAGTTATGAAGAACTCATGTGCCATTAACTGGATTTGGTGGAAACCCTGTAGGAGTAGAAGGAGAAATAATACTTCCTTTGACCCTCGGGACTGTGCCAAAACAAAAAACTCTCCATACCACTTTTATGGTTGTCCAAATGCCTTATGCATATAATGCCATCCTAGGACGGCCTGCCTTAAATAAATTTCAAGCCATCATCTCTAGTTATCATATGTTAGTATGATTCTCGACTCAAAATGGTGTTGGCAAAATAAAAGGAGATCAACAGATAGCATGCCAATGTTTGATGATTCAAAACTAACAACCAATCGGCAGACTAACTCCGGAATAAATAGATCCTCGTGATCAGACTGAAGAAGCAGGAGTTTCAGTAGAAAGAACCATTCCTGCACCTCTAGCAAAGATGATCCGACTAAGATGGTTCAGATTGGAAGCTCGCTTGATGAAGACCAAAGAATAAAATTGATCGACTTCCTGCAAAAGAATGCCATGGTCAGCCACTGATATGTCAGGGATTCCTCCTAAAGTAATCACACATGAACTTAAGATGGACCCGTTAAGTCAGCCAGTTCGTCAGAAGAAGAGAAATTTTGTCCTAGAAAGGCAAAAGGTTATTAATGAAGAGGTGACTAAGCTACTCGACACCTGGTTTATCAGAGAAGTTCATTATCCCGATTGGCTTGCAAATGTAGTGATGGTGAAGAAAGCCAATGAAAAGTGGAGGATATGTATCGATTATATTGATCTTAACAAGGCTTGTCCTAAAGGCAGTTTCCCTTTGCCTAAGATTGATCAACTTGTCGACGCCACTGCAGGACATAAGCTTCTAAGTTTCATGGATGCTTTTTCTAGATATAACCAAATATGAATAAGTCCAGAAGATGAAGAAAAGACATCCTTTATTACGAACCGAGAGATATACTGTTACAAGGTAATACCCTTTGACCTCAAAAATGCTGGAGCAATATATCAAATATTAGTTAACAAGATCTTTGAAGATCATATTGGTAAAACCATTGAGGCGTATGTAGATGACATGATCGTCAAAAGTACTCAAGCCGATGATCATATCGAAGATCTCTAGAGAGCCTTTGATATGCTTTAGAGGCATCAAATGAAACTGAATCCCACTAAATGCATTTTTGGCATAACCTCTGGAAAGTTTTTGGGCTTCATGGTTACTAATCGAGGAATTGAAGCTAATCCGGAGAAGATCCAAGCCATACTAGATATGAGGCATCCTGTTAACAAGAAAGAGGTTCAACAGTTGACATGACGGATTGCCTCATTAAGCCAATTTATATCTTGTTCGGCTGAAAGGTACCTGCCTTTCTTCAAAGCCTTGCATCAATTTAAAGACTTTGATTGGTCAGACAATTGTTAGCAAGCATTTGAAGAGCTCAAGAAATATCTGATGAATCCGATCTTATTATCTAAATCAGAAGAAGGAGAAAATCTATATCTTTACTTAGCTACATCGATGAAGAGGTCAGCTCAGTATTGGTAAGGGAAGGATCCGACGAATCGCATAAGCCCATTTATTACATCATCAAAGTACTTCATGATGCCAAGGTAAGGTATCCAAAACTCAAAAAAAATTATTTACACCTTGGTGATATCAGCGAAGTGGCTCAGACCTTACTTCCAGTCTCATTCGATTGTTGTGCTGACTGACCAACCATTGAGGACTATTTTACAATGCCCTAACACTTTTGGCTGGATGGCTAAGTGGGCAGTAAAGTTGGAAGAATTTGATATCTCATATCAACCTCGATCTGCAATGAAAGCTCAGGTATTGGCTGACTTCATAGCTGAATACACCTAGAATAGCAATGAGGATGATGCCCATGCACCAGTTGAAGCTGAGAAGAATGATTCTCCTTGGATTCTTCATGTGGATGGTGCTTTAAATTATTCTGGTTGTAGAGCTGGCCTGATTTTATCCAGTCATAGCGGGGATGTCATGGAATATGCTTTTCGATTTTCCTTTAGAACTTCCAACAATCAAGCAAAGTATGAGGCCCTTTTAGCTGGCCTGAGGATTGCTAAAGAACTTGATATTCGAAGGTTGAAAGTGCTGTCTGATTCCCAATTAGTCATAAACCAGGTAAAAGGGGATTTTGAGGCTCGCGATGTGACCTTAGCCCAATATCTGGAAAAAGTTCGAGAACTAAGTATACAATTTGATTCCTGGGACATTAGTCATGTCCCTAGGACAGAAAACTCTTGAGCTGACTCATTATCTCGGTTAGCCACTCTAGCACCTGATTCATTCAGTCAAACTTTTGTTGAACATTTGAAGCTCCAAGTATTTCTGCAGATACTAGGGAAAAGATTCTTCAAATAGGACAAGAATTGGATTGGATGAGCCCAATAATCAGATACTTAACTGAAGGAACTCTACCTGAAAACATTATGGAGGCCAAGCAATTCCATAGGATTGCTTCTCAATATGTCATCTTGGATGGTCTACTATACAAAAAATCGTTCTCCCAGTCATTGTTGAAATGTTTGGCCCCTTCGGATGCTGAGTATGCCCTTAGAGAAGTTCATGAAGGTATATGTGGTGACCATCTAGGAGGCAGATCATTGGCTTATAAAATCATATGACAAGGATATTATTGGCCAACTATACTAAAAGATGCAATAGAGTTTGTGAGGAAATGTGACCCATGCCAGAGGTATGCTAATATAAAGAGGTATCCTTCTAGTTATTTAACACAATTAATCACTCCATGGCCATTCGTCTAATGGGGAATGGATATTCTTGGTATATTTTCTCCAGCCTCTAGATAATGAAAATTTTTAATCTTAGCTATTGATTACTTTACTAAATGAGTGGAAGCTGAGCCTTTAGCCTAGATCACTAAAAGTAAAGTTGAGGTGTTCATTAGAAATGCCATAATCTATAAATTCGGGATCCCTCATGCTATCATTACTGATAATGGGTGGCAGTTCGACAATCAGAAATTCAGTGATTTCTATGTCCAGTTCCACATTCTTCATAAACTAACTTCCGTCGGATACCCTCAAGCTAAAGGAGAAGCAGAGGTAACCAATCAGACTATTCTTCATGGATTGAAGACCCGATTGAACGAAGCTAAAAGACTTTAGGCTGACGAACTTTACTCAGTCCTTTGGGCCTGTCGTACAACCCCTCGATCTATAACAGGAAAATCTTCGTTCAACCTTACCTATGGAAGTGAAGCCATGTTACCTATGAAAATCGTTCTTCGTTCTAGGAGAATGGACTGCCTTGAAGAGTCAAATAATACTAATCAAAGAAGAGTTGATCTGGATCTACTTGAAAGCTCCAGATTACAAGCATAATTAAGAATGGTGGTGTATCAACAAAGAGTTGCCCGATATTATAATTCAAGAGTTAAGGCCCGGGTCTTTCGGCTTGGAGATCTTGTCTTATGCAAGATGGAGATATCCCAACCCACTGATCAGGATAAACTCATCCCAAATTGGAAAGGTCCCTATCATATCACTGAAGTTATACGACTAGGAACTTATCGAATTGAAAGCCTAGATGACTATCAAATGACTCGACCTTGGAATATGAAAAATCTACGTAAGTACTATCAATAAAATGATCTCTTCTTCTTTTCTACTCTTCTTATCTGAAGAAAGTTATTGAATTGGAATGTCCGACAAATTGAAAGGTTGGCCTGATATGCTGACCATAATCCGATAAATAGAGTTGGTCTGACCCACCATCTCATCGATATTATTACATCGGTATATCCGATTAATTTATAGGTTGGCCCGATAGCTGACTACAAACCGACAAATAGAGTTGGTTTGACCCACCATCTCATCGGTATTATTATATTTGATCAACTCATAAGTTGGCTTAATATGCTAACAGCAATCTGACACATAGAATTGGTGTGACCCACTAGTTCAGTAGTATTATTTAATCAATATATCAGATAAATTTGAAGGTTGGCCTAATATGTTGATTATAATCTGACAAATTGAATTAGTTAAGCCTGCCATATCATCGATATGCCAGAAATGGCACTGCTAACTTCTTGAAGGTTATTATATTAGGTGGAATTGATCCGTTAAACTCAAGCTTAGCAATTTTTGAGATCATTCTATGCAATAGTGAAGACAAAAGAAAGAAAAAGCTTCATTGATGATTGATAAAAAGTACATTGAAAGGTTCATCAGGAGTGTACGATTACAAATACTATTTTATTTTCTCTTCAACTGGATCAGGAATCGAGGAAAGGGCGGTTGTTTATCGAGCGGATGTTTTTTCGATTGAGGGGGAAATTGGATCATTAATCGACTTTTTTACTTCATTTGTTTCCTTAATCTCATCAATGTTAATGGAGGAAATACCAAGATCAGGATATAGTTTCTTGATCTTCTCTATACAGTCTTCGAAGTCGATATTATAACCTTCTGCCTCCGCTTCATCTATTTCATCATTAAAAGCCTTGGATTTCTTGAATTCATCAACTGCATGAAGGCCTTCTTGGATCGCCAAAATAGCCCTTTGTTCAGCTTGTTTTAATTTATGCTCAAGAAGGGCTGATTTCTCTTCTATTTCGGCCTTTTGCATCATGATCTTAGCATAAGCACGAGTTTTCTCTTCTATCGTTGTCTCCGCCAGTTGAAGTTTCTTCCTCCTTCTCTTCGCATCGGCCAGAAGCTTCATGGCATGGTCTTCGACTGTCTTTAATTATCTCTCCAATAACAGGTTAGTACTTGTGGCTTGGATTAATTTTGATTTTATGGTCACTCGACATTTATCAGCCTTATCTTTCTCTTCTTGGACTGATGCTAATTTATTTTGAAGATCTTTTTGAGTATCAACCGATTTAAGCATGTTTTCTTCGATTATAGAGACATTATTGATGAACTAACAAAGGGTGTAAAGATGAAGTTAGAATAGAGTTAAAAAATTCTCGAAAGAAAAGTTGATACTTACTTTCAATATCCCTGGATAACTGGAGAAGAAAATATCTTCCATTCCATGCTTGTGTGTCGCTTCCCAGTCCCTCCGAAGAATATTGGATTGCAGCATAACCTTTGCCAGTCTCTAATTATCAAAACCTGCATCTGCAACGTATACTTGAACACATTTTTCTTCCTCCTCTTCTGAACCTATGTCGGCTCCCAGTTCAGGTGTTGTTTCTATGATCGGGACTTTACCCTTACTTTTTGAGCTTGGTTTGTTAGACGGACCGATGTCTAATAGAGATGTGGATGTATGTGAGGGAGGAAGACTGGCCAATTAGTTTTTCGATGGAAGTTCGGGTAAGTGTGACTTTTCTTCATCAGAAGAAGATGCAACATATTCAGGAGATTCTTATTTAGCAGAAGCTCTAGAAAAATTCTTGGATAAAAGTGTTCTTTTTACGCATGTTCTTTGCTCCATGAATCGAGCAGATTTAGCTCTTTCTTTGAATGCCTGTTAGAGCCTCTCACTATCTAATTTCATTTTCGAAAGGTGATGAAGAATTTCAAGGTCTTTCAAAATAGAATGTTTGAAAAGGGAGAAGCTTGAATTGCTCAAAATAAATTGGCCTGAAAAGTAGGCCTAGAGCCCCTTTTTATAGAAATTATCGATGATCAGGATTCATGATCCAAATCTTGAGCAATCTCAAGATCATGACATGTCTATGCCCCTGATCTGGTGGAAATTAATGTGTCAATTCTGATTCTTAAGAAATCAGTTATGGAAAGAGAAAAGACAGCCATTGGTTTGAATTCAAATTGTGTACAATTCCTGGAAAGCTGATCGACATGATCTCATGACTTGCAGAATAACTACCCCCTAATGGGGGTGTGACATTTGGTAAGAATGATACTCCTTTTTTGTTACGGTGTATCAAAATTGATATTTAGATATCCCATGGAATTTTTTCTCTCGAAGAAGAATGAAGAAGGAAAGGAGAAATATTTGATGGATCCGATTAAAAGATTGGTTCATTACAGGCTCAAATAGCTTGGGAAGTTAAGGAGATGGCGTACTGCCAAATTACCCCCAAGGGTGACTGATTTTAAATGATCAGCTCTTTTGACGGAATGATGACTAGTTACTTGTTTCCATCAGAAAAATCTGGTGACCCTACATCTATGAGAAATCTTTCTTATTAAAGACTTTGGTCTGTTAGATTTCCTTAAATGGGGGATCGTTTTGGTCGGATTTTCTAAAATATATCAATGCTATTTAAAATCTGATAATCCCATACAGTAATATATCTTATTTGGATAATTTCATAGTTGGACCAATTTTCTCCCAAAAATTTATCTATTCTATGTGTGATCTGACGGTCTCATACTTAGAAAAATTTTGCTTATAAAGGTTTATAAAACGATTTATCCTATTTGATATTAAGCTAAAATTTTTCTCAAGAGGTATTTGTTCTGTTTAAAGTTCAACAGTTTTTTGTTAAATTTTTATTTAAGATTAAAGGTATCAGACAAGTCAATTTATCCGTACTTGTCAACATTCATCACATTGTCATATGATTTGAAAAGAAAAAACGAGATTTTTCATCATTCATATCAACATAAAGAAGAAAACATAGGGTGTACATCAGTTTTGGGTTTTGTTCAGAAACTGTTATATCATTATTTTTGTTAGATGTATGCCTTGAAAGCCATATTGGCTTGACGCATTTTAATTTTAGGGCATGACTTTGTATTTAATTTTTCTTATTAATAAAAGGGCCACAGAAATACTTGCCTGGTATACACTGATGTGTGTGGTCCATTTGATGTGCTGTCAATGATGGTTTTTACTACTTCATAATCTTTACTGATGATTGTTCACGGTATGGTTATGTATTTCTTATGAGATACAAATCTGAAGCTTTTGAAAAGTTCAAGAAATTCAGAAATGAGGTAGAAAAACAAACAGGTAAAACTCTTAAGATTCTTCGATCATATTGGGGAAGAGAATACCTTAGTAGGAAATTTTTAGGTTATCTTAAGGACAATAGCATAGTCTCATAATGGACTCCACCTGGTATGCCTCAGCTCAATGGGATGTCTGAGAGGAGAAACATGATATTATTAGATATGGTCCGATCCATAATGAGCTTCACTGACTTGCCTTTGTTTCTTTGGGGATATGCCCTACAAACTTTAATTTATATTCTAAATAAGGTTCCATCTAGATCTGAAAGCCATGTTGGCTAGACATATTTTAATTTTAGGATATGAACTTTGTACTTAATTTTCCTTGTTAATAAAAGGATATTAGTTCATTCATATTGTTGTGTCTATGAATCATCCATGGAGTTAATGGACAATGACACATATTCTCAAGAGTTAAAAATCTGAGACATGTATCTTTATAGATTAACTCCTAAAAGCTCCCGATTGTTGGAATATCACGAGGACGGTGATTGAACTATTAAAATTAGTGCACACATCACTTTCCTTTTAGGGTAGATGAGTCTATGATCTACAGTGTGATGACACTGAAGTGAGAGTGCATGTAGTTGATAGAGATCAACGGTAATGAGCGTGACCATGTACAGGAAGTTATACGGATGATTACTCACTCGTCGATAACTTCTTGATGCTGTAGTTGTGTGAATAGTTCTTTGACCTAGAGTGTCTCAGCTACTCACAATAATGTTGCTGTAGTTTGACAGCACAATCACATCGTTCCTATCTATACGGACATTGCGGTGTTCGTTGGCTGCAGTAAGTTTATTGGAGTAGGGTGTTCACTTGTAGGGATCATCAGCCTTAGTAGTAAGGAATAATCCTATGCAAGCTTAATGAGACTAAGTCCAGAAATCTATGGCCATAGTAGGGTGATAATGAAAAGATGTTTTCATTAGTATCACAATTGGACTTGAGTCAATTAGGTTAAGCATATGACTGATGGGTTTGATGAGTATCCGTAACCAACATCATGTCAGGATTTTGATAGAGGAACCGAATCACATAGTAACTACACCTAGGGTTCCAATCTTATTTTGCTGGGTTGTCACTACATACTACTAGGTGTCACTAGTGGATTATGAGAGCCCGTTAGGATCATTTTTGAATCGATGATCCTAATTAGGATTGAGCTGAAATTGTTTCAGTCCATCGAAAGGAGTTTCGATGATATATAATAGAGATTATAGCATATCTCATTACTAGATAGGATAGGACCTGAGGGGTCACACACATTAGGAGCTCAAGTAACCAATCAGCAATCAATTTGACCTAATTGTAAGTGTTACAATTAATATTTGACCTAATTGTAAATGTTACAATTAATTAGTTATGGATTAATTGCTAATTAAATTAAATTAGATTTAATTTAATTGAGTTAGACTCGATTAATTAATCCTAATTGATTCAGGTCAATATCTGCTTCAAAAGGGTTCGATCGGATTTAAAATCAGCTTCAGTTTGATTGTAAAATCATTACATTTGGACCATGACCTAGAGTCCAGTTAGACTATGACTCTCTCTCTTTGTCTCTCCTTCCCTCCACATGCCAAAGGGTGGGCCCCTTGTGTTTGGGCGACAAAAGAGAGGAGGCGTGAAATAAGAGGGGCGCTAATTGCTATTTGGCATGAAAAATATTAAGAGATGGAAGAGTCCTCTTCCACTCCTCTTAAATCTTAGCCAGATAAAATGAAACACCGGTCTTTTGTTTCATTGGGATGGGAGAACTTGAATTTAAAAAGAAAGAAAAGGGTGACCGACCAAGAGAGAAATAATTGGCGTGAAGAATATTTCTTTTCACCGTAAAAAATTCCTCCTGGCCATGAGCTTTCTTTTGGGCCATCTTCACTTGAGGTTCTCTCTCCTGGTGCCAAGTTCCTTTCTCTCCCTTTTATTTGTTTCCTTCTTCCTTCTGTGAGGTCTAGAGAGATGCTCAACTAGAGAAAGAAGATAGGAAAGGGTCCAAAGGTCTTGCATAGTCCGATTTGCAAGACAAGCCGAAAGCCGGTCTGGATTCGGATCAGCACAGTTTTTAAAACAGATGATTTGTTGAAAGAGGAGAGGGCTGCAAGGATCTAGCAGTCCGGTGCCCTCTGTGACTTAATTGCGAGAGCTTTGTATGGATACCAGCAGAGGCCGAGCATTTACGTGGCTCCGATAGAACCCGGCTTTTCAGTAGCGGATCTACACGCCTTTCAGAGCAATCCCGAATAGCGATCCAGGTAAGTATTTTATGCTTAAAATAATTTTTATTTCAAATATGATATTTTTCTCATATGTTGCAGCATGTTAGAATTTATGATAAATAAATTAGATTTATTTATGAATTGCATGATTAAATATAAATTATTTTTATATCTGCTTCCACTATAACAGATTGTTGATGCCTGTTTGATTGCAATTTTTCTGCTTCTGGAAGAATTCTAACAATTTTCGGTATGTTCCAATGTTGGAATCGAAGTTGTTGCACCTTGAACCGAAGCATCCTTCATCGGCTCTTTGGTTTGATTCTCGGTCTGCTTTTCAGTGCGATCTTCTTCATTGGTTTCATATGTTATCTTTGAGATGTCTAAATCAGTATAACATTCCTTCACCTTTTCTAGACAATTCCCATAACCGATGTCGTAGCTGTTGACTCCAGCTTCATGAAGTTTATCTTGAAAGGCTGCCGACCTTTCATAGCTATCAATAGCTTCTTTAGCAACTGATTCTGCTTTCTTTTCCGCTGCCATGATCCTTTCTTCGGCTTTCTCAAGTTTGGTCATAGCCGATCAAAGTTTTTTCTTTTTCTTTTTCAATTTTAATTTTGCATTGGCTAACTTTGACTGAGCTAGCCCAAGCTCTTTCTCCAAAGTTAAAATTTGGGCTGTACTTTTTCCAATTTTCTTTCTACAGTCTACTTCAACTCTTTGGCAACATCCCTCTCCGCCTTGGCCGCATTTAATTTATTGCGCATTGCTTGGTGGAATTGGTCGAAGCCCACCATACTCTCTTCCATTATGGTTATTCCATGGATAAACTGAACGTTCCATAACAAAGTCAATCAGATTTAGAAGAGATTATTTTGATAACCAACCGAAGTAAAGTCCGGTATCTTATTTTGATAACCAACCGAAGTAAGTCCGGTATCTTACCTTCAGCATAGTGGATAAATAGACGAGATTGTTTCATCTATCCGATGAGATTTGGTTATCTCCCAATTTTTTGGAAGAATGACAGCCCTTAAAAGATGAATGGCTAAATCTGAATCGTTCAAGGCCGATTCATCTACATATACATTAAAATTGATGGTAGAGTCTTCTGCAGATTGTCTTTTCTCTTCTTCAACCAATGGGGCTTTACCTTTATCAAATTGATGTGGTCGGGATGATGATGGGCCGATAATAGGAGTTGTAGCTGATCATCTTTCTTGTATTGGCGGCTGAAGAGCAGCAGATATCGGCACGTCATTATCATCAGATATGCTTCTTATTAATATAGGAGACTCAAGTGCTGGTGGAGTAATTGATTTTGCCTTCTTTAGTTTCTTCGGCTCTCCTCTTTTTGAGTCGGTTGGAGCATCCATTGCTTTCCTCTTCTTCGACATTCATTGAAGCCTCTGTGCATCCAACATTATGGTCGTATCTACACAATCCGAGAAACCAAGTATCAGAATCAACTATTATCAGATAAATGAAAAAGTAATTTCGATAACAAGATAACTAAAGAAGGGTAGGGACTGATATCAGCCGAATATAATCTTCTTTCGTTAAGAGCTCCTTTATTGGAGGAATCTCCATTTCCATGAGCTTGTCGAAATCTTCGTTATCAGCTATTAGTATTTTCTTGCTGTCGTTCAGTGTCAAACGGGGTTCTCTCCAATCAATGTTAAAGTCCCATGAATTCTTAGAGGTTATATAAAAGAAACAAGGCTTCTGGCTATGGATAGCCAAAGGAAGCCCTACGATGAATTTTCAACCATGGTGGGGGTTAATCACCCACTATCTATGACCATGAAAATATCTTTTTAGAACAAAAAGGGTAGTGAAGAGTGATGTTTTGGATATTATTTCGGCATCCTTACAGAGGATCAGGAAGGAACAGATTATCCTAATGCTGTTGGGAGTCAGCTGAGCGGAAGTACATGATATAATTTAAAAATATGGATAAGAAAGGGATGAAGTGAAAATCGGAGTCCAGCCTTAAGATGTTCTTCATAGATTGTAAGGCTACCTGAGAGTGGTCGGTCTATTTGTCCTTCGAAATCAAGAGTAATCATTACAAATTCTTTGAAAATGTTGTAGTATTTCTATAAAGTTAGAACCCTAGGTTCGGTCAGTGAGGTTCTAACAGAGTCTAATCTTGTTGCCCAGAATGGAGCCTAAGAGGGGGGGTGAATTGGGTCTTTTAAAAATTTAAGACAATAATGAGAGGGACTAGTGGTGCTTGTGAATGATGAATTCAATGCAAGATATTTAAAGTGATAGCAATAATTAAAGAGCAAGTGAGGAAGAGAGCAATCGCACACAATACAAGGTTTATAGTGGTTCGGTGCAAACCTAGCACCTACATCCACTCCCCAAGCCACCCTTGGGAATTTCACTATAATCCAAACTAGATTACAGTTGACTTGTTTTTCACAAGGCTCACAAGTCAAAAACCTAAGTTGGTTTTATCACCTAGGCTTACCAACAAACCTTAACACTTATTTTGTCTTCGGGCTCACAAGTTAACCCTAGTTGGTTTTATCCCTTTGGCTCACCAACAAACCACAATAACCTTCTTTCAAGACACCCTTGAAAGCAAGGTCAAAACACAATGTAAAAATAGATATACAATTTAAAAACTAAAACAAACTCTCTTCAAGAGTAGATTGGAATCTTTGAAGCTCAAGTAGATGCTTTGTTTTCACTCTTCCTTGGAATCTCCTTCAAAGTGCCTCTTTTGGAATGAAGTAAGGATGAGCTTGTAGGCTTTTCAAGGAATCAAACTATAAGAGGCTTTTGATGTGAAGTATTTGAGAGAATGTTGGCTTTTTGGCTTTTGAGTAGACTTCAATGCACTTCAATACCCTTTCTTTTCTTTAAAATGAGGTTGGTGGAGGTTAAATACACCAAGAACCTTCCAAAAAATGGTTTGTGACCATTGGAACCTCGGAAATAGCCGTTTAGAGCTTGAAAAGCAAGTTCTGCAAGTCAGAAAAATATATCCGTTAGAGCTGTCAGGCTGCAAGTGTTGACACTTGGCTGTCAGGTGTCGACACTTGGCTGTCAAGTGTCGACACTTGATCTCTAGGTATCAATACTTGAACTTTCAAGTGTCGACACTTGATGCACAGTGTCGACACTTGATACAAAATTTTTAAATTACAAAGTTCTGTATTTTCAAAATTCTCAGGCCTTGAGTCGACACTTGGAAACCTAAGTGTCGACACTTGGTGTTGACACTTGGTTGTAGGTGTCGACACTTGGCGTGCCAAGATTTTTGTCTGTGCCAAATGCTGAAGTGTCGACACTTGATTGTCCAGGTGTCGACACTTGAGACTGAAAAATCTCAGATTCAAGTGTAAATACCTCGAAAACATAAATATAATTCTTGAAAACATGAACCCATAATATTTAAACATTTATATGCCCTTTTTCAATGAAGAGGATGTCCGGATTCGTGGGAATTGCTCCGTGCCATTACGTGCCATAATCATAAGTTTTTGAGATTTTGAGGTGCTTTCTTCCTGAAAACTCATAACTTAAAATCTTCATTAGTATACAATATGTACTCAATGTTTGTTATTCATCAAAATCACTGGGTGGAGCCAACAATCTTCCCCTTTTTGATGATGACAAAACCTTGAGTAAAATGGCAATACATTTCAGACTTTAACTATTATAATTTATGAATATGAATTTAAGTCCATAAGAGAGGCAAAAACTTCATAGTTAGGAAGAATCAATCTCTCCCTTAATTAGATACTTCTTATTAAGGTAAACTTCAAAGATTCTTACAAGGTGAAACCACAATCAATACATTTTCTCAACAAATTTATGTATCTATCTATATAATCAATAAAATCAATACAATATCTCGACAAATTTATGAATTAACACTTTTTCTCCCCCTTTTTGTCAATCATTAGAAAGGGAATAACCTCCCCCTTACAATGAGCATGGAGACAAAAAGAGAATCAAATAAGATAGATATCAGAGCCAAAATTATACCAATTTAAAAGAGTATCAGAGCTAAAAAATATACCAAGATAAAAGAGTATCAGATCCAAAAATAGTAAATTGAACCATTCAAACACAAATAATGAGCACTGAACTGAAATATATATAATAGATAAATTTTCAGTACAAAATTTGCTGAGTCATCAGCAAGAGCTGAAACATACAGATATCATCAAAGTCATATAAATATCAGACATACAACATATGAGCTATAACAGACATCTGTGAGGCTAATCCTCATCAGATGGAACCTCAAGACTGAATGGAGCATAGATCCTAGATCTAATGGCTAATGCCCTAGGAGGTGCTAAAGCTCGACGACTCCTAGTGCGGCCAGAAGGACCAAAGGCGGGTACAATCCTAGATGATCTAGTGGAAGGGGGAAAGAAGATCAGCTGGTGTAACAAGGTCTGGTGTGGAATCAGCCTAGGCAGTAGGATGAGCTGGTGTAGTGGGAGGATCGTGACTGACCACCTCAAATCATCAGCACTGCCATCACTGTCACTGTCACGGCCCACAACCTCTGTAGCTCGGTCGTCATCCTGATCACCATCCTCAACAGAATAAGCATGGTCACTCTGGTGAT
Source organism: Areca catechu (assembly GCA_021397845.1). Taxonomy (NCBI): domain Eukaryota; kingdom Viridiplantae; phylum Streptophyta; class Magnoliopsida; order Arecales; family Arecaceae; genus Areca; species Areca catechu. The sequence continues at coordinate 28,524,564 of CM038042.1, read as the reverse complement.
CGCCGCCATCATCATCATCATCATCTGATGGTACAACTGCAGGGGCTGTAGGAGGTAAAAGGGATCTCAACAGATCCTCGATACGAGAGAATCCCTCCTCCATAGATCTGCGAATCTCAGCATACTCCGAGGTAGTATGTGCTCAAAGAAGCTCAACCTCGCTACGTAGCTGAGTCATCTCACCCCTGATCTCTGTGAACTACTTTCTGGCATGCTCCTCAAAAGATAGTCCAGTAGAAGGTGATGGAGGAGCTGAAGTGTCAGAGACAAATGCTCTGCCTGTGTCGATGGGATATCTATTGGAGGAAAAGCTGCCGGCTCAAATGGTCCAGCCTCTGCCTCTCGAATCTCGTCCTCCTCATCTAGCTCCTGGCCAGACTCTCTGCGAACCCATCGACCTCCAACTAATATGTATCCTATGCGGTGCAAGACCTCTCGTCGTACACATCTGTGTGTAGTATCTCCTTGGGGATCTCCCCCTCCAGTGATACTCCACACACTCTAAATAGTCTGGTCAGTGCCATGCTGTACGGTAACAGTGACGGCACTATATCGCACATCATGCATCTGAGTAAGCATCAGGGATGGAAGATCAATCTGTCTCCTTCAATCAGGCTTGTCATCACCATCAACTCCCTCTCAGTGATGAAGCCAATCTCCCAGTCTTCGATAAAAGTATGCGTGCTGTGATGTGGTGCAATAGGCGCATCTCCAATGATACTGGTTCACGGTAACTACGGATATACCGCGAACATCCTCTCTCTCAAGAATGCACCTAAACGCAGCCTCTCGGTCATCTACCGAAAAGACACAGACTCCCCTACGAGGGATCTCCCATACTCTGCCCAAAAGCTCATCTGTCAGTGAAATCTGAATACCCCTGACTGAAGTAGTCCACAGAAGTCGTCGATAATCTAATGCACCATAAACTCTCTCACTAGGTGAGGATAGTACCTCTCCTGCATAGTGCAGAATGATACTAATCCTGCATCAGTGAGTACCTGTCGAATACTGAAATGGTGCCTGTCGAAACACCCAGGTACTCTCCTCCCTAGGCTACTAACTTCCCTGCCTCCTCTCTGCAGGGGGGAGCTTGGTGTGGCAGAACTGCTAGGCTGTGCTGTGTCAAACCTGGCCTTCGACCTCCTCTTAACACCATGACTGGGCCTCTCCTAACTGCAAGTCTCTTCCTGGGACCCATTACAGCAAGCTGACCAGGGAAGAAGGAAGATAGGTTTAGAACTAAGGACTGGCTACAAGCTGAGATAAGGAGAGTTTTCATTTCTTAGATAGGTTTTGAAAACCAGTATTAAACCAATTTTGGATTGTAAAATACCCAAACAACGTTTGAAAAACTGTCATCAATTTAAGGTGAGATTTTTACAACTTATACTTTAATTAAATGATAATATTCCGAAACATATATTTATAGAAAATATTTTGTTCGTTAAAGACCTATTTGAATCTTTGGAAAATAATTTTTGTAAGACCTAAAAATCAAACCCATGTAATTTGGGTCTAAACACTTAGGGTTTTAGCAAATAAATGAAAATGTCGCAAATATATCATGAAAAAACCTTCCAAAAAACAATAAATGGATTTAGCATACTTAATTGAGATGAAAACCCAAATTATTTCGGCCAAAATCAATAAAACAGTATTTTTTGCGAAAAGTTGGTGAATAAGCGTGAAACGACCAAAAGACGAGGAAAATCCGAGAAAAATACGTTTAAATCACTATCCCTCAAATGGAATTTTAGAATCCACTAAACACGTAAAAATCTGGTTAGATTCTTGAAAAAACATCCGGAAAAACCCTTTTTACTGTTGCACGGTTTGAAAACATCAAAAATAGAGCGAAAAAGAGGGAAAATAAGATAAAAAAGGAAGGGAAAATACTTGATTTGTGATGGATTAAAGGGTAAATGGACGGATTTAGATAGAGGGGACCACTGTTGCGAGAAATCAACGGGGGAAGAAAATAACAAAACCCTCGGTCGATCTTTTTAAAAACTATTTCTGTTTCACAAGTGTCGATACTTAGAATGTGTCAAGTGTCGACACTTGGTCAGGTGTCGACACTTGACAATTTCCAAGTGTCGACACTTGGCCAAAAAATTTGATAAAATCCGAAAAACTTTTAGAAAAAAAATAGGGAAAAAAAAATTCAATCAGATTTTTGGGACTTTTAGAAAGTGGTTTTGAGCTCTAGGATTTAGGTATAATTAAAACTAAAAGAGTTCTAGGAGAATGGATCAATGATACCTAACTCTCTTCAAATCAGACAGAACCTATCCTCACTCAAAGGCTTGGTAAACACATCTGCTAGCTGATCATCAGTACATACAAATCAAGAATAACATTAGAGTTTTGTACATGATCTCTTATGAAATAATGTCTTATTTCAATGTGTTTACTTCTTGAATGTTGCACAGAATTTTTAGATAGGTTGATTGCACTAGTATTGTCACATCTTATGGGTGTCTTAGTTAGTTTAATGCCAAAATCTTCGAGTTGTTGTTTGATCCAGAGGATTTGAGTACAACAGCTTCCAACTGCTATATATTCGGCTTCCACCGTAGATAAAGCAACTGAGTTCTGTTTCTTGCTACTCCAAGAGATCAAATTTACTCCAAGAAACTGTCAGGTTCCACTAGTACTTTTACGATCAAGTTTACACCCAGCAAAGTCGGCATCAGAATAAGCAATCAATTCAAATGAAGAATCTCTAGAGTACCATAAACCAATTTCAATTGAACCAGATATATATCTAAGTATGCGTTTAACAGTCAAAAGATGAGACTCTTTAGGATTAGATTGATATCTAGCACACATACAGACGCTAAACATGATATCTGGGCTACTGGCAGTAAGATATAACAATGAACCGATCATTCCACGATATAATTTTTGGTCTATAGACTTACCTGATTCATCCTTGTCCAGTCTACAAGTAGAGCTCATAGGGGTACCTAAAGGCTTAGTGTTCTCCATCCCAAACTTCTTGAGTATTTCTTTTGTGCATTTCGTTTGGTTGATGAAGATCCCCTCTCTAGTTTGCTTTATTTGGAGTCCGAGGAAGAAATTCAGTTCTCCCATCATGCTCATCTCGAACTCACCCTGCATTAACTTTGTAAAATCTTGACAAAGAGATTCATTAGTAGCACCAAATATTATATCATCTACATAGATTTGTACTACTAAGAGATCATCATTCTTTTTCTTTAAAAACAAAGTTTTATCTATATACCTTTAGTAAATCATTTTTGAGCAAAAGGGAGCTTAAACGATCATAACAAACTCTTGGAGCTTGTTTCAATCCATACAAAGCTTTATGAAGTTTATAAACATGATTTAGAAATTTAGAATTTTCAAAACCGGGGGGTTGCTCAACGTAAACTTCTTCTTCAATTAAACCATTTAAAAAGGCACTTTTAACATCCATTTGATATAATTTAAAATTCATGAAGCAAGCAAAAGCCAATAATAGCCTAATTGCCTCAAGTCTAGCCACAGGAGCAAAGGTTTCATCAAAATCTATTCCTTCCTCCTGATTGTATCCTTTGGCAACTAGTCTAGCCTTATTTCTAGTAACTACTCCATTTTCATCAAGTTTATTTTGAAAAATCTATTTTGTACCAATAATTGAAGTGTTTGAAGGCCTATCTACTAAAGTCCAAACATTGTTTCTCTTAAATTGATTAAGTTCATCTTGCATAGCATTTATCCATTACTATCACATTCAGCTTCCTGAATAGTTTTAGGTTCAATTTGAGAAACAAAAGCTAAATAATCACAGATATTTCTAAGGGATGATCGAGTACTTACACCTTTAGATGGATCACCTATAATTAGTTCTTTTGGGTGTCCATGAGCATACCTTCATTCTTTTGGTAATGGATCAACAGTTGATGTATTTTCATCACCTTGTGCTTGATCTTCTTCAGTGTTTTGATCATCGTTCTGTTCCTTGGTAAGCCTTCATTGTTGTTTATTTTTTCAGTTTTCTTACTACCTGTTTTATCAGAAAGTATATCTTCTTTTCTTGAAGATTTTTGGTTAGTTTCATCAAATACTACATGTATGGATTCTTCAACAACAAGTGTTCTTCTGTTGAAGATCATGTATGTCTTACTAGATGTGGAGTAGCTTAGAAAGACTCCCTCATCTGATTTGGCATCAAATTTACTTAAATTATTTTTACCATTGTTTAAGATGAAACAACGGCATCCAAAAACATGAAAATAACGAATTGAGGGTTTTCTACCCTTCTAAAGCTCATAAGGTGTTTTCTTTAAAATCGGTCGAATTAAAACTCGATTTAAAATATAGCATGCAGTATTTATGGCTTCCGCCCAAAAATATCTAGGTAAATCATTTTCACAAAGCATGGTGTGTGCCATTTCTTCAAGAGTTCTATTTTTTCTTTTTACTACCCCATTTTGTTGAGGTGTCATAGGTGCAAAAAATTGTGATGAATTCCATTTTCAATACAAAATTATCAAAATCAGCATTTTCAAATTCGGTTCCATGATCACTTCTCAAAGATACTACTGAAACACCTTTTTATTCAAAACTCTTTTATGAAATCTAATGAATTCAGAAAAAGTTTCATCTTTATGTGCTAAAAACACGACCCATGTAAATCATGAGAAATCATCTACAATGACTAGACCATACTTCTTATCTCCCAAACTAGATGTTCTAGTTGGCCCAAAGAGGTCCATGTGAAGCAATTCCAAAGGTTTAGATGTAGAGATTACTCCTTTTGGTTTGAAAGAGGATTTTGTTTGTTTTCCAAGTTGACATGCACTGCAAATCTTATCTTTTTCAAAATTGAGTTTAGGCAAATCCTTTACCAAGTTCTTTTTGCTAAGTTTTGAAATTAAATGCATGTTTGCATGTCCTAGTCTACGATGCCAAAGTCAGCTAGTTTCATCGATCTTGGCTTCCATTGCCACTAGGCATTGACCTTTTTGAATAGGGAGATCATCAAGATCAACCATATAAATATTGCCATGCCTATGACCAATGAACTTAATGCCATTATCATCTAGACTAGAAAAACTGACTAATGCTAAGCAAGTTATGTTTTAAACCATCAACATATAATACATTATCAATATAAGAGGTAGGGGTGATATGGACTTTACCAATACCGATAATTTTGCACTTTCCATTATCACCAAAGGTCACATTGCCACCATTTTGATATATGAGTGATGAGAACTGCTCCACATCTCCTGTCATAAGCCTTGAGCAACCGCTATCAAGATACCGCATCCTTTTCTTATTGGTTGCAAGGCATACCTGCAATAAAGATCAAGTGGAGACTTTAGGTACCCAAGCCATCTTGGGTCCTTTTTGGTTAGTGGCATTGGTTCCTTTCGGAACCCAAACTTTCTTAGTGTTATTTAACTTTCTTTTGTTGCACATATAAGATTTGTGTCCTTTGATACCACAAGTATAGCAAGTAATGGATGAAGTTGCAGGCACAAAGAAATTTTTAAAGAGTTTTTGTTTCTTATGAGTTCTGAATCCTAAACCTGCTTTGTCAAATACTGCTCTTTGGTTATTTAAGAGTAAATTCAATTTTTCAGAACTGTAAGTAAATTTTTCTACAAAAGGTTTTAGTTTTTCAATTTCTTCTTTATATCTTTTGTTTTCATTTAAAATTTCTTTGCTTTGTTTTGATAAATTTTCATTTGAAAGTAAGTCACTTTTCTTTTTAAAGACATCCTTTTCTTTTTCAAGGGCCATAATCTTATCATTTAATTTTTTATTTTGAATAAGAAGGCATTCATTTTATTTGAAAGCTTGTTATTTTTTTGGCTAGATCCAAATTTTGCTTCTTTAAATCTTTATGTTTTGATTTTAACTTTTGAAATTCTATGACTAATTCGTCAAAAACTTCATGAAGCTCATCAAAAGTAAATTCATTTTCGGTTTCGGAACATACCTCTTCATGATCGGCCATCAGACAGAAGTTTGCTACCTCCTGCTGTTCTTCCTCAGAACTGGAGTCTTCACTTTCACTCCAAGTTGCCATCATGACTTTCTTTCTCAGCTTTCTTCTGCTTTTCTTTAACAAGAGGCAGTCTACCTTGAAATGCCGGGTTTTTTGCACTCAAAACACGTAGGCTGCTCCTTCTCCTTTTCTTTGTCCTTCTCTTTACTCGGCTCACCTTTCAGAGGTTTCTTTTTGTAGTTAAACTTTTTCTTCCTCATGAACCTTTTGAATTTTCTTGCTAACAGAGCCGTTTCATCTTCTTCGGAGTCTTTGCTTGAGTCCTCTCTAAGTAGATTTGAACGCGATTGCCTTCTTCTTTTTGTCAACCTCTCCATTCTTTTGTTTGAGGGAGAGCTCATAGGTCATTAAAGAACCTAACAGTTGTTCAGCGGAGAGTGTTGACATCCTTAGCTTCTTCAATAGCTGTGACTTTTGCATCCCACGAAGCTGGTAGAGACCTGAGAAGTTTATTCACGAGTTCACCGTTAGAAATAATTTTTCCTAGGCTTCTAATGCCATTCACAATATTTGTGAACCTAGTGTACATCTCACTATAGACTCAGTTGGTTCCATTTTAAACATTTCATATGTGTGAATAAGCATGTTGACCTTGGTGGTTTTCACTTGGTGTGTACCCTCATGGGTAACCTCAAGTGTATCCCAAATCTCCTTGGCGGAGAGATAATTAGATATTCTATTAAATTCACTTGGATCAAGAGAGCAAAATAAAAGGTTCATAGCCTTAGCATTAAGCTCGATTTATTTAATGTCATTCTCATCCCAATCATCTTCCATCTTTGGAGTGAGAATGCCATTAATCAACATTGTAGGCTGATGAGGACCTTTTACAATTGTCCTCCATAAATTATAGTCAAGAGCTTGAATAAATATGTGCATGCATGTCTTCCAGTATGTGTAATTTGTGCCATTAAAAAGTGGAGGACGATTAGAAGCTTGACCTTCAACAATACCCATTCCTATTGGGGCTGCCATGATCTTTTACTCAAGATCCTTGGACCTACAAGAGAGTACCGGTGCTCTGATACCACTTGTTGCCCAGAAATGGAGCCCAAAAGGGGGGGTGAATTGGGTCTTTTAAAAATTTAAGACAATAATGAGAGGGACTAGTGGTGCTTGTGAACGATGATGAATTCAATGCAAGATATTTAAAGTGATAGCAATAATTAAAGAGCAAGTGAGGAAGAGAGTAATCACACACAAACACAAGGTTTATAGTGGTTCGGTGCAAACCTAGCACCTACATCAACTCCCCAAGCCATCCTTGGGAATTTCACTATAATCCAAACTAGATTACAGTTGACTTGTTTTTCACAAGGCTCACAAGTCAAAAATCTAAGTTGGTTTTATCACTTAGGCTTACCAACAAACCTTAACACTTGTTTTGTCTTCGGGCTCACAAGTTAACCCTAGTTGATTTTATCCCTTTGGCTCACCAACAAACCATAATAACCTTCTTTCAAGACACCTTGAAAGCAAGGTCAAAACACAATGTTAAAACAGATATACAATTTAAAAACTAAAACAAACTCTCTTCAAGAATAGATTGGAATCTTTGAAGCTCAAGTAGATGCTTTGTCTTCACTCTTCCTTGGAATCTCCTTCAAAGTGCCTCTTTGGAATGAAGTAAGGATGAGCTTGTAGGCTTTTCAAGGAATCAAACTATAAGAGGCTTTTGATGAGAAGTATTTGAGAGAATGTTGGCTTCTTGGCTTTTGAGTAGACTTCAATGCACTTCAATACCCTTTCTTTTCTTTAAAATGAGGTTGGTGGAGGTTAAATACACCAAGAACCTTCCAAAAAATGGTTTATGACCGTTGGAACCTCGGAAATAGCCGTTTAGAGCTTGAAGAGCAAGTTCTGCAAGCCAGAAAAATATATCCGTTAGAGCTGTCAGGCTGCAAGTGTCGATACTTGGCTATCAGGTGTCGACACTTGGCTGTCAAGTGTCGACACTTGATCTCTAGGTATCGATACTTGAACTTTCAAGTGTCGACACTTGATGCACAGGTGTCGACACTTGATACAAAAATCTCAAATTATAAAGTTCTGTATTTTTAAAATTCTCAGGCCTTGAGTCGACACTTGGAAACCTAAGTGTCGACACTTGGTGTCGACACTTGTAGGTGTCGACACTTGGCGTGCCAAGGATTTTGTCTGTGCCAAATGCTGAAGTGTCGACACTTGATTGTCCAGGTGTCGACACTTGAGACTGAAAAATCTCAGATTCAAGTGTAAATGCCTCGAAAATATAAATATAATTCTTGAAAACATAAATCCATAATATTTAAACATTTATATGCCCTTTTTCAATGAAGAGGATGTCCGGATTCGTGAGAATTGCTCCGTGCCATACGTGCCATAAACCATAAGTTTTTGAGATTTTGTGGTGCTTTCTTCCTGAAAACTCACAACTTGAAATCCTCATTAGTATACAATATGCACTCAATGTTTTGTTATTCATCAAAATCACTGGGTGGAGCCAACAAATCTAATTGATTCAATTTGGTGCCTCTTCTTTTTTTTGGAAATTAGAACCTTCGGGTTCGTTGGCACGAGTGATTTCTAAGATTCTAGCCATGAAGAAAGAAAAAGAAGAAGAAAGAAAAGGAGGCTAACCTAAAAGAAAAGGTAAAGGAGAAAAGAAGCCGACTTGAGAGAAGTTCTCTGCTCCTAGAGGATGAAAGGATGAAATGATGAAAAACCTATTCGTTTAGAAAGGGTGGTGCTTATATAGTGGCGGATGACAGTTAAGATTTCTTCCTCGAATAGCGAGTTTGGTTCTGATCATGTCACCTGTCGTTGATATTCGACGGAAGGGTGCAACTCTTCGAAAAAAGAATTTGATAATTGATGTGATGGGAGGAAAATAAAGCAACTATTCATGGTTCGTCGGTGGATGCGGCTATGATCTAGCAATTCATACTTATTCGACGGTTTTGATCTCTCAGTCATTTCGAATTTCAAGACTGATAATGATGATGGCCGATCATGGTACGGCTGTCAGACTTGTATTATAACCGCTTCTCTAATGAGAAACTGACACGTCATCAAGATACTCTGCTCGAAAACATGAGCATTAATTTGTACCGAAAGAAAAGAAGAAAGAGATAGAAAAAAAAAAAAGAACGAAGAGAAAGCAAAAGAATGGAAAGAAGAACCTTTCCTGACTCCTGTCAGCTTCTGATATTCATAGTATTTAATAATTCAGAAGCTGGGGGGATAAGTGTTGGGATATAAGCAAACAGCCTATTTATGTCAGCTCAAGTAAAAAGGCTATGGTTAATCGAATGATGAATCAGCCTCTCGTGATATTGATGCTTGCAAAGTTGATTAACTTCTAAAAGGCACAAGACCGATTGACTTTCAAGAGGCGCAATGTCGATCAATGCCCAAAGGGCGTAAGACCAATTGACATCCAAGAGGCGCAGAGCCGATCAATGCCTAAAAGGTGCAAGGTTGATTGACACCTAAGAGGCGTAGAGCCGATCAGTGCTTAAAAGGCATAAGGCCAATGAACACCCAAGGAGGGTTCATTATCTGAACTGATTTAAATATATAGCCAACTAATGCTTAAGGCTAGCTTATTAAGTCAGTCATGATGTAATGTTGATCAGCCTATTAAGCTGATTAAGAGACATAAATGACATAAACTATAACTAATTATAGTTATTCTGTGTACGTGGTGGTTCTTAACGAACTAACCGTTTATGGCTTCCCTAACTGAATTCAGTTAGGATTGTAGCCTATAAATATCTGTAAGTAAGAGGCTTCCGGGAGGGAAGTGAGCTCAACCAGCAGGAGCTCTCGCACACCCTTGAATAAATTTTCTATCAGATTCTTATCCGTTTAGTCCAAACCCAGTGACTAACTTAAGCATCGGAGTGTCCTCCCACCGGAATCCTTCCAGTGAGTGAATTTGTTTGCAAGATTAGAAGGAGTTCGATCCAGTAAATGAAGGCACTCATCAAGCAACTGGAAAGGGTTTGATCTAGTAGATAAAGGCATTCATTGAGCAATTGAAAGGAGCTCAATCTAAAAGGCGTGGCACTCGTCAACAATCTTGTTAACACTTGGGCGTCACACCAGTTTGGATACAACAATGTCCAATAATAATGAAGTATTCACAAAGAATTTTTTCGAGAATTGACAGTAAAAATAAAACCTACTAATAGCAAAAGTCTACTTTAATAAGTAGCATAATACCTTGTTTTGCTTAAATAAGGTATACTATCGTACTAAAATATTTTGTCTTACCGTAGCAAGATATATGCTGAAAAAGAAAATGGATCCCTCTCTTTTTCTCTGAAAAGTATATATCTTAGCAAGAAAGTAGTAGAGACATGACAATGATGACCATTAATTAATAAAATTTTAACAAGGAATATAGATCCATGTAACTTTTCACTTTTCTCCGACTCTTGTTTTGTTTTGTTATTTTATCAATAAAGTGGAGGTATCAATTGATACCTCCTTATCCGTCTAAAAAAAGGATTTGACATCTATAAAGATTGAAGATGACAAGTTGCGACCGCATTCTATCAAATCTCATATGTTTAACAAAGCTTTGAGATTATATGGATGACTTGCGACCCATTTCACCATAAAAAGAAGCTTTAATAAAGCTTTGGGACTATGTGTATATATAGTATCTTGAGACCACATTCCATATATATCAGAAAGCTTCAATAGACTTTTGGAACTGCATACAATATAACAAAAATATACTTTTTTTAGTTACTTTCCATTCAAAATCAATAGTAATAGTTTATGCTATGACAAAACTATATTATTTCTTTTAGTTGAAGAAATTAAAAATTATAAAAAAATAGTTAAATCTTAATAACTAAAATCATAATATAATATATAAAAAAAAAGTATCTTGTGAAAATATAAAACCAGTTACTACTACCTTCTCGTCGACTAGCAAAGCACTATTCTTACCAATGTTGCATGTATTTAGTTGCTAGAAATGGATGAAAATAATTAGATAAATCTAAATGAAGAAAAATAAATTAGGAAAAAACATATCATCTACGTCAGCTCCTTCAGACTTATATGACTGCCATCTCACTTGACTATTCGGTAATGTCATTCGAACAAACTTCACCGTTAGGTTAAAACTGAACTTTCTGGAGTTTAATATACTGACTGGATTAAATTTAAATTAAGAATAAAAGTACAATTTTTAAATAATTTAAATTTTTTTGTGACTATTTTTTTTAAATATAGTATTACAGGGTTTTTGCCCTGCAACGAGGACAACCTGAGCCAAGAGGTTTCGGGTTTTTTAGTTGGGTGCCGCTGCGGTGAAGCACGCCGATACTGGCTCCCAAACATGTACTCCGGCTCAACCCTGGTGCTCAGGGCCACCCGTCACCTCCTCCTCCTTCATTCTCCAACGCTCCCACGCCGCCGCTGGCCTTCCTCCACTGTTTCCAACCTCGCTGCCGTTCCTTCTCTCAGCAGTTCTTCCGTCCTCTTTTCCCATCGAAAGCCCGCCTTCTTCTCTCACTTCTCTTACGCCGCCTCTCACGATAATGTCGCGGAGACGCAGCAGCACGGTGGAGATTCCTCGAAAACGGTCACTGCACCCTTCCCTACCCTTTTCTTATTGTCGTTTGGAATTGTTGTTGTTACTTTTTCGCGTAGCTTTGTCGCTAGTAAGTTTTCTGATAAAATGTCTCAAAGGAGGGAGGGCCGTTAACTTGAAAACTTAAACCTTTTGAAACTAATAAATGACATGAAAGCATTTAATAAGTGTTTTTAGCGACCAACCAAATTCTTCTTTTTCTTGCAATTAGTTTTCCTGGCTAGATTTACCTGTAAAGGGCGAAAAAGTTAATATCATCAGGCAAAAGAAGGGAAGAAAGAATGAGCACTCAGACGCCTTCACCATTCATTTGAATAACTTAAAAAATATAAAAAAAGAGTTCATGGCCTTCCTTTTAAGTGGTGGGAAAGTTGTTTGAGAAGCAAATGTAGAAAAATTCTCCACTATCCAGCTAACTTCAACCCTTTAAAAGTTCTTGCACAATTCTGAGATTGCATTTGGTGCATTGCAATCTTAAAAGGTAATATGGATTGCCAGGATTGCTAGTAGATTGTAGGCAACATGGATTATTATTTTTGATACATGCAGGTAATGTTATATTATATAAAATCAAAAATTTAAATCATCCCTAAATTAAATCTATTTTTTTAAAAATATAAAAATATAATTTTTTATATTTTAGTTATTTATTAAAATATATTTTTTATATTTTATATTAAAAAATATAAAATAAAAAATTACTTTTCTCCTTCCTATCCTCCCAACTGCACCTGACTTGCATCCCGGCAATAGAGAACCACCCCCTCGGCAATGACTTCTCCGATCTCATGAGCCCCAGCGATGGCTTCTCCTCCCCCGCGAGCCCCGGCGATGGCTTCCCTTCCCCTGTGAGCTCTGGCGATGGGACCCCCTCTCCTGCGAGCCCTAGTGATGACAACCCCCTCTCCAGCAAGCCTCAACGATGGTGACTTCCTCCCCGCAAGCCTCCTGCACGTTTGCCACGTGCCCCTCTCCATCGATCGACAGGCATTGGAGGGGTCACCGGACGGGAGGGGTGCGGAAGGAAAGAGGAAGGGAGAAAAAAAAGATAATATTGTCTAAAAGATTATCTGGAAGGTGGTAATTTGGATTGGCACCCTTTTTAAAGGCAATCCAAATTGCCTCATGGAGATAATTCAGATTATTTGATAATTTGGATTATCATAAAAAAAGTCTTACCAAATGCAGTAATATGGTGGGATCCTTTTAAACTGTTGGCAATTTATCCAAATTACCAGCTATCAAATGCAACCTGAAAATTTTTGTTGCATCCCGGAGTCCTACCACCAAGACCTAGATTTGGACCTATAGCCTCTCCTGCAGTCCACTGGGAGTTTTCAATCTCTATTTTATGATGTTAGAGAGTTGTTTGTTGGTGGCCTATGTGAATCTGCTAGGGGATAGGTTGTTAATTGTGCATAAGCCATAATTCATGGGTTTTATGTATCATGAAATCATTTTCTTCATTCAATGAAAAATTCTTGATCATCTTGTCAAAGCAATAACATAATATGAGCACAGGAATAATGTGTACATCTTACCCTTTGTCATCTGATTGCTGTACCTGTCTATCCATTTCAGAGCATCTTAAAATCTGGTTTATACATTGTAGCAACACCAATCGGAAATCTTGAAGATATCACATTGCGGTACGTGTGGTTGTTTTCAGAATCTGATATGTATCAATGCATGTAATCTATGAATTGTATTCATAAATTTATATTAGTGCATTTCTTGGTATTGATACTCTTTCATCATTTTTGTCTTGTCCTTTATGAGACAGCCTAATGTATATGAACTTAATTGTACAAGGGATACAAAAATCTGAAGGATTGAATTAGAGCAAGCTTATTTTTATGATGATGATTGGAAGAAAATCTGCTTTGCCAATCAGTTGCCATAGAAAACTAGTTCATTGGTTGCATAACTTTCATTATACAGCTTTTTTCTAAGCATCTAGCAAATGCAGTTCTTAACTTTAGCTTAGAACATCAGTTTAGTTTCCTTCAATGACCAAATGATTTGTTTTGCATGGTCTGAATGTCTAAGTGGTTCTCTTTATTTGGTAGAATTGCATTTTCTATACATTTCTTTTTATCATTAGGTCTCACATAGAATGTCATTTTCCATCACAGCTGCTTAAAGTTTGAGTCTTTGTCATTATATATTTTGAGATTGAGAACCTATCTTCTTCTAGTATTACCAACATGACTAGGTTGATGCAAAACCCAAATATCTAATATCTGACTTCTCATAATTTGAAGATATTGTTGCCAATAAAGATGAATTAGTGGTCATATGGTGCACCAGTTAGGGGCTGTTTGATTGTTTGCCCTTAAGTTGCACGTCAGTTTGCTACAAGTGACTTGCAGGCATTTGGTTACCTGCAAGTCACTACAGTCACAAGCAACCATATTTTAATTTTTGATCCTTTTGTTGCAATGGTTTGCGGCTGAACTTAGTTGCAACTAGTTGCAGCCATTTGTTGCAACTTGTCTTAGAACTGTCTTGCTTACAATCTTTGCTATCATGACCATCCCCCCTTTTATCCCCTTCAAGCATGCCCCTAATATTAATATAATATAATAATATGTTTTTACTATTGTAAAATTATTATTATTTTATTGTGTAATATTATAATGTTACCATAAATTTATAGTTTAATATAAAATATAATAATAAATACTATACTGTTAAGTGTTAATATTCTGCTACGTCATTACATAATGCAACCTTAGTAGCACCACACAATTTATGATATATCATACTAACATAAGATAATAATAATTATAATAGTAGCAATTTAATAAATAATGTTGATGTATTATGTCACCTTAATCTTGAAAGTGCTACAATAGTGATAGAAGCAATTAAATAAATGGTTATGACTATATTGGACCAGTAACTTTGGCTCGGTTAGTCTAATAATGATGCAATCCAACTGTCATTTATTTCATGGATTAGGCTTGGCATGGGTTGACTTGATTTGATAATGTCCTATCTTGACTGTATTAACATAATATAATGATTAATATTATTATATTATATAATTTTAGTAAATAATTACACATAATGTTTAATATGGGCCATGATCCCTGTAACCCCATTCCTTTATAGTTGTAAGTTTAAGATGCCATAAAAGATTAAGAACTTGGTTGCTGGACTGCCAGGAAGATTAGAAGATGCAAAAATGAAACCATCTATCGAGGAAAGCACTAACCAAACACGTGTCATTATAATGATGTGGTATAAGAACTGTGCTGGTATTAAACTATATTTATGAAACATAAATGCAATTATTGGATGTGGATATGACAAGGTATGGACATGCTGATGCAACAGATCTTGAAAAGTTAGGACATGGTTTGGTAGGATTCTGAATATATTCATTTTGTCACATTTGTTACTTATATCATAATAATACCATTTTTTATTATAAGTAAATGGTTTTAGTTTTTCAATTCTCTTTGCATAGTACCATAGACTCTCCTTTGCTCTTAGTTATGGTACGTATGATGATGAAGGCCAATTGGTGTTTTATTTATCTTAAGCAATTGTGGATTGGAAAATGGCTTGCTTGACTCGAATCATCCCATAACATTATCTGTATTTATTCGTATTTGAGGTGCACTAGTATTTGGTATGCATCATACATAGATAGTTATATTAATGAATCATTTCCATAACTTTTCTTGTAATAGTGCTCCTCACATAGGTCAGTTTGGATTATGGGTCAATCCAACCTCAAGTAAACTAATTAACCCATTCCGATCTTAAGGTAGCTAGTCAAGTGTCCTGTTACAATCCATAACTCAACCTATGACAATTGTTGGGAGAGATCCTTCATGGGCCAAAAGATATGAAGCCCAAGTCGATAAGCCTTGTCAGACGACCTAGCTACATTGGTTGGAGAATATTGGACAACTCGACATGCTGATCGAACGACCCAAGTCAACATTGCCTAGTCAAAGAAACAAAACCTCCAAGTCAGTAAGCCTGGTCGGACAACCCTACTATGTGCTTGCAGACCATTTCTCGGATTGGGTCCCTGATCGATTGACTTTCTCTCAGCCCCAACGTTATCGGGCAAGACAGCATGAAGCCCAACTCAATTAGCCTAGTTGGATGGCTATGCTACGTGCCTGCTGACCAAATCATTGGATTGGGACCTTGATCGGCAGAGGACTTCCTTTTGACTCCAATCTTATTGGACAATCTAACATACCCGATGCATAGCCGGCCCCATTGTTTGTCCAACCTCTCATTAGAGAAACTAGTGCCTCCCTAGCTGGCCAGATCTTGCTGAGCACCAATTGTCGATTATCCTCGTCCAAGCAAGCCTCAGTGGTGACTGGTGCCTCTACATCTAATTCTTTGAAAGTTATTGGCATGTGCTCGTCGACCGGCATAATTCGATCAAGCATCTTTTGGCCGACCAAACCTTGGCTTAATGATCGACGACATTCATTCGAATCCCAGTGCCGGCTAAACTCCAGCTTTGACGGCTAGGACCTGCTATCCTTCGGGCGAAGAAAACTATGCCTCATGGATCGATCATTCATCGGCTTCTATAGAGGTGCTTGGACCAATCACAGATCCTTGTCTGATGGTGAGCAAATCCTTAGGCAACACTTCCTAAGGCTATTTGAAGGTCGATACAACCGATGCTCATCTTGACATCCCAAAGCTACATGGCCAAAAGGTTACATCATGCTTCATGATCGCTAATCTTCACTATATTTTTGCAATTAAGGGGAGCATGGCTGGACCCTTGCAGTGGTCAACATTGCCATTAAGGAATATGGCTGGTTCCATACAAAGGATAAGATTCCAATCAAAACTGAATGGACATTCTCCGTGGAAGGGAGATCCTTTGATGGTCCACATGCCAGGATTGTCTTGTCACTTCTCATCAAACTCGGTTGTTAGAGGAAATTATGTTTGGGCTAGGAACATGGAGCCCACGATGGCTGAAGGGATCTATCGGTTGCGTAGCACAGCCATCGATCGAAGGCGTAAAATCTAAGAGCTAACTAATGCCAATGGCTCAATGGCATGCATCTCTTAATCACTCATCGAATTGGCAAAAGTGACACTAACTGCTTGTCAGCATCTGAGCAAGGCTCGGTAGGGGTCGATGCCTATATCCAAGGGGTATTAGCGAGTCCTCGCTGACCGCGCATTAGCATTCGAGCAAGGTTTGGTGGGGGCCAATTCTATACCTAAAAGGTATCAGTAAGCCTACGCCGACCATTCATAAGGCACTCAGTTACAAACCCTCTAGCAAGTATTGGTAGCGGCCAACTCCTATGTCTGAAAGGTATCAGCGAGCCCACGTCGACCATTCATAAGGTGCTTGGCTACAAGCCCTCGAGTAGGTATCGGTAGTGGCTAATTCTTATGCCTGAAAGGTATTAGCGAGCCCACGTCAACTATTCGTAAGGCATTTGGCTACCAGCCCTCGAGTGGGTATTGGCAGTGGCCAAATTCTATGCCTGAAAGGTAATAGCGAGCCTATGTCGACCGTCCGTAAGGTGCTTAGTCATGAACCCCCTAGCCTGGTCAGGCCTTAAACACCCACAAAGCATCCTAGCTAAGAGAGCCTTAGGTGATGCACCTCTCTTAAGCCCTTAAGGCACAACACTCTAATGCTCTCACTATCATAGCTTCTACCACATGTTTGGCTCTCTATCACATTTCAAAATTTCCAAATCATTGCTAGATCTAAGTAAATGAGGGAGGCGTGCTTGGACCTCCATAATCCGGGCCACCATTTAATGAAGCATGACATATCTTAAGCTAAACAACAAGGAGGCATTTAAGGGGATATGACATTCCCTGCCAAGAAGAAAGCTTCAGGCGACACGTGAAAGGTTCTGCCGCCCTTCAATGGATCCAACAGGATCTTGGCTATACCTAAAGTGCTCCTGAATCTCTGTCTATAAAAAGAACTCCATGCAAGTTTTTTGATGTACACGAGCTCTCCCGCTTACACTCTCTATGCTGTTGGTATCGATACTGACTTGAGTATCGAAGTGCTTTCGTTGAGGCCACCCTCGATGAAACTTTTTGCAGGTACCTCCTTCCGGATTGTCGCCTGCAATGCCCACTCCAGCATCACCTCCAGCTCTTTCTTCGATGCTTGAGGAATTTTGGTACCAATAGATTAAAGGAAAGGCCTGATATATCTATAGGGGTGTAACCTATAAAGCGAGAAAGCCATGCCACCCAAAAAGACTGTCTCCTGCTGCACCAATGCTGTCGCCTTCTGGCTGGCAGAAAGGGTGGTGAAAAGCTAGGCAAATGATCCGCCCTTACCTGCACTGGCAGGGGCTTTGCCACCACGACAAATGGCATTGGTCGGTACGGGTGAATTCAACTTGTTACACAAGTTTGGAGCTTGGTAGCAGCTGTTCAAGCTATTCAAACCATCCCTGCACCACAAGTTTGAAGCTTGGTAGCAGCAGCACCGCCTGTAGCTTCTCAACTTGCAGTGCAGCCTACACCTGTGTTGTCTCTTGCAACACAGTGTCTCTCGTAGTTGGAGCGGTGCTTGTGTTGCCGGAATAATCACAAGTCCCTCCAAAGGACCTCGGAGGGACTACTCGCCATCGTCGCCACCATCCTAAAAGCCCGGGGCCGGGAAGATGGCACTCAAAGCCGCCAGTTACAACATGACCACTCCGGACCATCGATCCCTACAGCGATTGGAGATCCTGGCCGATCGAGATCTTGAGATAGAGTGAAAACTCAAGAAGATGGACTAGCGAATCAAGGCGATTCACAATCTCTTCTCGACATCGAATGATGGGCTTAGCAATGAGCCACCATTCGACGATAAAATTATGCGAGCACTACTTTCTTGACACTTCAAGATCTTGCAACTTAATAACTATGATGGAACTACTGATCCCGATGATCATTTAGCAAGCTTCCGAGTGATGATACTCTTTCACGGAGCTCCCGATCCAAGAGACAGATCCATCACATGTCAATAAGTATATCCAGATCATTGATGGACGGTGAAGTTATCAAATGAGTTCAGATTTGTATCTTGCAGGTACGCAGTAAATCATGAAGGCTCTAAAAATTTAAATTTAATTATATTATATGTATGCACTTGGCTAATTCTGAAAATTTTATGTGCAGCTTACTATCTGAATTTGAGATTTCAGTATTCCATATCGGACATTGCATGGACGAATAGCTTATGTCAGCCTTGTGCAATGTTATATATAAGATGGAGCCCGATCTAGATATTGCTGCTATGTATTTAGAATAAGGTTGAAATTGTTGAGTGATTTTTATTAGCAGTAACTTTCACAAGTAATACATAATAATTTTTTTCAAACAATTTTTTAGGGAGGGCACAGATTATTTTGGATTCAATATAGCCATTAGAAATAAATCAAAAATGAATCTTGGTAGGTACTAATAAATCTAATATTAGATTTAAAGTAGTTTTTGATTTTGTTGAATTTGAAATTCTAAATGATTTAATATTTTTTGTAACTGAATGGTGGGGGTATTTTAGTGTATCAGCAAAATATTTGAAAAATCTTGTTATCAAGATCCTCTCCTAAATGATGTCATCGAGTGGATGTGAGCGCAATTGGTCGACCTTCGACCTTATCCACTTCAAGTAGAGGGACCATCTAAAACAAAAATGCCTTAACGATATTGTATATGTATATTATAATTTAAGATTGTGGCTAAAATGCATTAAGGAGGAAGTTGATATGAAATACTTCGATCCGACTGTAAGTAATTATGTTGATAAGGATGAAGATCCGATGACCAGCAAGTTTTGTTGCTAGCGAGGCTGCAATGGATGCTAAATAATGGACAAGAAGTATTATTCCTCACAGGGCTCCAACAGATACATCACATCATCCCTTCCTATCATCTATTCGGTCTAGAGATAGAAAAAAAGAAAAGGCAGTTGTATCTTCACTGGAGCATTCAGTTGATTTAGATTCAGATACAAAGGAGAGCAATGCTAGTACTTCTTCTGATAGTCAGGGATCTAGTGATCAAGGGCCGGAGGATAGAAAATGCAGTCGGTTATTGATCTTCGATTCATTGATAAGTCATAGTTTACTCGTGCGATACAGGATATGGATCATGGTGCACCAGCTGGTAAAGCCTGCGGTAATAGATTTCATACAGGTGACGAGTTCCGTGAGGTTGTTCAGGACACGATGTAGCTATAGATCTCGTTCGTGGAGTAGCATCCATGGATGTATCAGGCTCATCCTCGTATTCTGGATCCTCTTACTCGTAGGCACTGACAACTTATGATCCATATGGATATGGATATGGTACATCTGAGACATCATCTTCTAGTGGTTATTATCCCATGTAGCTTGGAGCATCTTACGGATCCGATTTTGCTGCTGGTATATTTGGATGGGTCTCTCCATAGCCATGTCATCAGTCTTTGGATACCTTTAAGAATCAGAGCCTCAACGAGAGATCTGTTATAAGTTACGATCCATCACGCATACATCCTGGGATGAGCATGATTACTATGCTGCCTAGCTAGATGGATTTACTGATTTTTCTACTGAGTATATTAATGATCCTGATATTTATGGACATCAACATTTAATCCGATTTTAAATATCGGTATGTAACTATGTTTATATTGCTCCTTTTTCTTCACTTAATTGTTCATAATCTAGTTTTATGAAAATTTTATAAAACATATTGTAGCATAAATGGAGGCTAGACAGCATTTCGTAGTGATTTTTGATGAATTAGTTTTGAGAATATATCTATTTAAATCTCAAAACATTCAATAAATTAAAAAAATTAATATGATTCCCACGAAATGATACAGCTACTAAGAAATCATCATCCTAATAAAGGACAATATTATTGAACCAGGTATTAATAATTCAGGCGATGCTGATGTTAAAAGAATATGCCATTGATTGGATCTTTTAGGAGTATGAGCAATCTAGAGCCTAGAATTGAGAAATTAGGAGAAGCTGATATTAAAAAGGATTTGCCAATCATTAGATCATCGAAGAGTTTAAATGCAAGCTTGAGGAAGCTATATATATTAATAAATATCATAGTTCCGTGATCACTTCCATTATTGATTGAACTAATGCAAATATCTAAATGAGTGAAGATCTGCTTTGATTTCAGTAATAAGAAAGTGAATTATTGCTAGAATTTATTTGACTTCTTGCCTTTAAGAAAAAGAAATATGAGGAAAAAGCCAATCCTAGAAATATATTTTTGATCATATTAGTGTTTATGATCTTATTCTTGTCATTCCTTTTCTAAAATTCAATTCAATTTTTGACTTCCTTTTTTAGGAAATCAAATTCACATTTCACATAATTAAAAGTATTTTGAAATGATACAAATTAAGGATAACTGAACCGGTACGATACATGTATCGGCCTTGGTAAATTGAGAAAAAACTATCTTCCTCCCCCCTTTTAAGTAAGAATCGTTGAACTAGACCTAAACCAGACCCGAACCGAGCCCGAACCGGACTAAATCGGATTGTACCGGTCTGAACCGACCCGTACCATACCGAACCAATCCATACCGATCCGATTCAGGCCAATTTTTATGGTTCGAGTCTCGAATCATTTTTGAGGGCTGAACCGTTTCGATTCTTGATCGGTACAGTACGGTATGCCCTGAACCGAACGGTTTGAGATGGTACCGTAAATCCTGATTCAAATATCAATTAGCATCACCAAACATCTATTTGAACTTAAAAATAGTTAATAAACTCTAAAAAACCTATTTGAGATTAAAAGAAACAAAAAAAAAAAAAAACTTTTGGCATGCCGGTTTTAACTAGCATGCCCGACTGTGCCCATCCATAGCATGTCGGTACGGTATGGTACCGGCACTGTACCATACCGGCCGGCAACCAGTATTGGTACAGGTACAGGTAACGGGAACCTTGGTTGGGATTTTATCAGGATGCTTGAGACCTGAATTGTTAGTCTTGCTTGAAATTGGGTGCTTTCTTGCTAGCCTAGATCTAGACCAGAATTATATGAGTGCCAAGTTGATGCAAAGTTCGGGTTGGCCAAATTAAGTACTACCTAATTTGCACCCTTTGTTTTTGTGGTATTTGTATAATGCATATATAAAACAATGATATATACATTTTAGAAATGCCTATTAAATTATGGACTATTACGCCATAGGGTATCATTGGTATGGTTGCAAGTTGTTTGGCTTTTGAACTTATTTGATATGAATAGACTAGGGATTTGATGATTGGACATTGATCTATGGATCAATACAGTTTGAATGCATGGTATAGTAAATTTTCAGTTTGGCTTAAAAAATGTAATGCTTTAAAGAAAAGTGGAATTGTACTGCAGAACTTGTAGATACTACATGTTTGTAATCATGTAAACCTTGTAGTGCATGTTCATCTTTATGTAGTTTTAGAATACAAGAATTGACATACCCATCCAAATATTTGTATTGACCTCCATGCTACGTGGTTTGGCCCATGTAAATACTTATTGGAATGTAACAATCTATACCAATCTGGTTTCCATACATGCTAGAACAATCTGTACAGGCTTATGTCCTATTTTCTTGTTTTAAAATTCTACTTGCTGAATTAAATAGGCTTTCTTTGTCATTCACAAAGCTGTCGACTCTTTTCATTTTCTGGGCGAAAACCTGATATACAACACTAAAATGATAATGATAACTAAAACATCAATTTTTGTTGGGCATTAAGCTAGAAATCATGGCTCCCATCGTAGTTTTCTAGAATTTTTAGTTTATTTATTTTGTAATGTACAACATTGCTGTTTAATTACTTTGCATGATAACTTGAAATTGTGCCATGCTCAGGGTTTGCGGTACCATCTCGTACCGCCCAGTACAGGACGTACCGTACCCCCCAAGAGCTGGTACAGTTCATCAATAAAAAAACGGTTTGGCCTTTAGACGGTTAAAAAAATAAAAAAATTATATTCCATACTGGTATGGTCCGGTTCAGGACTGATTCAACGATCCTTGCTTGAGAGGGGGGAGGAAGACATTTTTTTCTCAAATTTTCAATGCTGGTACACGTATCGGTATGGTACGGTACCGTTCCATACTGATCGCTGACTGGTATGGGCCTTGGTACTGGTTCAGTGATCCTTAGCTACCGTACCATACTGATCGCTGACTGGTATGGGCCTTGGTACTGGTTCAGCAATCCTTAGCCATGCTCATGTTAAATTGCAAACAAGATAGATTCCCATGATGATTTATGATCTTAAATACCATAGATTAGTTAAAAAGTATGTTTATTTGTTTAGAACAGATGTTTACATTACTATAAAAGGAATTAGAATTGATCTATATTTAAAAATTTTGCATACATAACATTTTTAGGGTGCAGATTTTGAAGACTTTACTATTATATGCTTACCATGCCGGCCCCTTCCAATGATAATAATACTTTAATTCGTGGAACTACACAGTGATTGTGATCATAAAATGACAACAAAGCTTTAGGTCTTAAAAACCCATATTTGCTTTTTATTGCCTAGGATATTCTTCTCATATAATATGTAGCAATTTCATTGTTATTTTTATCTTTCTTGAAATTTGGAAGGACACTTGCAATCTTATTGAATAAAGAACCAGATGCTCTATGAGTTTAAGTCCAAATCTTACCTCTAAACCCAAATGTACCCTAGCCAAACTTAAAAATAAGGTAATAAGGAGTCGAGAATAAAGTTGTACACTTGTACTTGTAACACCATGAAAAACACCAAAATAAAAAAATCCAAGCGGTAGAAATACAAAAATACAAGGTCTAGAAGAAGATTGATAAGCAAAATAAAATTACCCCATCACCACTGACCTGCAATTGTCTTAATCATACTTGGAGCCCCTCACCTAACAAAGTCAAGTGATTTTATGACCATCTAATTCAGAAATCAAAGCTTCAACAAGGAAAAAGAAGCCTTAAACAAAAACTCAATCAAAACTTCAACAAGGAAAAAGAATCCTTAAGCAAAAATTCAAAAACCAATGACGTTGGGCTATATCAGTTGGTACATATTGTATTGGAGAGGAAGTGGTGTTCAGCACCACTTTGGGATTGAATCATGGGCTTAATCTTGTGTTTTTGTGAGGCACCAGCAGGACACATACTTTGTCATATTGTGCATGCTTTTTTACACTTGAATCCATGAATTCTCCCACAAACAAAACCTTCTCCAGTTCTCCCAGTGCTCAAGTTATGGGAAATCCTAGAAGAAATTATGGTCTAGTTTGATCATGGACATTGTCTCCATTTTTTTGTTTTGAATTTTAATTTCTGTTTATTTTTAGTTTATACTGAAAGTAGAATCCAATTAGTTCTTATCTGATCAACTTCTCCTTAATTTCACCAATTGTAGGGCATTGCGTGTCCTTAAATCTGCAAATGTGATACTTACAGAGGATACAAGACATTCTAGGACATTGCTTCAGTACTACAATATCAAGACACCTCTTGTTAGTTTTTTATATTATAGCTTTTTTATCACTCTTTTGAGCTATGGTGATATTGTTATATCTTGAGCAGCTTAAAACAGGTCAACTTTTATGTCTTTCTAATTGCTAAATTTAGAGCTGCAGCTTAGCTACCACAAATTTAATGAGTCTGAACGTGAAACTACAATTCTAAAGCGGCTTCAACATGGAGATATTGTTGCATTAATTAGTGATGCTGGTACTCCATGTGTCAGTGATCCAGGCTTCGAACTAGTATGTGATTCATTTAATAATTTCCTTGTTATTTCTATATTGACAAAGAGAAACTGTTTATTGATACGAGATTCCTTGAATGATGCTTTATGCATTTGGTTTGAAGTTATTCTTATCAAGAAGAATTGAACTTATATTGTTCACTGCTTAAGTTAAATTTTCAAGCAATATATATTTTAATATTAGATGGTTATTTCCTCCTTTGTCTTCTAGCAAATATTTTTGAGTGAAATATATCACTGTTGTGAGATGTCCGCAAGAAGGAATTTGCAACAGCTGAAACATGGTGAGAGTTGATTTTCCTCCCTTGTTTCCAATCTTTTGCCCACCCAACGTTCCATTCTTGGTTGGCCATTTTGGGCAGTCTGTGCGAGAGAGGATTGTAGGCTTAATTACCATCCTAAGCTTTCTGAAATCCAATTTCCATTCTTGGCAGCCAATAAATAGGGATTCTAGAGGACACGATTTTGAACAAGCTGCCATTATTGACAAGAAATTTCTCGATTTAGCCGCCAGCTGGAATTCATTTAAATTTGAAAGTTGCAAAATACCTTACACTATGGTTGGTGCCATTCAAAAAAAAGAGCCAAAGCTTGCCTATCTCTCTTTTCCATATCCCTTTGGCCAATAGGGGAAAGAAATATTCCACCTTTCCTTGTTCGCCAGAGCCAGCCAATGAAGGGCGGATTGTGCCCTCCTCTTCCTCCTCCATGAGAGGGCGAGAATGATGCCCCAACACCCTTTTATAATGTCTTTCCCTATTGTTGCTTTACCAAACCATCTCCCTCATCTCTAGTAGCTACCGTTCCACCATGCTTTGGTGCCATCATCTTGTTAACATCAAAACCCCTCCTTCCTCTATTCTCCTTTGATTTTGAGCTTTGTTGCTACAACCCCACTGAAAGCCGCCACTTTCAGTTGAGCTTTGTCATCTCCACCACCCTCTAATAAACCCTCCCTCACCTTCCCATTATTCCTTTTGCTAAGAAGGTTGCCGCTGAGACAACTAAGTGCACTATCTTCTCATCCTTTTTTTCCAATCTTCCTTTATGCATGCGATCAGAGCACTACTGGACAAAGAGGCCACGACAATGTTGCTACAAGGCTGCATCCGAGACAACTAAGCATGCTATCTTCTCATCCTCCTTTTTCCAATCTTCCTTTATGCATGCGATTAGAGCACCACTGCACAAAGAGTATGGCCATGTCATTGCAAGGCCGCATCTCCACCAACTCCCTTCTCAAATCTCTGGCCTTAATGATGTGGCCTTGCAGTGACATGGCCATGGCCTCTTTGTGTAGTGGTGCTCTGAATTCGGATAGCATGCATAGAGGAAGATTGAGGAAAATAGGATAAGAAGATATTGCACTTAGTTGTCTTGGCCATGACCTCCTTGGCAAAAGGAATGAGGGAAGGTGACGGAGAGTTTACCAGAGGCTAGTGAAGATGGTAAAAGTTGACCAAAGGTGGCAGCTTTTGGTGGGGTTGCAATGACAACTCGAAATCAAGGGAGAATAGAGGAAGGAGGGGTTTTGATGTTAACAAGATGGTGGCGCTTGAGCATGGTGGCTATTGGAGATAAGGGAAAGAGGAAGAAGGTGAAGAGTGAGATGGTTTGATAGAGCAACAATAGGGAAAAACAATATAAAAGGTGTTGGGGCATCATTCTTGCTTGCTTCTGGAGGAGGGCATGATCCAACATTCCTTGGCTGGTTCTGGCAAACAAGGAAAGGTGGAATATTTCATTCATCTATTAGCCGAGCAAAAATGGAAAAGAGAGGTAGGCATGCTTTGGTTGTTTTTTTTTTTGAATGATGCCAACCAAATTGGAAGGTAATTTGCAGCTTTCGAATTTAAATGAATTCCAGCTGGTGGTTAAATCAAGAAATTTGTTGCCAATAATGGCAACTTGTTCAAAATCATGGTCTCTAGAATTCCTGCTTATTGGCTACTAAGAATGGGAGATTGGATTTTAGCCAGCTTGGAAGGTAATTGATCTGCCAATCCTCTCTCATTGACTGCCCAAAATGGCCAGCTAAGAGTGGAATGTTGGGTGGGCAAAAGATTGGAAATAGGGGAGGAAAGTCAACCCTCCTTATGTTTTAGCCATTACACCCTAACCCTTTAAAAGAAATTTCATCTTCGAAATTTAAGACATCCCTAAGTCTTGAAAAAGTTGAGGATATCTAGACCTCATTATGTTTTCAAGCACCTAAGTGGCCTGTCAATATGGTTACTCCATTGGACTTTCGCATATGGCATGATGTACCGCCTCAAAACTTGATTTTTTCTATCTACAATTCTAATAGGCTGCTCATAAGAGAGATCATCATTAAGCTATAGGGGTTCGAACCTCACCACATGATAGGGATCTGGCATATACTTTTTTAGCATGGAGACATGGAACACATTATACACACCTGCCAAAGCAGGTGGAAGAGCCAAATGATAGGCCACCTCTTCGACCCTATCTAAGATCTCAAAGGGCCCTCCATATCTAGGACTTAATTTGTCTCGGATTTCAAACTGCATTACACCTTTTGTAAGAGATACTTTGGGGAACACATGATCTTTCCTTTGAAAATTTAGTTCTCTCCTATTATTAGCATAACTCTTTTGTCTACTTTGAGTAGCGAGTAGCCTCTTCTGGATGAGTTGGATCTTATCCATTGTTTGCTGAATAATCTCTGGACCCAACAATTTTCTCTTCCACATCATCTCAACAAATTGGTGATCTGCATTTTCATCCATATTAGGCCTCAAATGGAGCCATTTAAATGCTGGACTGGTAGTTGTTGTTATAAGCAAACTCCACAAGAGGCAAGTGTTCATCCCAAGAACCCTTAAAATCTAACACAAGCTCTCAACATGTCCTCTAGAATTTAAATTGTCCTCTCTGGTTGCCCATTTGTTTGAGGATGGAAGGCAGTGCTGAATTCTAGGTTGGTCCTCATGGCCTGATGCAAACTTTTGTAAAATTGAAGGATGAACCTCAAAATCTTTATCAGATACTATGGATATAGGGGCACTGTAGAGTTTCACAATCTCATCAGTATATAACTTGGCCAACTTTTTGAGTGAGAAACCAACCCGAATAGGCAAGAAGTGGACTTCATAAGTTGGTCCACGATCACCCAAATTGCATCATTACCTTTGGGAGTCCGTGGTATTCCTGACATAGAGTTCATAGCTATATGCTCCCATTTCCATGCTAGAATAGAAAAAGATTGTAGTGGTCAACCCTGCCTTTGGTTCTTAGCCTTAACTTTACTCGGACACTAGGCAACATATTGAGCAATTTCTTGCTTCATTCTGCTCTACCAAAAATTCTCTTAGGTCTTTGTAATTTTTGTACCAGCAGGGGCGGGGTGCACCATGTAGGCAGAGCTATGAGCCTCTTTTGGAATATCTTGTTTTGGTTCTGGGTTCTTTAGGATATACAGTTTATTACCAAATCTTAAAGAGCCATCCTTGTGGATCCTAAGCTTTGATCGGACACCTGACCCTACCCCTTTCCCGATTCTCACCAAGTTCGGGTAGGGTGTAATCTTTTTAATCAAGGTGGGCTGCATTGTGAGGATAGCAAACTAACATCCAGAATTGTGTAGTTGCACCTCAATTCTTGACCTCTCCAATTCTAAGATAGACTTCTATGAAGTGATCAAAGCTGCTATATTGCTCGTGGAATTTTTGCTTAGAGCATTTGCTACTACATTCGTTTTCCCTAGATAGTAGCCAATGGTTAAGTCATAGTCCTTCAATAGTTCTAACCAAGGTTTGATCCCGTGGGACAGGGGCATCCCAATTTTTGCCTGGAACGAGACGCCCCACGTCCTACCTAGTCTTGGTGGTTGTCTTGACTAAGCATCTCGGTACACACACACATATATATATATGTTTTTTTAATTAATCTTGGTTTGAGCAATCTCCTCCCTATATATATATATATATATATATATATATATATATTAGTTTTTTGAATTTATCTTGGTTTGAGCAATCTCCTTTTGTGGTAAAGCTCCGAGATCCTCAAGAAACAAAGCTTTTTCTTTGCATATATTCAGTATTTATGTATGTATTGTTGTTTTGAATTGATGATACCACTATTTCAAATCATATCAAGTATCCTTCATGCAAGAAATTTTTTTAATTTCTTTCTTATCTTCTTTTAACTTTCTTTTCCTTTCTTGTATCATTTATTGTACCATGCTGCCAGATTCATTGAATTTTAAAAAAAATCCGTGACTCGACCCATCACGGGTTTCTTTCACGTGGAGGAATGATTCATGTTTTGCTTCAAGATTTGTGTAGTTGATGAATTAAAGAGGGCCTTAAGAGTTGTATGGGCATGATCTAATAGACGACGTTTATTTTATGCAAAAGATAAAGTCCGAGCCTGAATCTGTATGCTAGCCAAAGACTTGTCGAATCGATCCTTTCTTCCTCCTCCCTCCCCCTCCCGGTTGCCTCCTTGTCGGAAAATCCGATTGCCTCCCTCCTTTCTCTTTTCCTCCTTCCCGAGCAATCCTCCCTCCTTCCCGAGTGCTTCTCTCTTCGCAGAATTGAAATTGAAGGGCGACGGCCATGCTCCCTCCTGGTGACGTTGCCAACGCTTCTGTGGAAAAAGGAAAAAAAGGTTAGTACCCACTCTTTCTTCTTCCTCTTGGTGTCGATTTTGCCATTCGAAGCATCACACATCCTTAAAAACAATTAAGGCTCGTCTCAACTGGGATGGCCATACTGGCACCTGATCCGATCGGGATGAAGTTGGGATGGCTAGGATGGAGACTAGAGATGGGTTTCGGTGTCCTGCACTTGTCCCAGGTGCCGGAATCTCAAAGGAATGGGATGGGACAACCGGGATAGCCCTATCCTGCCGGGACTTAAATCTTTGGTTCCAACATCTTCTCTGTCTTAAATTCAGCTCTTTTTGGATGAAAATATACTTGACACTCTTATGGTTAGTGAAGACCTCATAAGGTTCTCCATGAAAGTAATGCTTCCAAGTTTCAAAGTAAAGACTATTGCTGCTAGCTCCAAGTC
Organism: Areca catechu; assembly: GCA_021397845.1. Lineage (NCBI taxonomy): Eukaryota > Viridiplantae > Streptophyta > Magnoliopsida > Arecales > Arecaceae > Areca > Areca catechu. The sequence continues at coordinate 28,495,152 of CM038042.1, read as the reverse complement.
ATGGGTTGGGTAATTCTGCTCATATGGTTTTAGCTTCTTTGAAGTATAAACCATAACCTTTCCATGGTGTATTAATATGCAGCCCAAGCCATTCTTGGAAGTATCTCTATAAATGTTGATCCGCCATTCTTGGAAGGCAAAGTGAGAATTGGAGCTGTCATGAGGCGGTTTTTCAAATCTTGGAAGCTTTTCTCACAATCCTTTGTCCAATCAAATTTTGCTCCCTTTTGAGTTTGTCAAGTAAAAGGCAATGCAATGCACAAGAATCCTTTAATAAATTTTCTATAACATCTGGCTAGCCCGAGAAAACTTTGAACCTCGACCACATTGGTCGAGATGCTTTCCAATAAAAACTCACACTTATTTAACTTTACATATAACTTTTGCTCCCTCAAAGTCTACAAGATTATCCTCAGGTGCCTTTCATGCACTTCATAGCTCCTGGAGTATACTAGGATGTCATCAATGAAGACTACCATGCATTGGTCCTAAAAGGGTTTGAATACCTAATTCATTAAGTCTATGAATGTTGCTGGGGTGTTCGTGAGCTCAAATGGCATCCTTAGGAACTCATAGTGCCCATATCTAGTCCAGAAGGTAGTCTTGGACACATCATTAGCCTTGATTTGTAATTGGTGAAATCTAGTTTGAAGGTCAATCTTGGAGAAGACTTGAGCACCTTGAACTTGATCAAAGAGATCATTAATCCTTGATAGAGGGCAGGGTCTTCTAAACCGGATTGAATGGGTAGTTTAGGGTGTTTCGAGCCATGCTGGTGGCAAACAAGGATGGTTTTGACACATGAATCGGAACATTAGCAACAAACGACAGAGAGAGAGGGAAAAAGAGGAAGAGGAGAGGGGAAAGAAAGAGAGGATGACACTGTCGGAGGTCGGCGGATGAAGGCCTCCGAGATTCCATGTCCTCCATTAGGGCCTTTAATTGAGAGAGATAGAGGGGGAGGTAGGGTACTGGAGGGCGGGGAAGGTGATGGAGAGAGGGCACCGGAGGGTTGCTAAGTGGCCGTTGGCAACGAAAAAGGCTTCTGCGGAGCCATCACTGTGGAACAGGGCGACGACTCCTGTTCATTGAGATTTTTTTTAAAATCCCGATCCAAGGAACGTCGAACCATGTCGAACCGGCTGGTTCGGGGCGTATCGAACTAGATCGGTGGCCGGCCGACATGATTTGGCCATATAATTCGGTTCCCATCCATTTTAAAAATAAAAAAATTATGTACCGGCCCGAACCGGTCTAGAACCGAATCGAACCGGACCTGAACCGGTCGGAATCATGTCGAACTGGTTGGTTCGGCCGGTTCGTGACTGGTTCGGTTCGATCCGTTTTCCTTTAATTTTTTTTGCCTTTCACTATTGGCTACTGTAGTCATGTGGGGGGAGGGGCCGTTGTTTTGGCTTCTTAAGAAAGCGAACAACGAGCTTTCTGTGGTCTTTTGACATTCGACTCAACGAACGAAAAATTTTTCATTTTTTCTTCATTTCAAGGCAATCATACGTCCAGAAATCGAAGAGAAGGGTAGAATCAAGGTACGTATAGCTTCTCTTTCCTCTCTTTTCCTCTTCGTTCTTGTTTTTTTTTGTTGAAATTCAGACATCTTATGAATACTGCTTTAGGTCTTAAATTGAAAAAAAATTGATTTTTAATGCATTTCGAGGGTCTTAAAAAAATGTGGTATATATGATAGAATCCTACATGAATCTAAGATCAATTTTTTAAATAATATTCTTATTTTTTAAAATTTTAAATTAAACAATTTAAAAAAATAATTTAAATTTAAAAAATAAAAAATAGATTAATAAAGTATTAATTAATAAACGTTATTATTGACCTTATGTGCAATTTAAATATTCAAGAATGGATCCATCGAGGAGGAAGAAGGATCTGTAACACAATATTGGTTGGTTGCATGGAGAGATGCTCTCGGGTCGGCATCATTGGGGGTGTAAATGGTGCAATATCGAATTCAAAGGTGGGGGTAACAAAGTTGAAGCAGCACTTGGCTGGCGGCTATCCTAGTGTATCTGCATGCTGACAGTATCCACAGGAGGTCCGTCAGTTGATGAAGAAATATTTTGCTGATTTCAAATTTGGGAAGGAAAGAACAGCAAGAAAGAAGGCAGAGATAAATCGCAGAGCTGCAAAACTACTTTATTATTCCAAGAAGTTGGATGGAGCATTTATTCCTTTTGATAAGGAGGCACAGATGGAGGTTGCTATTTAGACGAGTTGTATGAACAGATGCAGTTAGAGGAGATGGCCAGGAATAGATAGCGATTTGGGCCATCAGTTTTTGAGTCGGGATCGGGATCCGATTTTGCTAGTGTTGCAGGAGAGTCTGAGACAATTTAGGAGGATCTCGGTCAGGGAGCCAGTTAGGAGATGCACCAGCCGTATTGCATCCATGTTGGAAGCATTTGACAGTAGAAAGAAGTCTTTCAGGGACATTCCAGCAGGAGTCACTATCCATGATGTTGATCCACATGCCCTTTTCAGTAGAGATTTCAAGCAACAGAGGATTGACATAATGCTGAAAAAGGATAAAAAGAAAGATACGTGGCGGGCCATCTCCTCTTGGTTTTATTTCAGTCATATTCCAGCGCACGCAGCAGACAATTCATATTATTGCTCTGCTATTTCATCTATACAGGCTGCTGGTGCAGGTGTAGATCTCCAAGATTGAGGGATATCTATGATCAGCTTCTAGACAGCAATAAGTAAGAGCTAAAAGAATGGATAGGCTGCTGGTGCAGGTGTAGATCTCCAAGATCGAGGGATATCTATGATCAGCTTCTAGACAGCAATAAGTAAGAGCTAAAAGAATGGATAGCCTCCTATCAGAGCAAGTGGCCCACGTATGGGTTGACAGTGATGTGTGATGGTTGGACTGGTCTTATGGTTGGACTGGTCCTAGTAGACGGAGCATCATCAATTTCTTGATTTATTATGATAGAATTTTTTTTTCCAGAAATCTGTTGATGCTTCAGATGAGGTGCATGATGCTAGTTATATTCTCAGATTGATGGAGGAGGTGATTGATCAGGTGAGAGTATATAATGTCGTGCAGATTATCACAGATAATGGACCACAGTACAGGGTCACAGGGCAGATTTTGATGCAGTGGCGATCGCATATTTTCTGTTTCTCTTGTGCTGCACATTGATAGACCTCATGTTGATGGATATTGAAAAAATCCACGGGATGCAGAAGATAGTTCAGCTAGCATAGTTGATCACCAGATTCATATATAACCATACATGGGTCTTACCATTGATGAGAAGCTTTACAGAGAAGAAATATTGAGACCAGGGGTCACGGTTTGCTACTAATTATATAGCACTTGATAGTCTTCTTGGTAAGAAAGCAGAGCTGCGTCAGATGTTTATTAGTTAGGAGTGGCAGGAGAGCAGATATGCCAGAACAAATACTGAAGGAAGTAATGTAGAGAATTTAGTGACGAGATAGACATTCTGGCAGTGAGCTGAGAGGATAGTGGAGGCTATCAAGCCTCTATATGAGGTACTTCGTGTCGTGAACTCTAAGAGATATGCTCAGATGGGCTTCTTGTATTATATGATGCAAAGAACAAAGGAAAAGATCCAAAAGGCAGATCCAGCACATGCTATTGAGTATATCCAGATCATTGATGGATGGTGGAGTTATCAAATGAGTTTGGATTTTCATTTAGCAGGTATACAGTAATTTATGAAGTCCTTAAAATTTAAATTCAATTAGATTTGTAAAGTACGCTGGATTAATTCTTAAAATATAGGTGCAACTTACTATCTTGATCCAAGATTCCAATACTCCATATAGGACATTGCCATGGATGAAGAGCTTATGTCTACCTAACGCAATGTTATCTACAAGATGGAGCTCGATCCAGATATCGCTGTTATGTGTCTAGAAGAAGTAAGTTAGGTTGAAATTGTTGAGCGATTTTTATTAGTATTAATTTCAACAAGTAGCACATGCTAACAAAACTTTTTTCTAGTAGAAATTTTTTAAGAAGGGCATAGATTCATTTGGATCCACTGTAGCAATCAGAAATAAATCAAAGATGAATTCTGATAGGTACTACTAAGCAGTAAGTATAATATTATATTCACATTGAATTTTTTATTTTGTCGAATCTAAAATTCTAAATGATGTAATGTCTTTTGTAGCTGAATGATGGGTGCATTTTGGTATATCTGCAAAAAATCTGAAAGTTCTTGCAGTCAAGATCCTCTCCCAGACGGTGTCATCCAGTGGATGTGAGCATAACTGGTCTATATTTGGCCTTATCCACTCCAAGCAGAGGAATCGTCTGAAACAGAAACGCCTTAACGATTTTGTTATGTACATTATAATTTAAGGTTGAGGCTAAAGTACATTCAGGAGGAAGTTGAATTGAAATACCCCGATCCTACTGCAAGTTCATATGTTGATGAGGATGAAGATCCAATGATTGGATGGATTATGAGTTAGCAGCAGGAGCCAGAGCTTGATGAGCCAGGATCGCCTCCTCGACCAGTCAGTTTTGTAGCTGGCGAGACTGGGGTGGATGCTGGACAATGGGCAACAAGCAATATTCCTCACAGGGCTCCAGCAGATACAGCACATCGTCTCCCCGCCATCTATTCGATCTGGAGACAGAGAAAAAGAAAATGTAGTTGCACCTCCATCGGAGCACTCAGTCCATTCAGATTCAGATACCAAAGAAAGTAGTGCTAGTGCTTCTTCAGATAGTGGAGGATCTAGTGATCAGGGAGGGGCCGGAGGATAGTAGTCGCAGCCGCCTATTCATCTTCGATTCACTGAGAAGTCGCAGTTTAGCCATGCTATACAAGATAGAGACCATGGAGTACCAGCTGGTAGACTCCGTGGTGATATGATTCCATATAGACGATAGGCTCCGCGAGGTCGTTCGAGATACGATGCAGCTGCAGCTCTTGCACATGGAATAGGATCCATAGATGTATCAGGATCATCCTCATATTCAGGATCCTCTTACCCGCAGCTACCGGCAGCTTCTGATTCATATGGTCTATATGGTGTATCGAGACGTCATCTTCCAGTGGTTATTATCTAATACAACCCGGAGTATTTTATGGATTTGATTTTGCTGCTAGTATATTTGGATGAGCCTCTGCACAGCCATATCATCATCCTCTAGATAGCCTCAGAGTCGGGACCTTAGCGAGGGATCTGCGATGAGTAACGATCCATCACGCATACCTTCTGGGATGACCTTACAGGACTATCATGCTGCCTGGCTGGAGGGATATACTGATCTTCCTACAGAGTATATAAATGATTCTTATATTTATGGACATCGACACTCTACCCGATTCTAGACATTGGTATATAATTATATTTATATGTTACTTTTCACTTTCATTAATTACTGATAATCTTAGTTTAATTATCATTTTATATATTATTTTAATTTGAATAATGTATTAGCATTTTTAAAATCCTAAATCTTGAAGTCTTCAATCCTAAACTCTAAATTCCAAACCTTAAAGGCTCTAAACACTAAATCCTAAACCCTAAACCCTAAACCCTAAAAAATAAAATAAAAACCTAAAAAAACCAAAATTCATCAACCAAAAATAAATTGGACGTGCTGGTATGAACCGGCACGCCTACCCGTACCGTGTGTCAGTACGGCATGGTACCGGTACCGTACCGTACCGGTTGACCACCGGTACGGATCCCAGTACCGGTACCGGGAACCTTGCCCCGATCTTGGTGAAGCTGGCAATGTGTGTGCCAGCTTCATTCATCGGGTTTTTTTATAAAAATCTTGACCACAGGGAAGCCGACTTCGGTACACCTATTGCTGGATTCATTATGGTCGGGGTTTTTTTAAAAAAAGCCCATGATTGTCCCTATTTCACTTCTGCAAAGTTGCTGGTGGCGTTTACATGTCCGACAACCATGATAGCTTGCCGGTGGCCCTTCAGCGGCCTCTTTGTTGCCTTCCCCTCCCTCCTTTTCTTTCCCTCTTGCCTCTCTATCTCTTTCTTTGTTTTTCTCTCACAAACAACGTGGAGCTATGGTGGCCCTTGCGGCCCTCTCGTGGCCACCACCGGTCTCCGTGGACTCCACCTCTTTCCCTCTCCTCCTCTCTCTCTCTCTCTCTCTCTTCTCTCTTTTCCTCCTTGGTTCGTTTGTTTGTGTTAGGTCACACCGGTCTGGTACTGGCCATATTGACTTGTATTGCCAAGGTCGGCTAGAATGGGATCCGGTATCGATTCCAAAAACCTTGGTAGAGGGTATCGATTTCGAATAGTCACTTTGTTTAGCACTCTATAATCTATGCATAGCCGCATGTTACCATCATTCTTCTTAACAAAGAGTATAGGGGCACTCCATGGAGAGACACTGGACCTAATGAAGCCCTTGTCTAATACTTCTTGGAGTTGTTCCTTTAATTCTTTCAATTCAGTTGGGGTCATTCAGCAAGGAGCCTTAAAGATAAATCCAGCACCAGGTACTAGATCAATGGAGAACTCCACTTCTTTCTATAGAGGCATTCCTAGAAGATCTTCTGGGAAAACATTAGGGAACTCCCAACAATGGGAATGTCCTCCAATTTGAGCTCTACTGATTAAGTATTAGTCATAGTGGCTAGATACCCTACACATCCCTTAGCATCTTAGAAGCTGGCATGAATGATTTAACCCAAAGACAACCACCTACTATACTACCAGAGAAGCTGAACTCTTCTTACCTAGGAATTTGGAAAGTCACCCTCTTTTTAAGGCAATCTATTGAGGCATGATGGGCTGCTAGCTAATCAATTCCTAGAATTACATTGAAGTCCTTCATACTCAAGACCATTGGTCCGCTAAGAGATTCTGTCGTCTTATGCCCACTACACAAGACTTGCAGACCATGCTAATTATAATGACTCCATTCAGAGTCATATAGGGTAGCCTCGGGGTCAAATAAGGTATAAGCATAAGTGGTAGATGCCCTAATAGTACCTATCACAATTAAAGGGAGGGTAACTATAATTAATCTATTTAACATGCATCAATCTATGAAGACATTTTATGTATGAAATAAATGTCAATGAATGAGATGAGGTTACTCGTCACAACCGCATTGGATGCTTGTGCATCCTATTTAGTCAGAGCATAGATGCGGGCCTGGGTCCTGGCTCTTTGCTCTCTCACGATCTTGCCTTGAGGGAGCATCCTGTCTAGGTCGAGGAGTTTGACCAACTAAAGGAGTTTGAAAGGGTGGTGGCTTCGGAGTAGTTTGGGTTGTCTAGCCATATCACCCATCTCTACATTGAGGATAGTCCATAACTCTGTGGCCTCATTGGCTACACTCAAAACATTCCTCAAAGAACCAATGACAATCTTTTTCTGCATGGAAATCTCTACACTTGGTGCACCCTTGCTTTTTCTTTAGCTGGGCTCTATCATCTTTTCTGAATGGTGCTTGCCTCTTGGAATGGTCATTTGAGAATTGACCTCCTTGCTACCCTCCAAGTGCTATCCAACTAGCTTTTTTAGGTGAGGTCTTGGGTTTTTACAAATGGTATTAGAGCTGATCCAACCTATAGCCTATATGGGCTATAAGATACTGTAGCATGGGTTCATTGGACTGACCATGGGCCGATTATGGCATTTATGAATAGAGGTATGAATTTGGATCCTTGGCCCGATAAGGATGTTAGGGCTTAAATGAGGGAGTATGTGAGGACCTGTGCGGGCGTGTATTTAGTCTTACATCGATTTTCACCAAGAAGATCTTGGATACTTATATAGGGCTAAGAAACCTAAATAATACCTTCTGGCTAACCTTTTGGATGAGACCTTGGGTTATTACAGTATGCACTACTATGCTTACCTTTTCCAACTTCCAATTCATATAATTATTTTAGTCTTCTACATAGTTTGCATTTCATTTAGTGTCAAAAGTGGAGAGCAGATATGTCAAATTAATGATATGATATTATTGTGCCATATGCCAAATTTCTTATTTTGGTCTTTGTAAAATTTGGAGCATGCTAAGCACTTGATTAAATTTACCATCTCCATCACCCATGTACTTCTACATGGCTGAGTGGATAATGCTCACACATATATTTACTCCAATATGGAGATTGAATTTTTAATGGCTTCTAAATGAAAGTTCTTGATTTCAATAGGAAAGTAATTGTAGAATCCATGAACTAGATCTAAACAAGCTGAATAGATTCTTATATATTTCTTTTGGCTGTTTTTAACACACAAGATTATTTAAGTATAACATTTTATGTACATAAAAGTGTAAAGTTCCCACTAGCCCCCGCCACCCCCATACCAAAAAAAAAAAAAAAAAAAAAAAAAAAACTTTTGTTGTTATGGAAAGGGTCAACAATGTATATCAAGCTTTAACATCTCTCCCCCTCATGCACGGCCAATACCCTACATGTGAAGGCATGAACGAGTTGAGAATCATTGAAGATAGGGGTGAGTCATTCAATTGGGGATGAGTTAAGAGAACAAAAGGCTCGAGAACATAAATGGGTAACATTGGCTTGAATGGGAATTTGAACCCATGACCTTTGGCCTCTGATACCATGTTAACAAAATGCTACACTAAAAAAGCTTAAGCTATTAGGGAAGGGGTCCTATATTAGGCCTTAACACTACTCCCCGTTCCAATGTGTGGCCTGAACCATGCATTTGTGGAGGCATAAATGAATCAAGAATGACTCGATAAAATATGAAACAACTTAGGAGAATAGGAGCTCACCCATGATACATTTGTAACAACCCGGAACTTCATCCAAAAAGGCTAGCCATAATATAGTATTTGAGTTCTTTGGCCATATATAAGTACCCATGATCTCCCCAATGCACAACTGATGTGGGCCTAAACACATACTTGCACAGCTCCTCGCGGGACAAGCCAAGAATGATTGGATTGGGAATTTGTCAAGGGAAGAAAAGATGCAATGAATTAATGATTCAAACTGGTCTGAATTGGGATTTGAACACATGACTTTGGGCTCCACTTCCGTGTTAGAAATTTAGTGGAAACATGCATGGTAGGCACCTTTTCTATCACATCCTTCATTGGAGGGTACCCTTATTCACAGATATTACTAATCAACTACTTTTGACTGAACATCAAGCAAACTGCAAATTGAAATACGCATATTGTCAATTGGTGCTGATTAAAGTAAACTTATGACCTCAATGCAGGCAAAGTTATGTGCAAGCCAGAATATCCCTGTTATTCCTATTCCTGGGCCATCTGCTTTGCTTGCTGCTATATCGGCATCTGGGTTACCCACTAATGAATTCACATTTGGTAAAAACCCTTATATATCTTTCACTTAGTGGGCAATGGGCATCATTTTCATGATACTTATTTCATGTATTGTACCATACAGTTGGCTTTCTACCTAAACACACTGGATCAAGGAAGGAAAGACTCATGGTTTCAGCCAATGAGACAGCCACACAGATATTCTTTGTTCCTCCCCACAAGCTTCATCAATTTCTTAATGAAGCCTCTTCAGTCTTTGGCAATTCGAGGTAAAAGATACAAAGAGGACTTTATGGTAAATGGTACATCTCTATAACCATATTGCTAAATGTTTGCTGAAATAATCTATGATCTTTGGTCAATGGTCACTTGATTAATATATATTGTTCCATTTGTTTGTCTGGCCAGTTGCAAAGTGCTAGATCTATCTGCTTCTGATCCTAAGTCCAAATTGTTTAACTCTCTCTTATCTAGGCCTTAGTGCAGCACTTGTAATGCTTTATAGTTTTTTGTTGATTGATGAGCAGCTTCTGTTGTCACCATCCCAATACGTTTGTTGGTATGATTGAATGAACTGGTATTTTAGAGATAGTTGATCTATGTTTCAATGATTACTTCTTTCACTTCATATTTTTCTTGGTAGTAGACTTTAATGCAAGGCTGGTGGTACAAATACAAAGGCTTGTACCAGTTGCCTAGTGGTGCGATATGGTAAGGTATGGTATTGATACTATGCCATTCTGGTCCGTTTTGGATCTTTTTTTGTTTTCAAATTTTGAACTGAAGTTAGCATATAGTTTGCCAACTTAATTCAAAAGTTGAAAATAGAGAGAGAGAGAGAGAGGCTGGGACTGGTTCGGAATGAAGATGTGTTGAGGAGATTGCACGGTAACGAGGGAGGGATTTAAAGTGAGAGAGGGAGAGAGACAGGGGGAAGAGGAAGAAGGAGAGGGAGGGAGGGAGAGAGAGGAATCAGATGGCTATAATCTATTACAAGTTGTAATGGATGGTGATGATGGGTTATAAGAGATCAAGCAGCAGCACGTGGGTCTTGTTTCTCAAAGCTGTAATCGGTGTCATATTGATTGCCATGATGCTCCACCTCTTGGGACAATCGAGGGGGTTAGAGAGAGAGGGAGAGGGAAGGAGGGAGGCTGCCAGTGTACCTAGCATGGTCGTCAGGACGAGATGGGTGAGGGTGGTGAGAGTGTGAGCGAATGGGAAAGGAAGAAAAAAGGACCTAAATCTTGAACTGGTGCCCTCTTGAATTTTTGCATGGTTCAGCATTCCTTGCTTTAATGTTTTAAACTTGTATGTCGAGTGGTTTTATAACAGATGTTCTTCTGATAGAACTTGTTATCATATGATTTCACAACATCTTGAGGCTCAAACTTATTCGAATCCCTAACTGTGACTTTTATAGTTCATTAAAAATATGGATACAAAAGTCATATTGAAATTGAATCATTCTTACAACAAACCAAATGATTAAATAGAGCATAGCCAGAAGTGCAATATAAGTCATAATTTAAGATAACATCCAGTCAAAAAATTTAAAGTTTTAAACAGTGCCTATCATACATAATATCCTTTCAATATTACCAACAATATGCTGCCAAACTACTATGTCAGCGGTGTTACCACAATGATCGATAGACTGAAAGTGCACTCCACATGCCAAATCCACTTTCTTTCTGAAGTTCCATCTCAACTAAAACAGGTTATTTTGAAAATGTTTAACTATAAATTGAGTAAGCTATGTAGCTAAGTAGTACAATTTTACCTGGTTACAAGAATTTTGCACTGGAGGAGTGATTTTAAAATATAAAATAAGTCAATTGATCACCAGAAAGTTCACTGATGGTTTGATGAGACAATTTTATGATGAAATACCAAAAACTAGAATTTTTTGATAAGGATTGAGACAAACTATGAAAGAAGAACATTTGATTGTAAAAAAGAGTTCAAAACTTTAAATAGTTACATAAGATCATACTTTCTTACAAATGTCACTTATATCCTTGAGGCAACACCTATCCCAATTGCTAGTATTAACGAGGTCACATATATTCTAGCTAACATCCTATGAGGCTGTATATGCTCAAAGTTCACATATGCCACTTGGACAAGGGTCCACATCTGGGTTTTCAGAACCATCCCAAACCTCCCGGTTCGGGGCGTACCAAACCGTATCGGTTAAGAACTAGTATAGTTCGGCCATGAAAAACGGTCCAGAATGCCGGACCATCCAAAAATGCTTGTACCGGACTGGTATGGTATGGTACAGTACCATACCGGCATGTTCTGCCCAGTTCGGGTCCGGTTCAGGTTGGACAACTATCCATGTGGGAAGGGAGGTTTTTTCCTTAATTTCACAAAGTCGGTACGGGTGCCGGTTTGGTACGGTACAGCTCCATACCGTACTAGTGATCCTTGGTCCACATACATCCTTAATTTATTTTTTGAATGAGGTGTAATATGCCACCCAGCTGGAATCCTCACCCATGCTCATCTATAATTCATATGGAGCCAAAATACCAATTAGCTGGATGTCCACATATATCTTTAAGTATGGTGTCTTTTCTCAAAAAAAGTAGAAATTCAAATATGCTGGTATAAATTTGTAATTAGAAAACCCCAAGCTCCAAAGAGAGTAAAATCTTGAGTACCGATAGATGCAGAAGATTCTAATAAGAACAGATCTTTGAGTTGGATTACTTGATGTGAATTCAAAAATATTAGATTGGGAACCATATGATTTAAGAATTTTCCAAATGGAAATGAAATCCTAATTTCAAACTAATGTAGGCCTACATTTTCCATAAATATTCATGAATTGTTCTTGCAATTACTTGTAGTTTTCAGAAACTTCTATTGACTCTAGTTTAACTTTTGAGGATCAAAATTTAAAAAGAAACCATAAGTTTTTGAAGTGGCCATAGGGTTTATGACATGACTGTATCCTGTAAACCTGAAGCCAACCACAGTTCAGAATGTTTGATCGAAGTAAAAATCCCTATTTTTCAAATTGACTAATGTTTTTTTAGTTTTATGACAGCATAAAGAGTTGTGGTTGACAAGACTGATAAACATAGGGTATGTCTTATACAAGATGTAGGGCTCAGATACTTACAAAGGAAATGTAGATTTTCAAAATGACTTTGACTCTAGAATTTAAAAGCAACTATAAATTTGACAATATGAGACTCAAAAACATAAAGAAAATTCTAAATTCTACATCCTTGTCTGAACTTCGCTTTCTTCATCTTCTATTCCCTGTTGTTCTGTCTTTTGTCTTATATCTCTCTTGCTCAAAAAACATATTCCCTCTTTTCTTTGTCTCCCTTGCCCATTGGCCTCTATTTATAGGACATGGTAGGGCACCTTTGATGAGGTAGTTCACTAGGTTGACTCAATCAGATCATCAGGATGGCCATGTGTAGTTCCCAGATAATTCTAATCAGTATATTTGAATAACTTTATCAAAAAAGGTACTTGTTCCACATTAAAGTTGAATAGTACAATTTGCTGAGACTTTAGATAGTTTTAACCTCCCCTTTAGATAGTTTTAACCTAGTTAAGACTGAATAAGTTCCAAAATGTGGCTTACCATGCTTTCTAAAAGTACAATAGTACCATTTGCTGGGTCTTTATTTAGGTATCAAAAATGTCGTTTGGCTGAATAAACCTAAATAAATCTGATAAAATTGTACGTTACTTGGATTTATTTAGGTTTTTATGAGAAATTAACAGGGCCTAAGTTGCTTCGGTGCCCTTATTAGAATAAGACTGACTCAGCTTGTAGACAGACAAACTTCCAATATTTTACAAGACAACCAACTTTGGCTGCCTAGACAGAAAGCATAAACCCTGGCTTTAATATTTTGCATAGTATTTGAGCATGGAGGAGATTGATTAATCAATAACCATTGGATGTTGCCAAGTTGATACTTTTCATTGACTCACTACATATTATTTGGTATATTTTGTTTTATTTATTGGATGACACGTAATTTTTGTTTTGTCTTTATGCTTATTAGTTTTTAATTTATTATTTTTTGCCACCTTGACCTTTCAATGTCCATCCTGCCTTAGGTCCCCTGGTGCCCATCTACCACCTATAGTCTTTCAGAACATCCAGTCCTTATTTACATGAATATTATTTAAATAAAGGTCCTCTTATTCTTTTTATCACCATATACTTAAACCATTGAGAATAACTATAGAACTACCCTCCATTTGAATTCAATAAAACTAGACTAAAGTGCAGATTTTATCAAAATAAGAGGATCAACTTTCTAGATCAAGAACAAATTCAAGATTTTTTGGTCGGTCAAAATAGTGGGTTTTAAACAATAAGGAATCTTCAATGTTAAAATATCATACTCTTATTGTATTTAAACACTGCTGCACCTCAAGGTCAGATAGAAAAAAACTCCTACGGTCCTACACTTTAGCCTCCAAAATATTTTCATCCAACATAACTACAATAAGCACCAAGCACTTAGATTAGAAAAATTGATTTCAGAAGTTCCGAACATGCACATATGTGTGCACACGCGCATGCACACATGTGTGCGCATGCACATGCACATGTGCATGTGTGTAGAGAGATAGAGAATAGGTATGCATATGTGTGGTTAGTTTCTTTGACTTATACAGATTAGTTTTTTAGGATTAATTTGTACTTATTCTCCCAATTGCTAATAATGAAATAAGGATAATGCCAAAAAGCTCTCCAATCTCCATGTATACCCCCCTTTACCTCCTAATCACAAAATTGTTACTCTAGCTATGTCCAGCAAACCTCTTATTAATCATGTGGATTTGGCTATATGAATTATTTTTTGCCATTTACTTTGAGTAAGGTTTGCTTTTCTTAAAGATGTTGAATTGGACTGGGTCGGAGCCTAGCCTCGCCTAGTTTTAACTTGAGATGTTTGAACCTAACCTGGCTAGCATAAGGAAGATTCTGGCCTAGCCTGGCTCATCATGAATTAGTTCTACCTAAAATAAAAGTTTCCTTTCTTATTTTATTTTATTTTATTTTTTTAAAACTCTTTTCTTGGCCAAACTGGATGGTTTGACTAGGCAAATTGCTTCTTAATTAAGTGGTTTTTGTACCAAAAAAGTAAGTACTTGACCTTTGATCTAATTCAAATTCAAATAAATAATATAGTTATTATACATGCTTTGTTGACACATGTATACCATATAAATATCTACAAAAATTTATGGGTCAGGCCGAAGTCAGATCAGGTATGGATCAACCTAGAACTAGACTAAAATAATTTAGGCATAAAATCTTGACTTGGCCCAACCCGATAGATCTTAATTGATTCGGCCTAATTTTCAGGCTGGCCTACTGGCTCGATGGGCTGGTCCGACCAGTTGCATTCTTTTTGTCTTCTACCAAGACAAGCGTTTCCAAATCCTATTTACAAGTATCTTAATTTTGGATAATCCATTAAGCTTAAATATGGAAAAATAATCTATATCTTATGCCGACAATGTCTACAATCTCAGTATCGGATACTATATCGGTACTTTACCAGTACTGTACTTTATGCACTTTGTACTAAAATAGTTCTCTAACAATTTTTTTAAAATTTTATCTCGATATGCCTCGATAATGGTTGGTACGCTATGCCACGGCTCGGTATGCAACTCGGTACATCTCGGTATGCCTTGGTACATGGCGGTATGCCTTGGGACAGGGTGAGATGGGGCTTGCTCCTACTTAAAGTTGAGTCTCGTACCAATTTCCTGCCGGTATGGTATGGTACGCCCTGTATTATATAGTACGGCAGACCAGATGTAGGGCTACGTGTGTTTTCTGCATATCCTTATGCTATTACCCTTGAATCTTCTTTGGGTCTTTAATTGATCAGACATACATTAACTCCTTGTAATCACGGATCCACCTTAAGCATTTCCATCTTTGTGATGCTCATATTCTATGAATGGAACCTCATGATTGCCCAATTATTTTTTTTTCTAATCTGTACAACAACTCCATGCTTGCATTAGAAGATCATTCTTTCTTGTAGATTTTTTATATATCATCTTCTCTCTCTCTCTCTATTCATTTATATAGTGGATCTGAGATGGTGATAATTGTTTGCTCCCATTTAGAACATTCAAATCCATCATCTTCTCAATGTAGCACTAAACCCTTTACTTCTCCCACTGTTAACACTATATGTAATTAACATAGCTCGGGAATCAACAAAATAGTGAATCAACAAAATATAAGTGTTAGGAATGGGTCAATATGTTGAATCAATACCTTTGTACCTTGGCTTATAATTGGATATGATTTGTCTTTGTTTATGTTCTTTGCTTTATGAATAGATGATCTTTATCTCTCTCCCTTCATGCATAAAAATATGAGATATCATACTAATGATGATTTTCATACATGGAGCTTTACCCTTTTGCTAGAAACCTAAACTCAATAAGCTAATTTTTTTGGCAGTTTTTCTTTTTAATAAATTTCATGTGTCGAGTCTCATTAATTAATACTATGGATCAAGGTTCCTGGTACCGGTACCAGGAGTCGTATCGGCAGGAGGCCGGTACAGTATGATATAGTCCGTACCGTACTATCGGCAGGCGTACCGGCCTTTTTTTATTATAAAAATAATTTCTCTCCCCCTCCCAAGCACTTAAAATATAAAATGGCCCGTACCTACCCGAACTGAGCCCGTACCTACCCGAACCGGGTGGTACGCACTGGTACGGTACCTTACCGTACCGGTACGAAAACTAATTTTTTTTTTTTTTTTAACGGTCCGGATGCTGGACCATTTTATTGGGCTGAACCGTACCGGCTAGCTGCCGGTACGGGATGGTACCGCGATCCCTGCTATGGATATTAAGTGTTTTGTAGCTTGTAGACATCTCATGCTAAGATAAAACACCAAAATATGTATGGATAAAGAAATAAATAGGCTCATTAATGCCTCAAATGTGTATCTCATACATCAAATCATGGCCTTGATTAACTTCGTAATCCATCGTCCTCATGAGTTCTTGATACTAGTTTCCAAGCAACATTGATTAACAAGTGATATATGACAAAAGTTTAAACCATTCATATCTTTTGATTAAAAGAAAAAACACGTTATCTTTAAATGCTTCTTTACATTATGTGCTTGAATGCTATTATGCCTTGACTAGGACTTATGATGTGAAAAAATCTCCAAATGATTAATTCATTTTTAATATTGATTAGGTCATGTGTTATAGCACGAGAGATGACGAAACTTCATGAAGAGGTACAATTAATGTCAAATTTTGACAATGGTTTTGGATGCTTTTTGGACCAGAACATTTTATGGTCTTTAACTGTTTGATTAAGTAGAGTGATACTATATTACTAAATTTTATCAAGTGAGTCAAGACGAGTGCCTTCCTATTTGCGTGTGTTTTGTGAATGCCTTAAAATCTCTTTCGTCATTATGTTCACTTGTAATGTTTGTTATATAAAGACTTCATAAAGACTAGTGGACATTTGCTTTGATTTCATAGAATTTCAAAGAGATAAATGCGAATAATTCATGTTCATGAAGAAGCTCTAGTTTAATGTTCAGTTTAACAGCTAGTCATAAATGCTTTCAAAATTCAGTGGCTGATGAATTTGGATCTAGAGTGCAAAGAGGAAATGCCTCTTTTTCCTTATAATTCTAGACAAATCTGTCTTGGAAGGTGGTGAGATCATTTATCACCCTATCTCTATTGTATCTGTCATTACCTTTGGAAGTTGTTTCAAGAAGATTGTTGGTTGCTCTTTCTTGGCATCAAGCTTTTGCATTAAACTTTAAGCTTTGCTGCTTAAATCCTAAATATCAACGCCTTTTATTGCCTTACTTCGATCTACATTCCTTTAAAAGCATGGAGGTCAATTTTGAGCATGATGTAATTCTATATGATTTATTTTTATCTTAGATGTGTCTAACTTGGACTCTAACTTGGACTTCAGTTCTTACAATTAATTGTGATTCAGCCTCAATCCTTATGTATGAGTTCAATTTGGCTTAGATCAGCCAACACCATTCGATACTTTTTCAATGGATAGAAAAAATAATCAGTATAAACTGTAACTCTTTTTTTTAAAAAAAATTCTTTCTAGGAGAAAACAACCCAAGTTGGTGCATCAATAAACTAATTATAAATCGGTTCACTTTAGGCCATGCCTAAAGCACTATCCTTTCACCATTATCCAAGGGTTGATTTCAGTTCATTCCATATACATCAAAACATTCTATGTCAGCCTTTTTTTTCAAAGCATCCATGGAGTATGTAGAGATTTTCAAGAGGATTATTTTTATTTTTTGCTTTTGACTCGCACTTATCTATTTTAGATGCTTTTTGAGTGCTAGCAATCATATTTTTTGGTTGAAATTATAATTTATTTGTAGTTTCACACTAGCTTTATATGTTCTGATTGACTATAACTGTCCTATCCAAGTGTATATTGCCATACAAGTCAAAATTTTAATGTCATTCTAGTATTCTACCCTTAACTGCTCAGTAAAAATGCTGTTCTAATCTTCCAGGCATAAGATCCTTTAAGAAGCTACTGCTTTTGTGCCCTACATGTGCATTTAGATGTGCATATAGTAAAATAATGTTGGAATCATTTTCATTTTGTGATACTATATGTAGATGACTATACTTTGTCATCTTCTGTTCTCTTGGTGTACTAATAAGGACTATCATACAAGTTTTGGCGAGGTACTTTGGGGGAAGCAAATAAAATATTTTCTTCACAGCAGCCAAGGGGAGAAATCACATTCTTAATAGAAGGAAAAGTGAAGTCAGTTGCTGAAGTTCCATCTGATGATCAACTAGAGCTTGAGCTGAGAGAACTAATCTCCAATGGCCACAGTGTTTCCATGGTATGTTTGAATTCCAGGGAGTTCAGTTGCTCTGGTTCTACTGGATTTCATTTACTTTTAATTTTGATTGGGTGTTTCATCTGTCAAACTTCTGAGTCATTAAGATATAGCTAATTTCCAGTATTTTTGTGGTAACATTTATTGTGATGATATTAGTAGAGTGCATCAAGTAGCATATTTTAGTAGACATCTAGATCTATATGCTTTTACTGATTTATAGCCTGTCACTGATGAGATAATCAGAAGTTTGTAAGCTGGGGGAATTTCTGTCAGAAGATGAGTCCTTAAAGAAGTCAAATGGTGTCCAGCAAGCAAGCAGATCAGTCCATTCCCTTTTGACATCTAAGAGATGAAATTCCTTGATAGTAAGTCATAGAGATGGCAGTTGGCATTCGTTTGTGAATTATAGAATCTTTCTGATTACATTTAAAACAAAGATAATGAGCCAACTTAAAAAGATGAGAAACATGACACTATATTGGAAAGCAAACTTGGAATTTATATAAAATGCAATGTCCATCATATACTTAGACAAATTGGTATATGTGTGTGTGAATAATTGGAATATCTATAATTTTGTGTGTGTTATGTTTTGAATAGCATTATAGTAAATAATGTCCTAAGGACAAATGTATAAATTTTTAAACTGGATTTCTGCATGTTAGCAATGTTTGAAAATAATAGAATTTTTTAGCTTTTTAAGATTTGAAAATGCCTTAGCAATTAGAACTTGTGATTTTGACCCAACCCGGAAAGATTTGGAATTTGTACTGAAACTAGAAAAAAAAAAATTCATAAGGAATTCCAATTATGGAGTATTTTCATTGAATGTATATTGGGGACAATTCCTTATTTAGATGCAATATCTTACATAATACTTAAATGATATTCATAACTTCATGGAACAAGTACTGTCTCCTAGGGCCCTGCTGATGTTTTTCCTGTTGAGTCACCAACTTGTTTTACTAGCTTACCTAACTGTCCTAACCAACCAACCCAGTGAACTGCCATAACATGTCTAAATAATAGGCCATATGAAGGCCCAGCTAGGGTATGAAAAGGGTATAGTGGGAGGCTTTTAAAAGAGCTTGAGACTTGAACAAGAATTTTCCTGATTTCATTGGCATTAATAGTAAATTTTCCATGTTTTTGAATTTAACAATTACCTTATTGATTTTTTGTGTTTATATTTGTTTAATTTCAAAATCTAGGGATTCCTTTCAATTTCTATTGGAAAGTCATGAAATCATTTAAGTTTTTTTAGTGAAAGTTTGAAACTCATAAACTGTTTTGACTTGAAACTATATTCTTGTTGGAACCTGTTTACATCGGTTTATTTTCATTGGAGCTTTCTAATAAACATTCTGAATGACAATTTTTACTTTTGTAGAATCTAAAAATAATAATAGAATACTTGAATGATATATGTGGACCAACTGAATGGACCCTACTGAAGTAGAGTGGCCCCATTCAGATTATTGGAGGGGATATATGAGAACATTTTGCTAGTTGGTGTGTTTGTTCTTACTCGATTATTGATACAGATATATGTGGAGCCTTAGCTAATTTGTGTAAGTTGACCTCAACGATATGAATGGCTCATTCGTGTTAACGACAAAGATGTGAGACATGAGTAATGTCATCCAAACTTTGTTGCAT
The DNA here is from genome assembly GCA_021397845.1 of Areca catechu. NCBI lineage: Eukaryota > Viridiplantae > Streptophyta > Magnoliopsida > Arecales > Arecaceae > Areca > Areca catechu. The sequence goes on along the minus strand of CM038042.1, from coordinate 28,475,311 downwards.
TAGTAATGAGGATATTAGTGGTCTTGAGGGTATAAGTGATCCTTGTAAGAAAGAGAATGCGGAACTATGGGAAATATGAAAGCATTTTGGAAACATAAAATGTGCTTTTCATTTTACCCTATCTTCTTTGTTATTAGAAGATTTTGACATTTGGTATTTTCCATGTTGAATTGTTTACTTTAGCCTAAGTTTTCAAACAATTATTTGAGTCATGATCTATTATGTGAATTGTTTCAACCCTTCTCAAATTAAACCTCATATAGAACTTGTTCCTTATGGAAACTTCGATTTTTAGATTTGAGTATAAAATTGTTTTATTGAACCTTCACTTTGAACCTTCTAGTGGTAATTTGATTTATGTGTGACATATGAAAGGTCATTTTCACAAAAACTTCAATGTATTTTCTTTGACCATGCTAGCGGTTTGCTTGCCAAATTGTATAGCTCACTTCAACTATTATAAAATCTTTTGAGCGTTCCTGAAAACTATAATGGACCTTCCCAATGAAAGAAAACTCAATGTTCTAAGAGATAGTGACATTGTTAATTTGCATTTTAGTTTTTGTATCTTGGAGGTATGGTATTGCATATAATATGCTATGTTTAAATTTGTAAGTGGATTTTATTGTAATATGTTTTTATTATGCCTTTTTCAATTATATGGTTTGTTAAGAAGACTTACTATTTTTGCGCCCACTTTTGATTGGGTATAACAAGAATGACACTTTGGGATTCAAATGTTTGATTCTTAGGTCTCAACATATTTTGCTTTTGGTGAGGACACCAGAGCTAGGAAAAGATATCAGAACCCTCCAAGCTCGTTTTGGATCATCATTGAGTAGTTATTTTATCTTAATTTTAGCTTGAGTCCTGTAAATAATATGAGTTTGCTTTATTTTGTGAATTGGTCAAGTTGAGTCTTGTAATTAGTGTTTGAAATAGTCAAGGGAGGGTTCAAGTCCAATTATTAGCCAAGGTCAGGTCCAGTTGTTGAAGCCATGTCACCATGCCATGTCATAGGGCCTTGTTAACTGGCACTTGGAGTAGTGTGCCATGCCACATCACCTTGGTGGATCAATTCCATGACAAAAGAAGGTTGTCCAAAATTTTCACGAGACATCCGGATATCCAGACATCGAGACATTCGGACATCCAGACATCGAGACATCTGGACATCCAAATCTTATTAGATCTGGTTGATTGAAGTCAGGACGACCTTGTTTCGGTGGTTTCTCAATCATTGGATCCAGGGTTCTTTATGTGATTGCATGTTGATTATATTGCGGGTAGTTAATAGAGGCTTAGTCTAATTTTCATTAAATTGATTTGATAGTTTATTTGAGTTAGCTGCCATAGCTCATCAAAATTAAATTTTAATTATTAGAATTAGTCTTTGCATCCATCCCGCATCAGCTTTGACAAGTCACTTTCTACTCATGGTGATCATTCACCAATGGTTAGCATAAAGCTCAAATCCTGTAACACTAGCATCTTTGTCATATGAAGTTATGTTTGATAGTAAAGAAGATTTTACGGTTCACATACAGCTCACAGGTGATATATTGCTGATTGTTGGGATGAGGACAATGAGAAGGACCTGACTTGGCGGATATATAGGCCCAAGACTAGTGGACATTCTGGGCATGATCATTATTCTTTTATTTATGTAATGGTTTTAAAACCAGACTGGACAGCTGGCAAGCTCCGATTCCTGGGTCGACAGGTCTGACCAGTCCAATCAGCCTGGAAGGGCGAGTCCAAAGCCACCGAAACAGCAAAACCTCTCTTCCACATTATGCCCATCACCCTCTCAAATCATTGAGACGTGGTGATGTTGGAACAGTGGTGTGGCCCTCTCTTTCAGCCTTTCGTCACCACACTCCTTCATGCCCTAACCCTCTCAAATCAAACTTATTCGACCTCTCCCATGGCTTCCCATCAAGCACTAGCACCATCTTGCTCCACTGTAACTTGTCCTGCACAGCACGGTTTTCAATAGAGACTGTGTGGAAGTGGGCCTTCTCCCTGAGGGCCTGCCTCTGGGATGCAGAAGTGCAGAGTTGTCCATGAGGGCTTCTTTCTTGGCTTAGCCGAGGGTGAGGATCTTGGAAGTGTGGAAGATACCCTTAAGGAGCCACTGCTTGATGGCTTTGGTGTTGGGCTCGAAAGACTTCTTCCTTTTGGAGTGGGGAAGGAGGCTGGGGATTAGGGTGGAAGGAGAGGTGAGATGTGCCTCCATGGCAGGGAGAGAAGGGTGGAAGTGTCTTCTGGTTTTATCCTTTGAATCGGACTGGACAGGTGACTGGTTCTCGGTTAAACAGGTCCAAACCGGCTGATCTAGTGCAGTCTGATTTTAAAAACATTGGGTTTATGTTAAGATGATGAAATCTTGTCTATTTTTTCCTATGCATTTTTTTAATAGAAGTATTAGAATTGTTTTTGGTTAGGCAATTTAGTATTCTTTTAATGATTTTAGATTGAGGCTTTGAGTGTTTTAAAATTTGTTCATGTTTTCCTTCTAACTCAAGTGCATGTTTAGGCAGTGAAATTGGTGGCTGAAGGAACATCAGCAAAAAGAAAACATATATATGTGCTTGCACTTAGGTTATGTGGAAAGCAAATGGAAGCTAAGGAATATCCAGATTAGGTAATTATATATTGATTTATGTATGAATATTATAGGGATGTGCTTGTTTCACCTTATCTTACTGCTACTTCACACATATTCTACCAAGTACCAGTGAAGTCTGTTAGCTGTTATGGAAGAAACATGAAAAAGCCATTCATATTCATGATATGGTCTTCATTGACATGGTTGATTTTAGATTGTTTCTATTTATTGTTTTCTATTTCCATTCCTTGGAAGCTCATCACTAGACAATATATGACTGCTGAGAGGTTATGTTATAGCTAACAGAATGAGTGACAATTAGAATCTATTGGCCAAGTTCATCTTATCGGAAATACACATAAATAACTTCAATCATACACTTGGACATTACAGTATAAGAATGTTGATGGGAATCATTAGAGTATTCAATATGGTTACACATTGCAACTAAATTGTATCGACATAATTTGGAACAACAAATTGAATATATCAGCAAAATAGTTTAATTTGTGCAGATATTTTTTTGCACTCGAAATGATTGTTCATGTCTATTGTAGTTTGAGCATATTTTTATGACAAGTGCAAAACCTGGAGTTGGAATGACTACTGAAATATAGTTGGTACTTCAAAAAAGCTAAGAAGGATCCAATCGCCAAATAGGGCCAAATTTGGAACTTCCATCAAAAATAGATGATTCAATTGTATTTAAAATATATATATAAAGTAACCAGGATTGAGAGAAAAGCAAAAGTAAAGGTATCAAAAGAGTTAGCAAGATTAAGAAAGGTTATTTACTGAAATTATTGAATAAAGGCTTTAATACAAAATATTGATAAATAAATTAATTTGCTCTGACTAGAAAAACTGAAGACGAGACTTCATTAGAAGGATGATATAAGGTAACATTCAAGGCCCAAAAAGTCTCAATCAACAATCATCAGTGAGTAAACCTGGTTTGCTATCTAGAGTCTAGACAACTAGACCTTGAAAACAAGGAGAATGGCAAATTATTCTAGTATTTTGGTATGAGGAGACAAGAATAAAGATGGAGTAAATTTGCAATATCATGGTAGTGGAGGCACATTAGTTATTTATAGGAGAGTACTGGAAAATGTTGAGGAGATTCGATAACAATTCTCAAAAACCAAATCTACCTACTGTAAAGAAGGTTAATAATGGAGACTGCAATGTTGTTTGTGAAACAAATCATAGATTTAGAGATAGGCCTCTATGAAATCGAGGAAAGAATTTGATAGAGTATGTTGAGTGGTAAGTTATTGGCTGTTAAGTAAGAAAGGCATGTTTAAGGGATGCATTCAATGTATTAAACACATCTATATTGAAACAAAGATAAGAAATTAAGGTAGTAAAATGAATTATCTTTCACAATATTTCTACAACAAGGATCAAACTTAAACCTGTGCCTCTTGGAAAAATATTGCACGTCTGATATGTTGTAGCATGCTGACACTGCAAGTGATGGCACAAAAGACAGGCAACTCTGAGAAAGCTTTGGCCTATAAACTAAGATACACTACATTATTCCCTACTTTTTCTTTTTGACTTGGACTATTAAATTTAACTGTGTTAACTGGTTCATAGACATGTTACAAACACTATTAGAAAACTTTTTTAACTAATATATAGAAATCTAGCATCATGTTTCATGTTAGAATAAGGATTTGTCAGCTGCTGGCACAAGGAATGCCAGGTCAGAATCGAGCAATATCAAGTCATATTGACTTGTGCTAAATTAGAACAAGGATTTATTATCAGTATCCTTCACCTCTTCTATCCTAATATATACTACTTTTACTATTTTTGCTGTTCAAGATGTTCCAAATAAACAGACAAAGAATAAGAATAGCATCCTTGGCAATTCTCACCTTACCTGAGGGTGCACTACATTGCATTGTAACATTTGTCCTACTTTCTAAATTGTACTTCATTGTTTTGCTAAAGATATTTTGTGCAAAATAGACAAAACCAAGTCTTGCTTGCAGAAGATGCACTCCCCCACTAGTTTTTGTTTAAACTTGAGAACAAGATGACAAAATGTGCCCATCATCAAGGAAAAAGTATTGACTATCCATCAGAAATAATCTACTAATGTACATAAGTTGCACCACATTTTTCAGAGGTCCAACACCTATTAACTTGCATAGCTCTATGACTGGATATGCCTCCAAGATTCTGCTCAATAAATTTACGAAGCAGAATGACTTGTATTTTTGTTTCCATTTGACATAGGAAACCAATATTTACAGTAAAGTTTGTAATTTTTATAATGTAGGGATAAGTTTTATAAATACTGTAAACACTATAAATTAATTGTTTCTTCCTTTTCCGGTGGAGTTAATGTATTCAAACGAAAATGTCATGTATAATGCTTGTAAATCAACTATCTTTCCTTGATATCACACGATACTTCTGTTGTCATATACATGAAAAATTGCACAACTGCATGGACAGTTGGCCTCTTAGAAATCTCCAGGTCTTATTCCATCTCATAATTGTTCCTGTTTTCTATTTCAGTCTCACCTACCTTCTCTCAAAGGAAAGAAGAATGAGAGATTGTTACTACCATTCAGACAATACAGAGAAGGATTACCAGGGATGAGAATGCTCCTTTATGTCAGAATCTGATGCTATGCAAAACTGGAGGATTTGAGATCCAGAGAGATGGAGTAGAATTGCAGGCCTACAAAGGCTTATATATCTTGTGGCTCCATTTTCAGAGTTTTCAACTCTTTCCTTGGACATGTAAGTCCCCTGGCTACTCTTTGTTCCATTTCATGTAATGAGACGACTGAAAAGGTGTATGAGCCCTTTCTTTGGGCTAAATAACCTCTAAAATCTGGCGATCATCAGCATGCAAGAAAGAAATTTATGCTGGTTATGCACAATGATTCTGCTTATTACACAACTAAGTAAATTGATAAAGAAATAAAGAACAGAAAAATTCTTCAACAAAAAATTATGAACTAATAATCCAAAAATAATATTGATAGCCCAAAATGTTTGTAGGTAGCTCTTTACATGTTTACCAACAAAATATCACAGCCATATATAAACTAAACACTGAATCACCATTTCCCATTGCAACGACATGAAACAAGTATAATTAGGTTAACGCCAAAATAGAGCCACGAGAATTAGCCAGTGAACAACGGTATGCTATTTCGTTTGGAAACAAAAAGTTGTCCAAGTGAATGAGAAAAATATAGATTAGCTTATTGCTGAAATATTTATAGCAAAACCAATCAAACAATGAGGAAGCCGGTGAGTTTTCTTGATCTCGGTAGGCTTCAGGAATTCAAAGACCAAGGATCGTTGAATCGGTATCAGGATTTATATCGATCGATGAGAGGTACCATATCATACCGGTACATGTACCGGTATTAAAAATTTGAAAAAAAAAATGTCTTCATTCATTTCAAGCAAGGATCGTTGAATCGGATCCGAACTGAGCCAAACCGAGTCCGAACCGAATGGTATATATCGATATGGTACCGTATTGTACTGCATTGATATGGAATATAATTTTTTTATTTTTTTAATAGTCCGGAGACTGGATTATTTTTTATAGATGAATTGTATCAATTCTTGAATCTTGATCGGTGCGGTATAGTACATCTCGTACCGAGTAATATGGGATGGTACCGTAAATCTTTTTAAAGATCTATCTAAAAGAACCGATGGGATCCAGGTTGCTAAACATTTTCTTTTTCCTAAAAATTAGGTTCAAAGCAATCCAACGAACTAAAAATCTTGCATGTCTGTTTCCAGTGCACCCTAGTAAGAATTTTCTCAGCAATAAAAGCAAAAATTAAAAATATGAAGCTGAGGACTGCAAGAAAGTGAAGACTGCGGTCAAAGGAAAGCTGAAGATATTAAATTAATCCAATTTTACAGCCCAAATAATTATCTCAACGGCATATATCCACAGTAGCTCAGTGGGGCATGAATAGAGCCTATTCTTTAAAGATTAACCTCCAAAATATTTCCAGTGAAGACATCAAAGATCTGACAGTTACCGAGTTCAAACTGGTGGGGGTGTATCATGTTTTAGCATGTTGCTAGCTTGATATATATTTTGAACCGGGTCAAAAATTTTTAACCAAGCCTTGATTAATTGAGTCAGCTTTAAAATTAATTGATCATCATCGATCCACATGGTTTTTTTGAATCAAGAGTAAGCAATAACCAATCGGATCGTAAACCATATTCTTATAATCATTTATTCATTGCATTACTTAATTATATCATGAACTATATATGCAAGAAAACAGGTTATATAACAATGTTTGGAAATTATCATTCAGCATAAGACTAGTTAACAACTATATGTAAATAATAATTAATAGAGCAAATGGTTGCAAATTTATCATGATTGCGCGTGGTGTAGGTTATAATTTGATTCTCCTCTCCCAGCAACGTTTGCAGTTTCCCCATCCAAAACAACTATTTGAGGACGATGGAGCATTTGCATATTGTTTGAATCTAGTCCTTCACCTTCCACTAATCTTTCACCTTGGTTTTGCCAAAGAGTTTAACACCCCTATCGAAAGAATCCGGTTGTCAAGGATGGCTGGTGGAACCAGCATTCCTCCTAATTCTAGAATTGTGGGATCTTTCTAGATTGATCGATGGAACCAGGGCAGGAGATCCTCCGCCCGAGCCTCGCTGAAACCAAGTATCGGAGAAATTTAGTTCTTGCTATATGTCTCCTCTCAAGAAACTCTCTGGCCTTACAGAATGAGGAGAATTCATCAAAAGAACTAGTGTTGCCATTTCTCAAGGAAATAAAGGTAATTATTTCTTAGAAATAGAAATATCTAATTTAGTATATTGCCGGCAAATGATTAACGATTTCATGCATGTCAATCTGCAGAAGAGCTATACAGCCTATACCATGTTATAAATTATTCTTTAGCAGCCGACCAAGCTTATATGAACGAGACTTGCTACTTTATTCTCAGTTTTTGTTTATGAGTTTGCTTGAGGTTCTGAAAAAAAGAGAAGCGTCCGGCTAGAGGTGGCAATTGTATAGGGGTAGATAAGTAGGTTGGATATGGGTTAGATCCGATACTGATTGGATAAAAAATTCACTGATTCAAATCTAATTTATTAAATAAGTCAAAAATTTAGATAACCTAACTTGACCGGTATTGGCGTGGAGTCTCTGTATCGACCGGTCGGAGCCGCTGCACCGCAGGACCGCTCCCTCGTTCACCTGCAAAACAGGTCCATTGCCGGAGTTGCTCTATCGGGGAACACTCCGATGCCTAAGTCAGTGACGGATCCTAGCCACAGAATGGGAAACCAAAACAGGTCCATTGCCGGAGTTGCTCTATCGGGGGACACTCCGATGCCTAAGTCAGTGGCGGATCCCAGCCATAGAATGGGGAAGAGTGTCGAGAGTATGAGAGAGGCTCTTAGAGTATGGGTGAATCTGTGTGTACCTCCCTCGAGCCATTCTTCTTACCATAATTTAAGAGGAGGCCTCCGACCTGCGGCCCGCTTTTTTTTCGGTGATTATGGGGAGTCAATTTCTTCCATGATTGGCGATCGTGGGTTGTCATTGAGCGGTTCCGGCCAGATCGGAGGCATGGTAGCTGGAGTTGCGCGCCATAATCGTGGCATGGAGAGTGTCGATTGTAACCGTTGGTTACAGTTGCCTATCTGGGCCAGATTGTGGTCCCATCTTTGGGTTTCCCCTTGCATAGGTCGAAGACTTGGTGTTTCCCCCGGGGCCGGAGATCGTCTCCACGGCAGGGACCGAAGAGCGTGTCTTCGGAAGTCGATGAGAAACTTGGTCTTCGGTCAAGGCCGAATACGTCATCCGAAGATCTGGCCTTCGGATGTCATAGTCCGGTGTGAGAAGCCTTGGGTTGCCTGCAGTTGGCCTGGCCTTTCCCTGGTTCGAAGTCCGTGGTCCGGAGAAAAGGGCTTCGGCCAGTCGAACCGGTGTTCGGTTCGTAGCTGAATCGGGATATCCCAATAGTTGCTCCTATACTCTCAGTTTTCGAAGCAGAGGTTTGCCTCGAGAAGTGAGAGTATTAATGCTTTATCGTTTTCCTCCCAAGAGATAGTGTAGTGGATGATTGTGGGATCTCTGATTGGACTATCCATCATGACTACTGATTGATTTGGGAATCAGGTGGTGGACAGTTGTCATTCCCAGGTTGGGGAAGAAGGAAAAAGCGGGCAGCCCTGGGACCGTCTCTCCTTTTCTCGTTACACGATGGTTAAGCCAATCTTTCGGTTGAGATTTGGATGGTTGTGGCGGCTTTCCCCCGTTCGCTGGATGATGGATGCGCCTCATCCTGGCGGTTAATTGAAGACGGGTTACCTCCCTGGGTAACCTTGGGTCAAATCAACCTGATAAGGCTTCAGAGACCCCTGCTTTCCTCTTGGAAAAGGGTGAAGGTCCGGCTAAGGAAGCTTTTTCAACCTCGTCTCATCCTTCGTCCTGCTTTCCTTGTTCTGGACTACCAGTCTATTCCGCAGGTAGAATCTTCCTTCTGCTCCCTTGCTTCATTCCTTTATCATAGAAGAAATCGTAAAAAGTCAGGGGAACAAGTTGGGCCCTCGGGGGTCGGCGACGTAGTAGGTCCGGAGTCGATCTCCAGTTCGGTTTCTCAGGGAAAGGCGGCCCTTCTTTGGGAACGCTATCGCATTCCCGAGGAGTTCCCTTTCGATCTCCCCACACTCGAGGAATGAGTGAACGAACCTCCCCCCGGGTGTCTAGCCGTGTATGAAGATCATTTGAAAGCCGGTCTTCGATTTTCCCTGCACCCTTTCTTCATTAAGATCTTCCGCTTATACCAAGTGGTGCCGGCACAGCTGACCCCGAACAGCATCCAGAACATCTATGGATTTCTGGTCATGTGCAGCATTGCAAATATAGAACTTAGGACCAATTTGTTTACGACCCTTTTCATTCTCAAGAGGGATTTCCACAACAACGGATGGTGGGTGATTGGCCCTAGATTAGGCCACAAGGTCATCAAGGACATGCCCAGCGCCATCCACTGGTGGAAACCCGTTTTTGTGTTTGTACTGTCTTTTGATCCATGGGGCTTCGACACTGTTTGGAAGAAGCCTCGTCTAACTGCCAATGACGGGAAGAAGGTCTTGGCGGCCGATCAGTCGGATTACGATCTCTTGGTCAATTCCGAAGTTGCCCCTATCCGGGAGTTGTTGGAGGAGAGAAATCTCCATCTTGCGGGAATTAGCAAATTCCCCACATTAGGTATAGTGATGGAGATTTCTGCTCCTCTTCCCCGATTTTGTTGTAGCTTGGTCGATTGAAATAAACTTTTTGCTTGTAGGTGGCGGGATGAAGCCCGGTGTGAGCTGGCTCCGTCAGACCTCTAAGAAGAGGGTAGCACAAGCCTCTCTCACCAGGTTGATGGTTCGGAAGAAGGCTTGAAGGGACGGTCCTAAGGGGGATCGGAGCATTTCGTCTTCCCGGGGAACCTCAGGGAAAATGCAGCACCCGTGGAAGGGGCCCCGTCGAGACCTTGTCCAGTCGAAACTCCACCGGTGGCTACCTCCCCGATTTGCACAACGGGGAGTCCACCTCAGGCAGTGGATGTACCATCGTTTTGCCCCTTGCAGTTGATAGGGGCAAAGCACGGCAAGTTGAGGGAGAGTTCGCTCGCGAGGCTTCCCCAGTTGGAGGCCATTCGGCGAATTCTTCGGAGCTTTCACCTACAGGGGGACTGCTGGTCCCTGCCGTAGCCAGGCAGGCACTGAAGGGTACGCTGCTACCTCATGACTTGGTGGTTCTTCAGAATCGAAACCTTTCCAAGGTATCTGATTTTGCCTTCTTTGCCCTGCAACAGGTATGATCCTTGCCGTCCCCTTTGTCTTGAGAGTTGTTCAATCCATGACCCCACATTCTTGATGCAGTTGGCCTACGATCTTACCTTTATGGAGGAGGGCCTAGGGAATGTTGACAGCCTCATCCATGGCCTCAAGGAGGAGCTTCACACTGCCAGGACCGTAAAGGAAGTAGCCGAAGAGTTGAGGCAGTCTATGGAGGACCACCTTATCCGGGTGAACGATAAAGTTCACGAACTGAAGGGCGAACTAAAAAGTGCCTATCTGAAAAATGGCGGAGCAAGGGGCAGGGTGGAGAAAGAGCAGGAAACAAGTCGACTCCTTGGAGCAAGCTGCTAGGGAGAATCAGAAGAAGATAGAAAGCCTGACCAAGGCATCGGAGGAGGCTTCCAGGAGGGCTGAAGAGGCGATTTTGGAGTCCGAAGCGGCCAAGAGAGAGTCTGTGTCTTTGAGGAGCGGGTAGACGATGCTGTAGCATATTTCAAAATGTCTTCACAATTCTAAGAGCAGATGAATGAAGCATCTTTGTATGGCTACCAGCATGGCTTTAACGACGGACTTTCCAAGGTAAAGGAGGCCTTCCCTCACCTTGACCTTTCCGGCATTCCTCCCTTCAACATAGCTGAAGAAGAAGATGGAGAGGAGGCTGAAGCTACAGTAGAGGCCGAAGAGCTGCCAGTCCAGGTGAGGAGGCTACTGCCTTAGTTGAAAATCAGGGGGTGACCCCAACTCCAATTCCGGTTCAGGAGGAAGTTCAGGCTGGGGGAGTCCAAGCCGAAGGTTCTCCGGTCCTAGCCCAGATTGATGAGATCCTTTCAGCACAAGTTGACAAATTGCTTCAGTCATGTGGTGTGGGGTTTCCTCCCGTTGACATTGAGTGATCCAAGTTGCCAAGTTGCTTTAGATGTATTTTCTTCTTTTCCTTTTTGTATTGTCAATGGATTTTGTATGATAATTTTTCCAGATCTTGAAATGACTTCTTCCCCCTTCGCATATGTAATGTTGCGTTTCATATATAGCTTGAACTAGTTTTACTGTTCTTTCTTCTGCTTGGTCGAACAGTCATGGTCAAAGGTCGTTTAGTTGATAGTTGATGAAGACGAATCCCGGAACAGATTAGAACTCCATTGCCGAAGACCGTCTATGATTGGTCAGGTTGGTGTCCCTTCCTTTTGGTAGTAAATCTATCCGTTGGGGTGGACAGGCATCAACTCCCCGTCAAGCGGTGATTAGGGAAGTTTGATCGTAATTCTTGTTGTCCACGTGGCACGTCGGTACTTGTACAATCATGATTTTTTGCGCCTTGTGTGCCGCCAGGTCTCCTTTTTCCAAAAAGGAGCCATTAATGTTGCCGTCGCACGATGGGGATTTCTCTGGATTCAAAGCGCCGGCAGTTGCTGTCCTGGGAATGACCCCCGAGCGGCCTTCTGGTTCACGAAGCATCGCTCGGACACGTGGTGCTTTCTGATGCGGCTGGGAAAAGACGTGGAGCATGCCTCCCCGCAGTCGGTCGTGGGTGCAGGGTCTCTATAAATAGGACCTTACCTTCTGTTGTCAAGGGCCATCATCCTTGTAGACTCCTTCCCATTGAAAATGAGGTTCAGCACTTTCGAGCTCTGTCGAGCCGCAAAGAGAAGGGCTATCGATCCAAAGAGGAAGAGGAGCCCGGAGTACTTCGAGCTGGGAAATGAAGAGGAGCCTCTCGTGGACCTTCTGGAGAAGAAGGTCCGTCTATTGGAGGCCCAACTGAGGGAGGCCCGTGCCCAAGTTGCGGTGGCAGCCACGGAGGTAGAAGATGCCAAGAGGGAGGCGGCGAATGCCGTCTCTGGTTTCAGGGCGTCTGCTGCCTTTAAGGAGGATGTCACTGAGGCGGCTCTGGACTCCTTCCATCAGGGGTTCCGGGAATGCAGGAGGAAGGCCTTCAAGTTTTATAACTTGAAGGGCCTGGACAACATCAAGCCCTCCGTTCCCTTTCCTAGGCATGAATTGATTCTGACTCCGATGAAGGGTTGGATTCTGATTCGGATGGGAACCCAGGGGCCCCTTTGTCGTCCCTTCAGATCTCCCCCATCGGTACGGAAAAAATCTGGCGGGAGGTTATTGAAAATTTTCCACATCTTTCCAATATTACTCCTCTTTTTTTTTTGTCTCTTTTTGAGAGTCTTTTCTTTTTTGTTCTCTCTTTGTGAGAGTTTCTTCTTTCTTCTCTCTCTCTCTTTTTTTTTTTGTAAAAAATCGAAAAAGAGAAATGAAGTATCTTTCTTTTACCTCTTTTCATGTATTTCTTGCGATGTGTTGTATCATGTTTTATCTGGAATGTAGATTCCTGGGACCATTTTCGGTCTATAGGAAAGAAGTGAGGTCGGTTGGATCGTTCTTGGAACGTCTGTAGTCGACAGAAAGGATGATAGTGGTCCTTTTAGGCATGTTTTCGGATTTACCGTAGGGTAGGGTGTTTACACCATCCCTGTGCGCTTCTGTCGTGATTAAGGTAGGCTGTTCAGGCCCGTCCCGGCGTGTCTTCGGGTTTACCGTAGGGTAGGTTACGAAAACTATCCCTACACCTTTGATCTTCTTGGTGGCCTAGTTAGGCCATCCATTGCGCTCGTCGGGCATACCGATAAGGTTAGTGGATCATACTCTCCTTTGCACAGTTGACCGATTTTTCAGATCAGGTCACTTAGGATGTTGTTATTCGGTCGATGCAAGTAGCCATTCTGAGTTGGGTAGGATTGAGCAACTTTGCACAGGAAATTTAGGAACTCATTTATTGATAGTATTTGCGAAGGTTTTGTACATTCCATGGCCGGGATAGGGTCTTCCCCTCCAGGGTCTTGAGTCGATATACTCTTGGTCGAATGACTTCTTCGACTTGATATGGGCCTTCCTAGTTGGGCGAGAGTTTCTCCTGTTCCATTGGCCTGGATACTTCTGCCCTTCGCAATACCATGTCTCCTGTGCGGAAAGTTTGCTCCTTTACTCTTGAGTTGTAGTATTTAGTGACCTTTTACTGGTACGCCGCCATCCTTATCTGGGCCTGGAGTCTGGTACTTGGTAGCAGGTCTAGATCAATCCTTCTACATCGAAGTTCCCAGGTTCTTCGTAGTTGTCAATTCTCAGGGACTGTAAGGAGACTTCAATAGGTAGTACAGCTTCGGTACCATATGCTAGGTTGAACGGAGACTCGCTGGTGGCCGTTCTCGGGGTAGTTCGCTATGCCCAGAGAACAGAGGTCATTTCTTTGGCCCAAAGCCCTTTGGCGGCGTTCAACCTTGTCTTCAGATCATGAAGGATGGTCTAGTTTGTTGGCTTTGGCTCCTTAGTTTTGATGATTAACAAAAGGTTGAGTATATGTTTGGACTAATGTTTCATTTCAAGATAAAGTTTCAGGACTTAGGTTATTCAAAAAGAGTATCAAGAGTACAATGATGAAACCAAGCTTGCCTGATTTGGGAAAGAGCTCTTCTACCTTGAACAAAATCAAATTTCTCATATTGGACCATCTTATTAAGAAGTAATTGACAAAAGAAACAAAGGCTTAGAGAAACTCAAGCATGGCACGCACCTCTCCAGAGTTTCAGAAAATTTCAGACCAAAGGTCGATCCCCAGAGGTCGACACCTTGCCAAAGGTTGACCACCAGAGGTTGACTCATGAAGAAAAGAAAAGTTCAGCAAGGCCGGCACGGTAAAATTTCAGTGGCACGCTCCAGAGGTCGACCATCAGAGGTCGACACCTGTCCAGAGGTCGATACCAGAGGTCGACTCATCGCCTGAGAATTCAAACTGGGCAGAACTATGGTTTTCTGGATTTTTGCCTAAGATAAACTGGAGGTTGACTCATGAGGTCGACACTTGATCCAGAGGTCGACTCATGAGGTCGACTCATGGCATAACGGCTAGTTTTTCTGAACTTTTGATTTGATTTCTAACGGCCATAAACGACCATTTTTTTGATTCTAACGGTCTTGTGGAGTTGTTTCAGCTTGAATGAAGTATTTAACCTCCACCTAACTTAAAAAAAAACAAGGAGACAAAGTGAAAAAGAAGAGAGTGAAAGTACAAAGCCTTCAATCAATTCTAAGCCAAAAAGAGTGAGAAAACCAAGAGATTCCTTAGCCAAAAGCTTTCCATCTTTGAGGAATCCAACTTTCAAGTGTTTGGCATTTAGTGAGGTCCAAGATTCCAAGAGAAAGGCTTGAAGAGTCTCCATCAAGAGCTACATCGAATTACTTTTTGCTCAAAAGGAGTTTGTCTTGTTTTATTCATTGTATTCATATTCTTTTTGTCCTAGGCTAGTTTCAAGGGAATTTGAAACTAGTGTGAGGTTTGTTGGTGAGCCAATTGATAAAACCAACTAGGGTTGCTTGTAAGCCCGAAGCCAAAACAAGTGAGTAAGGTTTGTTGGTGAGCCGATTGATAAAACCAACTAGGGTTGCTTGTAAGCCCGAAGCCAAAACAAGTGTGTAAGGTTTTGACTTGTGAGCCTTGTAAAACAAGTCGACTGTAATCTAGAGAAGATTATAGTGAAAATTTCCAAGTGGAGCTTGGGGAGTGGATGTAGGTGCTAGGTGCACCAAACCACTATACTTCTTGTGTGTTTGCATTGCTTTACTCTCTATCTTCTTTTGCTCTTTAATTGTTGCTATCTTTCATTGCTTCCGTTGAACAAATTACTTGAGCACTATCGCACTTCACTTTTGAACTTGATAGCACATATATTGCTTTAATTTTTAAAATATCCAATTCACCCCCCCTCTTGGGCACCTTTTCTGGGCAACACGGTTAGTGACTTTGGCTTCTCCGTTGGACTATGGATGAGCAACAGAAGTCAGCCGATGTTGGACATGATACTGAGCGCAGAAGTCCTTGAACTTCGGATTGTCGAACTGTCTCCTATTGTTCGTGATTATGATATGTGGGATGCCGAACCGGAATATGATGAAATTTTTTACAAAATTCTCCACCTTGCCTTCTGTGATCTGGGCCAGTGGTTCGGCTTCTACCCACTTCGTAAAATAGTCGATGGCCACAAGGAGAAACTTTCTTTGCCTTGATGCCGGTGGGAATGGGCCAAGAATGTCCATTCCCCACTAGGAAAAAGGCCATGGGGCTGCTAGTTGGGTCAGGTGACTCGCGGGCTGTCTCTGAACATTGGCATACCTCTGGCACTGATCGCACTTTCACACAAAATCAGCCGAGTCCTTCTGGATGGAGGGCCAGTAATACCCTTGTCGAATGATCTTGTATGCCAGAGACCTGCCTCCCAGGTGATCACCGCATATACCCTCGTGGACCTTTCTCAGGGCATAATCTACATCTGTCGGTCCCAGGCAATTTAGCAATGGCGAGAGAATGATCTCTTATAAAGGGTTCCATCTAAGATGACGTACTGAGATGCCATCCAGCGGATCTTCTTGGCCTCTGTCTTGTCTTCTAGTAGCTCTCCCTCATTTAGGAACTTGATGATGGGATCCATCCAGCATGGCTCAGCGTCGATCTGGCGCACCTCCGCAGCCTCTTCGGCTATGCTTGGAGTTTCAAGATATTCAATAAAGGTGTGCTCGAGAGATTCCGGTGCTGTAGTTGCCAGTCGAGACAATGCATCCGCCCGAGAATTTTCTGGTCTCAAAAGGTTCCAATTGAGAGGATAAGGCCTGTACCTTCTCTAGGTATTGCACCATGGTTAGATCCTTGGCCGCATACTCTCCGTTAACTTGATTTACAACCAACTGGGAGTTTGAGAAGGTTCGGAGTTGTTGAACTCCCAAATTCTTGGCAATCCAAAGTTCGGCGAGCAAGGCTTCATACTCGGCCTGGTTGTTAGAAGCATGGAAGGAGAACCGGAGATTTTTCATCATCAATAGAATCTTCCAGAGGTGTCCGGAGATCGGAGAACAGCCTTGAGGTGCTGATCGGTCAGCACCACAATGGCGTGGGCATGGAAGTACGGTCGCAGTCGCTTCGCCGCAATCACCAGAGAGTAGATCGACTTCTGCATCCTCGCAGATCGTGTTTCGGCATCATGCAGGACCTTGCTGATATCGTAGATCGGCTTGTGGGATCCGGCTTCGTCTCTCCGGACAAGGACTGAACTAATGGCTTCGTCTGAAATAGAGAGGTATAGGTAGAGAACCTCGCCTTCTTGTGGTTTGGAGAGTAGTGGCGGGGTTTCCAGGTACTTCTTCAACTCCTCAAAGGCAGCGTGACAGTCTTCGAACCATTCAAAGCCCTTTGACTACCAGTGTACCTTGAAGAATGGGAGGCATTTCTCGGTTGATCGAGAAATGAATCTGCTTAGGAAGGCAATTCTCCCTGTTAACTGCTGGACTTCCTTTTTGCAGGAGGGATGTCTCATATCTCTTGGAGCTTGAATCTTCTCAGGGTTTGCCTCAATCCCTCATTTGGTGACAAGGAAGCCCAAGAACTAACTCGAAGTGACCCCAAAGGCGCACTTTGCTGGGTTTAGCTTCATGCGGTAGTGCCGTAGAGGACTGAATGACTCTTCTAAGTCATGAATGTGATCTTTCCGGAGGAGGCTTTTGACGATCATGTCGTTAACGTAGGCCTCCATGTTTCTCCCCAGTTGCTTTTAGAATACCTTGTTGATCAGTCTTTGAAATGTTGCTCCGGCATTCTTGAGGCCGAATGGCATCATCTTGTAGCAGTAGATACCTTTGTCAGTGATGAAAGCCATCTTCTCCTCGTTCCGTGGATCCATTCTGATTTGGTTATAGCAGGAAAAAGCATCCATGAAGCTCAGCAACTGGTGGTCGGCAGTAGCATCGACTAGTTGATCAATCTTTGGGAGAGGGAAGCTATCTTTTAGGCAAGCCTTATTGAGGTCTGTATAATCGATGTAGATCATCCACTTGCCACTGGCTTTCTTCACCATCACCACATTGGACAACCACTCGGGGTAGTGGGCCTCTCGGATGAACCCTGCTTTAAGGAGCTTGCCAACTTTAAGGAGCTTGCCAACTTCTTCGCCACGGCTTGCTGTCTTTCAGGAGTGAAGCTCCTTTTCTTCTGCCACACCGGCTTGTACCCAGGGGTAATTCCAGCCGGTGAGTGATTACTTCGGCGAGAATCCCCGGCATATCCGAAGCTGACTAGGTGAAGATGTCAGTGTTGTCTCTGAGGAAACGGATCAACTCCATTCTGGTTTTCTCATCGAGTGTACTCCCGATCTGCACAACTCTGGAGGGGTCTTCCTTTGTTAAAGGGACCGGGACAGTCCTCTCCATGGGTTCACCAAGGCTTGTGGTTGTATCCCTCGGATCCAGCTGATCCGGAGTTGCTGAATCGTTAAAATGCCTATCTTGGATCATCAGGCACTGCCGTGCTGTCCTCTGGTCTCCTCTAACTTCTCCGACATCATTCTTAGTGGGGAAGCATACCAGGAGATAATGAGAGGAGATCACGATTCAGAACCTGTTCAAGGCGAGCCGCCCCAGAATGATGTTGTATGTAGAGGGGATCCGGACCACCGTGAAGTTGATCAATAGTGTCTTTTATCGAGGTTCAGTGCCAAGGGTTACAGGCAACACTATCTCTCCCTTAGCATGAACTTGATTGCCCCCAAAACTGGTGAGCGGTATGGAGGATCTTCGTAGTTGATGTCTAGGCAAACACATTTTAGAGAATGCATCGTAAATCAAGACATCAGCCGAACTTCCATTATCAACAAGGATTCGCTGTACATCATAATTGGCCACTACAACTAAGATTACAAGGGGATCATCATGTGGGAGCCGAACTCCCACAAGGTCATCGTCGGAGAAGAGGATAGCGTTGTTGTCCTTGAGTCGCTTTGGGGCATCATCCTCATCCCTTCTCCAGTTGGTGGGTCGGTGTATTATCCTTACACCTCCGTTAGTGGGCCTTTGATTTGGTAGTTCGACCTCTTCGGGAGGTGGTTGGGAATAGTTGCTTCCGACCGAGGTCCTTGGTGACCAATGTACCACCCTAAATACCCTCTCTTGATAAGATCCTCGATCGCATCCTTCAGTTGGATGCATTTTTCAGTGTTGTGGTCATAGTCCCGGTGGAATCGGTAGTATTTGTTCCTATTCCTTACGGAAGAAGAGGCATTCATGGGACGGGGCCGTTGGAGATAATTTTCTTTCTCTATCTCCATGAGGATCTTCTCTCGAGGGAGGTTGAGGGGGGTATAGGAGTCGAATCTTCCTCTCGATGCTCTAGGCTTGGGAGGACTTCTTCGGCGGTCTATATATCTGCCGCCATTGTTATTGGAAGTTGGGGGACCTTGTCCCCTGTTATTCTTCTTTTTTGAAGGGGGTTTCCCTTCGATTAGTCGTCGATTAGCTACCTGCTCTTCGGCATCGGCATATTTCTGAGCCCTTGACAAGAGCTCAGCGTAGCTTTTAGGGAACTTCTTGTCCAGGAAAAAGTATGCCTGGAGGTACAAAGCCCCTTCTTCAGCACGGACATGGCCACGTGCTCGTTGAGATCGGGGAGCTCAAGCGTGGCCGCATTAAACCTAGAGATGTAGTCCCGTAGGCTTTCTCTTTCATTCTGGTGAAGGAGAAACAGTGTGTCCGTATTCCATGGAGTCTTGCGGCAGGTCCTGAAATGCAAGACAAATAGTTTTTCTAACTCAAAAAAAGAATCGATGGTACCTGGGTGCAGGCTTGAGTACCACATTCAAGCAGCTTTCTTCATGGTAGCTAGGAACCGAGGCAGTACATCGCATCCGAAGCTCCTTGGATCATCATATGGGCCTTGAAACTGTCCAAGTGGTCGAGGGGATCGGAGGTGCCATCGTAGGACTCCATCTGGGGAACCCTGAAGGGCCGAGGAATAACTTCGGCCATGATGCGGTCGGTGTAGGGTGGGCGTAGATCACCCACAATCAAATCGTTGGGATCCTTCAGATCCCGTATTCTCTATTTCCTTGCCTTTGCCATCTCTGATTCGATGGCTTTGAATCTCCCATCATAATTGGGAGTCTGTTTTGGCGCTCTCTCCACGGAGGTGGAGTCTTCGGAGGAGGGTGAGGGAGTTTGCCTAGGCCTTTTCCCTTTCTGTGGGGATTCGGCAGACCTAGGCAATCTCGAAGTTCGGCCTTCGGGAGAGGGCCGAGAATAGGGGGAGGGATGTGTAGGATCCTCCTATGGGGCTCTCTTCCTTCGGGACCGAAAGCTATGTCTGGAGGCAGCCGGTGGGTTTCCCACCAGAAAAGCTCTGTTCTGGAAGTCCTGAACCATGACCGTGAGGTTGGTGACCTGGTTCACAAGGGCTTCAAACTGCTGTAGTCCCACAACAACTGTGGGAGGTGGGACGTCATTCTCCCCCGGGGGTGCGTCCCTTTGGGATAGAGCACAACTTCGACTTGTAGAAGCTATCCGAGTCTTTCCTCTTGCCATCAGGAACCTCTTACTTCCCCTTATCTAGGAGGGAGCCTAAAGAGTGCTGTTGGCGAGCCCCCTGCCTAGCGCACCAATCTATTGGCGTGGAGTCCCTGTATCGGCCGGTCAGAGCCGCTGCACCGCAAGACTGCTCCCTGGTTCACCTGCAAAACAGGTCCCTTGCTGGAGTTGCTCCGGCGGGGGACACTACGATGCCTAAGTCAGTGGCAGATCCCAGCCACAGAATGGGGAAGAGTGTCGAGAGTATGAGAGAAAGGCTCTTAGAGTATGGGTGAATCTGTGTGTACCTCCCTCGAGCAATTCTTCATACCATAATTTAAGACGAGGCCTCCGGCCTGCAGCCCGCTCTTTTTCCGGTGATTATAGGGAGTCAATTTCTCCCATGATTGGCGATCGTGGGTTGTCATTGAGCGATTCCGGCCAGATCGGAGGTGTGGCAGCTGGAGTTACGCGCCATGATCGTGGCATGGAGAGTGTCGATTATAACCATTGATTATAGTTGCCTATCTGGGCCAGATTGTGGTCCCATCTTCGTGTTCCCCTTGCATGGGCCGAAGACTTGGTGTTTCCCTCGAGGCCGGAGATCGTGTCCACGGCAGGGACCGAAGAGCGTGTCTTCGGATGTCGATGAGAAACTTGGTCTTCGGTCAAGGTCGAAGATGTCATCCGAAGATCTGGCCTTCGGATGTCGTAGTCTGGTGAGAAGCCTTGGGTTGCCTGCAGTTGGCCTGGCCTTTCCCTGGTCCAAAGTCCGTGGTCCGGAGAAAAGGGCTTCGGCCAGTCGAATCGATGTTCGGTTCGTAGCTGAACTAGGATATCCCAATAGTTGCCCCCCTACTCTCAGTTTTCGAAGCAGAGGTTTGCCTCGCGAAGCGGAGGTTTGCCTCGAGAAGTGAGAGTATTAATGCTTTATCGTTTTCCTCCCAGGAGATAGTGTAGTGGATGATTGTGGGATCTCTGATTGGACTGTCCATCATGACTGTGGAGGTTTGCCTAATTTTGTTTGTTATAAAGAGCCAAACCCATAATTCCTATAGGATTCTGGACCCAGTTATCCAAACAGGCCCTAAATAGATTTAAATGAATGAACATGTTAAGCTAAGGCTAAAACCAGATTAGTTACGAATTGAATACTAGTATATCTATATTCATATTTATTTGGTTTGATGATATAGATACAGATACGGATATTAATCGGATATAAAAATTTATATTCATATTTATTTTAAATGGATATGGATATAAATTGAATATTAAAAATATGGATAAAAATATAGATATAAATTGGATAAAAATATGGATAAAATATATATATACACACATACATATACACATACATATACACATACACATACATATACACATACATATACACATACAAACACATACATATACACATACACATACATATACACATACATATACATACACATATACATATACATATACATATATATATACATATACACATACATATACATACACATACATATACATATACACATACATATACATATACACATACATATAAATATACACATACATATACACATACAAATACATATACACATACATATACATATATACATATACATATATACATATACATATACATATATACATATACATATACATATATACATATACATATACACATATACATATTGTTGCCGCCAAGATCATCGTGGCCCGTAGCTGCTGTCGGCACCGGAGTGCGCTCCTCCTCTGCCGCCCGCCGTTCTCGATTCTCGGACCTCTGCACTGGGTGCGGCCGCCTCGCCGCCCGGCGGTCCTCCGCTCCTGAGCCTGCGAGACAGCGGTTAGAGACCTGGGCCGGGGTTTCCGGCAGGGGCACTCCGACGATCAAGTCAGTAACGATCCAGGAGAACAGATCCTCCTGGTCGGGCCCCTCTTGATGGACTCCATACTAGGAGGACTAAAAGATGTGCGTGAAGGGTGAAAACGTTGCAGGGGGAGAGTAACAGCGGGGACAGAGGGGTGCTCTGTTCCTCGGCCTCTCCTTGTGCCCCTCGTTTCCCTTCAACAGTGGTGGTAGTGGTGCTTCGCCCTCTTGGCCGGGCTTGCGCTTGTGCTTGTGGTGGTGGTGGTGCCATCCCCCCTTGCTGGTGGGGGTCGCACTTCCTCTCCTTTTTTCTTTTTTTTTTGGCATGTGTTTTTGCTTGTGTCTTGGAGTTGTGTTATCTCCGGGTTTGTTGCGAACTTGGTTATCGTTTGGTGCTTGTCTCAGGATCCCCGCCGGGCTATCAGGCGCATGCGGCGGTATCCTGAGGACCCTTTCCCGATTCATGATAGGGTGTGTTGTCAGGTGCTCCAACACTCTTCTTGGTTGCCTTGTTCTGAGAAATTTGGGGTGCCTCGAATGGCGGGCCGTCGCCCGTGGGATTTGAATCTCCCGGTTGGCTTTCTCTCTTGGGTGATCTGAGTGGTTGGTGAGGAATATAGCATCTCGATCAAAGTGCTACTTGCCTTTTTGGTGCAACTGGCAGTTTTAGGTAGTCCGCACAGTCTGGGAGGCGCTCCGGTATGGTCCTCGGGTGACTCGCCGGTTCCCTCGACTGGTGAGGAGATCGTCCGGGCTGGGGCCGAGCTGGGACGGCAAGGCTCACTCCATCCTAAGCGCTCCGAGCTTGCGGGGGGGCGCCTAAGCAGAGGAGGGTGAGGTGCGGGCCCGGTCCGGAGGGCGCGCACTCGGAGAGGCTCCACATCGGCGGGTGAGCTCTCAGCTTGACCTCGACCGCAAGGCACTAACCTCCGAGGGTCTCACTTCGGAGGGCGGAAGGCGGACCCGGTCCAGAGGGCGCGCGCTCAGAGAGGCTCCACATCGGCGGGTGAGCTCTTAGCTCGACCTTGACTGCAGGGCACTAACCTCCGAGGGTCTCACTCTAGAGGGCAGAAGGCGGACTCGGTCCAGAGGGCGCGTGCTCGGAGAAGCTCGACATCGACGGGTGAGCTCTTAGCTCGACCTCGACCACAGGATACTAACCTCCGAGGGTCTCACTCTGGAGGGCAGAAGGCAGACCCGGTCCAGAGGGCGCACGCTCGGAGAGGCTCCACATCGGCGGGTGAGCTCTTAGCTCGACCTCAATCGTAGGGCACTAACCTCCGAGGCTCTCACTTTGGAGGGCAGAAGGTGGACCCGGTCCAGAGGGTGCGCGCTCCGAGAGGCTCCATATCGGTGGGTGAGCTCTTAACTCGACCTCGACCGTAGGGCACTAACCTCCGAGGGTCTCACTCTAGAGGGCGGAAGGCGGCTCCGACCTAGGCATCCCGAGCTCGTGAGCTCGACCTGGCGGAGGATTGAGCTCGGCTTGCTATTCTGAGGGAGCTCAGCTCAGCTCGGTAGTGGGATCCGAGCTGGAGAGTTGACATGGCATCTTCTCTTGACGTGGCGCCTGCCGGTTCCTCCACGTCAGCGAACCATCCACATCATTTGCCCCCCACTCTCGAGGCCCGCTAGTGTGCGGTGCTCGAGTCGAAGGGAGTAATTGCGATGCTGACGTGGAAAGGCAAAGATCTGGCATGATGATGGCCATGAGGCACTTCGGGGACCGACCCTGCGGGCCAATGCGGGGATGCCATGTGGCCACGTTCGAGAAGTAGTTAATGCTGGCGCAGAATGCAGAGTAGCTGGGATGCCATTCTCACCGATGGCTGGCACGTGGCGCAGATCCGTTGATGGAGCGGTTGAATCGGTACGAATCCCTTGGGTCATTTCGAAATGAAAAGAAGGCCTTACCCGAACCATCCATTCTTTTTGAATTCTCCATACCTGCTGCCGCCGTGCCCAAGTTTCTTCCTCCTTCCAGTCGCCCCGAGTTTTCTAAGGCAACAGGTTAGCTTCTTCTTCTTCCTCTTTTCCCCCACTAGAATAGGTTTTTTTCCCGGGGTCCGGAGTCTTCTTTCGGTTAAATCTCTTCTTTGGTCTTTTGCTTTGAGTTCTTCCTCTCCTTTGTCCCTTAGGATGTCCTGTTTTGGTCCGGGCTTCCGCCCCTCTACTGATCAGGGTGAGGCTGGTCCTTCCAAGCGGAGGCCGGCATCCTCCTCTTCTTCCTCCTGCGGGGAGGAAGACGTAGCTCGCTTTGAGCTCAGTAGGAGGCGTCCTCCTGGTCCGGTTCTCATTAGGGAACCGGGATCCGGTCCTTCTTTGCCTCCTCCTTCTCCTGCTCCTACTCCCAAGTCTGCCCGGCCTGCAGGTCCTGGTGGGGTTACCTCAACGATCATCGCCGGGGAACTCAGGACTGTCCGGGATGTCTATGGCATCCCACCTTCCGTCCGGCTCACAATCCCTCGTCCGGGAGAACGGGTCACTTCGAGTGGCCCGGGCCGTCTTGCCTTTTATGAGGAGACCTTCTCTAGAGGTCTCCGCTTTCCCTTCCATCCTTTCTTTCTGTTAGTCTTAGATAATTATCGTCTGATCTCGGCGCAGCTGGTGCCAAATGCTATTAGGGTCATTTTTTTCTTCACTGTGCTTTGTCATCTTCACGGGTTCGTGGCCCGATTTTCTTTGTTCAGGGCTTTCTTTGCCCTGAAGCGCCACCCAACCGAGAATGGGTGGTGGTCTTTGTCCTCCCGTCCGAAGGGCATTATGTTTGAGCTTCCCTCTTCCATCAGGGGATGGAAGAGCAAATTTTTCTTTGTTGAGGTCGAGGGGTCGACTGGGTCTGGAGCGATCCGGACAAGTCTCCTAACCGAAACTCTGCGATCGATGCGGCTGACCGGGATGACTACGAGAAGCTCCGCACCACCCAGATTCCTCCTCTCGAGGTCTTGTTGTTTGAGCAGAACCTCGTCGACTCCAGGGTCGACCCAACGAATGGGTTGGGTAAGTTCGACTTGAACCTTTTCTTTTCCTTTTTTGCACTTCCTGCACTTCTTGCACTATTCCCCACAGATTCTAACTATTGTGTGATCCACATGCAGGAATGATCTTCTCCGAGAATGACCTCCTGGCAATCACCAAGAAGAGGCCACCGATCAGGCCGGGGAGCCCTCATCGAGGCGGGCGTGGAGTGAGAGTGCCCCTGCAGTCGCCCCCGTGGTGGTGATCGGTCTGAGCTCGGCTGCCCCAGCGGGCCCGAGCTTAGATGTGTCCCATGCTGCTTCCATGCCGGTGGAGAGGGCTGCTCCTGCGGCACCGAGGCCCGCCCAGCAGGCCCCCGCTGCAGAGCCCGAGGTGGTAGTCTGGGCGAGGGTTGCCGCTACTGCTGCTGCTCCCTGCCATCCTCCGAGTCAGTCTGTCACTGATGCTAGGGGTGAGGAGACCCGGGCCGAACCCAGGGCCACGACGGAGGTGCCGTATGCACCGACACTAGCCTCCCAGCCTGCCCCCCGAGGTCCTTCATCCAGCGATGCAAGGCTGCCAGCTCACGGAGAGAGCTGGAGGGAGGAGGCCCGGCGCCATCTCCCTTTCAAGATGGGGCCGGAGAGTTCGTTTCTCCGGAGCCCCGAGCTTGCCGAGCGCATGATGGATTTCTCCATCCAAGTGTGTGATCGACAAGAGATGGCTGGGATGCGGCTGACCGACATCATCAGTGCCATCTTTCCCTATCTGTATTCGGTAAGCTCTTTCACTTTTTTATCATTCATCCATTCATTTTTTTTTTTATTTCATTTTTTTAATTTTTTTTATTGACTTCTTTCATGGTGCAGATTGGTGCCGAGGCCCTCTACATCAGGGGCCGCTTCCAGAGCTGGGAGCGTCTCGAGCAGCAACAGGCTGCCGAGATCGAATCTTTAAAGGATGACTTGAAGGAGAAGGCCGGGGCAAACGGGGTCCTTGAGACGAAGGTCAAGGACCTCGAAAAAGAGCTCACCGATGTTGAGGGGCGAGCGAAGGGACTCTTGAAGGCTTGCGATCTGGAGCGGAGCTGCTCGAAGAAGGCGATCAACAACCTTTCCGTTGTCGAGAAAAAATTGAATTGGTACAGTGCCATGGCCGACCGGCACAAGGAGATCGCCCGAGCTGCCCAGGAGGAGCTAGTAGCCGTGAAGGAGAAACTTGCCGCTGTTGAGAAGGCGGCAGAGACAGCAACCAACTCGGCGGAGGCAGCCAGGCTGGAAGTCGTCGAGCTGAGGAGGGTGGCCGTTGAGGCCACGAAGGGTGCTGAGGATGCCGTCGCCAAGTTCAAGGCTTCGGAGGACTTCGTCGCTGAGATCCAGTAGATGGCATCGGATTCCTTTTATAAGGGTTTCATGTACTTGCACGGCCGGGTCGAGGTGCTTATTCTCAACAAGAATCGTGGCTGCCTCAGGTATCCTTCAACCTCGGAGGCGGAGGATGGCGAGGAGGCCATCGCAGGAGCCATGGGCTTGGAGCCTCCGTCACCAGCTAAGGGTGATCCTCCTGAAGTTAGGGCAGCTCAACCGGGGCCTTCTGAGGGCGGGAACTCTCGGCCTCAGTACCCAGCAGAGAAGTCGACTGGCATGGAATGACCCTTTTCTTCCTTGTCCTTTTTTGTACTTTTTGCTTCTTGTACTTATTCGGGTCTCCCGGCATGTCGGGGGCCCAAAAGACACTTGTAACTTGTGTTTTTGATCAATGAAACTTGAGCTCCTTTGTTACCTGTTTCTTTTGCCTAGTTCTTCCCTTTTCTCTCTTTCATCCCCTCTCCTCTTCTTTTTGTATGGGGAGACCAGAGAGAAGGGCTGCACCTTGCTTGAGGCTAAGTCATGACACTTGAGATCTGCTGGGCTCAAAGGTGCTGTTGACTGAGGGCCATGTGGATCGAAGGTCCCTTGGCCGGAGACCTGGGCTCCGGTCTTGGGTTGGTGTCCTGGAGCTGGGCTCGGGGATATTGATTGCTAAGAGCTGCTTGGCTCAAAGTTCTCTTGGCCGGAGATCTGAGCTCCGATCTTGAGAAGGCATCCTGGAGCTGGGCTCGGGGACGTCGATTGCTGAGAGCTGCTTGGCTCGAAGTTCTCTTGGTCGAAGATCTGAGTTCCGGTCTTGAGAAGGCATCCTGGAGCTGGGCTCGGGGACGTTGATTGCTGAGAGTTGCTTGGCTCGAAGTTCTCTTGGCCAGAGATCTGAGCTCCGGTCTTGAGAAGGCATCCTGGAGCTGGACTCGGGGACGTCGATTGCTGAGAGCTGCTTGGCTCGAAGTTCTCTTAGCCGGAGATCTGAGCTCCGGTCTTGAGAAGGCATCCTGGAGCTGGGCTTGGGGATGTTGATTGCTGAGAGTTACTGAGAGTGGTAGCTTCGATGATGCCGTACTTCCTTCTTGTTCTCTCTTTCTTTCCTTCCCCACTCTTCTTCTCTCTTCTTTTTTTTTGTTTGTTTTTTTTTTAGAGTGGGGAGATCAGAGGAGAGGATGCTGGTTGTACCCCCATCTTGTTCTCTTTCTTTCCTTCCCCTCTCGTCTTCTTTTTGAGTAGGGAGATCAGAGAAGGGGGCTGCCGGGCTTCATTCCTTGTTCTCTTTCTTTCCTTCTCCTCTCGTCTTCTTTTTGAGTGGAGAGATCAGAGAAGAGGGTTACCGGTCTTGATTGCCTTGGAGCTAGGCTCGAGACCTTCCTGGATGTGGAGCTAAGCTCGGGCCCAGGGGGTTGCCTGAGATCTTGGCTCAGGTCTTTGGCACCTTGGAGCTAGGCTCGAGGCATTGATGGGAGCTACGTGACCCCATGATCTCTTGGCATCTCGAAGCTAGGCTCGGAGATGTTTGAGATGGAGAGCTGCTTGGCTCGAGGATTCTTCTACGTCCTGGAGCTGGGCTCGGGGATGCTTGGAGTTGGAGAGCTACGTGGCTCGAATATTCTTCTACGTCCTGAAGTTGGGCTCGGGGATGCTTGGAATTGGAGAGCTACATGGCTCGAAGATCCTTCTACATCCTGGAGCTGGGCTCGGGGATGCTTGGAATTGGAGAGCTACATGGCTCGAAGATCCTTCTACATCCTGGAGCTGGGCTCGGGGATGCTTGAATTGGAGAGCTACGTGGCTCGAAGATCCTTCTACATCCTGGAGCTGGGCTCGGGGATGCTTGGAATTGGAGAGCTACGTGGCTTGAAGATCCTTCTATGTCCTGGAGCTGGGTTCGGGGATGCTTGGAGTTGGAGAGCTACGTGGCTCGAAGATCCTTCTACGTCCTGGAGCTGGGCTCGGAGATGCTTGGAATTGGAGAGCTACGTGGCTCGAAGATTTTTTTATGTCCTGGAGCTAGGCTCGGGGACGCTGTTGGTCCTTTCCTGCAAAACATGCAGATACCCATGCAAGGGGAAAAAATCATTATCATGATCATTGGTAGGGGAACTTACCTTACTGGGGGCGTCTTTGTAGGTTGCAGGCCCACCTCCCTCGGGGGAGCCTGACGCCGTCGAGTTCTTCGAGGTAATGGCCCCCTCATGATGGAACTTAGGCCGTCTTGTGGGGCTTTCCTATGGTGGTTCGTGATCGCCGTCCCGAC
Source organism: Areca catechu (assembly GCA_021397845.1). Classification (NCBI taxonomy): domain Eukaryota; kingdom Viridiplantae; phylum Streptophyta; class Magnoliopsida; order Arecales; family Arecaceae; genus Areca; species Areca catechu. The sequence continues at coordinate 28,447,040 of CM038042.1, read as the reverse complement.
AACCCTGGCATCTTCGCTCGCCTTTCTTCCTCGTTTTCTCCTCTCCTCATGGTGGGGAGATCACCCTCGGGGTCTCCTGCCCCCTGAGCCTTCTTAGGCGCATGCACAGTTCCTTAGGCAATTTCATCCACCGATTTTGTGGCAGGGTAAGTGTTGGTGGTTGAAGCGATGGGAGAGTGGCGAGCGCTTGGGGCCCTGCTTGAGGTCTGCCCCCTATAAACCTTTGGAGGTGGGTCTCCTTGATAAGCTTCTCGATCTCCTATCCATGATCGTGACATCTTTCAACGTCACGGCCATGATCGCGGTGGAGGCGATGATACTCCGCCCCACTGTGACCGGTGAAGGGCTTTGCTGATGGTGGGTGTTGTAGTCCAGAGACTTGCCAGTTGGGCCTCGCATGTTGATGAATCGGCAGGAAAACCCTGCCAGCTTGTACTCATGCCTCTCTGGGTGCGCTTTCGCTATGTGCCTGATGGTTTCGTCAACGGATTTCCCGTCGAATGGGGACGGAGGGAGTGATGTCCTGGAGAGGCCTAGAGAAGATCGCCCATCTGTTGACCTTTCCCGCTTGTGTCGTCACCGTTCTTCTGTGGTATGTTGACCTGGGGAGTGGAGAAGGACTT